>CM052436.1:48556729-48606953 GCA_028533085.1 Varecia variegata
AATTATTAATTTGTTTACATATTGCTGGATTAAATTTTTATAATTTTATTGAGCATCCATTTGTATATATTCATAAAATTATTGGATTCCTTGTAATTTCTTCCTCTGGTTTTGCTATTAATGATGACTTTATTTATAATTAAGATGTTAATTTTGTATTTATTCTTCTCTTCTATTTTCTAGAAGAGATTTTCTCGACTTCAGCACTAATAACATGTTTGGTCAAATAATTCTTTGTGGGGGACTATCTTAGAAATGGTCAAACTATTCTTCACAGTGACTGTAACATTTTATATTCCCACCGGCAATGTATGAGGATTCCAATTTCTCCACACCCTCATTAACACTTTTTATTTTCCATTTTTGTTTTGTTTTGTTTTGTTTTCAAATTATAGTTATACTAGTGGGTATGAAGTGATATTTTATTGTGGTTTTGATTTGCATTACCCAAGTGACTAATGATGTTGAGCATTTTTCATGTGTTTATTGACATTTATATATCTTACTTGGAGAAATGTATATGTAGTTCCTTTGCCTGTTTTTAAATTAGGTGGTTTGTTTTTTGTTGTTAAGTTGTAAGAATTGGATACTTCTTAATATTGCATTTTATACATGTAGATATCTTACAAGTACATATATAATAAACACACACCTAGAATAGAAATTTCTGTTTTAAAACTAAAAGCCAGTATCACGTTCAGAAATGAAAAGTTTAGACGTATTCCCATTAAAGTTAATATCAAGTACAGGATATACAATATCACATATTATTTAACATTGTTCTGAAAGTAATAATCACTAAGAATAGACAAGATAAAGAAATAAGATATGACCTAATAGTAAAGTGGATGCAACATTGTCATTATTTAGAGATGCTATGTTTATATGCTTTTAACCCAAGAAAAACAACTAAAAAATGTTAGACCAGTAAGAGAAGTGCAACAGGAATCGGAGCACAAAGTAAACATATAAAAATCAATAGCTTTTCTACATACAAGCAAACACCAGTATGAATATAAATATTGCAGCTACAACAGCATTGAGTTCCAGGTAACAGTGCAGTAGAATTATGCTTGAAAAGCCACTAACCAACTTTGAGGTTCAGTTTCCTCTTCTATTAAATGGATATAACAATCCCCATCCCTTCCTACTGTGAGGATTAAATGAGGAGGAGCTTGCTTGGTAAAGTACAGAGGCCTACACAAACATTGCTGGCCCTGGCATGTAGAAGAACTGGACTGGCTTTGTTCCCCAATACTAATTTCACTACACAAATTCACATGAACTTCATGTTTTTCAAAGACTTCGTAAACTCCTGACTGAAGACACTTTGAACTCTGATTTGATTGCCTCATCAATTAATATGTTGTTATTTTCTTTCAGGGTGCCTGTACAGTAATCCAAAAGAACTACAGGTAGGATTAACTGCTAAGGCAAGATTTAAAATAACTTGGAATTATAGAAGCTCTTACAAAAGAAAGGAAATGCAGCATAGAAGCAACCTAAGAATGGTAATTATTATATGTATAAAAAGAAGGTGAGAATGTCTTAGAGGAGACATGGTTGCACGTCTATGAATTTTTAGATTAGGTTTCATTACACCAAGTTTACATGATCAATTTAAGGCATTGTCTTCTTCTAAGGCATTATCTTATCTTTTCTAAGGCTAATATTGTAAAATAGGAGGTAGATAGTGATACTTAGCATTGAGTCACTTGGAATAAAACTTACATGAATGTACTCAATTCTGGCTATGGACTAGAGTCAGCCAAGAGTCTATTTTAAAATATCAGTGCTCAGGATCCACCCCCAGAGATCCACATTTAATTGGTCGAGGCTAGGACCAGGATATCACAGGTGATTCTAGTGTGTGACCAAGAGTTTGAGCCATGTAGTCAATGGACCTAAATGAAATACCTTTTCCACCACTCCTCTATTTAACTTCCCTTCTATATCAAGTCCAATTTCTTTTTTCACTTAAAGCAAACTGTGAAATGCTGGACTTGTACACCATCTTTCAACCAACTGAGTCAAATGTCTTTAATTTTATAGTTTTTCAGAGCATGGGTTCCCTAAGTCTCATAAAACTCTGATGATGTAAATGAATAATGGTGACGATTACTCAGATAGGGACTAGCAGATGTTTCATAGCAGGGACAGAATCACTACCCAGGAATAGGGTAGAGTGCTATACTCAAATGAAATTGTTGGAGGGAATTTAAAGAAGCATATAATAATTAACTTGCATTTGGATTTGGCCAAGGGGCCATGAGTTAAGACCTGAAAATCATATGCCTAAAATAGATCTTTAATACTGGCAAGCCATCTGGATCTTGACTTTATGTATTATTCCCAAGTCATCATACCCTTAGTAGACAAGATATCCGTGTAAATGAAGGGAGTATTTATTTCTTCACATATGGTACTGCCTCGAGTGTACTGCTTATGCTAGATAAACAATAAAATACAGATCCATGCAGAGAAGAGTTCAGTAATGGCACTGATTGCTGGGAAATCAAATATTCTCCAGTCATTCCCAGGCAACATCAGAAGAATTTCAATTTAACATAATCACAAACTAGGACCAAAGTCATCAAATGCATAGATGTGCATGCACACACACACCCCTTTATTTTTTCCAAAAATAAAGCCAAACCAAAATTTGAAGCTCACCCTAAGAAAATATGGCTCCTAGTAAGTGTTAAAAGAATGCTTCATGGACTAATTGTGACAGAAAGAAAAGATAAATTCCTAAGAGAATATTTACCACTTTCTTCACAGTTTTACTCAGTGGCTGGAGCTTGATGCTTTTTTAAGGGTGAAGACTTAGAGTCTTTTAGTCACAAATCCGCATTAGCTGGTGTATGAAAATGAGGCTCCCTTTAACTCTGCCAGCACAGCCTTGCCTGCCACCTAGTAGTTAGAATATGAACCTTTATTTTTCCTCACCAACAAAGGTAGCCCTGCTCAGGATCCTGAGTAGCGTCAGTCAGCGATCCATCTCAAAACTCACTGTCATTCCAGGGTCATTGAGATGTAGGCATCCAGTAGAGCTAGGAAAATTCAGGTAACCTTATCATCTAAAACTGTCCTTCAGAACTCCTCCAGGTCTGAGTTACCTCTGACCCAGGGGTTCCCTCTAGTATGTCAGTTTTATGGCCATCTTGGGAATGCCAGGATACAAGAAAACGAAAAAATATGATGACACCTCCAGGACCCAGCCCCTCCTTAGTTGCTGGTCTCCCTCCCATTACCCTGTAGTCTCACAAGCAAGCTTGCCTACTAATTATTTAATTTTATCATTTTGGCCCCAGAGAAGTCTCACTGAAATCCCACAAGAATCAAAATCCTGGCAAGTTGTAAAGTGGGTATTAGTCAGATTCTCTAGGTTATAAACAACAAAAATTACTTTGGTATACTTTAGGGGAAAAAAAAAGACTTTAGAGAAATTACATTGAATGGTGTGTATAAACATGGCTCAGGAAAGACAGGGATCCAGGCATCCCTCAGGATCTGATTTGCAGAAACTTTCAGGTGGTCTCATTAGGGCCCCACCATCCAAACCATTGACCAGATTGCCCATGGACACCAGGACGCTACACCTCCCAGCAGTCTCATTTTAATCTCCCCACAACCCCAAATTACTACAGGTTTTATGTCATTTTACACCAGGGTGGAATTTTCCCAGATCACCTGACTAGTTGGTGCCAGAACTATACTCCAAACCAAATCTCCTTAGACCAAATTTTATGTTCTTTATCTTCCCATATTGCTTTCGTGACTTAGAAGCAAACTACTGGAAAGACATTGAAGTGAATATTGTAGTACTGTTCTCTTCTAGGAGAGTTTGCGGTGAGACAGTGAGAATGTGAGAGTAAGGTAGAGAAGAATGAGGGGGAATCCATGGTTTTTCTAAGAGATAGCATTGAATATAACAAAGCATGGCCTTTGGAATTATATAATCTCAAGCTGTATTCTGCTGCTTCTCCTGATACCTGCCTGACCTTTGTCACCTTTCTTGTACCTCTACTATAGAATAGAAATACCTACTTACAGAGTCTTGAAAGAATTAAATGTGATGATATAAGTAAATCTCCTAGCAGAGTGAACTTAAGTGATTTTGATAGAATGGGTAAGGAAGTAGAAAATAATAGACACTAGTAAAAGAATAATATAAATAGGAAAGAAACAGATAAACTCATCTAGGGAACACATCACAAAGCCAGAGCCTTCTGTAGTGGGAAGATGACACAAAATAGAAGTAATCCAAAGGTCCACTGCAGTTTGACCATGATACAATTTTTCAGCTGATCTTCTAGGTAGTAGAGGATACATAACTTAGAGACCATTCCAGGAAGCAAAAGAGGGCTGATGGGGGATTTGGCACCGTCATCACTCACCAAGGAGGAGATGAGATTCCATGCTACGCCAGAGATGGAAATATCATCTTAACAAGCATGGACAGCCCCCAATGGACTATAAAATTCATTTGGTGGCTGTGGTAATTCAAAAGAGCTAGGTGGTATATCAGTAACAAGGGAAGATATAAATTTTAATTTATGAGGCTCATCAGTGTCCTGGTCAGAAAGGGACAAACCTTCCCTTCTCCGGCTCAGTAATCCAATCTAGTAGGAAGAGAAAGCATTTTGAAATGACACTCTTCAGTAGCAAAGAACACTTTTTAAAAGGTAGTTTGTATGGGTATGTGCATGTGTATGCATGTCTATATGCAATTGGGCTAAATTCTTAAAGGTGTAATGTGGGTGGAAAATAATCAGTGAATTTGTGAATTATATATAACCTCACACTTCTCATCCTCAAGGCAATTCCTTCTTCAGTGAAAGCCTGATGGCTTTATTACTACCTTCAGTGAAAGGGCTGACCAGACTTTGTGGCCTGTGGGAAAAGGAGACTTGCTTATGTAATACAAACATGACTTTAAAATGAAAACACATTTTCCTTTACTAACACACTCGAAAAAGTAATTATCTGTTTTGAGAAGATATATAAAATGTGGCAGGCACAATTTCTGAATTTGCTAAGTATTCTCTGCAGCATGCTGTTTCATACATAACAGACTTTCCTACGTAAAGTATTGTGCACCTACACACATGTACTGTGTATCTGAGTGTCTAGCATATTGCCTGAAATTAAGCATCTACTCAATAATGATTTAAAGAATGCCTGAGTCCTGTCTAGTCTACTTTTTAAAAACATGGCTTATACCTTCTCTATATTCCTCTCTCTTTTTCTCATTCTTCTCTCTCTCTCTCTCGTGTGTGTGTGTGTATGGATATATGCCAGTAAAGCATATATATTTATACTCTGTATATATATACATATATACACATATGTACTTATATTCTCTACGTAGGGTCTATGTAGATTATATATATATATAGTATATACAGTCATATTGCACTTAATGATGGGGATATGTTCTGAGAAATGCATCATTAGGCAATTTCGACATTGTGTGAACATCAAAGAGTTTACTTACACAAACCTAGATGGCACAGCTTACTACACACCTAGGCTATATGTTATAGCCTCTTGTTCCTAGGCTAAAAACCTATACAGCTACTGTACTGAACACTGTAGGCCATTGCAACACAATGGTAAGTATTTGTGTATCTAAACAGAGAAGGTAATGCATTGTGTTATGATGACATTACAATGGCTATGACATCACTAGGTGATAGGAATTTTTCAGCTTCATTATAACCTCTCAGTACCACAGTGGTTTATGTGGTCTACTGTTGACAAAAATGTCATCATATGTCACAAGACTGTAAAGAATATATACTCTAGCTACATACTTATACTCTCCTCTACCCTACTCCCACCCCCCTAGCAAAGCCCTGCAAAATTGTAGTGATATTTGGCCATCAGGCCCAAGTCTTACTGTTATGCAGACTGACCCTCACACTCTCCATTAGAACTATCTTTCTCAAGCACAAAACCACAGAAAATAATATTGCCATTTGTTTTACTTCATATTTATCTCTATGCCCTCACCCCATGTTCCATTCCCACTTACCTGGCTCTATTTTCCATTATAACACTTGCCAATACCTGATAACATTTCTTTGTGTGTTTATTTTGGTTTTGGTTACTTACTGTCATTTTTCCCTTCATATAATGTGAGCTCAGTGAAAGTAGGGACTTAATGTTTCACTTCTCTGTCATTAGTGCTTGGAATGGGGCCTGACAATGGTAGGGGCGTAATGCATATTTTTTCAAATAATGAATGATATTACCTAAGTAGAGCACAGTGCCTGGATCAAGCAATCAAAAAATGTTGAATAGATGAATGAACACATGGACATACTAAAATTGAAAATATATTTTAGAGTTTTCAAATTTATAAAGAAGTTAAAAATAGTCTTTGGGTCCCTAAATCTCCTTCTCTCTGGATTGTTTTCCCTCCTTCCATTCAGACTTATGATTTTTGCATTTAGTGACAAAATAAAGTCTGCAGGAATTTTCAGCATGAGCAAGATGCAGTAGAGATGAACAGGGGAGGGCAAAGCCTAGGGCCTCTTCTGCCTATGTAGGCCCATCCTGGTTACAGCATGCATTTACTCCCCACCTCCTTAAAATCTGGCATCAACCAGAAATTAATATATTGATGTTATTCTACTTATATGTACAATCAATTAACACTCTGCCTACTCATTCATTTCTTCCTGGGATTCCTCCAAAAGCTCTAAATCTATCAGAGAATGGGGGACAGCTGTGAGACTATTATCCCAATGATTAAAATGAAAGTAAAAAGCTTCCAAAAACAAAAGTAAAATATTCACAAGACCCTACACCCCACCTTTTAGGCCATTATATATATAGGGATATGTCCAGAGCATACTTCACAAGGGAATTTATATAAGAGTTTTCATGAAAATTCTTTAAAAATCCATTTTTATAAAGCCAAGAAATAGAGTGCTCCCTTTTATAGAAATATCAGTGGAGATCCTCCAGGATCAACTGCCGAAGATATTTCTCATCTTTGTTACCACAATAGCCCTTCTGTTTACAACTTTAAGTTTATACAACATTCTTAATATATTCTATAAGTGCATAAAAATAAATTTCCTAGGAAAAATGTTAAAAGACACAAATAGCTGTATAACAACTAACCATTCACTTATTCAGAAAATATTTATTGAGTTTGTACCACGTATCAGGCACAGTTCTAGGTCTTCGGATACAGCAGTGAACAAATGAGACACATCTACACCTCATGTATATACACACACCCCCATATATACATGCATATATAATATATATATGTATATATATACATATATATGTGTGTGTATATATATATGTGTATATATATATATATATATATACACACCTGTGTTTGTGTGTGTGCATAAAGTATATAAGTATATACATTCTAGTTGGGCAGGGGGAGATGAATGTGAAACATAAAACAAAATTAAAAAAATGTTAAGCATATAGTTTCAATAGATTTAGTGTAATGGAGTCAAATAAAGCAAGGGAAGGAGATAGGGAGTATAGAATGGGGAATGGGACAATGTAAAATAAAGTGACCAGGAAAACCTATATCTAAGTGAAGACTGCAAAAGGTAAGCGAAGAAGCCAACTGGATATCTAGAGAAGAGACTCAGATGCTGCATGCCATCTTTTATTCCATTCCACTTAAAAAGCACACCTGTGCATGCTATGTTACTTATCAGAGGGATTTTTGATGGAGGGAAAAATAGCTCTTTAGCTATTTAAAGAATTAAAGTTGTACTCTGAAAGTTCATCTTCTCTTCTCAAGCTTATAGTCCCCCTCTCTCATTTCTGAACTATTCACTTTTCTTACTCCTTATTTTTATATAGTGAAGAAATTAAAACCTTTGGATAGATCTGTCATAGGATTGCTTCCACTGTATAATGACCAAGGCACTTATTGCATAATTATTAGAAAACCATAATTTTTTGCACAATTAAAAGTATTTAAATTGCTCAGGATCCAGAAATAGGTGGTAAATCTGAACATTAGCTGCTCTTTCTGCTGCAGCTTTTCTTAATATTTTTAAAGGAAATATATAGGCAGAATTTGGGTTAGTTAGACTTGCACAACTTGTTCAGGCTTAGATGCCCCCATGTGGAACCCTTTCAATAATGAAGTTGGTGCTGACCAAGGCATTCCAAATCATTTGCAAAGAGAAGGTCTGATATGGGTGACCTGCAAAACTAACAAACAAAAACAAGAAACCCAAGATTGGAATCAATTCAAATTGCAATCAATTCAAACAATCATGGAAAAGATTGTTTGAATTGAAAGGGACTTAAGCCAATCAATCCCTAATGCTAAAATTTAGCCTGCTAACGTAGACAGCCATAGTAAAACATGGGAAGTAAGTGGCATGCCAAAATTACACCAGAGGAAAGTAAAAGCATAGGCATTACAAAGAAGGGGGCAAAATGTGATTAGAGGTTGAGTGAATTGGGCTATAATGGGAAAAGGCATGGCAGTTCATATAGTGTAAAGCAGATTTCATTTATAAAGAACTGGGCAATGCAGTGTTGTTCAAGAATATTTTATTTATCATGTTATTACCGTGTGCCATCATCTTAACCTCAATGGCACTCCTCTTGTCTCGGCTTCTCTTCTCTAAGCACTACTTCTCCACCGTTCCCTCTTGGCAAATGCCATTGACATATACCCAGCTGCCCAAGCAAGAAAAAAGAGTTATCCTTGATTTTTCCCTTTCCCTTGCATCTCACATGCAAGGGATTAAGCAGCCATCTCCTGAGTTTTGAAACATCTCCTATTGGCCTCCTTTCTTCCGGTTTTGCACTATTCCCCAACACCAATCTATTTTCCATAAAGCTGTCAGAGTCACCTTTCTAAAACCCAAATCAGCAACAGTCCAACAGCAACCAGTGAATTTCAGATTAGAACCTGAACTTTCAGCGTGGTGTATCAGGCTTTTCATGAATGCTTTCTTGCTGTCTCTTAAAAATCAACTTTTGCCACTCCCATTCCATACACTGAACACTCCATTCTTGTTAAACTTTTCCACTTCTCAGAATGCTCAGGGTCCTTGCTATAGCTACCTCCTATACTTCCCTTCAAAGCTCAGCACGAGAAGCATCTCCTCTAGGAATGCTTTTGACACTACCCAGGCTAGATAAAGTGACTGCCTTATATTGTCTGATAATATTTTCTACATATCTTTCCTTAAAAGAAAGAACTGTGATATTTATTTCTGTATCTCCAGGACCCAGAATAGTTCTGGTACAGAGTATGCATAAATTAGTTTGTTGAATTAATAAATAAATGCATGCAGACAATTGACTGGGCTCCTGAATTACAAAGAAAAATAAAATGCAGTGACTAGTTTCAAAGAGCTAACAGCTCATTATACTTGGTTGTGGGTTTCTCTAATAGTTCATATAATGATTTAAGCTCTTTGAATTTAGATGATTTTGAGTTATGATTTGAACACCTCTAATGCTTCATTGGTACTTAAATTTTAAGAAGGATGTTTATTTCTGAGTTGGATTTGAACTCCATTTGATACCGTATTACCAAATTTAAACCATGAAACCCTCCTTTCAATTAAGTGAAAGGAGCAATGACTTACAGGAACTGTAAATGTATTAAAAATGTCACAATTGCTTTATTTATAGAGCAACATAAAAATGTAATTCAGGTACTTTAAAAAAATTGACACAGGCTAAGCAGAGAAGATGAGCCAGAGGGGATTACTTAGTGATCTAAAACTCAGCTCTGCAATATCTCCAACCTCAGCTTCAAATCCAGCCTGGGTCAAGACAACCTGTCATTCTCCAGAGACTGAACACTGCCTATCTTGTGGTTCACTGTGTGTGTTTTTCATATTGCTCGAGGACTCCATGTACTTAAAAAACCTCATGGAATTTTCTTATAAATGATAATGCTATCCTTAATAAGCTTAGCCAAATTCAGAGGACTCCTTGATATATAACTGTCAGCTTTGGATAATGCCCTTGAGTTGTTAGCCATTCTATAAAAATCAAATTCAGTCAACAGTTCAGAACTTCAGTTTGCCAGAAAGTTACCTCATGCCACTTTCTTCCCCTCACCCAGTGCCCCCTAATAAAAGGAGTGTTTAATTAGTATTAACTGATTTTCCGTAACAATCTGCTGCTGAAAACCAGTGAGAAAGATGTCTTTAAATTTTCATGTATATGGGGAAGTGTCCCAATAATATTCTCTCTTCTATGCTTCTAACTTCTTTTTTGCACCATCCACAAATGACAATACAAACAGAATAGAAGAAGATATCTGCATAACTTGGAAAATTTATGATTGATAAGGCATTATCTTGTCACTTGAAGACACTTGCAAGACAAGTATTTATTATAAAAGAAAGTTTCTAGTTATGGAGAAATCAAATTCAGTCTGATAAAAGACTTTCAAGATTCTTAACACCATTCCCTTCAGGGCAAGAGGATTAGAACTGATATTTTAGAACACTATCTTATTATATTCTGAATCTAGTTTTTAAGGGGGGAAATAAGAGACATTTGGCTCTCAGTATACCAACACATACACCTTTAGAGAAGGTAGAGTGAGGCTACAGAGTGGCGCTGATGAATAGGAACAGGGAGAGCCATCAGGTCTCAAGGGAATAGAAGCAGAAAAACTAAACAGTCTTCTGACTGACACAAGTGACATCACACGTGATGAAGGTGCACTACAACCTTGAAGAAGCTTTCAGCCACGCACAAACAAAACTGTATTTAAAGCTAAGCCAAATAACATGTGACCTGAGAGGAGAGATGGGGAACCTTAGAGGTAGGCAATATCAATGGGCAAATTGAATTTCAGGCCATGAGAGTGCTTGGAATCAATCTGACAGAGTTTTCCTGAGGCTTTTCAAAGAAATAACAAAGCAAGTAACTCTTTGGAAAATCACAACCATCTAAAATGAAAGATATTCACATTTTTTCCTCAAGTGCTCCAACCAATTTCTGAAGGTGCTTTTGAATAATAGTTATCTTAGTGTCACTTGCCATGCCATGAGGACTGAAGTGCATGCCGAATAGAACTTTTTGCCCACCTGGGTCTTTTGTAGGTGGGAGGCAGCTGGGTCAAATTCCACTGCCTTCCTTGGGCACATTACAGATGAAATCAAGCTAAGGTTCTCTTTCAGAAGAAATCTTTTAGAAAAAGCACAAGGGCAATGTGCAGTCCAGGAAGCATGGTATTTATAGAAAGCCACCTTGACTTGGAGATGGATCAGAAAAGACTGTACATGTGAGTGCAGGTGTGTACACATGCTCTCTGTGGACATGTGCATCAGTCTGTAAACTTGCCTGTGATCCTCAGTTGGTATTTTTGTTTTTGTTTAAAAAATTATTTAATACTAGCCATCTTCTCCCTGCTAGGTTATTTTCCATCTTCTTTTCAAAGCCATAGGCCTGTCCATATTTGTGATAGCCAAGAAATGGCTTGATCTGAGCATATAGGGAGAAAAATAGCCCACCAGAGAGCTCCACACCCTAATCCTTAGCACCTGTGAATATGTTATTTTAGATAACAGGGATTTTTCCCAGGTGTAATTAATTAAGCATGGGCAGATTATTCTAGATTATCCCGAATTACATTGGTGGGACCAATATAATCACAAGGGTACTTAAGCTATGGAACAGTGGGCTAGAAGAGTCAGAGAAGGAGATGTGACCAAAAAAATAGAGATCAGAGTGATGTGGGGCCCCAGGCCTGTGAAAGTAAACAGTCACAAGACGGTGGAAAAGACAAGGCAACAGATTCTCTTCCAAAGCCATCAGGAGGTTTGCACTTCTGCTGACCAGTTCTAGGCTCCTGGCCTGGAATACAAGATGATAAATTTGTATTGTTTGAAGCCACAAACTTTGTGGTCATTTGTTACACTGGGTGAGCCTCTTCTCAGATATTCTTGCACAGGAATATCACACTTTGACCATTCATTTACTTAGCAACCATTTGTTCATTCTATCATTAAACACCTGCTATATTCTATTCACTCTTTGAGGAGCTGGAGAGATGAATATCTGAATCCTGTCTTTGAGAAGCTTACAGCTGAATGGGAGTAGGTATAATATTGTAGGGATAATAATGGGAGTATGCCCAGTCTACAGAATGGAATCCAAGGGAGAAGTAGGTCAGTCATGTTTAGGAAGATGATTGTAAGAAACTTTCCTAAATGGAAATTTGAAAGATGTTTTGTTGACTGTCAAGTAGAGAAAAGAAGGGAAGGAAGGACATTCTAGGCAGGGGAGCAGTATGTGAAAAACTCCAGATGCTGAAACAGCTGGATATGTTCTGGTGAGAGTGTAGGATATAAATATTTATGCTGATAGAGACAAAACAGGAGGCGTAAGTCTAGAATATAGGGTCTGGACTTTGTCTTGTGAGTGGTGGAGACAGTAAGAGTGTGTCAATTTTAGCTCTATGTTTTAAGAAGCTGGCTAGGGGGAAGTTAGAGTTGGAAAGACCAGTCAAAAAGTTAAAAGGATATTGTGTGGCAGTAGTCCAAGCCAAAGGTAATATAGGCCAATCTAAAGCCGCAGCAAAAGAGAAGGAGAGAAAGTATCGAATCAAGAAATATTACGCAGATAGAATCAACTGAATATGATGATCGATTGCATATAATGGGAAGTGAGGCTGGGGTAGCTAGTGTGCTGCTCTCCAGAAGGGAGGCTGCAGGAGGAGAACTAGCTTGGTGAACACAGATAATGACTTATATATGCTATTCCCTGCTTTGTATATTCTTTCAGATTCTCTCTAACTATATTATGAAATAATATATATGTTGTGCAGAGAAAAAGGAGCATATGTTTTATATCTTTAGCATTTCCCTTGCCTATGATAATGTTAGGCACATGATAAATTCTTGTTGAATTGAAAAGAATGTTGTGCTCAGCAAGAAAGACGTGTGTTTTGATTCCAATTCAGATGTGGCACTTGGGGTTTAAAATTACCCTGAAGGTCAATCAGCATAGCTCCAGGCAGAGGCATATCTCTTAGAAATGGATTAAAGAACTATTGATGTTAGAATTTTTCTTCTAGCATGATGCATTATCTTCAATATTAGGGAAAAGAAACAAGTCCCTTTGTATTCTGTTTCTTTGATTTCAGGCATAACAGCTAAACAATGTAGAATTTCAATATCTTTATTGATAATCTAAAAAACAGAACAGGTATTTTTGAGCACCTACTGTGTTCATGGAGTTCTTCTACAACAGAGACGGAGGGTTTTTTTTTTTAATTCTTATTAAAAACTAATTCAAATTTCTGCAAGGTTGATCAAATCCTCTACTGTAGAATTAATGACTAAAAGTTAAAAATACTGAATTAGGGACACCACAGCTAATTTAGTCACAGTGGTAGACATGACAGAATGAAAGGAATTTTAATTCCCCCAGTGTTGATCTATTCAGCCAAAATGGATTTTTATTTTGATTTTAATCATACACTATCCCAATTCACCAGTTAATATACTTTATTTTGGCTCTGTAGTCAACCATAAAGGAAAAAAAAAAAAAAAACATACTGAGTTTTTCCTATTCTAATATCAAATCAGAGTAAGACTGTCAACAAACAAGAGCCTATAACTGAAGACTATGAATAATGCCCTAGAAATACCTAGACACCACCACAACACCCACAGGGGCCAAAGCAGGTTTGAGTCTTAATTATATGGTAACATGCAAAACAAACCTGGTACCATGGCACTTCAGGAGAACAGCTGATGAGTATTGTCTGGACACTTTTATTGTGTTTTCTCAGCATAAAGCAATAACAAACAATAGGTTAGGTTGTAGGGGTTCATTATTAGCCCATGGTAACTGGAAAAGAAAAGGGTGATATTCCCTGGTGAAGAATGTATCAGCAGATATTATTTCAAAGGTTTAATCTTGTGACGAGAGTCAGTAATTGCTCCACTATTTCTTGAGTATGAAGAACTCAGAGAGTAAATGATTTATTGTTCTGACAACATAGAATGCATTTTAGCATTTTGAAAAAAAAAATGAGACCTATTAATCCTAGCGTGTGTTCCTCTTAAACCCAAGGAAATGAAGAAACATTGATCTAATTCTGCCTTTCAAAAATAAAATTACATATTAACCACAGAGCACCCAGCAGCGTGCATAACCAGCACCCCCAGAGATAGTTAGCCTGACTACAGAATTGTATTTTGCTAGCTAAATACGGATCCCTTCAACAGAATTATGCAATTTATTATAAGCAGGAAGGCTAGATCCAGCAGCTGAAAGGCCAAATCAGAATCCTCAGCAAGGAAGTGCTGGAATAAAGGAGCAGATAGAGGGGCAAAGGGCCAAACACTGAAAAGGCAGGATGAGCCAGAAAGGAAGAGTAGGTGCCAAGGCTTTTAGCACTGTCTGTGAGTCACTTGCAGATCCTGCTAAATGCAGATTCTGAATCAGATCTTAGGTAGGGCTGACGAGTCTGCATTGCTAACAAGCTCCCAGGAGATGCTTTTATCCCAGGAAACAAGAGTACCCAGAGCACTAAGGGTACTATGAGTAACATTTCTCTGTATTTAAGAAAGCTCTAGCCCCAAAATGATACCTACATTGCATATGTGCTCTAGATTTTTCCTTCATGTTCTCTTTTATAGGATATAGTTTTATTTCTCTCTAGTGTCATTTCATTTGTTCTGTTTTCAGTCCCTGTATTATGTCTGCTATATTACATACTGGTTTTTGGAGAAAGAATAAACGCTATACCCTGAAAGCATCCTTTCCTTTACCCCTACTGGCCAGTTAGACTTCATCTTTTTGCCACTTTCTCTTTTAAAAGACACTTTGCATGGCAACCTATAGTAGGATTTTTTTAATCTATCCTTGAAAAAGAGGAGAAGAGAAAACAATAGAATTCTGGAAAATTCAAGCTAGTAAAGAGAAAAAAAACAAATGTCCAGATTGCCAATCTCCAAGGAAGAGAGTATTGTGATTATTAAAAATAATTCAAAAACTTTTGAAAAATACCCTTCGCACTTCAGTTCTGTCATGTGAAAGACTGGATGGGACCAGAAGGTCTGCAGTGGGTGGGGGATTCAAATCTGTCTCTGCTGCTGTCTAAATATTTCTTCAGCTGAGGAAGAAACATTTCCTGTAAATCTTATATTAGACTCTTTTGCCAGTGAGGAAGACAAGGAAAAAATAAGGAGTAGGACAAGGATAAGGAAGAGAAGAGGCACTTCAACACCTGTTTCCTTCTTTAAGAGGTACTCCTCCTACTGGAATAAACAGATCTAAGCCAGCTCTTTACTTTCCCTTCAAACCACCTCTGCCAGAAAAATAAAAAGAAGTTAAAAAAAAGTAAAGGATTTAAAAAAATATCATTTTGCATAGAAGGCTAGAAGCAGTATAACACAATGGGATTCAGCCTACCCAGATTTGTAAAGTGATGGTCTAAACACTTGACCTTAGTTTTAAAAATCTTATTTATTCTTGAGTAAATATGGCTCTGGTTGACATAGATAGCCCACATTTGCAAAACAAAGAGTATGTTATGCATTCCAAAGGGTGTCAGTCATCATTCACTTAGACAAGGGCAACATCGGCAGAAGTAGTTCTGCCTCTGTCTGCTTCATGGTTCCCATATGGGAAATGGGAATCCCAGCAGGAAAAACATCCACGATTCTCACGTAGGAATAAAGATGATGGGGTTTGTCTCCGTCCCTTTTGTGCTGCTATAACAGAGTACCTGAGACTGGGTAATTTATAACCATCAGAGATTTATTTCTTACAGTTCTAGAGGCTACGAAGTCCAAGCTTAAGGGGCCTGCATCTGGCAAGGGCGTTGTGCTGCATTATCCCAGGGTAGAAGGCCAGAGGGCAGGAGAGAAAGAGGAAAAAAGGTACCAAACTGGGCCTTTTATAAGAAACCCACTCCCTCGATAATAGTATTATCCATCATGAGGGCAGAGCCCTTATGGCCTAATTGCCTCTCATTAGCCCCCTCCTCCCAACCTGTTGCATGGGGGATTAAGCTTCCAACACATGCTTTGGGGGGCACAAAGCATAGCAGGATTTATGAAGAATAAGTAAAGTATTTTTCTCATCGCCATTACAACTACCACCTATCCATCTCTTCGTATACATAGATAGCAAATGTGGTGAATAGAATAAATCTTGTTTTGTTTGATTGACCAAACAAAAATATTCATTACATATGTATGGTTCCAATACTGAGTCAGGTACTCAAAGAGAAACAAGACAAGTAAGACAGAATTCCCATTTCCATGTGGCTAACAATAGAGTTAGACTGAATAAACCAATATATATGAAGTGATGTATGAAGTAATTTTAGAATAGCCCCAGTCAGTATATAATTAAATATTAAATTACACAGAGTCAGGTATAATTGCTAAAATAAATCCGCAAAGGGGAAGATCAATATAGGCTAAAATGGAAAGACATTAGAGTTTTGTGCAAAGGGCATATTATCAAAAATCAGAATACCTAATAGTTCCATATCATATGTGGCCTGGGCTTGTTTTTTTTCACCTGTAAAGTGGGAATGACAGTGACACAATATGTACCATGGGGTTATTTCAAGAGTTGGATAAAGTGTGAAAATGAAAACAAAATCATGCCCTGTAAAGCAATACACAATATCTGTTTTACTATTATTAACAATTATCAAAACCTTATGAAATGAGGGAGATTTATACTGAAAGAAGTATTAATGAGAGAAGAGGGAGGACAGCCATCTAGGAAAGAAGGAACGTGTAAGAAAAAGCAGAGGGGAAAATGAGCACTGGGTGCCAGAAAGACAAAGACCTGGGAAGCAGGCCACTGAAACCACAGGTAGTTGACTATATTTCTGAAGAAATATAAATAAAGTAATATATTATATTTAAATGGAGGATGCCAGTCGTATGCATGAACACAGCAGCAGTCCCCACAACACCGGCTTGCCCCTACACTGTGCTCCTGCTTTCATGTTATCGGGTGATCTCATCATACATTCCCGGTTCTCAGTCTTCCACAAGCTGACGGAAAGCAAAATAAAATAAAACAAGGCAGGGAAAAAACAGATGGAGAAAAAGATTGCCCGACCTTTAGTACTTTGATACAAGGGAAAGCAGAGGAGGGGCAGTGAGAAAGAAGAGATTAGAAAGTGTATTAAATTCTCACCTTGCCTCAGGTATGGTGTTTCTGCACATTACTAGACTTTCTCCTGAGCCAGAGAATATACTTTGCCCCTTGGCCACAAGCGAAGGGGGCTGGGTAATAAGGATATTAGGGATGGAAATTCTGTAAAGGTAAAAGCTACAAAGCCAGAAGGAAGGAGAGAAAATACAGGAATGAAAAATAAAATAAAAAAGCAGTGAGATTCAGAGGAAGATAAAAGAAAAGGTAAGAGAAAATGGTTTATTTGTGGAACATCAGGTTAAACTCCAAAACATTGTCCCAGGTTTCAAAGACTTCAAAGAGATTTTGAAAGAGAACAAGGTTTCCAGGGATCTGAGTAAATTACATAACATGCAAGGCTGACTTGTGAAGTAAGAATTATAAGATCTATGATTTGTTAAACTCCTACTATGTGCCAGGCATCCTATTGGGGCTTTACATTCATTAAATCCACAAATGTCTGTCACTGTCATCCATAGGATATGGGCTTCTCTGAAAGCTCGAATTCCCTGAGATTATCTCCCCGTCCTCCCCACCAAATCTCACCTCTGCTCCAAGGTGAAAGCAATTGAAAGTTAGTCCTTAATTGCTACTATTATGTTATAAAAATGTAAAGTTTAATACCACATTTTTCAGAAATAATTTACCCTGAGTTAGCAAACAGCTAGCTGAGAAGACAGATTATTGATAGAGGGAGAGACAGAGAAAGATGCTGGGGGAATAGGCAGGCTTCTAGTAATTTAGGAACCAGAGTTCTGAAAGAGGAGACCCTAACTGCAGGCCCTATTTTCGAGGTCCTGTTTTCTATTCCATCACCTTGCCTGAGGCAGGTACCAATGATGAGGCATGCATGGGAGTGGTTTTAGAATTAATAGCAAATATATTTTTCTGAGGAGTGGAAAGAACCCTAATTTTGTGACAATTCAGAATATTTCCAGTATTATGAGACAGTGAGCTGTCTTGTAAAAACAAATTTAAGCGCACACACACACACACACACACACACACACACACACCCCCTTGAGGAATCGGCTTTGTTGAGCTACAAGGCTATTACAGGTAGTATCGTCTGACTCATTCCATTTCACAGGTGAGGAAACCAAGGCCCAGAAAAACGAAGTGACTTTTTCATCGTATGCTGTGCCGCCAGTTATCAGCAGGCCTGAAATGCATGTCCTTTTCATTGCCCATGATGCTATCTCAGGGAGGTGTCACCACATCAAATAGCCCTACATAATACTAAAAAAAGTATACCTTGGATTGAAATGAAACAGAGCTCAGACAAACACTTTTACACCCATATGACAATGGCTAATATGATGAATCTCACTTACGGTGCACTGTGAGAACAGGGGATTCTCAGTCAGATAGGGGCAACATATGCATAATTCAAAATTATACTTAAATTGTGTGGGAATTTTTGCTAACTTTCTATTTACATTTTGTGTTATTGGATCATGTGTTGTAAGAATTAAATGAAATAACATATTTAAAAGGCCTAGCAGAGTGCTGATTCTCATTCCTTCTTCCAATTACCAACACATCATTCCCTTTAGGAGAAAAAATAAGCAACTCTGTTGTTAGCTGTCCTTATGCCGCTCAGAGCTCCTCCCAGCAGCCTAATTCTGTTTAAACTCTTTCTTCTCTTTCAGAGACGATGATCAAAAGAAGGTATAAGAATTTTTTCTTGATTAACCACCCACCACCCCCACTTTTAGTGTGTAGAAACTTTGAGGAATGGGAATCTTACTCTGCCTTACAATTTTTATGTGAGGAAACAAAGAAAAAGCAAAATGTCTGTGAAATTGCCCTAAGAGCAAAAGAAAAATTCTGATATACAAATAATGCGGGGCTTGCTTTTATATTTTACAGAGAATAGATTGTGTATGTTGCCATGGGAAAGTATATGGTTGGAGGTGTTTGTGCACTTATCTTTGTTTTACATAACCCACCTCATTTTGGCCTGGCACATAGGAAAAACAACATTTAGATTTCAGTTGGTTATTAAAAAATTCATAAAGTCTTATTCTTGGAAATGTATATGCTTTTCTTTTCCCAATATATCCTAAAACTTGGGAGCAAAGATTCTCCTGATTTTAGGGCATGGTTTTGGAAAAGAATAGTGTAGGAAATGAACAATGACATGGCCTCTGTGCCTGGAACCATGAAGATGGTTCATTTAATCTTTACAATTACCTTGCCCTGTATAAGGGAGAGTATCTGGTTTCTGGCTCTCCATTTGCACCAAGAACAATGTATGGCACATAGTAGGGGTTTAATATGCACTTATTAAATGAACAAATGAATGGGTCTCCCATTGGGTAGTATTATCTTTATTGTACTGATAAGGAAGCTGGGGTTCAAAAAGATTAAATTTCCTGTTTCATAGTCTTAAAAGTGAACACCAGGCAAAACCATAACATAAATCAGAGCTGTCTGCCTTCACTATCAGGGCTCTGTTCTCTCTACTATGTTGCCTTGGTGAAAAGAGTAGTGGATTAAACTCAGCTCATAAAGTCTCCAGGTCTAACAGGTACAGAGCTAAAGCATTCTATGGAAATAAAAATTGTCGATTTGATTCTCCCTAGTCCATAATGTGACCATACTCCCTGCCTACTGGCCAACTTTAGACTGACTGAAAAATAATAGAAGTACATCTTTCAGCCTGTAAACATAAAGAATAAACACCAATTCCATGCGCTGAGATATTTTTAATGATCTAGAGCAGCACAATCTCTAGACAGAAGATCCTGTGTCCCAGCCCTTACAATAGACTAGTAGTGTGACTCTGGGCTAGACATTCAGCATCTCTGCTTCTCAGTTTCTTCATCTGCAAATGTTGGTGTGCAGAGAAGTTAAATGTTAGTAATAAGGGTCATTTCATCTCCAATATCTATGATTCTTTCTTTTCCAAACACAACCAGGCAGCATACATTTTAAGAATTGAGAAAATGTAAGTTCTACTGTTTTCTCTTTACTTAGGAAATCCCACTGCATTTTTATAACTTATAACTTATCCACAATTACTTATTTGTCTATAGAGTCTACTCAAGGACATTAAAAATTGGGAAACAAATGGAATATACTTTGATCTTGCCTTGGCACATGAGCAGTTAAAACTGTTTTCAGTGGTGGTCATCTATTCAATAAACATGTCTTTTTACATCTTCACCCCTTATTTATTATTATAATTCTTATTTTGATCATGTGGGGTTTTACTGTTTTACTCCTCATTTATTATTTCCACCTTATGGCCCCCAAATGCAAGTTTGTTATGGATGAAAACATGACAAATTTGAACTGTAGTTACTGCCACTGAACAGGCTTAGCCAGGAATTAGAACATTCAATTGATTTTCCACAGCTCAGAATTATGGATTCTGACCAGGGTCTGTAAGAGAGAGGCAGATAAAATTAATAATAAGAGAAATGGGACAGGAATATGAAAAACAAAGTAGTAGAACCAGTAACTAGCATCACTTCCACATTGGAAGAATAATAGGGTCTGGTAGAGAACATCATTGAATGAAGATCATAGCCCTAACCTAAAAAAGGCAGCCTCTACTCAGTTTAGTCAAATTTTGTCATGTAGAATTATAGGTCGAGTGTATCTAGACCTTACCATGGTTTTAATAAAGCCAGAAATGTGGAATTTTGTATGAAATGGTCTAGTTTTTAATGTTAGCTCAATTTCTAAAAATAAACAAAAACTGTATAGGCCAAATAAAACATATCTGGAGGCTGAATTTGGCTAGGGGATTACTAGTTTGTGATCTCTCATTTAGAAAGATCTGACTCTGAGAATTAGCGTTTCCCTCTTGAGCAAGCAGAATATATATATGTGTGTGTGTGTGACTCAGCAATTAAAGACTCAACATCCAAAAAGGAAAACCTAGAAGCGTACTGATGAATTAATCTGTGGACCACTTGAGACTCACAAAACAGAGTTCCCCTGACACCTTAGATTGTTCTGTTAGACAAAGACACCAAAATCCACCCTGAGCTGTCCCTCTGGGAACAGATTTCAGACTTTTTTCAGATTTAGGACATGGATATCTATCTTGTTAGAGGTAGGAAGATGGCAAGATCACTTGCTGTAGATTGAGGATAACGTGTCCTGAAATGTGGGTAGAGATATATTTGACAGTGGTTTAAATAAACAAGAATGGGTTCTCCTAATGGTAGAGAAATCAAGGAACAAGAGAGCAATGTTATGAATGAGGCTGCACTCACCGATCATACCCGAGCAGACTCTAACTTCTTGAGCACATTTCTCTTAAACAATGAACTTTTTAGCATATAAATTAAAATTTTCTACACATTTCTAATTTTAAAATGATTTTCCAAAGTTTCAGTGGTATAGTAATATATGCTCAAACAATTTTTTGGATTACTATTCCCACAAGGACGAAATAAAAGAAGACCCACCCTGCATTCTACTCCCTCTCTGTAGAGGCCATTTTGAGGGTCTCGGCTTTATTGAAAGGGGACCACCAACCATAACCTCCCTGACATACCAGCACCAAGTGGGCAGTGAACCACAGCGAAGCAAAAAACTACAGAGGAGTTTGTAGAGTTGATCTTTTCTAAACTAACATTTTTTTTTCAGGAATAAACCTTGGAGGGACAATGCCACACAATGAAAACCAAGAAGGAGTCATTGTGTTTTTCTGCACTTCCCTATCCTTCCATAGTATTATCCTCTTAGGTATTTCCAACTACCCTAGGGGTTAGAAGAACATGATGATCACTCCACTAACAGACTCAAAGATGTTTCCTAAGGTCACATGGCTTGATGAACTGAAACTCAAACCTTCATTCCTATGAATCCAATTATGGAGCTTTATTAATTGTGCCCCTAAATCTAGACTTTACTTTCCTGTCTCCCAAACCTGAATTTTAGGATAAAGGTATCAAAAGGAAGATATGAATTCGTAATTAAACTTGGCACGCTGACTAGGCCTATATCTAAGAATCACCATCACTGTAAGTGTGGATAGTGTGTACACCAACGCAACCTCAGAAATGTTCTTGCAGTTCTAAGAAGGAAGAGCATGCATACTTATTTTCTCTGGCAGTCTTAATGCTAGAAAATGCACAGGCATTGTAGCAACTCTCTCTTCTTCTTCCTTACAGCACAAAGTAACAGGTGAGTTATCTCAACTAAAAATGTCAGCACTTTGTTGACCAAGCTTCTGCTAGTTTCCATAATAGCAATAGGTAAATTATGGCTTCTCCTTTCAGAGATTAAGGGATTATGGTGATTATTCAGGAAAACCTGGTTTGTTTGTTTTTTCATTCTCCCATTTCAAATGTTATTCCATTTTTAAGGTACTTGCAGTTTTCTCATGCTACAATGTAGTCCTATATAAGAAGTATTTCCCTTCTAACTCATAATTCAATGCTCAGACTATTAGACCATGCCACCTGCTAGAGGGTGACATGCATCTCATTAAAGATAGCTGCCATTATTAATGATCAAGTACAGTTCAATGAGTACAGTAAAACTTTAAACATAAGCATAAAGCAAAACACTAAAGATAAATTAGGGCTGCAATGAAACTCAGCTTTAATATAGCATCTGGTGAAATATCTATATTCAGCTTCAGTCTAATACGCTAGAAAATACTGCTTCTTAGTATTAACTGTGGACAGCCTACATAACAAATATTCCTACTTTAATCTCTCACTCATCCTGCAAGTAAACCTAAACCTAAATTTGGAACATAACCTAAGAACTGGATGGAAACTCTACATAAACATAAATTTACAGAAAGCATGTTTTTTGTGGGGCACATTTTCTGAATTGGGTATTATCTGCATTAGTATGGTACAAGGAATATGTTGAATGTTTTAAATTACTTGATCTAAATTTCCTGTCTGCTTTTTATGTAAAGAAAAATAACAAAAAGCATTTTTCAGGATAATATTTTTCATAGTTTACCATTGTTTTTCCAAATGTGAGAAAGGGTCTGATTTATGGCATTATGCTACTGTGTTTCCTTATCTTATTAAATGATGCTATTTTTTGCCTTTCTCACCCGAATAGCATCTGTTAATCACAAAACCAGGAACACATCTTTTAATTAAATGCTTATTTTATTTTCCCTAGGGACAATGAATTATAGAATTACTTTCTCAAGATTTACTGTTTCCTTTTCCTTTATCTCAGCCACCAATATATATTCACCGTGTCCTCTGAAGTCACAACTGTCCCATCTGGCTGGGAAGTGATGGACATGGCTCCTTAATCACACTGTACACTCCGTTCTTGGCACCTCTATACCAGAAAGATATCAACAAATTGGATGGAATTCAGAGAACAGCAAGAAAAATGATTAAAGAGATGGAGGCAGTGACTTATGAGGAAAGATGAAAAGGACTAAATCTGTATAGCTTGGCAAAGCAACAACTGAGGTGGCATATGAAAACTGTCTACAAGCATTTGAAGAATGTAAACACCAAGAGAAGAGAAAGAACTTTTTTTAGAATTGTCTGGAGAATAAGCAAAGCAAGACGATGGAATTGAAGAAAGGGGAGAGAGATGCTAAAAGGTGGTGTTTTCTCATCAATTGCAGATTTTGATAAATAACAAAACAAAGTCTAAAGAAGAGTTGCAGCTCATGATTTTAGGTTACAATCAGGGTTGACCTGCATTGAGAAAATAGCAAGTGTGAGAATAAATAACATCTGTTTGTATGGGCACAGATAATATTCAAGCTGTCTTTTTCAGTTTACCAAGTGCTTCCACATGCATTATATTATCAACGTATCAAAATGACCTTATGCCATTATGAGTTCATTTTAAATAAGAAAAAGCTGAAGCTTTCCTCTACAAAACTATTGCGGCAAACAGAAAAAAATACACACACAAAAATCTCCAATTCTCAGTTTATAATATCTTTGTTCTTATAACATTCTATTTTTAAAAATTCTAATGAAGTTTAGACTGTGCTTACAATATGGATAATGAATTTAAGGTTGTTTTAAACAACAGCCTGTCCTCATTCTACCAAATATGAAGTATAACCAGGACAAAGTTCTGTAGATGACCTAGTGAGAAAATGATTCAAAATGATTCCTTCTTCAGTTCTCTGGTTACCATTTTTCCTTGGGTGATGGGTTCCATCATGCGCTCACTCCCTAACTCTGTCAACAGCAGCCCTCAGATCATTCACTAAAGCGAGGTGTTGAGATCTAATTAATATGATACCTGACCCCTTACAAGGATAGTTATCATATAACCTGAATCAAAATTCTTAAGGGATGGAGCTCAAATGTGTTGACATGTCATTCGTTCTTTGCTGCCAGGTTCCAGGGCCCTGAACCCTTTCAACCACCAACCATATGCTAGGTATCCAATGGAGATCTACATGGAGAATAAACCAGGTATGAGCAATATTGTTTCTAACTACAGCTTTAGCCCCAAATCCATAGAAGGTTTCTAACCCCGATAAACTGGCCTGAAACACCTATGAGCTGAGAAGACATCTTTTGCATGGATGAGAGGCTGGAGTATATTCTCGGTTTCATGCTTCCTTTTCCCTGGTCCATACAGTAACTTCCTGTTAGCCTTCTTTAAGTTGTTGCTGGAGAGGAAAGGACACATCTTTTACCCACCAAGAAACCCCAAAGTGCCTATTACCATAATAGCCACGGGGAAGAAGTAAAAAAAAAATCAATCTGAAAATACATAAGCCAATGAGAACAAAAGATCTCCCCCGAATCAGGAGTGCCTTCTGTGCGGAATCAAGAGCTTTTTAGAAATTTTGCCATTCTCCCTGGAATTTGTGGACCTCTGCACCAAATGTGTGTCCTTAATCTGGAACATATAGCAGGAGATGGTTTTGGTGTGACAGTCCTTCTGAAATGCTATCATTAAAACTGTAACATCCACTAAGAGCTAGCTGTGCATTTTAGATCTTAGATAACTGCAAGTTTTTGAGCAGGTTCTAGAGCAGTACCTCTCAAACTTTAATGTATATATGAATCACTGGGGATCTTGTTAAAATGCAGGTATTGATAAGTAAACCTGGGGTAGGGCCTGAGATTCAAGGTTATAACATCCCCAATGATACTGATGCATCTGGTCCATGGACTACATTTTGAGTATCAAGATCTATAGGGCATTTTCATTCCACGTAAATGCCATAGCAGTGAGAAATGGCTACAAACTAGCCACATATGTGTTTTTTTCCCCTCAGCCTCTTGAGTAGCAAGGACTACTTCTGGAAGGATCAATTTGCCATGACCCTAACATGGCAAAGGCCTTATATGTAGACTGTTAATGATTTTACCAAGTACGGTAATATAAAGCTGCTATATTTATTTCTGATGAAAGCATTGATTTCTAAAAGATAAACTTACATTAGCATTTCCTCAGTTTTTCATATAGAAGGCACCTCAGGGGAAAAAAAAATAAGAAAGAAAGAAAAAATAGTGGTTCTGGCCTGTCTTGACCTCTGAGAGATATTTTTTGCAAGAAATTTTTAAGTTTTGGCTCCCAAAGTGGTCTTTTGTCCTTCTTTGTGGAGGCCAAAATGCAAACCAGGATGAACAATCTTCAGTGGCTGTCTGGGGAGGTGGAGGAGGGAGTAGCTTGACTCACTGAATCACCAAGGAAACATGAGGCCTATTTCTCTGTGAAGCTGAACTTCAAAAAACAAGCTAAGAGATACAAAGGGAAAAGTGTGACTGCTCTGACAGCAAAAACAAGCAAATATCTCCAGAGGGGATTAATCCTTCTGCTTCAAAGTAACCAAAACAAAGAAAGCCGAGCCAGCTTCACTGAGAACAACACCTGTCCATCAGACAAGGATGAGCGAATCAAAAGCAAACAGCGCCTATGTGCACGGCTCAGCAGCCTGGCCGGCTGGTACCCAGTAATACATTTTCACTGTGAAGATTGAAGTTTCTCAATCCACTTTTCTCTTGTAGAGTCTCAGGGTTAGAAGGGACCTCAGAAACGATCTACATGCAGACCAAACCCCCACTGCGTGCCAGAGTGCTCTGTCTTCCAGGCTGTGTTCCGGCAGGATGTTCCCTGTTTCACAAAAAAAGCTTTAATTCTCGACTAGTTTTAACTGTTGGAAAATACTTTCTTAAATGTGGGTCCAAATGTAAGTCTAATTTATGAAGAAAGTTTTGGCCTTTGGAAAACAAGTCTAACTTCACTTTCATGTGGAAAACCTTCAAATAAAAAGATGGCTACCATATCCCCATGGAATCTCCCTTCTTCTCCCAGTTTCGTCACCTCCTATGGTGGTGTACAAATGTTTTTGCCATTCGATTACCATATTGGCTATCTTTGAACACAAGGCTCCAGATGTAATCTAATCAGTGTAGAGTATGTTAGGGTTTTTACCTCCCACTATCTGGAAGCTATATTTCTATTACCTCAGTGTAGGATCACTCTGCTTTTTGCCATAAATTGTGCCAACAATCAATGCATGTTTTTACATAAACTTCAATTAAATAACATTTTCCCCCTAACCTGTCTTGTGCAATGGATGTTTTAATCTAAGTGTGAGACTTCACATTTATTCCTATTGATTTTCATCTTGTTAGCTTTAGCTCACTGTTTAAACTGACAGTCTTGAATTTTTATTTCGTTATTCAGAGTATCAGGTATCCCTCACAAATTAAACTTTTGAAAATTTGATAAGCAGGCCTTCTATTTTGTTATCCAAGTCACTGCTAAAAATACCAAATACACAAGGGCCCAAAGCAGATATATATGCCGCTTAAAAGAGACTTTCAGTATATTTCATTAGTTAAATACAGATTTGCTTAAATGCTCCATCTTCCTTTTTTTTCCCACTCTTCCATTTACGGGCCTTAAGCAAGGCTCTCATATTTGGGAGAACAGATCTAAAAGAACCCTTATTTTAACTGTTGGTTTCTCATCCCTCCTTTCAGTTTCCTCCTTCCTAGTGGTAAGATAAAAGTCAAGATTCAAGATAATACTCAAAGAAGGACTTGCTCCAAACCCCAAAGTCTTAAGGACTACACTATACTGCTACCTAACATATAGACAATCCATGGTACATTCAAGGTCAGATTAGACTAAGTGACTCACACTTTGGGAATTTAAACAATAATTTGAAACCTGCTAATGCAGTGAGAAACACTCTTCATGGGTGGATTTGTAAGTGTGTTCCTTAGCTAAACCAAAAATAAAATAAAATTTAGAAAGTTGGTAATTCATAACTTTACTTCGAGGGACAATGTGGTATCACAGTAAGTCAGCAGTTTAGTGTTTCAATCTGCCCACAGAGCTAGATTTTGTTGAAGGCAAACTGCTCAGCATGGTAACTAATCAGCACACTCTCTGCAAACATCCCCTGCCTTTATTTTCAGTTGCTTGTTACTTCAATTTACACCGATTTATCCTCCCTCACAACTCAACCCACAACTTTCTCATTGCCTGACCTGAGGCATGGATAGCAATTTTCAGTGTAATCAGCCAGAGGATGTAATCAGTGCAATTAACAGATGGATTGGGAATACTACATGAAGCCTAAATTAAAAACCCACTAAAATTACTGTACTGTATCTGTAAATACTCACACTAAACAAATATTTCTTGGGAAAAGTTTCTGGCAGTAGGATAATAATTTTAATGTAGAACTTAGGAGTTCAGATCCCATATCTACCACTACTCCCATTTGCTGATTCAGTATACTTTATTGAGAACCTACAGTATGCCTATTCTTATGATGAAAGAAAAGTAAAATCATATCTTTCCTCAAGGAAGACTGTTGTGTTGAAGAAATAAGTCATAAAGTCATGAAATGATTCTGAAAACAGTAAAAGATAGCACCAGGCTAAAACTGCAAATAAAAAGATAATTAGATTGGGAAGAGGATGAGTTGAGTTCTATGTTTGGCTCTGCTAGGGATGTGTCTTGAATTCCATGGGTCATCATTATAATCACCCACCAATGCCTTACCCCACTCTGTCTCTATCCTCTCTATCTTGCTTCCTTCACTCAAAACCCACCGCCCTGCCCCGCCCAGCCTGGCCTCTCCTGTATAGGAGCAACTATTAATAGATGGTGCTGGGGGTGAAAGGAGGGTGTGTACAAAAACAAACAAACAAACAAAACAATTAACCTGACTAGTTTCACTTTAATTCACGACCATAAACTCATTTGGACCCTGATCACTGCCAAAATTTTCTTACGTTTTTCAATAAATTTGCTTTCTCCCTCTCTGAATATATTCTTTCATACTACTTAACTTTCCTCCAAACTCCCATTCCCACATTTCTCCTCACTCTGACACCTGCCTTATACGTTGTTAATAAAATGAGCTGTTATAGGGAATTCTTTTATAGTCTCAGTGGCAATCTGGAAAAAACAACTTGCATCTCTAGCTCTCCTAATTCAACATAAATTTTTTTTCCTTCTCCCAGAAAGGGGAAAATCTCTCTGACCTCTATCCTCAAAGGATTTATCAAGGACTTCACTCCTCCATTTTTCCTCTCTCTACTGCATGATAAATCTTTCCTTCACCAGTAGATTATTTGCATACCCAATGCAGATGTGCTAACATACTCATATTCAAACATCTTAATATTTTGCATCTTCCATCTTTAAAAAAAAAGAAACAAAACTCCCCTGATCTACTATCTCACTCAGTATTTTTCTGTTCTCCATCATAGCTTAAACTCCTCACTTTTTTCTCACTCCAACCAAGTTTCCAGGTTTAGATACCACCAAAATGGTTTTCCACCAAGGATTTCTATGTTGCCTTTTCTTACTCTATGAGAGAAAGCATTCCACACAATAGACGACATTCTCCTTCAAATATTCTCTTCTCTTGACTTCTATGACTCTACTCAGCCCTCTGGTGTCTTCCCAGCACACTGGCCACTTCTTCTCAGACTCCCTTGCTGATTTCTCTTCCTCCAGACTTGTAAATATTGAAGTATTTCAGTATGCCTTCCAAATCCCTCTTCTCTATCAACAACTTCACCTCATTGATCTCATCCTGACTTATGTCTTTAAATAGCATCTCTATGTGCTATGTGAATATCCCCAAATTATGTCTCCAGCCCAATTTTATCCTGTGAGCTCTAAACTGTCTATGTATGTTTATACTTAGGCTTCCACCAGGAATTTCTCAGCTTACTATGTTTACATGGGAATTCTTGATTCCTCACTCCTTCCTTGAAAATAGAAGAGAGATAGAAAGAGAAATAGGGAAATTAAGGGATCAGCAGGTAAAATGGGAAAAAAAATATACTGGGAGTAAGGGAATGAAAAAGATGAAGGATTTTAATTGTGGTTGTGGTTAGAAAATGGGATTTTGAAGTTCACAGTAAGAATATATAAGAAATAAACATTTTATGAGATGATAAAGTTGGCTCATTGTTAATGTCAGTATTGATAACTAAAGTCAAGTTGAAACATGTAGGTGTCTAAGAAGCCAAAGCATTATAAAATTAGAATGTTGTGCTGGTCAATCACATGGAAACTGAAGTCACATAGAATAATGATACGATTTGGGTAGGGTACAGCAGTAGAAAAGGAACTAGCAAGGAGGATCGAGACCAAGAATGGTAGAAAATAGATAGATGGCATGAGACTTGTAAGATTTATTTTGTTATGATCTCAGAAGAATAAGTCTAGAATAAGTCTAGAATAAGCACTGGTGATCAGAGGTAATTTGAATACACTGGCAAAATAATCATTTTCCAATTCTTGAAGAGTTTCCAGAGTAAGCATTATGCTTGGGAGTTAATTAGGCTTCAATTAAGGTACATGGTGAAAAGAAGTAGTTGAGGATCCATGAGAGATAAATTATTGTTGGTCAGACATTCCAGAATACACAGAGGGAGGAGCTGAGAGAAATGGCAAGAGAGATTAGGTGAGAAGGACAGGAATGAAGGTCATGGAGAGAGCAGGCAACATGGGGACTTCACCAGCAGTGACTGAAGATGACAAGGATATGAGACAAATTCACATCAAGTTACAAATGGAATTTTAAGGTTATTGTAAAGTTGGTGGGGGGCCGTGTAGCCCCCTCCCCTGCTACAAACCTCTCTGCCCTAAGCAGTGAGTCAGCTCCATTTTTCCGCTTAAACAAACACCTGGACTCACCAAGCCTCAGCCACATCCTGTGACTGGCAGCACACCCAGCCCCCATGCTGCCTACCCGACCCTGGAGACAACCTATTACAACCCCAGAGACATCCTGCTTACTGAGAACTTAATAATCCATTTAAACAAACACCTAAAAAACAAGCCCCCTCCACTTATGTCCCTCACCACACATAATACCCTTGCCTCAGTCCCAGACGACTACGACTTCCGGAGTCTCTAGTTTCTCCCAGGGCCCAGAAACCTCTCCGGGTCCCTCCCTTGGGACCCATTACCCTCACCCTAGAGCACTCTGATAAAACCTCTTTACTTACTTAACCCTTTCAACTCTGCTCGTCTTTCTTTCTCTGGTGCCAACCATCCAAAAACCTTACATTTGGTGCCGAAACCCGGGAGGGGTGTTCTGGTCACGCTGGGCCAAGGCCCCTCCGATGGGCTCTACACTTAAACTGAGACTACAGCTGACTGCCGGAAGGTTCTTCTTCAATTTCCTGTCAAACAGTGAATCTCCCATGATTACCTGACTCAGACAACTGTCTGGAGGCCTCTGCCTTTTGGGGGATTCGGTAATCCCCCTCAAAATCACAGTTATCTCTTACGATGTGGACATAGACCATTCTTAACACTGAGGTGTTCAGAACTCAGCAATGAGAATCATGTTGTTAATCTATTTTCTTGTTTAACTTAATAAAACTTTTTAAACAATAACACATGGTATAGATAAATCTGGTAGGTTCCATTCCCAGTTTATTTTTCTTAGTGGACAAGATGTCTCCTGGGGTATCTGTAGGTACTCACAGAATCATGAGAACTGAAAATGAAAGATACACGGACAGCAAGTGTGAAACTTAATCCATTATTTGTTATCTGAAGTATCACTCAAACTGATTTGCTAAACACATACCAATGTTCTGAGATATCCTCCCTTTTCCTCAAATTATTTCCCTTTAAATAATCAGTGTAAAAACACAATCAAGCATTTCTTAGTATAGTTGGTTTGAAATATATTAAAAAGTTAAAAAGTTTTAGAATATATTTTAGAATGTAATTTTTATGAAGATTAAATTGACTTAGTGCTTCTAGGTTTATCCAGTGAGGTTAATTCTCTGTAGAATGGGATGAATGAGATGAAACCTTCTTATACAAAGTTAGAGGTAGCTTCTGGGATTTATTTTAATTCCCGGATGTCACGATTTAACTTAAATATCAACTCACAGCCTGAAACAACAAGATTAAATGAGGTCTAAATTCAGTTCTTCAGCATCCACCTCTCCACCCCCTTGATTTCTCAGTTCATCTCCCAGTACCGTATGACTCTGTGCTCTCCAAGATCATCAGAAGGTTGAGCTTTTTTTGGATGGTTAACTCTGTTATGATCAATAACACCATAGATTTGCTTTGCCTTTTTTTTTGAACATTGTATAAATGAAATTATGGAGGTTTTATGCATATTATTGGGCATTTAATTATAATTGTGCTGAGAAATGTAAATTTAGAAATGTGAGAACATTCTAGCCAAGTTTCACTAGGCAAACTATCCCCCAAAATACCCCTTTTGTTTACTTGCAATGAAAGTTTTTTTTCAACTGAAAACTGGTATCAGTATGCTAGGAGGAGAAACATATTAGTCAGGATACAGGTTAGGCGGCGAAAACAAAGAAATAAAAAATACGGTGATGTGGACAACAGAGAATTGTATTTCTCTCTTAAAGTCCAGGTTGATGATGTGGGTACAGTATGGTGGTTTGGTGGTGTTGGGTCCTGTCAGTTTACCATCCTCAATATGTAGCATCCACGTCATAGCCCAAGTTGCTCTTTAGGTCCTACGATTATGAATATATTTCCGCCAGAAGGAAGGAAGGAGGAGAAGGGAGGGACAGATCTCTTCTTCTTAAGAAAACAACCCAGAACTTAAATACAACTTTCCTATTCACATTCTATTAGCCTTAACTTAGTCACTGAACCATAACTTTCTGCAAGCAAAGTTTGAAAATGTATTTTTTATCTGGGCAGCCATGTGCCCAGAGAAAAGCTCTATAACTGAAAAAGGAGGCGGGAGAATAGATATTGAAAAAGAATTAGCAGTTAATGCCACACATATCCATTTTTTTGCTCTAAAAAATATCTCCATGTATACATGTGAAAGCTGCAATTTTGTATGAGTTCTTCTTCAAAGGAGAAAATAAACAGTTTTTTTGCACATTGCAATTCTTAAAACAGTCAAGCACCTATGCTCAGAATAAGTAATATATGAGGAGTCATCTTTTATAATTATTTTGTCATAATTTTCCAAGAATTATATCAAGTGTCCACTGCATGGGTGAGGAAAACCATATGAGAACGCTGCCTTGTGTGTTTGCTTCCTTCACTTCTAGTCACAGGATGCTCTGAGTTAGCTTAGAAATCATTCTTGGATGCCACTCAGGCAGAGGCTGAAGCATTGCCAAATAGAAGAGGGGGAGAGAATGAAAGGAGAACTGGCTTGCTAAGTGGAATTGGTCAGGGTCAGATCCTGCCCATTTATTTCTGGGAGCATAATACCTGTTCATCAACTGCTCCAGGGCTATGGGACATAGAGGTGAAGCAGCAGGACCCCAGGGAGCCACAAGGGCCAGTGTTCAGCCACTGTTTCTTTGGCCTAGATATTTTCTCTTCTACTTCAATGACTGTGAACTGAGTGTACTCCCAGTCCCTAGCATCCATTTAGTCCCTTCTCTGAGAGCCCAGGTAAGATGGTAGAAGCACTGTGCATCCATAGCCACAGCTGGCAGCTTGGTTTTTGGTCCCATAATCATGCCAATCAGCACTTCCTACACAAAACCTTTTCAACAACCCTAGAGCCAAAGGGCTCAGTTGATGCCACCAGATTTTTCTTTCAATTCGAGTCTTACAATTAGGCAGCTTTGTGTTTTTTTCACACTTATGCATTATGATAGCTATTTAGGCTGTGCACAATAGTCTCCAAGAATATGCTTCCCCAATCCATGCCTTCCTCCTACTCAGCAATGTTGCTAAAAAATGCAGAGACATTCAGTGAAGGTCACAAGCAATGTTGGTCGTTAAGGCAACAGGCAACAGTTTCTTTTCCCAGCTCTCCCCTGCAAGAAAGCACAATGCAGAAACCTCCATGGAGCCTCCCGCCCTGCCTTGGTTCTATAGCCCAGCATTCTCATCCTGATACATACACACACACCTCAGCATTTTGCTCATATAGCTATGCCTTATTAGAAATTGTGTGATCAAACCCACCCATAACAAGACACATACTCCATTAACCATATATGGTTAAAAAAAGTCTCACTAAAATGAAGTGGTCATTTCTGTTGCAACTGTGAAAATAGGAGTTTTATTATAGCATCTGACATCTATACAATAAGTGGGTAATAACATTTTGGAAATAACTAAAAGCTATGATCATCTTTTTTTTCCTCCATACAAAGCAGTTCTCAAAAGCACCAAGTACCCAGTAGCCAAAGTGAAAATAAAAACTCAAAATTGAGCATGAAATTATAAATCACTTACCCTTGATGAAGGAATGGCGCTTAAAGATTTAACAGAGAAGGTATCATGACATTCACATTTGTACTCTGTGGGGGTAGGTCAGAGGAGACACTGGAAGGATTTACATTTATTAATCTCCAATTAAGAAATGAAGGGTTTTCTTTTGTTTTGTTTTTGGATTTTTTTTTTTTTTTTTTTTGCAGTAAGGTAGAAACACAGGTAAGAAGGCAGGACAAAGGTTGCAAGGTTCTTTAGGGAAAAGTAAACAAAAATCAGGCATTCTTAGGAATACTAAGTAATGGAGACAATCAACATTTTGCAGAATATTGGAGGGTGTAAGTATCCATAAAAATCAATAAAAAACATTTCTACTTAGAGTGGGCTTTTAGCATTTGAAGAAACAATGGTTAAGAATTTTCTTTTTGTCATTAACAAGAACTCCTATATGTGGAGTCAGTCTGTCCCAGTACACAAAGACAGGGGTCAAGAAAAATGTGGGGCACACAGGAGTGTATCAGAATTGTCCACATTGGCCCAGTAAAGATTATTCTCTTAGACATGCTAATTAAAAGTCGCACTGCTCACTCTAGTAAACCACTGCCTAATTTCACGGCTTATTATTCACATAATCCAGTTTTGAATTTGCAATCCAAGTAAGATTGGCTCAGAACCCATCCTATCATGTGTGAAAAGTTCCACTGATGTTCTCACCACATCCCTGTGACTCCATGGGCCTTGCATTGTCATGATCAGACCACTCTCCCTCCTACGTCCTGCTCTGCTCTCTCAGTCTCAGGCTCATCATGCTTGCTTTGACTCTTTCTTTTACTCTGTCACACATAGACCTAAACAAGGAACTTAGAACCTTTTCTATGACACTCCAGACACCAAGTTCACAGTACAAGAAGACACTAGATCCAAGGGTAGCAATTGAGGTGGAGAAGCTGTCACTTTGGTGCACATTACAGCATATAACATAACTCTTCCAAAAATGCTTCTCAGTAATCATGATCACCGTATTTAATTTCTCATCGTTTGATTTTTATTCTAAAGTCATTTGACCCTACTGTGAGGCTGAATTTTTATTTATTTATTTTTTATTTCAGAATACTAAGGGGGTACAAACAGTTTGGTTACATATACTGCCTTTGTACCGCCCAAGTCGGAGCTGCAAGCATGCCCAAGCCCACCTTTGCAATTCCCCTCTCAGATTTCCATTTCATGCAGGGTACAAGGTAAAGTAGGAATGCAGCAATGATTACAGAATGTTGCTTATAGCTGTGTGGTTGGTCACGTGGTGCCAGCACAGTCTCCTGGTTTTCATTGTCAGTTACACCTGCTGAAGGCTGGGACACCTGATAGGTGCACAACACCTGCCAGGTGTCCCAGGTGCTCCCTGTCAGGTGCATACCAACATTGGTGGAACAAGTTGTCTTTCTGCACCCTTGATCTGTCCTGTCTTGGAAATTTGGCACTGAGAATTAAGAGTATCTATGAACTTTTAAAGCAACACTTGCCCTTTCTTCTGGAGTAGATAATAAAAGGCCAATTCTGGCTAGGCTGGTGTGCACTATTATGGAATAAGAAATTAAATAAATTAGCTTTAAAAATCCTTCTGGCACAGTTGATTGTCTCAAGAGTTTAGTGAGTAGGTAAAGGTAAAGTGCCTGTGAGAATATGGAAATTGGTTTACCCACTGAGAGCGAACAAGCAAGAAGCAACACAGAGTAGAAGAGATTAGTCATCTGCAGAAGAGCCAAAAGGATTTCAAAAAATGTGAAGCTAAGCGATTCTGAAATACCCAGTTTAAGTAAAATGACTTGGGCAAAAGCCTACAAATGCAGGACTGGAGAATGCAAGCTGAAACCAAATCATTTTATTTTAATCAATCTGAAGAAAGAGGAGCACGGTTTGCATAGATTCATAAAGGAAGCCAAGGGAGAAGGAAATGATATCAGTGTATCTTCCATATAATCCATGCTGGAGGGTTTCTTGATGAGCAAACACAGATCTCTGGTTGGCACATTTATGTCTATTGATGAAATGAGTGCAGACTATATACCATTGCATCTTGATGTACTTCGCTACCAAGAAAATCTATCTAAATTGCATTTGCTCTTGCTCCATGTTCACCAAGCAATCTTCTGATTAAAATAACTGGACCTCCATGTAGACTTTTTAACAGGAGAGAAAATGCAATGGCAAACTGCCATAAATTTTTGGTCAGCCTAGGACTTCCATTAATATCTCTATGCCTCAGTTTCCACATATGTAAAGCAGAGTTAATGTCAGTGTATGTGAGAATTAAATGAATTAATACATATAAAGTATTTAGAGCAGTGTTGGAAATACACTCTAATACTAATTACACATTAAATCTTCACACTGTTTTGCAAATTATTATGCTGGCAAGAAGCTGAGTTAGAGAGATATGAGCCAGTGCCCCAGCTGGATCATCTTTGAGTGCAGTGGCAAAGCCAAAGACATAGGAAGTTGGGAGCCCTGAGGTACTAACCTTTGCAAGTTACTTCTAGTTCGTGAAAGCCAAACCAAGTGGTCTCCATTCCCCTCCTTATTCCTGCTTGTCATCTACATTTCTCCAGAAGAGTTTTGAGTTTGAAATTTATTTGGAGTATGCCATTTTTTTTTAAAAAAAAGGAAGTAGGGGTATATTTCTTCTGCAGCTAAGCTTGATACTCAAAGCATGTATGACTCTTAAAATGATTTGAGGGGGAGGGTTGAGAGCTACAGATCAGGAGTCAGCAAACCTTTTCTGTATAGGGTCAGATGCCAAATATTTTCAGCTTTTGGAGCCATACAATCTTCATCACAAGTACTCAACACTGCAGCTGTAATGTGAAAGTAGCTATAGGCAACATGTAAACTAATGATCATAGGCATGTTTCAATAAAACTTTATTTGCATAAGCAGGTTGCAATATGTATTTGGTCCATGGGCTACAGTAAGTATGCTGACCCTTGCTATTGATTAAAAGACACTGAGGAGATGTTGTTAACCAATCACAATGGATATTGAAATGATTTAGAATTTGATTCAGACCAAAAAAATCAGTGATATCTATATCCATATCTATTTATCTACCTACCTATTTATGAATTAGGGAAATGTAAATACTGAATGAATATTTGATATTAAGGAATTATTGCTAATATTCAGAGTGGCACTAGTATTATGGTTATGTTTTAAAACATCTCTATATTTTAGAGATATATACTGAAATATTTTCAGATGAAATGATTCAATGTCTGAGATTTATTTCAAAATCTTTGGAGGAGAGGTGGGGTGAGAATACAAATGGAACAACATTAGTCATGAATTGATCATTGCTGAGATTTATAGATGAATACATAGTGTTCATTATACCAGTCTATCTACTTTTGTATGTTTAAAATTTTTATAATAAAAGGTTCCTTTGAAGTATAAAATGCATAAAGCAGAATCTCTCTCTCTCTCTCTTACACTCTCTCTCACACACACACACAGATGCAGGCTGACAACTCAAAGAAAAGAGACAAAAGCAAAGTTCAGGACTTAGCTAAAAGGATAGAGTATATGTCCTGTGCTGATTTCACAATTTTTGTCTCAAATAACATAAAATTATAGTTTAAAGAGAGGTGCAATGGAATACCATTCTACTGAAAGATGAAGAATCTGATCACAGACCTATTACATGGGGTGCCACTCTCCAATTTAGGTCAAAAGGAGTCAACAGAAGATAGGAGCAATGAACATAATTTTGCCCTCAGAGAACTTCAAATTGGGATCTCGCCCATGGAAAAACCAACAGTGGAAGTTGGATGTGGGATGTGGGCTCCATATCTAACTATGGTTTATAAAGCACAACTCTGTCTTTCCTCATGCTGTTTTCTCACCTTCGAATGTTTTCCTTTGCCTGCCAAATTTCCCCCCATCAATTTAAGCATTGTTGGAACATCACCTCTAGGCATTTTGTACTCCCACAGTGCTCTGACCAATTTTATCAGGCATACTTGGTTGTATCATAATTTATCTGGTTACCAGTCCATTATCTCACTCAAACTGTGCTCAGAACCATTTAAAACAGACAGCATCTTCTTCTTCTTGGTGTCCTGAGCAGCCTACACAGGACCTAGTTCATTATCCATCATCAAAAAATGTTTTGAATGCCTGCACATTCCTTAACAGAGGAGAAGCAGAAGTAGGCACTGTTGATCCTGTCAATATTTACAGGATCACTCCTGGTCTTCAACAAGTTGAATTAGACTTTTCTCTTTCTCCCTCTAAAATTGTATGTACTTAGGCCAAGTCTAATGTTACCTCTACCATTAAGTCTTTCTCAATCATCTTTTTATCTCTCCTTCTGCAATATCACCTTGGCATTTGTGTGTGTGTGTATGTGTATGTGTGTGTGGTAATTCTAATGCAGCAATTTGAAGATGCTGTCAGATAAGGATATGTCTCTTGCCCTCAGTGAACTCTGACCTTTGGAGGGTAGGGGCTGTGCCTAGCACAATATCTTATATAGTATCAGTTCTTCTTCTTCTTTTTTGAGACAGAGTCTTATTCTGTTGCCCAGGCTAGAGTGCCGAGGCATCAGCCTAGCTCACAGCAGCCTCAAACTCCTGGGCTCCAGAGATCCTCCTGCCTCAGCCTTCCAAGTAGATGGGACTACAGGCATGCTCCACCAGGACCAGCTAATTTTTCTATTTTCAGTAGAAACGGCATCTTGCTCTTGCTCAGGCTGGTCTTGAACTCCTGATCTCAAGCAATCTATCTCTGCCTCCCAGAGTGCTAAGATTACAGGCATGAGCCACTGTGCCTGGCCTAGTATCAATTCTTAATTAGTTTGAGTGAATGGATGGATAGTTGTATTGCTATATCCATCCTCCTCAAACTTCAAACTGAGGTCAAGATTTTCTCTGCAAACCTTTTAATCAATTTATCAAGTCTATTTTATAGCCCCTGTCTGACCTGAAAAAACTCCCTTAAGTTTCTCTCCACTTTTAGACATTTTCAATCTACCTGCCTGTTGGCAGTTAATTTCTTCCTTTCCTGCTATCTCAATAAAAATAATTCCAATGTCTCTTTTCTAATTTTGCCCATGCTTCCTTCTCTGCATTTCTATAATAATAACTAAATTCCTTTTTAAACTTCCTTCTCTCTCTGCTTTTATCCCCTGAGTGTACCTCTGTACTTGCTACTCCTGCCTTGGATAAAGCCAGTCTACCATGACCCAGTAAACATGCTTATGTCCTTAACATCAAATGAAATGTGCTTTAGTAGTACACTTTCCAAAAGCAGGCCTGCAAGAACATATTCATACAGAAGAAGAATGTGTTTCTTTTCCAAAGCTGACAAAGGTGTTTGTTCATTTATTTATTTTTTAAACTTTTCCTTCTAGTGCTTCCACCTTCACAGTTCACCTTCCTTTTCTCTATCAGTTGCTTTTAGGTTTCAGGGTTTCTGCAACGCTTCCATATCAAATTTACTTTCAAACCTTTTAAAATAGTTTGTTTTACTTTCCAATTTAGTACTTTCCTCTTTAAGGCTGGGGAAGAAAATTCTCATCAAGAAAGCTCTTATTAAGCCTAAGGACAATGCTATTCTTCTCTATCAAAAAAGGGTTGGGGGGTGGGAGGAAGAAGAAGACAAAAATAAACAGGGAACTGATAGAGCCAAATGTAGAAAGTCATACTGTCAGTAAATTATCTGATAGCCTGGACACTAATTTACCAATGAGTTGCATTTCCAGTTACTCATACCTAGATCTGCTCTGTCATAGCACAACAGTGCAAGTCAGGCTCAGATCACTACCTGGTAAAATTGGAGAGCTTGGAGACTCTCTTGCTCAGTTGCACAAATGAGAGCTATGCAAAACTTTGGTAGGGAGAATTTGATTTCTGAGATTAAATGTAGTTGAGATGCAACATACTATTAAAATCAATAATATAACTTCAACCAGAGCTCATTTTAGTCTCTAAAGAGAGGCTTCTGTAGCATAGCTTTTAGAAGCATAAACTTAGAAGCCAGGCTGTCTTGGTTGAGAAGCCACATCTGCCACTTAGTAGCCATGAGGCAGTTACTTAAAAGCTCCGTGCATGCTTGGTTTCCTTGTCATTAAAATGGGGGTAATGATAGTTAGGTACTTCATGGGGTTATGGTGAAGATCAACTACATTAATATAAATAAAACACTTGGAATAGTGACTGCCTAATAGTAAATGTTCAGTAAATGTTTGTATATAATATAAACAGCTGCATATCTCATATTTGGATCACATACAAGCTGAGGCTTATTGCCTAACGTAGCTTCCATATGAACTGCTGAGGGGTGCCTGCTGCAATCGGTAATAATTGTTACTTGCAGGTCGTGTGATCCAATTATTCTTTCCAAGGCAAGACTCTATATAATTTACTGTAATTCAGTTGCATGACATTCTCTCCCTAGCCAACTATTGTTCTCAAATTATTCTCATATTGGTTTAGAATAATCCGATTTGACCCTTATTTACTGTTGCCAGGAAGATTAAACCAAAGTCTTTGGCAGCCAAAAATGCAAGAGCTCAGACCAGTAGTCCTGGACAAATCCTTGTCATTCATAGCCTTCGGGCAGATCTGTACCCTGACCAAAGAACACCTTGGTAGGCACTTGGCACAATTCCTTGAATGCTTCATGACAGTGCTGTTAAAGGTCTCGCTTGGGAAGACAGAAGCTGAATGTGCCACTAAAGCTTCACTCCAAACACAGGCTTGGCAATGTGAGTTTTTTTCTGGTTTGACCCCCTGAAGGGTGTGCATGTTAGGGCTCTGAAAATCATAGCTATTAAAACTTGGCTTTTTAACCATTAAAACTTGGATGGAATATTCTTAAATGTTTCCAAAGCAAGCATAAAGCCATGGTAGTTCAAGAAAAATATGGCATTATATTAATATTTATAAAATATAGGGAAAATGAAATACTAACAACTTTGCAGTTTGATACTTTATGGCAAGCGTTTGAAAAACATGCACACCTGTGAACTCTGAAGCATTCCATACCACACATAATGTTTGATTAATCACCAAAGTGATTACACTAAGTGGCATTCACAGTAATTTAAACAGATATATAAATGGTTTGTAATTACAGGATATTGGGCTCTATAATTCATTGCTTAGCAAAGAGGTATTTGTTGTGTAATTACTGTATCTTTGTGAGATATTTGCTGTGCATTTATGGTGTAGTTTATCCTGAGCTTGCAGGGTACTGACTGTCTTTGGTTCCCTCATGTCTAAACTCAAGAAGTCTTTAATAAAGGGTAAAGCCACAATTATCCTGGCAAAGATGAAACACACTGTTATACTTGGGAAGGTCAACAATGTGGAAAGATTTATGATAATAATATTCAAAAGTAAATACAGTTAACACTTGATTTTCCCACATTATTGAAGGGTAGCATTGCTGTGGCTAATAATATAGCTCAAAAACTGTGTGCAGTATAACTCAAGTCATGGCCCACAATGGACTCATTTTGTGGACTCCAAGAGTGTATATCTAATATAGCTTGGTAGCAAGATACTATGCTCAATGTACACTAAAAAATGCACATATACCCCCCACATAGATAATAATGCAGAGTTGAGCTTCAGTAAAATACTATAATGGAAGAATGAAAAAGTTTTTTTTTTTTAAATAGTTTTCCTATGCTCCATAAATACACTGAATAGATTTAGTCATGCCTGTGAAGCTGGCTGCAATGTAATTGTGTCCAATTGTCCATTTCCACTAACTAGAGAGCAAAAAATAAGTGCTATGTGAAAAAAAAAAAGAGAAAAAGAAAGAAATCATACAAGGAAATTCAGAGGAAATACATTTCAGCTCAAAAAGAGTATTTGAGAGTTTTGTTTTGTTTTGAACTAATAACAATAACTGAGATCCATGCAAATAATCCAATGTACAGAAAGAAATACACAGCTAAGTAAAAGATTACATCTGGGATCCTAAATGGAGATTTTGAGATTTCTGGACTTCCATAATAATGAAGGTTTTAAGATAAAGCACGTGGGTGGGTAGAACGGTGCTGGGCTTCTGGCAGCAAGGTCAGCATGGTGCATCTTGGGACTACCTGGCACCATCCCTGGGGGCAATAAAGGCAAAGGGCAGCTAATCTTCTCTATGTATGAAAACGAAGGAGACATTCAAAATCACACACATGATCCCGCTTTGATTACATCAAGTACCTTGGGGCAATTAGGACATCAAATTTAATAATAGTCAATATATAGATATTAGTAAGAGAACAATGCATTTAGAGGAATAAATAACATATAATGAATGCCTTAAGACAAGAGAGACAGAGATATCTGGACAAACTTCCCTTACATTGAGAAATACAATTTGTCTGGTCATGACAGGATGTATCTGGACATATTAAAATAATGCCACACTGGGCATTCAGAGTGTTATTGTTTTTGTTAGAAACATGTGAAGAAAAACCCTGTAAATAAATAGAAAATGTTACCATTTTCCTCAAGCTCTATGGAAATTATTCACAAATGAACAAAATTTTTGTCTTTCTTTGTTACCAGAAAGAGAAAATTAAACCGGGTCTGCTCAATTTTTAGTAAATCTAAAAGTCTAAATTGAGTGAGGTTCATTAAAAACAGGCATACAGAAACCGTTAAGGTGTTGGAGATAATATGTTTTATAAGGATCTAGACATCTCTTTGATGATTCCCCCTCTCAGCCCTTATATATCCAGCATTTAGCTTGAGCATGATGAAGAGTTATTGTACAGCTATGGTGAGACTGAGAGTATGAATTTTTTTTTTCAGAATATTACGGGGGTACAAATGCTTTGGTTACATAAATTGCTTTTGCACCAGCAGAGTCAGACCTACAAGTGTGCCCATCCCCCAGACAGTGTGCATCACACCTGTTAGGTGTGAGTTTACCCATCCCCTTCTCCCTCTTCCCACCTGCCTGACACTCGATGAATGTTACTTCCATATGTGCATGTAAGTTTTGATCAATTAGTACCAATTTAATGGTGAGTACATGTGCCATTTGTTTTCCCATTATTGTGACACTTCACTTAGAAGAATGGGCTCCAGCTCCATCCAGGATAATACAAGAAGTAGTTCACCAATTTTTTTTAATGGCTGAGTAATATTCCATGGTATACATATATCACATTTTATTAATCCACTCATGTCTTGATGGTGCACTTGCATTGTTGAGAGTATGAATTTAAAGACAATACCCAAAGTTACTTGAAGACGTATACAGGAAGAGAGATGTATATTTAGATATATAGATAGCAACCACAAGCTAGAATGATTTTCTAAAACACTTCAATTTCAAATATGCTTTCTCATTGTTTAAGTAAACTTCTGTATCTCTGATAATTTACATTATTCCAGCAATTAATCTATCGTTTACACTTAAAGTATAAAAATGTTTTCAGGTGTCATTTTTACATTTAAAATATCACCAAACATATTTTACAACTACATTAAATTCAAAAGAGATTTGGAGTTTTTTCTCCTCTCTCCTATTTTCAACCTTACCTTGCCCAGGACTATAGTGGCTCACGCCTCTCTGTCTTTGCTTAAACACCATCCTCTCAGGAGGCCCTCCATGACCGCCCTTTTAAAAATTGCAAACTTCTCTTTGATTACCACTCCTACAGTCTGAGTTCCCTCTTCTATGTCTATTTATCACCAGTTGATATTCTACACATTTTACCTATTTATTTATTGCCTGGCTGCCCCTGCAAAAATTCAAGTTCTACAAGGGGTTGGAGGTGTTTTGTATTTTGTTCACCTGTAAATCCTCAGCATCTAGGAGACTCTGTGGCATATAATTGGCTTCCATTAAATATTTGTTAAATAAATGGGTCCACTCCCATAATTTCAATTGCCATTTTTATATGATTTCCAAATTTGTTTCTCTAGCCTAGATCCTTTTCCCAGGTTGAAAATCCATATATTCAACTGTCTGCTTGAATCACCCCTAAACATCTCAAACTCAGCAATCAAGACTGAATTCATCATCTTGCCTTCTAACACCTCCGCATCATCCTCTCTGACTCCTATGATCTCATATAATCTCTTCTGTGGTGAATATCAAGCATCCCTCCAGACATCAAGTGAAAATTCTTGAATTTTATGCCACAAATTCTTGTGGCTAGATCCTTACCTTCTCTTGCATCAGTCTCCTCCCTCCTCTAGCCTTTCTTAGTGCCCTGCCTGGGGGACATTTGTCCAGATGAATACAATGACCTCGTAATTTGGCAGTCTATATTCCACACTGCCAAAAATCCAAATCTGGTTAAGTCATTCCCTCTCAGAAACATTCAGTGGACACCATGATTAGAAATTAATAATTATAATAAAGAGACTGCCATGATTTGGCCTCTATTCACATCCACAACCTAATATTTCTATATATTTTTAACTCAATGTCAACTTCTCTTCCAATTCACAGGTTTCTTTATTTATTCACACTCTTACTCCTGTTGCTCCTTTAACAAAGAAAACCATTCTCCAATTTGCAAACTCCAACTCATCTTTTAAGACTTAGTCAAAGCTCTACCTCTTCTCCTTTGCTCAGATAGACTTTACAACTCTCATTTTTACTGTGTTCAGTATACACTCAATCATAGCGCTAAGCATTCATTGTACTCATTTTTATATATTTCTACCCTGTATTATTAGGCTATAAGCTTAGAGAACAGAGGCCACATCTAACTCATCTTTGCAACCTCAGAGCCCCTCATAGTGGAGGAACATGAACACTTAAATAAATGAATGAATGAAGAACTGCAATTTGATCAACACTTATGTGCATGTATGGTAGTAACATTCATTGGATGTCAGGCAGGTGGGAAGGGGTGGAGAGGATGGGTAAATTCACACCTAATGGTGTGGTGGTGTGGTGTGCACTGTCTGGGGGATGGACACACTTGTAGCTCTGACTCGGGCAGGGCAAAGGCAATATATGTAACCTAAACATTTGTATCCCCATAATATTCTGAAATATATATATATATATATATATATATTTAAAAAGAAAGAACTGCAAGTTTGGGTAGAAGTATAAAACAGTGAGAATATGGAAGGACCTTAACTGTTTAAGATGTATAAAAAAAGAGAATATAGAGCCATTGTAAGTTTATGAACAAGAAAGTGACACAATAAAATTACTTTTCAAGAATATTTTAAATCTAATATCAGCATCAAGATGCTTCCAGAAGAGAAAAGGCCAAGGTCTACAAATCAGGAAGCTGCTAAAGGAAACTGGAAATAAGACAGGGAAGAAAATATAACAAAACAAAACTGTCCCAAGCCCTCAGTTTGAATTAGCTGCCCCCGTTGTGTCTCTCTCTGTGTCATGGTATTTATAATATCTGAAGACCTGTGTACTTCTCCAACTCCCCCATGGGACTGCCGTCTTCCAAGGCCAGGGCTGTGTATTATTTGTCACCATAATGCAAATATTTGCCACAGTGTCTGACAAATGGCAGATACACAAGAATTTCACATGAATGAGTTAAGAAGAAAAACAATGGTTCAGAATAGGTTAATGGCAGTGGGAAAAAAGGAAGACAATGTGAAGTTTCAATGGAAGACTTCTGCTGCTATGGCTGTCTTGTTCCTTGGTGTTCTAGGCATGGGCTCAATGCTCACTCATTACACACTACCTCTTCGTTTCATCAGGATGTCTTCCTTTTCCTCTCTTGATTGCTAAATCTCTTCTTCAGTGCTTGGCTGGCTTTTTGGTAAATAAGTATTCAATACTTTCTGACTGAACTATATTCTAAGACTATGCTTTTGACAGCCACTCTTCCTGCTGATCAATCCAAAACACGCCCTTAAAATCTATACTTAACAACCACCATATCCATGTTTCTCCAAAATGATTTCCTCTCTCATTTCCAACCCATGCAGTTACACTTGCTTTGAAATAAGCACCCACTACCACATCCCCCCACCCCACATTCTCTCAATGCTCTTTTATTCAAATTGTGAATGAACACCCAGACTCTTCCAGGCCCTTCTCTGCTCAGCCTCTTCTGAAAGTATAACTTATCCTGAAAATTTGGGCCTTAAATCTATGATCCCTGGATTCCCACAGAGGTGACTTTAAGTAGAATTCTATTTTTTACTTGAGGCTAACTTATTGTCATGACCTGATCAGAAAGCAAAGGCTCAAGTGTCAAATTGTACGAGTTTTGACCATGTCAGAGTTTGTTGTTGCTGTATATTTGCTCTAGTGTAGTGAAAGGCATCACATTAGACCTATGTATCCATGAATACATATTTGTGTATATATGTAAACACATGTAGTTTTAAGATGATCTCATGTTTTTTGGTAATGAAAATGATATATAGTTATTAGAAACAAAACTATAGAGATAAAGCATAATGAAAAAAAAATCTGAAATTCTGTTATCCAGAGATAACTATCAACATTTTATGAATAGTCTTTCTAGAGGTTTTTTTCAAGTTTTATACAAATGTAAACATATATATGAGATCATTAATATATACATATCCATATTCCCAAATAAGGCGATGCTATGTATTCAGACTTTGAAATTTGTATTTGTTGTTGTTTAACAATGTATTATGGAACTCTTTTCATGATAAATATGAATATATATCTAAATCATAATTGTTAAATGCTGCTTAGCATAGTGTTATGTCAATATTTAATTAACCAATGCTGATACCTTAATATTTTGGTAGTTTCTCTCTCTTTTTATAAAAAATATTATAGTCCATGCTATGACACGTTTCTGACATGTTTCTGAACATATATCTTAGTGCTCTTGTCTGATTAGACACTTTGGACAAATTCTCTGAAGCAGAACTTCTAATCCAATGATCCATAAGATTTTTATACTCTAAATGCCTGGCTATTTTAGTAACTTCCTTTCCCTCCAGGTTCCTTGATGGCAAGAGATGAAGGCTAGGCATCCCTGTGGATTGCTACCCGGTACAAAAAAAAAATGGATCTGGAATAACATCTTTAAAAACAGGAATTTGATTTTTATAACGATTAATAGTGCTTATTATGGATCTTTTTTTTGATATTATAATTACATTCACTGAAGAGAGATTAGAAGGATTGAAAAGTATATCTTTAAGTAACTTAATGACAAAAGGGCTCATTGTGTCTGTCCTTCTCAAATAACTATATTAGAATAGAACATGGGCTATGAATATTAATGATGGTAAACTTCAGGGAGAATCCTTCCAAATACTACTTTCAAACAGAAGAACTGTTAACCATGGTGCTAAATTTAATCAGTCTTGCTTGGTGGGTTTTAGGGCCAAGTAGGAAGCTGTAAATTGAGGGACCTGAGCACTGAACATAAATCTTCAATTAAAGTGCACAGAATTGGGTCTTGCACATAGTATGTCCACAAATCATGGACAGATAGAATTAATTATTGTAGTCTTTCTAACACATTTATTGCATCTTATACAGAAGCTTGAGGCTGAAGGCACTGACAACATTTTCACTATTTCAAAAGAGTATTTTAAATGACTAATATAAAATGAAATAAAAATAAGAAGAAAAGAAAAGCGATACTGAAACTTAAATTCTCAATTGTCAGGAATTTTACATTTCTGGTGCCCATGGTTACTGTAATTTGAACCCATTGTGCACATATAATAATATAGAGGTAAGTGCATATTTGATAATATAAAATGCTATATATGCTCAAGGGGAGAAGAGTTGCAGTTGCTGTGGGAAACAGAACTCTGAATTTCCTGATTTTTGAGTTGTGAAATCTCAGCCATCAGGTTGCATTAGCATGATTTTCTACATTTAATAATAGAGTGCTCCATTGTTGCTTTCAAGAGAGAAAGGATTTCTCCTCCTTCTCCTAATATATTTCAAGTGAGAAAATTTATTTTAAATTGAATTAACTAGAAAACACAGGTTCTTTATCAGATATAAGTGACGATCAATAAGCCCATATTCTGCCTCCAATTAAATAATTTAACCAAAATAGTAGTTAAAGAGTTCTTAATTTTTAACATGTGAAATATATATTAAGTGGTTGACAGACATAACAACTACAAATTATCTTATTGAAAAGACATCCTTAAGCATATTATTTAAAAAATCTTTCACACAAAGGCCTTTCCTCTAATGGCTACCAGATTCTGCAGTAATAAGCAGACACTGTCTGATTCTCTACAGAAGGGAGGCTGCTATGGTTGTGACTGCATTTCTAAACATCACCATCTTCTTCTTTATTGTCAAAGTAGTTTTTTCTAAGTTGAGGAAATTTGGGGGCTCAAGAAGGTTAAGCAAATCGCTCACAGTCACAGAGAAAGCTAAGATTGAAACCAGCCAGGTCTGTTGGTCCCCCAAATCCATGCACTTTCTATTACAACCACATAGGTGCCTGGCCTGCCTTCTTGTCCATGGCCTGACTCAAGTACACATACTCATTAAGGAGAGAGAATACTAATAACGATCACCGTATTCAACAGTGTAAGGACCACTGATAATGGTGAATTGGCAGCGACATCTCTATGCAAGACGGTAAGAACTTGTGGGGCTTAATACCTACATTGCAGTTGGGTGGAACTGAAGAAGAACTAATCTATTTTGCAGTGTGACAATGGATTGGCATAGAGTGGGCACAGCTTAAATCACAGAGGACTTTCTATGTGCCAGGTGCCACTCTAAACACTTATTATATCAACACACCTAATTCTCGTGCCAACACTGTGATGAAGTTATTATAATTATCCTAACTTTATAGATTAGAACCTGAAGCACAGAAAGGTTAAGCAACATGCCTAAGTCCCCACAACTATGAATTGGTAGAACCAGGATGTGACCCCAGGCTGTCTGGCCTCAAAGTTGGTGCTCTTCACTGTGGAAGAAGACAAGAGTGCTGTGAGCACAATGAGAGGACTGCACATGCACCAGTGTGTGCCTTTTTTCTATTTGTCCTTGCCCGGTCACACATATCTCCCCACAAAGAAACCCAGTGCCTCTTCAAGATAACATAACATCTTGAAAACAAACAAGCAACAACAAAAAGCGCAAGCTAATTTTGAACACCATTCCCACCGATAAGGAATAGTTTTTAAAAATATGACTTTTAAGTCCTTCTGTTGGTGGTGATTCCATAACCTGCTCCAAAACCACTTTTACATGTCACTTGCTTTCATAATCTGTCTAACAGCTCTCCCATTTCTCTTGCACGGAACTTGACTATATTTTCTCGTATTCTACTTCCTTAGAGATTGTGATCACCTTTTCACCAGCACCTTAGAACAATCTATTATATGCCTTAATTGGAGTACTTAATTGTGCCTCAGCCTTCTCTTCTGCAAGTTTAAATGCCCCCATGAATTTCCGGCTTCCTCAATGAGAGTTATTTGGCAGAGTTGTTCCCAGGTATTAAAATGTGATAATGATAAATCAAGTAATATATTCTAATTCATATTATCATCTTAGCACTAAGGAAAAAGTTATTTTCTCCTTTAAAAGTACAAATTTATCAAGTCCTAGCAAGGAGGAGGGAGGAATAAGACTTCATTTAAAAAACAAAATCTTAATGATTCTAAAAATTCTGGAAAATAGCCCCTCTTCCCTTCCTCCCACCCTTCCAAATTTTCCAATTCATCACTTGAATTAACCTCCTAAGCACTAAAGCTGAGGCACTATCTGGTCCATCAGTGGAGCCCAGATAGCTGAGGCACTATCTGGTCCATCAGTGGAGCCCAGCCGCTCTGAGGAGGCAGCCCTGAGCAGTAAGCCCAGGGCCTCAGCTGTGTGAGCTTTGATAAGCTGAGCAGAGCCTCACGCATGCACTGCAAAGCAATTAAAACCGCAAAAGGGTTCTCTCTTCACCGTTCCTCTTTCTTCTTCCTCCAAACTTGAATAAAAATGATTTTATAAATTATTCTTTTCAGAACTAACCACTCGAGGAAATAAAAAAAGAGAGCGAGAGAAGGAAAGAAAAAAAAAAGGAAAGTCGCTCTCGAGAACTCATTATTAGCATGAATTCCCAGCACTCCAGCAATCATTACAGATCCACACAAGAGGGAAGGCAATGCAAGAAAAGGACAGAAGGGAGTTTTATCTCAAGGCATGCAGGAAAGAGAGAAATGTTCTCCATTGGTTTACAGCCTGGTAAGTATTAGAAGCCTTGTTAGGACTCATTCTTTGAAAGGCAAACCTTCAACCCTAAGATCTAACTCAAACCTTGAACGGAAGGAATAAACCTCTGCATTTTCCACTAAGGCAAGTAGTGTGCCATGAAGCCTGTCTAGGGCAACACCTTCAGATAGCAAGTCGAATAACCAAGACCCCACAGTGAATTTTTTTTTATTCTTATCTCAGCATATTGTGGGGGTACCAAAGTTTAGGTTACATATATTGCCCTTGCTCCCCCCACCCCGGCCCTGAGTCAGAGCTTCAAATGTGTCCATCCCCTAGACAGTGC
>CM052436.1:48607453-48629688 GCA_028533085.1 Varecia variegata
GCTGATTCATTAACATAGAACTCCCACCAACAGCACTGCAAGTCACTCCTGAACAAAGCTTACCTAACACACATTCCCTCCATAAGGCACAGCACGGCCCTATACTTGGTGGCCATCATAACCAGTGAGATCACCAACAACACAAAAAGGTGAAAACTATGGCACTAAATAGACTACAAAAAGGACACTTGCTTTCAGTATGAGAGCTGAATCCAGGAGACAGCTCAGCCGGGAGCACTCATGAGCTCCGGCAACTCAAATTTTTCTCCAAATCGTGCATGTCCATGAATGACCATGAAAGTATAGAGAGTTTTGACTTGGGAATTACGAATAAATTTTAGCAAGTAGGCGAATTTGCAAATAATGGAATCAGCAAATAAGGAAGATCGACTGTAATTTGTAATTTAAACTGAAGTTCCAGATGATGTGGGCTCCTGGAGAATAAACTATTCCCAGCCCACAGACCTTCATGATCTGGCAAATCTCTTTTATCTTCCAGAAAACAATAAGGGGCAGAGGCTTCTTCAAATAGCTCTGGGCTAATAAAGTTTATCAAGTACTGCAGACAACTCTGTACCTGGAACTATCCATCCGTGGGTTGTCTTTGATTTAACCAGGTTCTTGTAACATTCAGTTTTTAATTCTGCTTTTCCTTCCTACCTGAAATAAACAATAACCACCCATGTGTTTTTGGCTCTCTACAGGGGTGCCCTTCCCTGCCCCAGTACCCCTGGCACCTGTGCTGAGTGTAGAGCTTCATCCTTTCTTAGAGCATTTCAAAGTGCAAAATCCTTTATAAGTACATATATGAGATAATATGTGTATATGTTATACATTTTTATGTATATGTATAACAAATATATATATAATAATATTTGTGTAATAAGGAGGGTTATATTTGTAATAAATAGCTGTTAGATTTTTATTTATTTTAAAGTAAAATATGTAAAATCTAAACAGAGTAATATAAGTTCTTTGTCCTCGTATTAGTTGCTCAAGTTGATATAAAAAAATCAAAAAAGCTGATAGGCTAGAAGTTCTACCCAATATTTCCAGGAAAGTGCAGGATTCTTCATTCTCTGAATTAGGCTCTAGAGAAGGCAAAGAGAACACAGAGAGGAGAAATTAGACAGGTATCCAATTAAATCTGCTTTAAGAAGAGTGACTTATTTTTCTCAAAAGATGGAATTGTTTCATTATACCTTTATTTTTGTTTTCCAGAAGCTATATGGCTTAAGGGAACTTTTATAAAGATTTCAGTTATCCCCATAATAATTCTTTTCAGACATTTAGCCTCTGTTAATATTTCTTCTGAACAACTACAACTAAACAAATATCACTTTCTTGATGCCACTGGTCTTATTAAAATCTGTCTCTGACTCTCTGTTTCTAAAGCGTCTAATGCAATTCCATTGCTTGGAATTCTAGGTCTTGCACCACCTGGTCAGGGTTATTTTTCCTTCTTCCCTTTAACATAGCAGTTCTCAAACCTTAGTGTGTGTTAGAATTACCTGCTAGCCTTATTAAAAATGCATATTCTGAGACCCCACCCACAGAATTGCTGATTCAGTAAGTCTGGGTGAGACCCAAGATTTTGCATTTGCTTTAAGTTTGCAACTTAGTCTAGGGATCACACTAATAACCACTATCCCTGATGGATCAATTTATTTAGATACTTACTACAATGCCTGGCACATTGCAAATGCTCAATAAATGCTAACCATATATCGGTTTCCCTAATATCCAACAATTATACCATTTTCAACCTTAGCCTTGTTTCGTTGCCCTTATTTTATAAATATTCTATTTTATCCTATCTTCACCTACTCAGATCTATCTTGACAAAAATCTCAATCAATTTTTAAAAACCTTTGATATCATCATTGGCTCTTCCTTTTCTGAGTACACATTGATCTATGCCATTAATTTAATTTTTAGTGATATATTGGCATAAATGTATGCTGATTTGTTTCCGTGGTAAAATTGTCTTTCCATCTAGATGAGGCCATCACTTGTGTATCTGCTCTACCCATCATGGTGTCCAAAACAGCTATTGAATAGGCAAGATGGATTATTTGCTGATAAGGTTCTCAAGTATGCATCTATTTTGAAGGTTGTAAAGAAACTCTAAAAACTATATATTGGGCTAATAAGAGGGTAGGTAGTGAGAGTAAATACCTATTTAATTCCTCTTAAAGTACTAAAGGATAGTTAATTTTTTTAATTTTATTTATTTCTTAACTCAGTTGCCAAATTAAAATCTGCTTTTTAATTTTTTCTTATTGTAAAGTTGGAATGCTTTAAATCTCAAAGCCTACTACAAAGTTGAAACTTGTCTTCCCTATAAATATTTAATATAAATATATATTACATTTATGTAACACTAGTGTCATTCATATCTCTATGTATAGTGTAAAATATATATGTATGACTTAAATGTTACAGTTTCAATTTGCTTCCTTGGAGTTCTAGCTCTATACTTCACTAGAAATCTGGGAATTCCATACCCAGAAATCTATCAAAATCAAGCACAGGGCCTGGAGAAAAGCAATTCAGGTAGAGAACTATTGCTATTTCCATAGTTGGGGACTGCAGTACTATTAGGATTTCTGGGCACCAAGCAGTGTTTTATGAAAGTTCTCCATAATTTTTTCAAGAAGGCTGAAGGTTTCTAGCAAAGGGACTTCTAAGGCCTTTCGTCATGTTTGGGACCCTCCTTCAGCTGCCTGTGAAGCCACACAAGCAACTGCCCACTGGACTAAGCAACTGCTCTGCAATAAGAGGATAACTCTTCTGAGTTTATATGGTTGACTTACAGTTAGTTTTTCATACAAAGGAATTATTTGAATATCATTCGATCTATCAGATACCTTTTTAGAAAATAAATTTGGTTTAGCAGAAACTGTAAATTCATTCAATTATTTGTTAATTCATTTGGTAAACATTTATTCAGTGCATATGTGCTCTGGACAGTGTACTAAGTATTTTAAAGAATTAAAATATGTATCAGAAAGGATTTTATTTTTAATCATTTTATTATAGCTGATATAAAATATATGTCCATAAAGAACTACATTTTGAAGGAGAAAGAATTAAGTGCCTTAAGAGAGGCTAATGCAATGCATGTTGAGAAAGAATATGGATTATTTAAAGGACATTGGGGTAGGCTTTATGGCAGAAGCTCTATTTAGGTTGGGTCAATAAGGATGTATATGGACATGTGGAGTTAGGGAGGTAAATTGCTTTTGCTAAACCTGGTCACTTTTCATGTGAGATGAATTCTAGAGAGAGGGGACCAGGTCATGGTGGAGGAATGTGAAATGAATGTGGAACCCCCTTGGTTCAGTTTCACCAAGTGCAAGGGGCAGCAGGAGGAAGGCTGGAAGAGCTATATGTTGTGAGTTCAAGGAGGGCCGTCAACGTCAGGTCAAGGAAGATCATCTTGGGTTTTAGTCTATATATGGTGGGGAGAGAAGTGAAATGAATCCATTTGTGCTTGAATAAGATTAATCTGGCAATAAAATATATATTGACTTGTCCATAATCTCAATATTTCACTTATATTCTCACATCTAAAATTTTGATGAATTTGTCTCCTTTATGGATCTTTCCCACTTCTGGACTTTGAGACTTGCAATAATTTCTTGGGCAGTGTTTTCTTCAACAAGAGAGTGTCCTGGGATCTATAGTCACCTTAGTGAAAGGTCTTATCTAGAAGGTTACAAAATAATCAGGTAAAAAGAGAGAGAAAGGGAGAAAGTCTTTGAGAGAAAGACCCAGTTATATGTATGCTTTATGACTCAATGGGTATATCATGGACTTTCAAAGAGCAGTGAAAGAAAAAAAAATCAAGAAGAGGCAGTGCTTTGTAGACATGCACAGTTTCTAGTAGCAGAGGTGATTGTTATCAAGCCCAGGTTGCTCCAGATTGTAGTCTGGGGTTGAATCTGAAAATAGAAGTCATGAGTGTACTAGGTAAATACTGACATCCTGCAAATAACCTTTGACTCTTCTATAACAAAAGGAGTCCAGCAAATAAATATTTTGGGTTTCTTACAGTATAAAATTATTTGGTAAGATCTAGAAAGTTGCTAGTTTGAATTATTAATGATCACAGTATACATTTAAAGTGAAAAAACGTACGTACTACCAGAAAACACTATCATTTTCCTTTCACACCTAAACTATGGTGAGAAATTTATTATAGAATCACTACAGCTTCTATCAATGTACTATTAGGTTTAGAAACTCAAAGTTAACCCTGTTTTTTTTTTTTTTTTTTTTAACTGACATGAATTTAGGAAAGTTAGTTAGGTATTAAAAATTACCAAAAAAGAATCTGTTAATTAAACCCACCCACACACATTGACAAAATCAAAAATTCACCTCTTTGTTCTGTAAACCTAATACACTCCATCACACAACAGCTTTTCAGCTTTGTACACAAAACGTCATTTTTTTCATACTTCACAAAACTGTTTGGGGCTGCTCTGTGTTGTGGCTTTCAGACTTGCCTGCCCACTGTCCCCTATCTGCCTTAGCCAAGTACCCCTTCTTTGCAAATGGCTTGGTGGTTCCTCTTTTCCAAAGACATTAGGTGGGATGTATGTACAAAAGCAGGGCAATCGTGCCCTCTGCTGGCCAGAGAAGTAGTTGCATTTTTGAGATTCCCCGAGCTTGAGCACAGCAAAGAGAAACTATGCAATCTATTTAAAGATATAAAGATGTGCTTTCTTGTAATTCTATAGTTTAGCAATTTCCTGTAGATAGTATTACCCCTTTCATGGTCTTTCTGGAATTATCAAGGAAGGGAAGACAAATACATGCTGAACTCTTCAAGGAATACTACTTATCACTGGCATTTTCCAGATTGCCAGATAAATGGAGTCAACAAAGGTTTAAATTCTTAATAGGCACGTTGCTGTCCCATGATGAAAATCTCAGGAAAGGTGAATGACTCATAACTATTTTTCATTTGTCTCTCTGATTCATCTGTCTGCTTTTTAGGAGGAAATCAGCATTAAAACTGATTTAGTACTTTCTAAATCCAAAGATGGAAATAAGCATTCTGAAATTTCCTCCTGACATCCTCAGACTCAATGGAAAAAAAGGAATAATTGCTCACCACGCAGGACGGATACTGACCACACTGCCCATCCATAAGGAAGGGAGGGATCCGACCTGCAGCCGGAGGAACCCCACACAACTAAGTCAGCCTCTTCTGCTCAGGAGAAGAGTAGTCTCATTTCAAGAAAGCTCAGAAGCTGAAATATCGGTAGCAGCCCCTGCTTGGGGCTTCAGGTTACTTTCACAAAGTGACAGAGGCACTTTATGGGACAGCTGGGTGTAACTGGGCTGTCATTAGGAGCAGCCAGACAGTCAGAGTCCCAGAAAACTGACATCAAATAATTTATTAATTACTAAAAAAAATCCATTTATAATTTCACTTTTCAAATATTGCACTTATACCTTAATTCAAATTGGGGATTTGAAAGTGTATTTTTAGGGAAAAATGCATTTATAAATTGCACTTATACTTTAATTCAAATTGTTGAATTGTCATGCATTAATTTGGGCTTACATTGTTTTCAACAAAATTAGCCAAAACTCTGTTGATCAAAGGGAGAAATGTGGTGGTAGATATAAGGAGGAGGAATAGGTTCCCCATTAGAGATGTTTCTCTAGCAGGACAAAGACTTATGTTGCATTGTGTAATTGGTTTTGAGGCTGTGATAATGAGCATGTTGTCAGAAATTTCAAAGAATCAGCGGAACCAATACTGAGCTCTAGACTCAAACTCAACCTCCAACTGTACATATTTTTTGATTAACACTCTGTTATATGAAATTTGGCACTTTGAAAATAAATGTTTAAAACAATAAAAAATATGGTTAGATAAAAGGAATAAGTTCTAGTATCAATAGTACAGTAGGGAAGTTATAGTTAATAATGCTTCGTTGTGTATTTCAAAATAGCTGGAAGCATTGTAATGTTCCCAACACAAAGAAAAGATAAATGTTTGACGGGTTGGATATCCCAATTACCTTGATGTGATCTTTACACATTATTTACAGGTATAAAAATATCACATGCAGCCCCAAAATATGTAAAACTATGACATACCAATTTTTAAAATGACAAAGTGTGTGAAAATAATTTACATAAAACTGTAGTAAAATATGAAGTATGAAGTTTGGTAAGGGGGACTTTGGAATTAATTAAATTGAAGTTTGGGGGGAAAAACCCAAAAGACGAAATAACAAAATAGCTTTATCATCTTCGTAATGAATCCATTTCCCCTCCTGACTTGGCTTTTCTCTCTGTGTCAGCATCATTTCTCGGTAACTTGGGTTCATTTTTCACTGCTTTCTTTCTTGCATCCTTTTCCAAATAGATTTCTAAATTACATTGATTCTTTGTGAATTGTATTCCTTTGTCATCCTCCCATTCACACTGCCACCAGGATTTTGTCCTGCTTCATAACTGAGTAATGCCACAGCATGGCAACTCATTTTCCTGCTTCTGTTCTCTCCACTCTGTAGTCCATTCTCTCTGGGTGCTCCGTGAGGACTGGATGAAAGTCAGTATTTTAATCTGGCTTTCAGTGTGTGCTAAGATCTGGCTCTCATCTTTGCTAATGAAGCTCCTTACTCTGTGTTCCCACTAACTCCACGAGCTTGTGTTTCATGCATGCTTTTTGCTGGCCAAATTCTGTGTTTTACCACGTGGTCCTAGCTACCAGAAATACCTTCCTCTTCCCTTTCACTTGTTAAAAATATATCCATGTTTTAAGGACAAGGTCATACCTCACCTCTTTTGTGATAACTTCTCTGATTACTATGCCAAGAGAGAGTTCCCATGATGACCTTACCCAGCTTTCTATACCTAAAACAAGTAATACTTGCCAAGCCATACATATGGTACATTTTATCCTTGATCATATCTCTCACTTATTTTACTAGATTGTATGTTGTTTGAAGCCATAGACAATGGCTCATTCATCTTTATGGTCTATCAAGTACCTAAACATTTAGCACTTTGTACATTTAAAATAGCTATTTCTGGTGGTAACTTGAAAGTGTATTTTTAGGGATAATGCATTTATAAAGCAAATGCTCATACTTTATCTTTTACACAAATTAAGAGTTTTAAGTAAATACCTTGCTGAAAGAAAAATATACTAATATGTTTTACAGAAACAGGCTTGAAAGGTTGCTATAAGGCAATTCTTTAGCACAATTGCCTCAGTAAATAGGTTAAAACAAATGCAATTAACATATTGATCACTTATAAGTAAATAGGTACTTTTAAAACTCACAATTGAAAAAATTTTTTCTTGATTGTTTTTAAACTTGCATTCTGAAACTTATTCAGAGCAGCCAAGTAAGTTTAATAAATCCTTTATTTATAAACACTCTGTCTAGCCCATATCCACATGTTTTGAAATATTGAAGAATATAATGGAATTATTTCCCATTGCATATCTCCTCTGAACTGTGGTCTCCTTGATACATTTGAATAGAATGATGGTGAGATACTTCCTTCAATAAGTATTTACTGATCAACCAGTAGATACATGTCTGGCATAGAAGAAAAAGCATGTAACAAAACAAACAAGGTCCTTATCCTCGTTGTTAAGTCTTACGGTAGGAATAAGCTTTTTCTAGTTCACTTTCTGTCAGAAATGCCATTCTAGGAACCCAAATAATTGTTTATAAAAAGATTTGGGTCATGGAAGTCGGTAAGAAACATTTCCTTCCTCTACTTACTTTCTTCTAACTCATGAAACAACAGAAAACAGTATCATGAAAATTTATTTTTATTTTAGCTTCACACCAGGAAAGAGTAACTGAAAAGAAAGTTTATCATCAGTGTTACATTACTGAGTGTCTTCTGGTTGAGTACATGTACATCCAAGCTTTCTTCTTCCCCTCTGTCTCTTCCAGTCATATAACAGACCAACAATGTACATTCTGGGTAGGTGGAGAAACTAAGCAAAAAGCTTTGTAAAAATTAAAATTTAGAGTTGAAAGAGATCTTTGAGAACATTTAGTCCAACTACCTCATTTTTCCATAAAGGAAAAACAAATTCAGAAAGAAAATTACTTTCTCAAGGATTTGCAATCACTTATTAACAGATTCTAGACCAGAAAAAGTCTTCAGACAGTCAGTTCAGTTTTTCCTCTAAATTACTTTGTTCCTGACAATTTTTTCATTCGTGCATTCCACACAAACATTGTTTGATTTTTTTCCTCTAGAGGGGGAGGCCTAGAGAAGGCGTCCTGAAAGAGGGAAACCCACTCTCAGTCTTAGAAAAAGCAGATAAGTAATAATAACTCCTATGAGAATAAAGCCATAGGGTGGTATTCCAGACAGAAGGAACCAATGTGGGAAGGCTTAGAGTATGCCGTGGCCTGGCAAACTGCATAGGCCATGGAGGGTCTGATGGGCGTGGTGAGAGGTGAGTCTCAGAGCATAGGAGGGGCTAGATCATCAAGGGTGTTGGATGCTTTGCAAAGGAATTTTGTTCCTTTCCTGTAAGTGATAAAGAGCTGTTAAAATTTTCTAATAGGGAGTAGTGGGTAGATGTGCGTGTTAAATGATAACATCTTTGTTTCTTAGACATCATTACTGTAGCAGTGCAGAAGACAGAGGTTGAGGGAATGCAGGCAGAGAAACCAGAGAGAAGACGGTTGTAGTGATTCAAACAAGTGATAGTGTACACTCGATCTAAATCTTACCCTCATTGCTCATGTTGACCCAAAGAAAATGTAGGCATCAGGCATACAGTCCACAACAGTGTGAGTCCACAGATCCTTAGTCTGTGAATGAGCTTCAGGGATACATAAGCCCCTGAAAGGGAAATATATTTGGTGCATGTGGGTATGTGTGTTTCTGATGAGAGAGATATGTACCGTATTCTCAAAAGGATGAGACACTCAAATTTTTTAACAACTACAGTGCTAAAAGCCTGTAAGAGTTGAGGCAGTTTCTGCAGTACCTAAGTCCCCACCTAGAAAATCAGTCTTCCTGGATGATTGTATCAGGGCTTTACATAGAAGAGAAATGATTTTTTGAGACATGTATCTTTTGGCTGAAATTGATGTAGTAGATTTGTAACTCTGCAGAAACAGTGGTAATTATCATGACTCTCCCAGAAGAATATGAGCAGCAATTCATAAAATTTTAGAGCTAGAGTCTTTTGGTGGCAGAGGTGAGCAAGTATTGAGAAATGCATATTTGGTTGGCATCCTTTGGTATAATCAGGAGTTGCTGCAACTTCTGAGACACAACATAGTAACAGAGTCTAGTTCATCTTAATTTTTAATTTGAATTATGGGGATATATTCTTCACTTCTAAGAATTTTTACTAGTGAGGAATCAGAATGTAGTCTGTTTTACAAAACAGTAAAAAAGTTAACAGTCTCAAAATAGTGTTATAGCTTAATCTGAAGTATGTAATATTCCCGCATACACTGACTTATAATATAAACTGAAAAGAACATTCGATGTCAACATTTAGATTTCCTGATACTTATTAGAAAAAGCAATGTAATATTCATTTCTTTGGAACAGGTATGTCATACTAACTATTGCCTAAAACAGAAATTTAGGAAAAGAAGCAAATTCAGTGCTACGAAATGCAGGGTGGACATAAATGCTCTCTTCCAGATGTTATGGGCTCATAGATTGCTTCCTATACAATAAATTCTCAGTTACTGAGAATTGTAACTGCAGTGTTTTAAACATACCTTTTTTTTTATATTTGAGGAGAATAACACGTATCTGCTGAGAATTTTATTTTAATTTATTTTTGTTTGTGTAATAAATTATGTATGTATACATGCATACGTTCACACACACATATGTAGGGTTATCATGTATATTACAAAGCAAAATTTTATAATTAACATCCAACCCAAAAACTAGAATGTTGCCCAAATTTGCATCTACCTATATGATTCTTTCCTATCTCATCCCCTTTTCTCTCTTCAGGGGTACCCATTAGTCTAAGTTTCCTATTTACTATTCACTTGCTTTTTTATAGAATGGTTATATCATATATATTAAAACAATAAATTATTTTGGTTTGCTTATTTTTAAGCTTTATAAAATACTATTAAATACGTGTAGTTTTCTGAGACTTTCTCTTTTCACTCAGCATTATGTTTGTTTATTTCTCATCAGTGCATAATATCCCATTGGATGAATATCCATAATCTGTTCATCCATTATTTTGTTAAAAGATATTCAAATTCTACCATTTTCAGTATAAAATATTTTAATTGAATTTTTACAGATAATTTATTAATCTCATTTTCATCATGTAACAATAACAGTGTCTGGGCTCTGAATCTAGTTCTCTCTATATAAAAATATTGATACTGTTTGTCTCAGAACTGATCCTAGGTTCTGATCTATTACTTTCTTTCCTGAAAATATTTCTCTGGTCAGCTAAGTTTTTGACCAATCACCTGTTTCCCAGATCTGCTCAGTAAGGAAAGGCCAGCTGCAGTGCACTCTGGGTAGTGCATAGGCCAGCCTTTCTAGAGATAGATGGATTAAATCACAGGCCAAAGCATCTTTCTTTCAAGAGATATTTTTGTGATCTAGAAAAAAATATCCTACTTCATGGGTTGGGCCAGCAATAGTTTTTTCCAGCAACATGAATGTATTTTTATTATCTATAAATCTCCAGTGCACAAGGAGGGGCTTCAGCTCCTTCCTCTGTCTTGTTTACTGGGAGATGGTGGATGGGATATAAAAGAAGAGCGCCTTTCAGTATGTTGGTCATTTTTATGAGAGTGTTTTGGAAAAACTATTTGCTCCAACCTTATATCATGCACACACACACACACACACACACACACATATACACACATTTATATAAACACATACATATACAGACACATATTTATGTTCATCACTGGCAGTAGCAGCTCTAGCATCACCACTATTACCACCGTCATGAGAATTATGTGTAAACATGAGACCTGGGCAGTTTTTCCATTCCTGAACTGATCCTTACTGTTTCACTTTAAACACAATTCTAGACATTAAGCAGCACTCAAATTTGAGTCTTCAATGACATCATAAGTCACGTTTATGAAATCGTGTTTTTTAAACTACTACATATTTTGAATAATACTTTGGTCTTCAGATAAACTTAAGGATTAAAATATCATTAAACATAAAAATTTAAAAACATTATCAATGACTAATGCTATGTTGACAATTACCAGTGTTATAATCTATAGCATAACTGTTTTTTTGCATAATCACTAGTTTAAAAAAATTGAACTTGAAAAAAATAGATATTTATCTATCCATTAATATACCTATGAGCAGACATTATTACAGTATGATTACATTTTCTGCTGCTGAAGTTTTGCCTGCTGGCATATCAGCACATTTTTAAACATGCACACATCCACATGCGCACACACACTGCACTGTTATTTTGCTTGATCCAAGGGGCAGTGTGGTTAATTGACATCTGCTAGAATAACATTTGACAATATCACCAAAAGAGACCCTGACATAGTACTGTGAAACTGTTCAGAGGATACACTGGGTTCAAAAATAAATATTCTGGAAGAGCTCAAAAAACTGTTCTGCAATGTAGCTACTAAATATTTCCTTACATTTATTATACCTCCCTTTCTAATGCTATATATTTTGACACTATGCTAAAACTATAAATCTGAAATTACATACATTTCAGTCACTTAAAATTTCCAAAAAACTTTATTGTGCTTATTCATAGCACATCATAACATATATTGGAGGTATCAGGATATGCTTTCATGGGAAAATATAGTGCTATTGTAAGCAGCTTTCTCCATAAGGAAAATATAAGCTAGTAAATGGGACAGCTCTCTTTGTCTGCCTTCCCGTTAACTAATCTATGAATCTGCCTTCATCTACAATTATATCATTTCCTCCCTCTCTAGGAAGCATCCCTCCTCCTACCTAAAGTGCAGCTCTCCAAACTTCCCGAATCTTACTCCCCTCCCCTTTATGGGAGACACAGCTCCATCAGTAACACACACAGACGCACGCACGATCTCCTACTTCTTCATTCATTCTCTTGTCACTGTATGCTTGCCATCAGCCTTTAAACAAACTAACAGGCAAAGCAAGCAAACATAGGCCCTTGATGCTACAATGCTTTCAAGCTATAGTCCTACCTCTTTATCGTCCTTCAAAAAAGCCCATGTTGTCCCCAACTCTCTCACTTCCCATTAATTATAATAAATGCTCTTTTAAAAAAACTATTTAAAATTTGAATTCTGAAAGACTTCTCCCCTTTCATTATTTGTCCTTCTCCAACCTGGCTTAAACCCAACATCGCTCCATTGACATGTGTCTTGCTAAATTCACTGGTTATCAACATGTTGCCAAATTCAACAAACACTTTCCAATCCTCATTTTATTTGCTCTCACAGCAGCTTTCAGTGCAGTTGCTTCAGCTTTTCTTCTTGCAATATTTTCCTCACTGTCTTTCATGACACCACCTTCATATGATTTTATTCCCATCTTTCTGCCTGCTCCTCAGTTGCTCAGGCCTCAATTCAGGGTCCCTCTCTCTCCTTTTCACATCATACTGTCTTATAAAGACATCTCACCCACGTCTCTGCTTTTACAAACTATCTATAGGCCAAGACATATTTTCTTCTTCAGCTCTTTCTGAGCTCCAGATTCATATTTCCGGTTGTTTATGTGACATGTCCACTTGGATGTTGTGGATTATAGGTAAAACCCTTTTAATATCTCCTTCCATCAACAACCACATGAAGTACATGAGTTTTTATGTTCAGACGTTTGGACAATTGAAGATTTCCATGGCAGGAAGAGGGCTAGAAGCAATTCGAGACTAAATTACAAAGGCTTTGATAGGGAATAAAAGGAGAACAACTTTCCCCTCAGTGCCATTCTACCATTTTCCTTCTTCCTCTTCATAATATTCAGCTATGATTCTGATGGGTTGTTTTTATAATTAAATGCACCAACCAATAATAGTACCTCTCACGTGTGTTTGTATCTTCCGCTTGTGGAGAATATATTGGGAAAGTTGGGAACAAATACCTCCCCCACAGAACACAGGGACACACAGACATGGACACATTCATAGACACCACTTCCACTGCCCCCTATCCAGAGAGACAGAGACAGAGAGGGAGAGAGACAGAGAGAAAGAGAGACAAGCATGGAATAAAGGAATTTTATGAAGTTGGAAGGTAGGAACTCATAGATGGAAAGGTAGGATATCAGTGGAAAGACATAAAATATAAATGTGAGTCAAAAATAAATCTGAGATGCCTTTCTATTAATTGTGTTCTCTGTGCTCCAGCTTTTGTTCCTGGACCTAAGGAACAAGTCTTTCCAAATTCATTGCTATGTGGATGTTGCTGCATCCTGACTTGTGTATTTTAGGTTATTAAGTATGAAATGTCCAATTTCCTTAAGTGTTATGCTAAGTTTGATCGTTGATATCTTTGATATTTCACTTTGACACTTCTTGTTTTATTTGTATTGTGAAGGTACATCTTCAGTCTTGCAAATGCATGGTTTGGCTTGTCATTATCATTCAAAAAAAATTTAGAGCATTTTTTGTGAAACCATGGATAAGTCAAAAATCTGTGTTATTTTTGAATATGAGTTCCATCACGGAACCAGTGAGGTGCAAACAGCTTGAAATACAAACAAAGCATTTGGGAAGGATGTGGCTAATGAACACACAGTATGGCGATAGTTTGAGAAGTTTTGTTCTGGTGATTTTAATCTTGAAAATGAGCCTCTTGGGTGACCTGAGACCAAGGTGCATAACGATGAGCTGAAAACTGTAGTGGAAGCGAATCCAGCTCAACCAACACATGAATTAGTAGCAAAGTTTCTTGTTACTATTTCAACAGTATTGGACCATTAAAAACAAATTGATAAGGTAAAGAAGCTGTATAGATGAGTTCTTCATGAATTAAATGAGCATCACAAGAGAAATCATCTCAAACTTGCCTTTCTTTGCTGTCATGACATAAAAGTTAACCATTTCTACACCATATTGTCATGTGTGATTAAAAATGGATTCTTTTTGACAATTGCAAACATTCGGCATAATGGTTGGATAAAGATGTAGTGCTAAAACACAGTCCAAAACCAAATATTCATTAAAAAAAACTAATGGTGTCTGTTTGGTGGTCCAGTGCTGGTATTATCCACTACAGCTTCATGAAACCTGGGCAATAGATTACAGTGGATGTCTACTGCAACCAATTGGACAAAATGATGATGATGCTTGTGATTAAGCAGCCCAGATTGATCAATAGAGACATGCCAATCCTCTTGCAAGACAATGCTCGACCACATGTTGCACAAACAACTCTGCTCAAACTACAGCAGCTGGACTTGGAAACTCTCTGTCATCCCCCTTATTTGCCAGACCTTGCACCAACTGACTACCACTTCTTCCAGGCTTTGAACCACTTCTTGCAAGGAAAAATATTCAATTCTCAACAAGCTGTGGAAAATGCCCTTCGTGATTTCATCACCACTCGCTCTCCAGGCTTTTTCACTGCTGACATAAACAAGCTACGGTTCAGATGGCAAAACTGTGTCAATAGTTTAGGAGCATACTTTGATTAATTGTATTGCTTCTTGTTTGACATATCATAAACTACACTTTTGATTCAAAATAGGACATTTCATATTTAATGGTACTAACCTTGAGTTTTGGCATGGCTATTAGACTGGCTTTACACTTCTAATTTTGCTAAGTAAGCAATGTCCCTCATTCTGCCCAGATCTCTTAATTTGTTCACAATTTCTCATGGCAGATACTCTTGCAGAGGGGCCTGTCCCCTTCTCCAATTCTCCCAGTCCCAAATCTTATCTTTGTCAGGATGAGGAGCAAGTTGGAAAGATATTTTGTGATTTCTGTGTAGTGCTGAGGTGCCAGAAAATATAATAGTTTCCAGCCAAGCAAGGTTACCAGGTAGATACATCAAAGCAGACACATAGTCAATCTATAGAAGTACAGCCAGATGAAGACTTGGATGGATATTAAGAGCGACTGTGGGCTTGAACTGTTTCCCTCTTCATGGAGATCCATATATAAAGCATGTCAGCTCAGCACTGAAATTCTAGCTGTGGCAGAGGATGTCTGCCTCAATTGTTTTCTTTTAGTTACTACATGTGACTAAAAGAAACAAGTATAAAAACTCAGAGCTGCAAGGAGAGAGAAAGACATTAGGGAGCGAATGGCAGAAAATCATTACCTTAGTGGATTCTACTCCCAACTCCCTGCAGCCACCATTTTTAAACCAAACTTTAGTAACTTTTATAGACTCAAATTATCTTAAAGTCTGAGGAGTTTCTACTGGTTTATTCCAGAACCTTGCTATTAACATGATCACACAATTGTATCTTGATTAAAAATATTTTATGGAAAGATGCACAGTTTAGTTCAATCGAATTCAACAAACATGGGTTGTGGGCCTGCAGGATTAGGCATTGCAATAAGTACTAAGGATGTCTCAAAGGTCAGGAGCAATACCATTCCTGCCTTCATGATGCTCGCAGTCCAATCTGTAAGACAGCATGGAATTAAGGTGGAATTTCTAGAGAGATTTAAGTTAGCAAGGGAGAAAATTCAACTCACATGAGATGTATTATAAAATTAAAATGGCTCTTGAATTTATTAAATTAATGACTATTATATATATTTGCCCCCTCCTAGAGAGTCATGGTTTAAATAATCATGTTTGAAGCTCTAAGAAGGAAAAAAACTATTTGATTTGGTAAAGGCATTTGTGGATAAAGAGTTATTCTGATGTGTGACAGAGACTGGATTTTGTTTAGTTTCTGCTGTTTTGTTTTATTTTTACAGCACATTGATACAGTGTGCATTTCTAAGAGGCAGTTTATGCTATAATTTCAAAAAAGTTACTGGGGATGACGTGTGCATCAGACTTTCATAAGATGCTTTTGATTACTCCAAACATTACAAACTCCTGAGTCCAGGTGGCAACGCACTAACCCAGAGACATCTGGTTTCGTTCTCATAGATGTAGTTGTGCTTGGTGTCATTTGTTCAAGGCAGGTTAAGAGAATGAACTGTGTTCTCTAGGTTTGAGTCTTAATCTCACATATTTATTTCTCGATGTTGGCATATAATGGTCTTTCTTGTGGAGTAAGATAATTCAAAAGGGAGAAACATTGACAATAGAGGATATGAATTACATGGAGAAAGATATTTGCTTCATCTTTCATGTGGAGCTCCCAGCAGGAAAGGTAAAATGTGAGAAAGCAGCAGCATTAAAGTGTATTCAAAGGGTTGAAAGAAGGGAGTGGGAAAAAAGAGATGTGGGGTAGAGAAATGAGTATGTGTTTAATGGCAGGCTGTCCTGGACTGGAAGTATGTGTATTTTACACTTCACAAAGGGCAAAGTGGAGGACAGGAAAAATGATTAGAGATTATTTCAATAAACATCAATGAGCAATTACAACAAGAAGTACCAGGGGTGTCATAAGACAGGAACTGAGACCAACGCAAGAACCAGGCCTTTCTCTTCTCCATGTGTTCCTAAAGAGGATGAGAGAAGGATCTAGCAATGTTGTCTCAGTCATTTTTACAGCCTAGCATATCACCTGGTCAGAGAAAATACTGGAAAGATATTTGTTCATTTAGATAAAGTTTGTTAAAATTAAAATAATTTTATTAAATAACTCTGTTTTAGTTCATATGAGTCACATATTTTTAGTTAAAGCCATTGGTCTGGCCACAAGAAGAGGTCAGTGAATGAAAAGGAAATTAACATTTATTAACTACTTAGTAATCATGTTCTACTATGCCAAAAATATATGTATAATTGACATATATTTTCTCTTTTAATTCTAACAACAAGCCTAGGAATGTCTATTGTTTTCTTTATTTCCCAAGATCAAGAATTTAAAGCTCTGAGAAATTGATTAACTTCTCTAAGGTAATACAAATAGTAAGTTGAAAAATCATGCTTCAATCCAACAGGTGGAAGATTGTAATTTAAACTTGGGTCAGTGTGATGTGGAAACCCAATCTTTAAATTTTAATCTAGTTACAGAAATAAGAAAAAAAAGATCCTACATATCTACAGTGAGCAAGCACAATGAAAACAGAGAATAAATGCTAAATTATTCATAAGAGAAACCTGAATTCTAGACTTTCAGATAAGAATGGTGTGTGTTTTTGTGTGTTTCAATTAGGCATTATCCTTGGCACTCACTTCATTAGCCATAGTCATACATTAATCACAAGGAAATAGCAACACGAAGCCAGTTAGCACTCACACCTGCTGCAACTAACAATATGTCCAGTAGAGGGAGCCTCCATCTTACAATTGAAAGTCTTCCTTCAGAAAGTGCAGTGTCCTGTTTTTGAAGGGAGCCCTGTGAGGTCTAGGAAAACATTATCTTCAAATATATTTTGGGGGAAAATTGCTCAGATTTTAAAGCAGCCCACTGTCTAGATGCAAAGAAGAATGCATGAAATTAGTTGCTCATTTCCTAAAGTTACTAAAATCCAATGGAGGGTTGGATCTTGCCTCTGATTCATTGTATTAATATTTATTTTCAAAGGCTAGGAATGGCCAGTGTTGTCCTGAACATTATTGAGGCATTTTATTCCCCCAGGCTGTGCCATGGCATCTCCTGGCCTCATTAATATAGTGACTAATGAAACTTACTAACCTTCAATGGGTCTTCTACTCTGCTATTCTCATTTCATCAATTTTCTGAAGGAAAGGATGGAATAGATCAAGGAAAGGGATAAAAAGAAATAGTAAATATGCACACTTATGTAGTTACACCCCCATTCTGTGGAAATTTGAGTATAAAGAAATATCTCAAGGTCAGGTGGAAAAAGCAAACCTTAGTTTATTTATTTATTTTTTTATCTAACAATTTCTCTGATAACTAAATGGTAGAGAGGGATAGGGAGAAAGAATGCGTTTTTTTAAGTGTTCATTTAAAGGTATTTCTTCCTATTGTTATTATTTATTATTATTATTTATAGTTATAGAATCCATTTCCTTATGATAAACTCCCATTTTTTTCCTTTGAATTTTTTTTTTCTGTTTTCTCTCCATTTTTCTCTGCTCATCTAAGGAATCTATTATTTCTTCTCCTTTTCTTGTTCTAACTACTTCATGTTCTCCAAGGCACTCTGCCATTTCACACACAAATGAAAACTTAGTCAGCTTTTTTATCATACACAAGTTCTCAGTCTTCTGAAAGTATCCCCATTGGTACTGTACCAGTTCCATATGATTTGCAATAGTGCTAGGAAGGACATACCTGAACATCACTTGTGCTAAAGAAGAAGATGATCTCTGTCTAAGGGGGAGTAGTAGTTGGATCCAAAGACTTCCAGGCTCAGGTGGGAGACCAAATGATGGCTGTGACATTATCACGCTTCTGATGGAGTGAAATGGGAAACAGATACAGTGATGCTGGCATTTTAGGTACATGAACCAGGACAGGAAGAGAGGGTGAAACAATTAAGAGGAAAAGAGGACAAGAGTGTAGGGCTGATATTTACTGAAAAAATGCTGATGGTGGGGTTAAAGCTAGTATAAGTGTGCTAACTCTCCCTTTGCCTAATTGTTTTACTTGGGTTAGATCTCTTACATTCTCTAAGCTTCAGTTTCCTTATCTGTATAATGGGAGTAAAAATCTTCACTCCCGCAGGTTTGCCATGAGAATAAAATGAACAATGAATATAGAGATGCATGTTAAAGAACTTGACTATGGCTAAGAGTACAGTTTTGAGGAATGGTGTGATGAGGTAGAAATGGCACAGGCTTCGTAAGCAGAGATTCTGGTCTCTGTGGCAGCACTTTCCAGACCCTTAACCTCAGGCAGAATTTAAAGGAAGATGCAAAGCCTTCAAATCCAAGTCACGATTCTGACCTGCTATGTGATCTTGGGTAAGCTGTAAAAACTTTTGAATTTCTATTTCTGTATTTGGAAAATGAGTGTAAGTAGTTCCTATTTTAAAGTTGACAAGATTAAATATGATGATCTATGTGGAAATGTGCTGCAGTCAGGAAGGCTGTTTGTCACCTGTTCCCTTCTCCTAGCACCAGTAAAGCCCTTTCACCCTATTGCAAAGATCTCAGTTGATTTAACTCCCCTAACTTCAACTTGGCATCCAGCTTGCCCTTTACTGTACCAAAAGCTCTCCAAAATCCAGTCTCCATTCAGTGTCAATCCGACATTCCTAAAGATGTAGTCATAAGTGTTTCTAGTCTCCTCGTTTTACTCAAATGTTTTAGTAGGTGCATCCACTCCTATAGAGTCAACAGTCACATTTGTCGGAATGAGATAATGTCAGCATCTCTGGCTTTGCTCTCTCTTATGAATTCCAGTTTTTCACATCCAGCTACCCCCTGGTCAGGTCAAGATTACTCTGTGTTGGTTAGAATATAGTCTAGAAAAACAAGAAATGCATTACCCCATTCTTTGAGAGTGTGTTTTTTCTGGTACTGCTATAACAAATGTAGCAGCTTAAGATAACATAAAGGTATCATCTCACAGTTGTAGGTTAGAAATTCAGCACAACATGGTTGGGTTCTCTGCTCAGAGTCTTACCAAACTATATAGTTTAGGTATCTGCTGGGCTGTGGTTTTCATCTGGGACCCATGGACTTCTTCCAAGCTCTCTGGGTAAAAGAATTCATTTCCTTCTCAGGCTTTCCATGTGACCCTCTCCATCTCCAAGTCAGCAATGGTGGGTGCAGCCCTTCTCATGCTTCTGATCCCTCGGATTCCTTTTTTGCTCTAAAAGATTCATGAGATTACATTGGGTCCAACCAGATAATCCAAGATAATCTCCCTATTTTAAGGTCAATTGATTAGTAATGTTAATTACATTTTCAAAGTCCCTTTTGGGAGCCATAATTTTTCCTATCAGAAACATTACTGAAGGCACATCTGCCACCTTTACATAGAAGATTAGAGCTCAAAGGAATTTTGGGTAGGAAAAATTATGGCTCCCAATGCGATTTCACACTCTGATCTCCTGGATTGTCACTCTATTACTTTACATGGCAAAAGGGACTTCGAAAATGTAATTAACATTACCTACCAAAAACATCACTGAAGGCACATCTGCCACCTGGTTCAATCTCTTTATTTTCCAGGTAAGGAAATCTGAGGTCCAGTTACTAAACATACCTGCCAAGGTTACATGCTGTTCAGTGGCAACACCAGTGCCCTTTTTTCACTACTTCCTGAGTGAAGTACTTCCATTGATTCCCATTAATTTCATCTCTTAAAAGTCTTTCCATTTTTCTTCATCCTGTTGAAATTATATTTAATCATGAGTCTTCCATCTATTGTAACAACAATCAATCTCAGCTTTGAAATTTATTGAATGAAATAGCTAATAAAAATGTTAACACAGAATTTTTACGAAATTCATGGAGACCTAAATGAAGCAACTAAAGAGAATTATAATGCAGCTTGTGAATAGGAGTATATACGTACATATACATAAACACCTGATTACACACACACACACAAGTACACACACACAGGGGATGAAGGTGTTTAGTTGACACAAAATGAGTCTTGAAAGTCTCCCTTGAGATACATTATGAAGGAAGATAAAACTATATTGGCAGAAAATAAAGAAGGTTTTGTTATGAAGGGAGAAGTCACAGATGTGTGAATTGACAAGTGAGGAGCATCAAGCAGATTGGATTTTGTTTTCAGGAATGGAAGGACTTTTTGAGGAATAAGACAGGGGTAATATTGAGTAGATAAGAAGGAAGGATTCTCTAGAAAGCTCTGGATGTGAGTCCACAGGTAGGCATGTAAATCAGCTTTTGGAAAAGTGGTTTCAGCAATGTGTTCTGGTTGGCCATGCATCGTGCATGGGTAGGATGGAGAGAGACCCCAGGGAGAACACACTGGGGGGTGGTTTCAGGAATCCAGACATAAGTCATGAAATGTGGGCAGGCTCTGGGAAAGAAAAAGAAGGGGCAAATCAGAGAAAGGGCAAAAGAAGGGGCAAATCAGAGAAAGACCTGGAAGGGTTTGTTGACTGATTGAATGAGGTACATATGAGAAAGAAAAGATTTCAAGTAAGTATTGAATTTTCAGGCTAGAAGATCTGGAAAATGGATGTGCCATCATCAGAGATGGGGGTGTTTGAAAGATGGCTGTTTCCTCTTCTTGTACGTGGGACCTCATTCTGGGGCTGTTGTACACAAACTTGAAAGACATTAATAAGTGCAGTCAATTACACGTTATCACTTTTACTCTCTCTCCTTTTTTTTTTCATTTTATTTCTCACAATAAGACATTCATTTATTTATGTATTTATTCATTGAGAGGCCATAGGCTGAGATGGCTCTGGCATCATGGGTTTCTACATAAGCAAACTGAAGCTTAATGCAAATAGTAAAACAAAGGTTAACCTTTACCAATCAGAAGCCACCAACTGACTAGGGACTTTCCACTTTAGCCAATCAAATATATTTTCTTTGGCTTGTTTTTACAAACACCTTATAGAAGTTTTCTGCCTCCCACCCCACTCCTCCTCCAGTGCAGCACTGAACCACTTGCTGTCTGGTGATGCCCAATTCATAAACTGCTGAATGCTCAAATAAACTCATTAAAATTTTAATGTGCCTAACTTTATCTTTTAACAAGGCTCACTGTTTATAAAAAATCATTACAAGATAAAGTGATTATTTGCACTTTGTGGCACATGAGGAGGTTTTTAATATAGGTACAATTAATGCTTGAAAAACTTCATAGAAAAATGAAAAATATGCTTTTCAAAAAAGCCAGACACTAAGGCTTACCATTCTAGATGTATTACTAACTTTTAATTTGTAGAAATGTCTTTTAAATTCCTTTCTTATTGCTGCCCTAAAACACTCACAGTCTTATTCCAAGCAATGCCTATGCCTTGCCCATTGATATCACCTTAACTGCATTTCCATAGGATTGGCCAGTAAATTGGGATAACTGACTTCACCCATTATTTTTAGTCATTTGACAATAGCTGTGAAAAAGTAACTGACAGGAGACAAAAATGCCCACGAGGTAGGACAAGAGTTAGAAAATACTTATTTATATTTCTATTCACCTGCTTATTATAATATACTAGTCAACTGACCTCTGGTTTCCACCTCCTCCATTCCTTTAAATTAATTTTCCTAAAAATCCCACTGCAATAATATGACTTC
>CM052436.1:48637652-48673766 GCA_028533085.1 Varecia variegata
AAGTCACACATTTTGTGTACCCTTGAATTTCCTCAAAACACATATAATTGTCACCTAATTAAAATGCTTTATTTACATTGATTTTTCTAAGAACTTAATAGTTCTCGATCTAGTATCTCTGACCTGTTTTTTTTCTAGTAGGCAGTTCTGAAGAGGTAAAATCCTCAGTAAGCCCTGCAACAAAGTACCATGAGGTTTATCAGTCTTTTCCTTTTAGTCCATGTATTTTTCTTTTGTCACATTATCTTCAAAGTTTCCACGTAAGTGAATATAACAAGGCATGGCTCAAGAAAGTTTGGGACCAAAAAAAAATGAGAATGAGTACACCTATGGAAATGTTTCTGTGCTTAAAAGAAAGAGAACAGAATACTATTCCTGATTCATCCACTACTGGATGACTGTGGACAAGTCACTTCATCAACGTAGCCTATAGTTTTATCATTTGTTATAATGAAGATGTTGGATGAAAGGTTTGTTAGAAATTTTGCAACTCTAATATTACTTGATTTTGAGTGTTAAAACACTCAAAGAGCAAGCCTAGTTTCCAAGACAAGTGATAGCCTCAGTAAACCTTGTTTACAAGGGCTTTCTCTGGCTTTATAAACGAAAAAAATACAAAAAAAACCCCAAAAAACTAATTGACTTGCTTAACTGTATTACCAATTTTTTTGAAGTCAGAAGTCATGTTCTATTAATTTTCTACCTCCCCCATGAGAGCCTCACCCAGATTATTCAAATAGTAGGTATTTATTTTTTTAAAATGATATACTCTAATATTAATATATCACTCTCAAGTTTGTGAAATATTTTAATCTATAATATTACATTTAATTCCTCAGCAATCCTACAAAATAGACAATACTTCATATATTTTATATTTGTGGAAACTTAGGTTTCCAAAAGTTATGAATGACCTGCTTGAAATCCCATAGCTGATAAATGGCACTACTGAGGGTTGAGCCTAGATTTTAATTTTTGACAGATGGATGGATGGATAAAACAAGACATTTTGTTAGGACTAAAGTTTTTCTATTACTATTCAAAGGCAATCTTACGTTATATGAAGGAAGACAGAAAAGGCTCAGATAATCTCTCTAACATTTATTACTTGAAGAGAGTCTAGCCAGGAAACTTAGCTAAAGAAGCCAAAGGAAGTAATGGAGACCATCAAATTCATAAACATAATATTTTTGTTACTATATTTTTTGCAATGGCTTAACAGACTTCAGCAAGAGCACTGGCATCTAAAATTAAATGGTTTAATACAAATGATCCTTAAAAGAAATTAGCCCTTCACTTGGCTTCTAAAATGCATTGTGCCTTTCTAAGAGTAATGACTATATTAGTTCTAACTTTAGCTTGTTAGCCTTTCTAAGCATTAGTCTGTATTTTAATGCAATTTGAAAAAAACCTACATTGAGGCTATTATTGCTCATTTTAAATTTGAATTTCTCTTGTGTTATTTTCCTAAAGTACTCAGAAGCATCAGATCCATCCAAATTTTTTTAAACTTGACAAAATGTTTTCAGAATACATCTGCCAAGTGTGTATTCTAAAATCAGAGACCCCAAAGGAATATAACATTTATAGTCAAAAATATTTTTAAGGTAAAATCAGACTATAAATGATTATCTATTTAGTAAAAACAATAATCCCTAACAGCTGTGCAGTATCTAGGTTGATTCTTTGGCATTGGTAAATGATGTCTTTCATCCAAAAGGAATTATTGTATATGTTAAGTATATTGTATAAGTATTGTATATGTTATGTCAAAAGTCTGGAAAAGGGCCAGGTGTGGTGGCTCACACCTGTAATCCTAGCACTCTGGGAGGCCGAGGTGGGAGGATCGCTTGAGCTCAGGAGTTTGAGACCAGTCTGAGCAAGAGTGGGACCCCATCTCTACTAAAAATAGAAAAATTAGCCAGGAATGGTGGCATGTGGCTATAATCCCACATGCTATAATCCCTCCCAAGGCTATAATCCCTTGGGAGGCTGAAGCAGGAGAATCACTTGAACCCAGGAGTTCGAGGTTGCTGTGAGCTAGGCTGATGCCACAGCACTTTAGCCTGGGTGACAGAGTGAGACTATCTCAAAAAAAAAAAAAAAAAGCATCTGAAACAAATGCCATTGGTTCCTCTTTCAATCAATTAACATGTGCAATGGAGCCCATTACAAACTATACATTTTCCAAAATCTCTATTAGATACTATGGTGTGTATGAGAGCATAAGATATACTGCCACGAAGAGTGAGTTTTTGGAGGAACATGTACTCTATCTGGCCCGAGGTTAATTTTGACCATCCTCATCCTGTCTTTCAATGTGTCAATTCCATAGTTCATCACCTAATGATCACTGACTTCTTCAGCAACCAGTTAAAAACTACTTCCTCATTCCCTAAACTTCCAATTCCTCTGTATTGCAGCCATTTCCTCTTCATCTGATCTCCTCTACTGTTTCATAAGGAAACTGCAGGCCAGCCATTTTGAGCTTTCTTGTATATATTTCACAGTGCTTGCTCCTAGTTTTTGCTCCATTATTTCCCTCAACTCCCCACACTCACAGTCTGTTCTATGTTCTAATCAATCTCAGACCATTACAGCTTCTTGTGTTTGGTACCACATCCCTCTTTTCATGTTCTTTTTCTTCCCAGAAGGCCATTGCCTATCAATACCAATCTTTCATGTGTAACTGAGGCTTACCATTCTCTATATTAAAAAAAAAAAACATGTCAAACTCCCGCCATCCTTTTTTCCAAATCCTTTTGTCCCCTGTTCCTTAAGCTCCTATTGGAATTTAAATCAATAGCATAGTGCTTAGAACATTATTTTCTTTAATTGCTTAAAGCATGTTAACAATTTGTTTTTCCAATCAGGTTGGCACTTGTAGCAGGAAATAAGAGAACAAGAGTGTTACTGAGTGCGCTTGAAAAGGTGTGAGGCTGATATGGAAGTACCAGAGGTGAAGCTATGCCTTGTCATAGAAAGGTCTAGAAAAGCTGGGTTGGTTATCCTAGCACCTATCTGATGATTTAATCTCTATTTAACATGTGAAATGGCTATGAACTACGCTTACACAGTGACTCCAAATTCTAAGCTCACTCTACAGAACAAAGACTAGTCAGGAAAACAAAATTTATGTGAGGTAGCCCAATAGAGGGAATTTAATCCAAGAAAGATGTTACAACGATATTGGAAGAGCTGAAAACTAACTAGGGTATGATGATTTACACCAGAGATTAGCAATAGTAGAAAGATATTGCTATTTCTAGAACCAAGGGAAAAGATGTTATTATGGCCTGGGAGTTAGGCCACACAAGGGGATATGACACCATTGCAGAGGCTGCCCTGTGGAAGTTAGGACCATGGAAGAGATGCAGAAGCACAGAGAGAGATGGCGAGAAATAGCCCACCTTATGTGCCTCACTGCCAGCCTCTCAGCAGTGACTCCCATTGGCTGAACCTAGCAGGAAACCAGTCAGCAACAGAACAAGAAAATGTCATTTGTAGAGTCCACCACCTGTGATATGGAGCATAGCAGGGGAGGTGTGGGGAATGAATTTGAGACTAAACAAGCAATTGGTTTATATATCTACATCTATATTTATCTATCTATCCACCTATTGATTTGCTATAAATAAATACACACAACTTTTATACTTTGAAATACAGTCAGTGCATAGTCTGTAAAGGGTTGTAACATATAAAACTCTGAAAAAATTTGCTGAATGTCACTATTACATTCAAATAATAAACTCTATAAAATATTTTTATGTGTGTATGTATAATTCTTTATAATCCAGAAAGGTTTTTATAGCTATTTTCCTTGAGCAGATAAATCCCAAGTTTGAAGTGTCTTCACCAAACTCTACCTCTACACATTATTTAATTAGGACTTCTGAAAATGTTTAATTCTGTGTTTATTATTTGCCCTGCTCTCCTGCACCCTGTGGCCATCTCATCCATACTGACACCTGGCATTCTTCTATGTTAACCCTTACTCTTATTATATTTTGCTATTTCACTTCTTACTTTTCCTTCAAGCAAATTCTGTTTCAAGAATATTCTTCCCTTACTCTCCAAAGTAAAAGGAAAGGCAACTAAACTTCATTAAATGCAACCATGCTGTGTACTTTACCTTTGGCTCAGTATTTGATTTTGTGTACTCTAAACTATAAACGAAAGTGATTGTATCATTTTTGATGTATTCAAAGTTTTCTGGCACAATACAAAGACTAACAACAATGCTATTTAGAAAAATAACAGCACTTCTGATAAAATTGCTCATAAAATATATGAACCTTTACTGAACTGTATTATTCAATATTTCCTTGCTATTATGTATTGGAACATGGAAACAATATTGAAAACATTTCCATTAGAGTCCTTGTTTATTCTGGAGAAGCCTGTTCTAAAGGAAAAACTCAGACCTCCATGTTCCCTCATTGAGTCACTGCTTGCTGATCAGCCTTTCCTTTTCATCCAAGTGTTGCCTATCACACAGCTCATCCGAGAGTATTGTCAAGGTTTGGGTCATTAAACTGCAATAGATGACAATAAAACTAGCACTTGAGACAAATGAAAACAGCAATACCTGTTATTACCAAATACACTTTTCAGTTATCATTGCAGAATGAAATACTAAAAAAGCTGAGTGACACAGGACTGTTTGTTAGCAACAGCAACATAAATATAAATTAGAAGCATCAGAAGAGCATTAAAGATGATAAGTTTCACCTCTTTAGTAAAATTTCTGGTCAGAAGAACAAATATACAACACGTTAACTAAGAATAAAACGCTAAGCTACAGGCAACGACATGCTACGCATAAGGTATAGTATCTAAAATTTCTCCAGCTTCAGCTTTATTCTTTGAAAAGCATGTCAGACAAAATTCTACATAAAATGATTTTACATATATATATGCATATTCTCAGTGGTTCTTAAAGCAGGAGCATGGTATATACTATGAATTTCACTTAATTTAGTTCTAAAGAATTATAATAACTAATTATATTTAATGTTAAAGAATGACCCTCTGTTATATCTAAAAAGAGTTTTTTTAAAAAAATATTTAAAGATGAAAATAATAAACACATAGCTAGTATGAGCCAGGCATATTTCACTAAATTAACCCATTCTATCCTCAGAACAATTCTGTGGATTTTTTATCCCCATTTTATAGATAAAGAACTGAAGCACAAGGATATTAAGAAACTTGTTCAAAGTTATACTGCTGGATGGTGGGAAAATGGATTCAATCACAGGCAGACAACTTTCAGAGTTTCTGCTTTTAACCACCACTCCTTTAGCTAGATCCAGGGTCTTATAAGACATATGGTCAAATAATTTACAGAAACAAGGAAGAATAAGTCATATGTGGCTTGGTGGAATAAGAAGTCAAGACACTGAAAAAAAGTCTTAAGACAATGAAATAACATTTATTTAAGGCAAACTATGTAACAAGAACTTAACTAAAAACTGGATACACTAAGATGACTATGCCAAGAAGAATAAATTTTCCATTGAATTTACAATCCCTTTTTCAATGAATTTACAAACCACTGGAGGAACTTACATTCTAGTGGGTACAATTAACTCACTGTCAAATATATATTGCTAAACTTCTATGAAAGGTTCACCGTTAAATTGAAGAAAGGAGAATCCCATAAAATCAAGAATTTTACTGTCTTTTTACAACTGTGTAATCAAAAATATCTAATTAATCCTGGAGAATTAAGAATCATATAATCTAATGTGGCTTCGTAGACAATTTGATGTTTTAACAATTTCTTTTTATAACCTATTGGATGCCCTCAAAATACCCTTTCCTCTTCTGAGTCTTACTCATTGGGTTTTCTATCTAGTCTGCTTCTAAACTACCTTCCATCAAATTTCTATCTATCCTCTAATCCTGGCCCATATGTAATCATTTCATAAAGTCTTATTTTATTTCTCAGTTCAAAATATTATTTTTCTTATGCACTCACAACACTCTGGCTTTGTTTATAGGTATTTATGTATTCCACTTTATGTTATACTCATATATACCTTTTCTATCTCCACCACTCTATTAAGGGCTACTTGGGAACAATATCTGTTTTCTTATCTCTCTATTCTCAACAGTCTTTGGCATAGTACCCAATAATAAATAGATGTTGATTAAATGATTGTTGAATTGAATATTCCTGATAAAAAGATGGTCTAAAACAAAGTTTAATTTTAAGGTGAAATTTCACCAGTACTATGTAAAGAGAATAATTGTTATATTTGTTTGCTTAAAACAACTTCAAATAAAGTTAACTGTTGACGGTTTTACTATTCTATCTTATATGTGTTTATATATGAATATGTTTATATACATAGATAGAAATGTATTCCATTCTTATCTCAAGGCATCTTATGTTTAGGAATTACCTAACTTCTATGGTTCTGAATTTGCCACTCAAGACTGCGTTATTACAGAGGTTTGCATTTGTTTATAAAATTAGATGCAAAAATATGCTAATGTATCATTAAGACTGAGCTTATAATTACACGGGAGTCAGAAAACTCTGTTAAAGTTCCCAAAGCAACCATAATTCTTTTTTTGAAAATATCAATGAAAATATATATTTTAAAAATTTGTTCTCCTGTGGTGTTAAAAGCCTAAACACAAAGGAAATTTGAGGTAGTATTTGAGAAACAGGAATTAAAGTGAAAAACCTAAATGTGAAGAAATATCACTATCTTAAATAATTAAAACCTTTTTCAAAAGGAAAATAAATTGCAGGGTTGATAAAAAGTCAATTTGAATATAAAAGATCTTTAAATTTCAATAATGTAAGCTGTTAATAACTAAGGAAAGAATTTCTAAGATAATATAGTTTGGGTCTTGCCTGGGGACCCTCTAGCTATAGAAATGCTATGCCAATGCTGCTAAAGAAAATTAATGTTTGTAATTAGACCAAACCTTAAATACCATAAATCCCACTACAACTATTTATTTTTGAACTGTTAAGATCTATGGGTATTTTCAGGACTGCGTGATTCACATTTGTATTTCCTGTTTCAGGTCCACTATTTTGGCAATCTAGACATTGTCCAGTTGGCTTCATTTAAAATTCTGATTTGATTGGATCCAGTCTCAATAAATATACACACACACAACACACTCTTCATGATAAAATATGTTTGAGGGTTCTTTACTCAGAAAAACTGCAGTTTTGGTTTGTTTAGGGTATCAGAACAGTGACTTATTAAAAAACTCTACTGGGGTGGGAAACCTACAAATTATAAATCTCCATCCTTTATTCCTTATGATTTTCTATGATATTTTACTAGTAGCCACAATTTTATTCCTTGGTAGTTATTCAACTAAATACATTATCTATTTATCTATCAATAGATAAATTGTTGGATCTTATGTTTGTAAGAAAAGAGTGAAATAATAATAATTAAGAGGCTACTAGAAAAGAAAATTTAAGGAAAGAATTACAAAGAAAAGACAAAGACATTTCTAAGGTGTATTATCTACATTGTGCTAGATTATAATAATCCAAAGAATTCCTAATCAATCAACATGCATCTAAGTCATTATTCTGATAAGTGAAAATCACAATGACAAAATAACTGTGTAACTTTGGTGTAGAGAAATGAACTATATTGCTCCACTGTAAAATTTGAGTTCCACCATTACCTGTGGCTCAGTGATAGGAAAAGTACCATCTGGTTTTTGAAACCTTATCAAGATCTATTAGTCAGTCCACAGTGAAAAATTCACAGGAAACTTGATAGTAAACATAAATATGCAAACAAATGTTGTAGTTCTTGAAACAGTCTCCAAATGACCATTTAGTTCATAAAAGGATATAATTACCCCTATAGACTGTTAAGTAAATGAAAACTCTAAAGTCTATGCCTTTAAATCTCTAGATAACCTAAAACAGACAAAGAGAAACAGTTACCCAAAGATTGAGAGCAGAGAAGCCATAATAGAGTAGTTACTTGCCTCATATACATGATTTTTCCAGGATAATAGTTTTTTTTAAGACAGGAATGGCAACTTACCTAAGGAGAGAATGAGAAAAAAAAATTGGTTACTATAAGAGAATTTTTAAAATATCTTAAAGAAAGCATGACATATTCTGACAGGCAGAATCAGACCTATACACATAGAGAAATCACTTAAATCCGCTAAGTGCTCCCACTATAATTTTCGATGCCCTATAAGTCTTTTCAAAGTTCCTAATTCTCTTACTCCTGGCCTGCTTTCTTCTCTCTGCCCTCTCACTTCACCACAATCTTTGCAGGCATCTCATTCTTAGGCTGCTTTGACTCCATTAATACTCAACTGTCTCTCAAAACATAGGTAATTTCATTCAAAAATAATCAGGAAACTCAGACTAAACTCCAGACTTCACCTCTTACTAGAGTGCTACCTTGATCAAGACAAATGATCTGTGAAGGGAGGCAATTGAATACTTGAACTTAAATCTGCTTCTAGCCTCAGAATTCTAAGTTTCTGAGAGAAGGCAACTGGTGTGGCAAAAAGAAATAACTTTCAAATAAAATCTCAGATTTAGTGGTTCTCAGTTGGGGTAAAATTTGGGGGGACAGGCCCTTCCCATGCCACTCACTTTATTTTATTCCCTAAGATTGATTATTCTGTGCATGGGCAAGGCTGATTTAGCAGCCAAAGCTCTGGGCTTATAAAAGGGTCATAGAATGCTATATAAATTGGGATTTATACAACTGAACTATCTTCTGTGAAAGATAGAAGAGTGGGATTGGAGATAAAAGATGGGACTGTGGGAATGAACTGAGATGGGTTTGTAAAATGAATCTACTTGCCCTGAGATCATTTCAAAACTTCTAGTTTCAAAGGCCATACTGCTCAGAGCATTTCTCACATGGAATAGCAGTCAGCACATGTGAGAAACGTTTGTGCCCACAAGGACATAGGAGCAGGCAGACTATGCTGTTGGTAGCTAGGAAAGGACTGGCTCTCCCAGGCAGTGCTGTAGCGTTTGCAAAATCACCTAGTCCAACCTCCTTTTCCTTGGGAACCAGCTTGGAAAATTCCCTAGGTGCACAACCTTAATGTTTCTCCTGCTGCAAGCCGAAGTGTTCATTTTATGCATTGACTAATTTATGAGTTTAGTGAGAAATTCTTTGTAAAATAAATTCTAGAAAAGAGAGAGAACCTGAAAACGAATTCCCTCTGCACAACATGTGTGTATGGTCCCATTAGCAGTTGCACAGTGGGCAATCGATTAGGGAGGGAAAAATGGCTTTTTTTATGGTAATGGATTTTGAGCCTCCTGGTGATAATTTATTTACTAGAAATTTTGCAGAGCTGGCTAGCACACTGATGAAAATCCTCTGAACATGTTCATTTAAAAAGCAGAAAAGAAGTGGCTTGGCTTATTTTTGAGAAATATTGTTATTAAATCATTGAAAACATATTGATAAAATATGCCTGAAAGCTATAGTCCTGTAATTTATAATAAAAATTACATTGCTATTGACAAATGGCAATTTAATCCTGCAATTAACTTTAACAATTTGAATTTCTCTGTTGCAATTTTTTATGAAAAACCTTGACAGACATTCAGTAATGTTATGCTAGGGTAGTAAAAAGTACTGGCTTCTTTAAAAGCAGTTCTATCTCCTTTGTATTTTTTTGCATATGGTTATGCTACCTATCTATAAGCCAAAGTGTAAAAACAGAGTATTCTCCCCTTAGACTTCCGACCTCTACAGTATTCTGAGATAAATGGGATGGTGCTACCTCAAATTTTCTTGACATAGAAAGAAAGAATGACAGCTTAGCCTAGTTCAAAAAATGCGAATTTCAGCATCAGACTGACCCATGTTTCTATTTCACTTCCATCACATATTAGCTCTGTGGCATTGGGTAAATACAGTTTCTTTAGCAAACCTCAGTTTCTTTATTTGTAGTATCAACAAAACATCTACCTCAGAAAGACTGTGAATAAAATAAGGTAACACACACATGCCATGTTACTACCCTTATACTTCATATCAATTTAGACCATGTTCTACCTTCCTCTTTAAACAATAAGATATCCTGGGTGCTGGCACCTTTTTCCATTTTCCCATGGGGGAAACTTCTCTTTTCTACTCTACTCAGAATGTGGGAGTGAGGTGCCCATGAGCAAGGGCAAACCAACATCCGTTTCTTCATATCCATATGCATAATCTACTCCAAAATTTGGGAAGCACATGAATACCAGGCAGTAGAAAGAAAGACGTTAGAAACGGTTATTCACAAAGGTTCCTTTCTGATTAGCCTTGTTAATATCTGGCTATGAAACTGTTACAGCAACAGAGCTAAGCAGGGACACAAGGATAACAAAGGCTCCTGACTTTGAAGGTCCAGGAATTTCATGCAAATGAATATTTGAGCCAATCAAAAATATCATAGGAAACAAAAGCATACATTGTATAGAATAAATTAAAGAGATGAAACAAGAATGAACATATGTGCACCTAAATATATAGCCTTGCAGTATTTAAACCAACAATGGACTGAACTAAAAGGAGAAATACATAAATCAATTATTTGGAAATTTAAACTCAGAAACCGAAAGGATAAGCAGACAAAAAGAATAGGAAATATATATAATATTTTAAGAACATGTTTTAATAACTTGAATTAATAGATGTCTGCTATAATGAATGAATACATATTCTATATTCTTTTCAAGCAGATATGAAGCATTCATAAAAATTGATTATAAACTAACCCACAAAAATTATAAATAAATTATAAAGATTTATCATCAGATTATATTCTCTCACAAAAGTACAATAAAATCAGAAATTATTTATAAAAGGGGAGCCAAAATGCCACATATTTTCTGGAAATGACCAACAAAATATCTATTTCTAAACAATTATTTGGCTAAAGAGAAAATCTTAAGAGAAATTAGAAAATACTTAAATGGCATATAAGATAGTATATTTAGGCTGAACGTAGTGGCTCATGCTTATAATTCTAACACTTTAGGGGCTGAGATGGCAAGGTCACTTGAGGCCAGGAGTTCAAGACCAGCCTGGGCAACCTCATCTCTATGAAAATTTTTTAAAAAATTAGCCAAATGTGATGGCACACACCTGTAGTCACAGCTACTCAGGAGGCTGAAGCAGGAGGATCACCTGAGCCCAGGAGTTTGAGGTTGCAGTGGGCAACCTTGTGGAGCACAGATAAATTGTTACATAGAGAGGAATTTATAGCTTTAAGTGTTCTTATACAAAGACAAAAATTATTGGAAAAAAAATGAGCTAACCATTTGAACTTAAGAATTTGGTAAACCCAAAGGTATAAAAATGAATAGAACAAAGACAAGATCAGAAATCATTTATATGAAAAAATATATAATTAGTTTAAATGAAAGGCTGGTTTTCTGAGAAAATTAATAAAATGGAGAAATTTTATGAAGAGACAAAACAAAAGGAAATACAAACAAAGAAACACAAAGTAAATGGCAGCAATGGAAAGTGGGAAGTAAGAAAGAGACACAACAAAGAATGAGGAAAATAACAAAATATTTATAAAGAGCTATAATATGTTTCCAAATCTAAACACAAAGTATAACTATCAAAAAAGTGGAAAATGTATGAATTGGAGCAAGAAGAAATAGAAAACTTAAATAGATATACAATTACATAAAATGATAAAAGTTTTCTTTCCTAAAAAAAAAGCTCTAGGTCCAAGTAATTTTATATGAAATTTACTAAAATTTCAAGAAATTGATAATTCTTAAATTTTACAAGTTATTTTGCACAGTGAAAAAATGGTAACTTAGCTCATTCAAATTCAAAGAATCAAATAAAAACAGTACAAGAAATGGAAATTATAGAATAATTTTAATTTAGAACAACATAAAAATCTGAATAAGCTATTAGCTAATCAAATTTATGAGTATATTTAAAATATTTATTCTGAAAAGAAAGCATTTATCCCCCAAATTGAGGATGATTTAACATCAGAAAAGGTAGCAGTGTAATACTTCACATTAATGGGCAAAGCCAAAAAATTATATCAGTAGATGAAGCATAATTATTTGTAAATATTAAACATCTACTTGCAATTAAAACTTAGAAAATTGGAACTAGAGAGGCCATCCTTAGTAGGAAGAAGATTGTATTCCAAAAATTTACCAAAATTTTATACTGAATATAGAAAACTTAGAACCATACTAAGATCATAAGACCTTTAGAGTTAATATGAAAACTCCCCTAAAGAATGTAAAATAATAAGTGAAGAGATGTATTAAGCTCAAAATAACATGAAATCATATTATAAAGGCATACTTTTCTCCAATTTTGGTTTATAAATTAAATAAAATCTCAATATAACAATACAACAAAATATTTTGTACAATCTACCAAACATTCACAACACACACACACACACACACACACACAGTAAAATGTAAAAAGACACAGCTAATTTTTAACTAAGAAAAGCAATGAGGGACAATCTCCCACTCCAAGCACTAAAAAGACAGTACTTCACTGATGAAGAAACAAAGATATAAATCTCTGGAACAGAAAAGAATGTCCATAAATAAATATAGAAATATCGATATATTATAAAGGTGGACTACATATCAATGGGAGAATAACTCATTTTTAGCAGATGATATTGATAAAATTTTACTTTTTTGCAGAAAAATAAGTCCAGACCCCTTCCCTAATACCATGTATAAAAAATGGTCTCAAAATGAGTTAATGTCCTAAATATAAAAGGTAAAAATACAAAGCTCCAAGAGGAATATAGAGGAGAATATTTCTGTGTCTTAAGGATGGAGAAAGGCTTCCTAAATAAGATCCCAAAAGTAAAACTATGAGGTAAAAAAATTAGTGGTCTTGAGTGTAAAAACATTAAAAAAATAAAAACTTCCATTTAACAAAAAGCATCATTGTCACAGTTAATGAGATTGAGAAAAGACAGTTGTTCTATATAAAACTGACACATTATTAATATTTTGGTTACCCAAGAAACTTTTTAAAATCAACAAGAAGACAGGGAGCTCATGGAAAAAGGTATGTGGGATATAAATAGTTAAGAGAGATGAACCCTAAATGGTTAAAACGCATAAAAGACCATTCAAACTCTATCATAATGAAAAAAACTAAAACTGAAACTCTGAGCCATCAATTAACATGCAGGAGATAAGCAAAATTTAAATTTGAATAATTCCATGTGTTTGACAGGAAGTGGGAAACGGGAAATCTCAGCATTGCCGCTGGGAGTATAAACCAGTAGTGGAGAGCAATTTGGCAGTACTTACATACTTAAATATACAGCCTCTGACACAGCAATTACTAGATACATATCTGGAGAAATTCTCTCACATATCTGTGAGGGGAACAGAACAACAGTGTTTCTCTCAGTACTATTTATACTGATGCAATGTTGAAGCCAATCTATATGTCTGCCATTTGGGGAACAGATAAGTAAAATGTGTTGGAGTCATCTTGCAGATTACTATGCACTTATTAAAAGAAATATATAAGATGTACATACACTGCAATGAATAGATCATAAAAACTATACTCAGGGTAAAAATAAGAAACAGAAACTTTCTAGCATAATCCCATTTATGTGACATGACTTGTACAAAAAAACATTATTTATTATACCAGGACAGACACATATTTAAGGATACATACCTAACATATTAGCATGAGTGATTATGTCTAACTAGGAATAAGGGAAATGAATGAAGCAAAAATAAAAATAACCAAAATAAGGGACAGGCCATGCATAGACCAAGGACAAATGTGGCTACGGCATGAGAAATATTAATTAACTTAATATTCTGCTCCTGTGGTTAAGGAAGAAAGGAAATGGTAGAAAGGAAGGAGGGAGAAAAAGAGGAAATGAGGATAAAAGAAAAAGAAAGAAATTGAAGGAATATTTGGTAGTTACAAAGAGCTCAAATATGATTAGACAAATATAAGTATTTTGTATATATTGTTCTGGTTAATAAGACCCAAACTTGGCTCAAGAAACCCAAGATTTCTAACTAGTGTTACCATGCTGAGGTGAGAGGGTCCTTGAGTTTCTGTAATTAGAGATAACCCATCTGACTCCCCAGGGACTTAGCGTGTAATCTAGATGCTTCCAGGTGTTTGGGCCTCAGAGCCATTCTCAGGCTTGGCGAATCCCTTGAGTCAGAGACAGAGCCAAGTCTCTTCACTGCTCCATTGAAAGTAGGTGTCAGGGAGAATCCTGCAATTACTAAGTCTGAAATTCCTTCTAAGTTTACCTATTTTATAATTCCTAATCTTGTTTCTGTCTCAGAATTATCTGAGGAGAGTTTTAAAACTATGCATATCAAAATCTTACATCAACTCTATTGATATAGAATCTCCATGAATAGGGACTGTGGATGTGTCTTTTTGTAAACTCTCCGGATGATTTCTTTGTGGCCAGACTGGCACCAGGACAGGTGGCCTTTGGAAACCACCCTTCTATTTCACCTCCCTCTCAGTGAGAACAACATCTTCCCAATAGCTGTTCAGCACCTTCTAGCGTGATTCAGGCAACAGTGGAAGAAATAGATGTCCATAATTTGAGAGGAAGGTGCAATCTTATGTTCTTTTTGCTAAATAAGCTGTCCTCAAGCCCCTTCCATGATTAGGTTGCCAGTTAGAGAACTTTACTAACTGCTGTTTATATAATTGAGGTTGTCTTAGATGAGAGAGATATAATTTTGCAAGATCATTGCTAAACTCCAACCAATGGTGTGTTAATCAAAAATATAACAAACAGTCATTAGGATGAGGAGTAAATAGTCCTTTGGGGGCATTTGGATATGAATAAACAGGTGGTAGTAGGTTTGTTCCTTTGTCATTATTCTGCTACTGATGTTTTGTCTAGTATGGTTATTAGCTCCTTTAAAAGACATCAATAATAGAGTTTGAATATTTAAAATACACATGAAAAATGGAAGCATTTTGACAGATTTACTGAAACTCTATGCAAATGTCATGCATATTTAATGCAAATATACATGTGGTTCTCTTAGCTATTTCCTATGTTTCTCTGTGCCCCTCAGTAAAATGCTAATGACTCATCTGTGCCTCTTTATTCTGTTCAGCAATTAATTGTTAATATAACATGTGAGTATCACACAATGGCTGGGATCAAAACAGTGAAAGAAAAGGTCTCTGATCTTGAGAATAATGCAATCTAGTTGGGAAGAGAACACATGTCCCCAAACTGCCCAAACATGCTCATGTTCCCGAGTTACCTGTCTTGCTTAATAACACCATTTACAGACCTCCAAGGACCACGAGGAAACTCCAAGTATTATTCTAGGCTCCTTTTTCATCTCATGTCATGGTCAATAAGTCCTCAAGTGCCAGTTATCTTTCAAAGCCATGCTTTTCTCTCTATTTCAAGACTCCTACCTTAGTTCAGCCCAATAGGAAACCATCAACTAACCATAAAAGCATCTCACTTGTTTCCCTGACCTTACCTTTAATCCATGTTCTATTCTGCTGCCTGAATGATCTTTCCAAAACTCATAGCTGACCCATGCTTAGAATTTCTCAATGACTTTTCAAATGATACCCCAAATTCTTTGTAAACCACCTAAGTCTTTCATATTTTGTTCTTTTGACTAACTGGCTCTCTGTTACTTTTTAACTTACATCCTGTTCTCAGGCCATAAGCAAAGATTTGCAACCCCTGTATGTACCAACTAGCCTCTATTAATGCTGATTCTTCTACCTGTAATGGCTTCTTCTGTACTCCTCTGCCTTCCTCTTACCTACTTGGTGGACTTCTATTCCTTTTTCAGGAGTCAGCTCCAAGGATCACTCTTCACCAATATCTAGCCACACCATTCCCTCAAGTTGAGATAGGTGCTATTTCTATATGTTTCCAAAGAGATCTATGAATATCTCATATCATTTTAATTTTGTTATTAATATAATGGAGATAAAAAGAAAATTATATGTAACTCTAATAATGTACTGCTTTGTATGTGTGACTCTTCTTTTAGTAATAAGTCCCATTCAACTTCCATGACTATCCAGAAAAATATGGGGAGCTAGTTTAAGCTACACCTGTGCCCCAAAACCCCAGAGTAAAAAGCTCTTGCTAACTCCCCTGTTATTCTATACCTTAGTTATTCACGACTATAGGACAAGAGAGAATATAGTTTTCAGTTCATTTCTAAGTCCCAATCCATGGAGTTCAACTCAAACTAATACCATTGTCATCACCATATCACCATACCACCACCACTGCCACCATCAATATCATCATTATTGAATATCCTTGCCACAGAGAGACAATGTTATTAACAGAATTGTGTTCTATCCTTTGGGCGAATCGGGGGCCAAGGCAAGGGCAGGATATGAGTGTTTATTTCCTGTGTGCTCCATTAGACGGTATAGTTTTTGAAAGTATGAACGAGGCTTATTTCTTTCTGCTTTTCCAGAACCTACCAGACAGTCTAGCATATATATTGAGTACTCAGTGGATGTTTGGTGAATGAATGAGTGAATGAATGAAAGTGAATAAAATACAAAGCAAATAGAGAGTAGTTCCAAATCTCCATGTACAAAAGAGATTTTTTTTTTAGGTTTGTGAAATCAATAGAGAATTAATTATAGCAGAAGGAACACTGTGGCATAAAATTATTAAGGAAAAACTTCATAGAACTGGTGAGATTTGAGTTGGATCTCACAAAAAAATATAGAAAGTAAATAGGCAAAGAAAATTAAAGAAAGTACTTCAGGCTAAACACAGAGATGGAAACAGTGTTGTGAAGTACAAGAGGCCAGACTGACTGTCACAGGGCCTGCACGGAATCAAGAGAAACTATGAGTATCAGTGTTGACTGCTGAAATTTAAGGTGACCTAGAATAGGGAGCCCTTGTAAGAAATTGGTGTAATGATGTCAAAGTTTGAAGATTGTGATAAACCTTATATTTCATTTATTTCTGACATCAGTGGAGAATGAACCACATTGAAGATATTACATAAGTGGAGACTCAGTTCATCAAAACTGATATACCACCAACTATTCCAAAGGTTCTTAGATGGACTTTTTGAATATAGTAGGATCCCTTTACCAGTAACTGAAATGTGGATGTTATGGACACATTAATGATTGTTGTTTAATGAACAAGAGAACTCTGCATAACAGGGAATAGTAGAAATTGAAGATTGTTTAATAAATTGAATCTGCAAGAAAATATAGAAGGGTGAAATATAATCTCCAAAGGAGAACTGGTAAGAGCTTAATAGTTCAAAATCAAGTGTCATGGAATCTTATATGGCCATAAATGATTACCTTGATTTTACATTTCATTTGAAGAAAAAGTACCTTGAATAACCCCCAATGCTCTGTCTGAGCCCTAGTTCAAAAATAAATTATGAAAAAAATCATTGTGTATTGAATTACTTTAACATTTCATAGAAAAATGTTTTTGTTAAAGTTACGGCCTCCTAAAGTACCAATATCAAACAGGATGTGAACTGAAATACAATTGATAATAGGGATAACAACTTTTTAATTTTTTTTGGTGTCCTTAGTTCCTGGCACTCAGCAAGCACAGAATATTTGTATGCTGAATGAATGAATGAATGAATGAATTGATTGTAAGAGGACCATGGGGCTTCCAAAGAATTTAAAGCTTTATGTTGACTGCCCTACTAACCATCAGCTCAAGTATAAAAAAAATGAAATAAACCTAACTTGAAAATATGAAGAGTCCCTTTATATGCAATTATCTATCATTATAAAGAATATTGACTGACATGTTAAACAACAGTCCCAGTATAAAAAATTTTGCGAGAAACCTATCCATGAAATATGAAGAGTCTCTTTAAATTCAATAATCTATAATTATAAAGAATAAGTCAAACAATGCAGAATGAACAAAAATAAGGAAGGGAAATTCCTTCTGCAATTCACACATTGATAATTTTCAAGATCATGATAATTCAAATAAAGATGCTACAACTGGGATTTTTCTGCTTTATTCATCACAGAAAGACCTGCTAACTGCCCACGACAAACAGCCACTGCATATCCATTTCCATTTTGCAAATTAGACCAAGACTTTGTAGAAAATGAAAGCAACATAAAATATGCAGAGAACATCCATATCCCTTTAGGCTCAGGATGGGTTGAGCATCTCTGAAAGTATTATGCAAATACAAGACTGTTTTCCATGGGGTAGGCCATTTAGCTGGGGCTTTCAACACCTGGAGATCTTGAAAAAAGTCAATGAATGAATAGTTGAACAAGATTTATTTTTACTATGTGCTGAGTGAGGGTACAGATAATTCTACCAAAGACATTTTCTCCTGTCCACTGGCTGCTCTGATGTTCCATTTTATTATGAAATAACACTAGGGATGTTTACATTTTTCTGAACATTATATTAGACCCTCCACTGAAGAGCACGTTGTACTGGCTAATCCATTAACTTCAGTTGTTTCTATAATCAATCCTGGTCACTACAGCCCAATTCATCATTTTATGAAATGTATTGATTGGTAAGATTAGGTGGACATCATTTATTTTTGCAAAAATAGGCAGAGCCATAGGATCCCTTTTGGTCTATACAAAATATGAATATGACAATCTCCCCACAGAAAATTATTTTTGGATTTGTTTTACCAGATTGTTTGTCAGTTGGGCTCTCTCAGGTGTACAGATACAGGATTCTGCCAGATAACCATGATCTTGCAGTGGATATTTATCTCTTTTAAAGGCATATTAAAGTTTGTTTCCCATCTTAGTATATTACTGTCTGTCTCTTTGGTACAAAAAAATAAGTACCAATGTTCCTCTCTGACACTGGAGAGAGGAAGCTAGTGATTTGTTTTTCTTACATCCCTTATTAATTAGGAGCTGGGGGAAAAGATCACAATACTGAGTGCCTCAAACTTAGCACAGTGAACTGTATTTTCTATGGTGTCCTCTGTGTACCCATGGCTGTAGTACAGTTTGGATACCTACAAGATCTAACTACTAAATTTCTGAGCTGGGGCATCAATGTATAAATTTAGATTTCTGAATTTTAAGAACTGCAGATTGGTTTTTATTATACCAGGAAGAATCGTTTTATGGTAATAGTGACATATGCCTTTATTTGTCCCTTATGTGAAACTGTTCTCAAATCAGAATTAATATAGGTCCTAAATTATCTCTATCCGGAGTATCTTTGTTTTATAAGATCCACAAAGATATCACTTCACTGTGAGAAACTTCACCTGCTCCATTAGTATATCACAGCTTTCCTTATTCACTTTCCTTATACAGTTAAAATACACTAATGCTCTTCCAAAAAAAGAAAATAATAATCAAGTATTTTTCTTTGCCCTGGTTAAAATTCCTTCTAGGGAGACAAATTTATTACAAATTACAGTTATTTTATCATGTTGTTTTAGGTTTTCTTTTTAAAAAAATGACTTACTCTAAATTGCATTTAGTAAAGACTACTTAATACAATTAATCATTCATCTCTAAGAATTATTTACTTAAAACTAGAATTTGCTGAAAAGCATCACATCATTTTTTACTTGTGCCACTGAAGGTAATTGTGTAATTAGTAACTGGTTTACAGAGGCATGTTTTTCACATAATGCTGATAACCCAGGTCTAAATTGCCCTTTCCATCCAGGATCCCAAGGCACCTTATAAATCATCGTATTTAAGTCGCTACTCACACCTGCTCACGCCCACATATAAACTGCAAATGGGGTATATTTAAAAGAGGCCATTTAATACCAAGATAACTACTGCAAAGAATTCTCTACTGGAGTGAAATGTAGCAGTTTTAACAGATGCTCAAGCATAATGGATACCAGTTGAGGTAAAGGAATAAAGAACGTCATTCCCAATTAAAACTGCAGGAAAGATTTAGCAGAAAAGAATGTAATTACTCATTTGGACTTTGGCCAGGACACCAGAGCTAATACCCTTCACATTGGGGAAACTTTTTCTACAGCTTTAAGAACTCATCCGTATTAGAATTGCACTTTAATATCTCAGCTTAAGCAGAGTTTTCAGAGAATAAAAGACAAGAAGAAATGGTCCCCATCACCACATCAATTCTAATTATGTTGTAATTTATGTCCTAGTAAAAAACATATACATGCTTCCAGAGGTTAAGAATGGGAGGGATCAGAAAGACTATTAGCAGTGAATTAAAAAATAGACCAAGAAAAGGTACCTTGGATCCATGGATTGGCACGCAAGTCGAAGGCTGCAGGGAAATGGTCAAATTTGAAATAAACTAGTCAAATATCCTTTTGTTTTCTAGTCCTGCATTTTATCTTCATTTCAGGTATTATTGTAAAGATGATCTGTTAACAAGTTCGTGACTACAATAACGGCATACCTAAAAAGGACCTTAGGGATTACTCCTGGTTTGCTGAAAGAAAAACTAAGGCCAGAGAGTGGAAGCAGGTGCTGAAGGTCACACAGCTGTAGATAATTCTGTGATGTACTCAGAAATTGCTATTTGTAAAATTACATGATATTACCAAAGTCCTTGCACACTTCAGATAATTCTGACCCTTGTCAAATGTCCACAATACTTTAGCCCTGTTGAGCAGAAGCTAAGGAGATTCATGTGCATGTATTTATGCGGTTTAAGAGTTGTCACCTTTCTGCCTTGTTATTTGTAGGATCAAAAAACCCTCTTATACCCTCAGCTAGCAGATTGAGAGGAGAATATGAAAGCACAAAGTGACATGAGGAATAAATTGGAAAGAAACATTCATAATAACTATGATTAGAAGAATTGAGCACAGTCCATAGGAAAATGCATGCCTGCCAAATCCAATTCCACTTTTACTTCCACCTCCCTTGGTACCTCCCTAACTATAACACCCAAGGTCCTTAAACACTGACTTGGAATTAAAATGGATTGTTTGCAGCTGCTCACATGCAGGCTCATTCTGCAGGCCCCGCCCAGTGGTTACATCTGGCTTTCCTTTCCAGCCTCAGTTCTTGCCAGGGAAAGCCATTTGGGAAACAACAGGACTGCAAACTGAACAGAATGCATTTTATGAGTCAGCTTGATCCTCATCCATGGGCTGAGAATTCTTAGTGTTAAGCCATTAGCCCTGTTGCCTGGCTTTAAAAGGAACTCACTATCTTTGGTTATCCCCCTAACAGTGGCAACTGCGGGATTCAGGCCTTTTTGCTTCTTTGATTTAGTTTCTGTCTAGTTCCCCTTTTCTTCTGTCCATCTTCTATAAATTCTATCATGGTTGAGTATTGATAAAAACCCCATTATATCTGATTGTAGCAGCTACTAGTACTTCTTAAAACCCTATTTTTAAGCAAGTGGGAATGAAATTGTTCTTGCATTTGGCCAAGTGCAGCCAGTGGGAGAGTCAATGAGATTAGGTTGGAATACGGAAAGTACAAGGGCATTGTGGAGCCTCAGCAGATGCTGACCTAAATAAGGAAAAGGCGTCTGAATGTGAAGGAGGCTCCATTTCTCCTAAAAATAAGACCCACATCAGCCTAACTGGCACTTCACTTAGCACGACTCCACCAGCACGTAAGAGCATAATTAATGTATCTCTGGCTGAAAGTTAAAAATTGCTTCGCCTCCGGCTGGACAAAAAAAGCTTTAATTAAATAAAATTTTGAGCCTGGTTTAACAGGTGTTTACTGTGGAATGAGATGTGGACAAGAATACTGATATTGTTACAAAAACAGGGAGCATAATAAATGCTCTGCTTACAAAATTTTATTCTATGATTGTCTCAATGTTTCCCTAAACTTGCTCCATTAAACAGGAGAAAAACATGCCAAGATTTTTTTTCCTAGTTCTAAATGGCAGAGCTAATAGCCACATATTTACATGCTAATAAAGTCTTTTCTATTTCATAACTGTTACTGTGCTTGTTCTTTCAAGAATGACAATCAATCCCTTTTGGCATCCACTATAGTACTTGGTAGAGCTGGACAAACAGTTTTTTTCTTTCTCCCCTTCTGAGTCTGCACTTTACAAGACTTATTTGTCATTCATTCTTTCACTGAAATGGGATACTAACTTTAATTGTTTGACCAGGCTCTGCCCTAACCAAATCATTTTGTTATAGGGCTTTAAATAACTTTCCAAAAATCTGAGCGCACACATTAGGTTTTTTGATTTTTTAAAAAGGAAGACAACCTAATTGAGGTAAAGTGGGCGAAAAGCCAATCATTTAGTCTGCGAATACTAACGAAGTCCATATCATGGGACAGCACAGTACTCGGTATGGAAGGGGATATCAGGAACCAAAAGATACAATTCCTTGTCATCCTACAGAGGTTGGGCTGGACTCATCCCTGTTGCCATGGCTCCATGTGCATGCTTCTCACATAGGCATAACCCTTATCACATTGCACAGTTGGTGTCTCTTTCTTTCTGGCTGGAACATGATTCCTTGATCAGATCTTGGTATCTTTCATCTCTGTATCTGAGGAATTTACTCTTAGACTTACCAAATTGGGGAGGTACCTGAATTAAAGTGTGTTGAGTGGATAAATGTGGAGGGAATTTAGTAGCAATGATCTCAAGGCCCCCTTTAATACCAGATATCCAGGGAAGGAAGGGTTATGTAGTTAGGCCTTTTTTCTAAAAAGGATTGTCAGGAGGATAATTTTCTGTATGGGGGATGCAGTATAGACAAAATTCATTCAAAATATTTACTAAGCCTAATCTACCCCGATGCATTGGGCCAGGTGCAGAGAAATGTAAGGCCATGCAAGATAGACTCAAATACTGCCCTTGGCATTTTACAGTCTAATAAAGAAGACATACAATAACAGCGAATTCTGCCTCTGCCAAGGAAACACAAGTTTGCAACAGTGGTGTGCTGGAGTTTCTTCTTACCTGAAATGGCTCCATGAAAGTCATTATAAATATTCATTTACTTTTCAAGCTGGACATTAAACTATTACTTGCTTGAAATTAGCAATGGTGGGAGGGAAATCAGAAAACACTACAAATTTAGGCTTTTTTTTTTTTTTTTTTTTTTTTTTTAACTAGGAGAGCCAGATTACTAGGCTACCACTGATTTTGGTAATAAGCATCCCTAATTCTACATCTCTTTACCTCCCTTCCTTATCGTTGTGTGCCTTTCTCTTTTAGGAGATGATAATATAAAACTGAAACATATTTATAAGATAATTTATTTTTAAAGTTTTGTATTTTAAATTTGAAATATTCATGATTAAATCTTTTAATACTTTTTATACAATAAAGCAAACAAAACAAAATGCTTTATTTTTCCTTTTACATATGCTTTAACACAGATACAATGAAAATTATGTTTAGCCCCTGCATAATGCCTACATGGAATAGTACTATGTAAATATATATTTACTTGAATTAAATCACATGGAATTGAAACAAATGAATTGAGTTAAATTGAATTAAACTGAAGACTGGACTAATTTAGAATCTATAATAATGCAAGATACTTTTACTTTTTGTATTGAATTAAAACTCCCTTTTATACCAAAAATATAATTATTTCTTGTGTAAATGTTTTTTATATTTATTGTTTATGAAGCTGTGGAGGTCTGTTGTGAATAGTATACTTTTTTCATGAATTGGCCATATTTTGATGGTATATGGGAAATTACATCTTAGATTGTAAACTTTATAATACTAGAAAAGCAATATAACTGGAATTCTAAATGATTTTTCAATCTAGACTTTATATTTACTTGAACCTGATCTCGTTTTATTTTGTAGAAGTTTATTTGCAATTTTTGATTCATATTCATTATAAAAATCTCTAATTCTTCCACATTTTGAAGTAATTATTACTGAATGTTGCTATCTTCAGTACATGGGGCATCCTGTGAAACTTCCCACTGCAGTGTGGTAGGTAAGAAGAAAGACCATTGGAACTAAAAGTCTTGGGCTTCAATTCTAGGTAATAAAGTTCGGTCAAATTACTTATCTTTCTTTTTTTTTCACTTTTTAATTTTTATAGATTTAGGGAGTACAAGTGCAGTTTTGTTACATAGGTATATTGTGTAGTGGTGAAGTCTGGGCTTTTAGTGTACACATCACCTGAATGGTGTACATTACACTCAACAGGTAATTTTTCAGCCCTCACCTACCTTCTACCCGCTTGCCTTTTGGAGTCTCCAATGACCATTTTTCTACTCTGTATGTCCATGCAAATCCATTGTGGTTTAGCTTCCAGGTGTAAGTGAAAAAATGCAGTATTTGACTTTGTGTTCCTGAGCTATTTCACTTAGGAAAATTACTTATTTTTTCTAAGCCATAAATTCTTTATCAGTTAAGTAAATATGAGGTAGTTCCTACATCACAGAGATGTGTGCTGATGTCATGAAGTGCCGGACATAGAGACCAATACGGTGACGTACAAATATGTAATTAAAGCTCTATAAATGTTAGCTACTAAAACACATGAACAAACAATAAAGGAAAGAAAAATCTGAAATCCAAGTGTCTTCAAGATCTGCAAGATATCTGCTAAAAGAGCAAAAAAATTAAATGAGATTGGTGGGTATGCTATAAAAAATTAGAACTAGGAGAGGAAAAAAATGATATAATTGATATAGTACTTCTAAGTATAGTGTGTGGGGAGAACAATAATAATAATTGTTGTTTATTGTACATCTGCCAGGTGTCAGATACTTTTCTAGTGTTCCACGTACATTAACCCATTTAATCTTCAAAATAACTCTCTAAGGTAGGTACTTTTGCAAATATTCTTATTTAGAAATGTAAAAACTATGCTAGAGAAAAGGTCTTCTCCAAGATCTTATCCAATAAAGAAAGTGATAAAGCAAACATTTGAATCTTGAACCCAGGCAATAACTTTACACACACACACAGACACTAAAGTTATCTATCTATCTATCTATATATATATATATACACATACACACATATAAATTCTTCTTAGAGTGCATTATATATATATATTACATAAAAATAGTGTGCAGTTGATCCTTGAACAACACAGAAGTTAGGAGTGCCAAATGCCATGTAGTCATAAAATTGCATATAAATCTTGACTCTCCCAAAACTTAACTACTAGTAGCTTACTGTTGCCTGGAAGCCTTACTGATTACATACTAACAGTCAATTAACACATATTTGGTATGTTTTATGTGTTATACACTCGATTCTTACAATAAAGTAAGCTAGAGAAAAGAATATGTTAAGAAAATCATGAGGAAGAGAAAACATGTTTATTATTCATTAGGTGAAAGAAGGTTTTAAGCCCTGTATTTACATTGAATAGTCTGAGGAGGAGGAAGAGGAGGATTCGGTATTGCTGTCACAGAGGTGGCACAGGTGGAAGAAAATGCAATTAAATATATGTGGACCCACACAGTTCAAACCCATGTTGTTCAAGGGTCAACTCTATACATTTAATATACTTACATATTTAACAAATACGTGGTGTTTACTTACAGACTTTGTTCTAGCTTTTTTCAGAAAATTATTAACTCTTTAATATTTATAATAATCCTATGATATAAGCACTATTACTATCCTCATTTTATAAATGAAATAATTATAACTGAGGGACAGGCAGATTAAATAGCTTGTCTGAAGTCATATAACTAGTAAGCGGCAGAGTTGAACTCAAACCCATGCAGTCTGGCTCCAGAATCAGCTAGCTACATGACTGCTCTAAGCCTCAGTTAAAGAGGACTTTAACAGTCCAATTGCATCAGCAAGTTCATCTCTATTGTGGAAATAGTTCTGCAGTTTACGCAACAAATTTCCAATAGTTTGTTCCCAGGAACAAAATCATTCCACTATATAGAAAACCACCTATAGTTTTTATAACTTGGTTCTGATTTGTTTTCCCACACTGCTTTCCATACAGAGAGATATACTTGAATATTTGAGCATTTAAATTCTTATGACACAGCTATATTTCTCAAAGAAAATTAGTAAACTGACACTCTGGATTTATGTATCATTCTCTTGTGAATCTGATTAATGTGAATCTTCTCCTGGAGGATCAGGTTCCTGAATCTGCTGCATTTGGGCCATACTATAAGTAGTGGTAAATTCCCTAAAGTATAGTTGTCCTTCAGTATCCTCCAGGAATTGGATTCAGGACACTCCCCATACCAAAATCTGCTGGGGCTCAAGTCCCTTACATAGAATAGTATAGTATTTGCATATAACCTATGCACATCCTCCTGTATACTTTAAATCATCTGTAGGTTTCTTATAATATTTAATACAATATCTAATAAATAGTTGTTATACTATATGTTTTTTATTTGTATTTTTATTGTGGCATTGTTATTTTTTATTGCTTGGGGGTTTTACCAAATATTTTAGATCCACGTTTGGTTGAACCCACAGATTCGGAACAGCGGATATGGAGCGCTGACTGTAGTGCCAACCTATGAGGCCTTTATGAGGCTCCAATAACTTTTCCCATCTTTCATTGCTCCTCTGGATCTCCATTAGCTATAAAAATGCAAATCCGTTTTCTTATTTTTATTGTTGCTGCTAGAAGAGGATTTAAAGAGAAATTTTAATAAAGATTAAAAAAAGCTAAACTTCAGTTTCTTAGGTTTCATTAATTCTTGGTGGATAATCTGTAACATTAGTCAGAACATGTTTCTTGGATGGTTGGCTGCTTTTAATTGTGTACATTGTCTCTGTGTCTAGGCATAGAGACTTAATCTCTCTAGTTCTAAGGATTTGTCTTGAAGCAAAACAACCTTTTACTAAACTCTAGAATAATCCTTTCTCTGAAGTCTGCTCTCCATCTGTGCCCCCAAGTTTAAAACTCTCCCCCTCCATCTGCTAAATTCAATAACGACTGTAGCACCAAGCAGCAGGTAGAACCAATATGCTGGCTCAGAACTGAATCCTGAAAATGAATCTGGCATCCCTGCTGCAAAATCATCTGTGTTTGCTGATCTGCTCCCATTAATCTCCAGGGAATAAGAATGAGAAACATTGCAAGGGACAAAGGGGGAGGATTTTTCTAATTAATTGAAAACAATAATAGCATAAAAGTCATCAGCCTTTTGCCTGCATAAGGAAAGCTTTGCAAAGCAAGAAAATGAAAATGTAACAGCTATAGCTCTCTTCCAAACACAAGCTGGATGGGAGAGTATACAAAGGCACTCATACCATATACCCACTCTTAAAACATATTTGTAACACAGAAACTTATTTTACAGGACAAAAATCCCATCTGCCAGATTACTGATTATAATGTATGGAAATAAAGAGTACAATCATAAGTATATAAAAATGAAAAGTCAATAAATCATTTAAAGATTATAGTACTGAAATTTCAAGTTTCTATTAAAATAATTTTTAGAACACCAATTTGAAATACCATTTTTATTCCTAAAATACCTGAATCATTTATTATTGATAATTAAAAACTCAGAATGTGTCAGCACATTCATGCTGTCTCTTCCAGCTGTTTGAATTTTTAAAGTCATAAATTGTTCTTCTGGTCTTGTGGTTGAATAAAAAAAATTGCTTCTAAACACCCTTAAGAGCACAAATAAAGCAGGTGTATTCTCTTGCCTCCTTTCTGACTATAGCACATTTTCACATACTGTGTGTGTTTTCGAAAAGAGTCTTTTTGATAATAGTTCTTCAAGTGAAAGATCAGTAGATTGAAAACAAAACAGGAAATAACCTGAGGAGAAAAGGAAATTCTTCTGCTCTTTCCTATACAATTTTTCTTGAATTTAGCCATTATTCAGAAAATCACAGGCATATGTATTAATATTATTTACTGGTCATTCAAATTTTAGAAAGCGGTTTTGCCATTTTTCCCCTTTTTCTGTCTCATAACTTTGGCGCCCTGCTGCCAACTCCCACTTTACTCCCACTAACCATCTCATTTATTCACACTTTTCCCTCCCCATTCACCTTCCCCCTGCAGGTAGACAGGGTTGCCCTGGACTCTTATTTTAAGCTAACTTATTTCTTTTGCTTTCCTGCAAATATATTCAGCTCCTTCCCATTTCTCACCTCCAAACTCTGTATCTATGACATTAACATGTTATTTCATGTTCATCCTTTTTATTCCTCTTATCACATTTCTTCCATTTCTTTTTTTAAATGCCACTAGTAGCACTTTATATACCAGTAAGTAATAATATACTTTGGATTTATATCTGAATTACATTTAAACTATTATCTACATAAAATGTATAAATATTTAAAATTTTCTATTTTGCTTATAAACTTCAAGAGGCAAGGGGAAGAACAAGTATAATTAGTCCATATAACAGAAAGCACAATATCTGTACTTCTTAAGAGCAGCTTTTGGTACCTATGAGAGTGGGCAAAGAAAAATAGGGTGTGGAGGCTTAAGGGATGATGTTGGCACAGTGAAGACTGGGACTTTTGTACCCCAGGCCTCTGTCTTTTCCCTTTCCTTTCCTTCCCTTTCACTTATTTTTCCTATTTTTTTCTTTCTTTCCTCTTTTCTGTTGTGTGGATTTTTTTCTTTCTTTAATATCTATCCTTGTGTTTCTAACTTGCTTCTACACTTTATCACTTCTTCTTATTCAGCTCTCTTCATTCCTGTCTTAGGAAAGTTCAGGGTGTAGTTGCCAGGCCATTTGACGGAGGGGCAATGACATTTAAAAATATGGCTTTCCTTTATACAACCAAGCTTGAATCTCTCCTTTTTTAGAAATTAAATAGCTAAATTGATATCCTTTTTGAACACAGTATTGAAAAACAATAGAGAAGATGCACGTGTGCATCATTCTTCATAAATCAATTTTAACCACTGCTTATATTAATAACATTCAAAACTCACCCTGAATGTTAATTTGTTGATAAAATACCATCTGATAAATTTATTCTCAGTCTGATTTTATATTTTATACCTTTTACAATTGGAAGGCCAGAGAAGCAAAGGAGAGAAAAATATAAAGTGAGTAAGGTCAGTAGATTTTTCCAAGATTGCTTTCTGCTCTATGAATGATTTCCATACTAAACTGGGTATAGATTTTCCTCTCCCCTTTTTCAATCTAGATATGGTATAGTCTAAAGAGTAAAAGTTCTGGGAACAGAGACTCCAACGTTAAAATCACTTAATAACTTGACTACTTTGGACAAGAAATTAAAGCCCCTATATAAGCTTTCTTATATATATGAATAATCACATATATTTCAGTGGTTGCTAGGATGGCTAAATAGAATAACACACATTAAATCCCTGACATTTGTAATTGCTTACTTAATATTAGTTCTTTTTCCTATTTGAACGTGGTTCATTAGCCTCTATGTTGCAATAATATTTTTATGTGAGTCACAATATGTACATAGCCACATTTTAACAGTGAGATATATAAAACCATGTGTTTATATCCCACATATGGAAAGATAGTATTGTCAATTTAGAAGAATTCCCTCTAATTACCCCACTTTCCATAGCCCTTCTAGAATATAAGGTAATTTGCATATAATAACTAAATTTACTGCCTTAGTACTACTTTGTCAATTTCCAGCATCACATCTAGAAATTATATTTTAACAGTTTCCTACAAAGGGCAGCATCAAAGGGCAGCATCATATGTTACCGAAAGGTAGAAAAAAAGTGGCATTGCTATATTTCGCATATGATAAACTATTTTTTCTAAAACTATTTTGTCTATGTTAACTCAATGAACAAACTTAATATAATTGGAATATATAAAATACTGTACCAAAGAATTGTAGAATGCACATTCTTTTCATGTATGTAAGGAATATTAACCAGAACTGGCCTTATCCTGGACCATATATCAAATGAGCTAAAAAATTCAAATTATTGAAATCATACAGGGTGTTGTCTCTGACCACAACCTGAGTTAAAAATCAACAAGAAGATAGTTAGAAAATCTCCATGTGTTGGGATGTTCATCATTGCATTTCTAGATAACCCATGTATCAAAAAAATTACAATGCAATTTAGAGAACATTGTGAACTAAATAATAATGAGAGTATAACACACAAAAACTTAGATGGAAATGTATAAATTTAAGCCCAATTGTTAGAAAACTAAATTCTAATGCTCTACTTATACACCTCAGAAAGACACATAAAATAAATAGCAAATAAACTTTAAAAAAGGAAGAAAATAAGAACAAAAAGTTTTTTAAAACAAAAGAGAATATTTTAAAATATCCTAAAATTATATATATATATAAAAAGAGAGAGAGAGAGAGATTCAACAAAACCAAAGCTTGTTTCTTTAAAAGGACTAATAATATTTATATACCTTTAGCAAAGCTGTTCAATGAAAAAAGAAATGTACAAATAACCAATATGGAATGTTAAAGGTAACATCACTACAGATGACATAGACATTAAAAAGGTAATATGAGCATATTACCAACAACTTTATTCCAATAATTTGGTTTTACATGGACGAATGTAAAATTCCTAGGAAAATGTAACACCAAAAATTATATAAGAGTACACACATTACTGCCCAGTTCTTGATTTCTAATACCAATTCTCCAATTAAAAAACAAACAAACAAGATTTCTTGGAGAAATAGCTGATATTTAGGACTGGGAAAGAAAATATACAAGATGAACCTGCAACATACTGTGGTACCAGAAATAAGAAGGTACTCAGAACACAAATACACAAAACACAAAAATCCCACAATGACATCAGTATGTCAAAGGGATACAGTTTCCAACCAAAAGAGTTCTCAATTGTCCAAGTTGGCACAATTTGAGCAACAAAAAAATAAATTATTATTATATTTTAATCAAAAATTGTAAGTGAATATTCATGAGTACATACTGATATAATAAATAATCAAATAGGTAAATAGGAGAGAATAGACACATCTTGTGGAAAAGAATTCCAACTTACATAAATACTCTGCCCTTAAGAAGTATAATTCCATATTCCTTAAGTATGAGCTGCACATGATGACTTTCTTAAAAAAGTACTGTATGAAAAGGGAGAAGAAAAATGCATAACTTTACCATGCAGAGAAATGAGAAGCACTGCCACACACCAGGTGATCAAGGGGAACATCAGCAGTGACAAGTCGTGTTTACGGTGTGTACCTTCTATGTGCTATAATGAGAATAGGACTTGACTTCTGTAGTCTTCCTCTCAAAAATACATTACTCCAGTCTAGTCACAGGGAAAACATTAGACAAATCCCACTTAAAGGATGTTCTACAAAATACCTAATCCTCAAAACTGCCAAAGTTACCAAAAACAAGAAAAGTCCGAGGCACCATCACAACCAATAGGAGTCCCAGGAGATGAGCTCACTAGCTGTCCTTTGATAGCCTGGATGGAATCCTTAAATAGTAAAAGGACATTAGGAAAAAATGAGGACATATGAACAGAGTATGGGGTTTGGGTTATTAAAAAAATATTTCCTGGAGAGAAAGAGAGGGGGGAAAAGATAATTGTAGAAAACAATGATAGAATATTAAATAAATTATTCAATAAGATTAAATATGTTTGTTTCGTGGAAGAACACAAAGTTTCTTCTATCCACATATCTCACTTAGATTATGGAGGGAAGCTCAGCTATGAATAGTGTTGCAAAGGAAACACATGGTTGAGATCCTAGAAAAGGATTATCTACAAAACAGTTTTCAGAAACATCTGAATATTCCTACGAATTTGAGGTACTGATACTAAAAATTTCACCTAAACATATATTAAATTTTATTCTATACAGAAACAAACAAAAAACTTTCCTGCAAAGTACCTCCAGACCCCAATGTCGTTATTCATATAAATTAGAAAAATCTTTCAAACAGTTTGATAAAGCTGGCATAACTCAGATATCATATTCCCTGTACATACACATATATATCATATTCCTTGTGCACACACACACATATATAAAGTTATATATAATAGTTTATATATATAGTTTTTACATATATGCAAGTTTTGGAGATATATATCTATATATATGCATATATATATACACATACTATATATATATATATATATATATAAAGCTAGCAGAGCTGATCTGATAGGCTTATTTCAAGAAAAGAAAATTGTAAGACAACTTCTCTGATAAACATAGATGCAAATAAAAAATATAGCAAACAGAATCCAGCAACACATAAAAAATACCATCACAATCAAATTGCATTTATTAGGGGAATGCAACATAGCCTCACATTTGAGAACTGATTGTTATTAATATAACAACAAAAGAAAGAAGAGGAGCACATAATCATGGCAATAGAGGGGAAAAAAGTATGATAAAATTCTACCTCATTCATCATTAAAAACCAAGAAAGAAAAAAAATAAAAAAAACCAAAAACGCTTCCCAAACTAAAACAGAAAGGGAAATTATACAAGATATACTTACGATAAAGTCTATCTTTAAAAAATTAGAATAATTATTTTATTTTATAATGAAATATTGACCCCTTTATCTCAAGTTTTGGAATAAGAAAAGATACCAACTATCATCATTATAATAAACATTGGAATGAATATTCTAGTCAGGGCCAAAATAATAGACTTTAATTTTTTTTAATTTATAATTTCATGAATACATAATAGGTATACATATGTATATACATGTGATATTTTGATACAAATATACAATTTGTATTGATCAAATCTGGGTAATTGGATCTCTACCACTTCAAACATTTATCATTTCTTTGCATTGGGAACATTTCAGATCTACTCTTCCAGTTATTTTGAAATATATAACAAATTATTGTTAACTATAGTCACTCTAGTGTGCTACTGAACTTTTAAAAAACAGAGTTAGGAAGATATAAAAGCATAATGATTTTCAGACAATGTAATTGTGAATGAAGACAATCCAAAAGCATATTGAGATAAATATTACTTTAAAATACATGAAGTTAGCAAGATCACTGTGTCAACACACACACGTATACATAAATAAACAATAAATAAAAAATAAAATACTCTTTAAAAAGCAAAAAAAAATCAAATATCTATAAATGCCTCCACAAAAGGTATGTAATATTTTTATATAGAAGTCCTACAACATTATTGAGAGAAACTAAAAATATCCAAATGGAGAAATAAATCTTATTTATGAATTGGAAGACCCAATATTGTAGAGATGTAAATTTCCCAAAAATGGTTCATATGTTCAATGCAACTGCAATAAAATTTGTAGCAGGTGTATGTGTGTGTGTATTTGTATGTATGTAAATTGAAAACCTGGTTTAAAATTTCATAGGGAAATGAAAAAGATTTCAAATAGCCAAGAATGTAATTTCTTGGAAAAAATCAAAGAACTTATGCAAACATATATAAAGACTTATAAAGACACAATAACTAAGACACGGTATTGTGCAAGGAAAGACAAATAGACTCATGGAACAAAACATATAATCCAGAAATAGACCCAAACACAAGTGGAGAAAAGATCAGCTTTTCAATAAAGGGTATTGAATCAATTAGATATCCATTAACAAAAAGAAATGAGTCTTGACTCTTGTACCATATACAGAAAATTAATTTAAATGCAATTATGGATTAAGAAATGAAAATAATATTTAGCTCCCACATGTGAGATTTGAAAACATGTGAGATTTGTCTTTCTGTACTTGGCTTATTTTACTTAATATAATGTTTTCCAGTTCCATCCATGTTGTTGCAAATGGCAGGATTTTATTCTTTTTTTGTGCCTATATACTATTTCATTGTGTGTGTGTATCACAATTTCTTTTACCATTTATCCATTGGTGGACATTTAAGTTGACTCCAAATCTTGGCTATGGTGAACAATGCTGCAATAATCATGGGAGTACAGTTATATTTTTGATATACTGAATTATTTTGGATGTATAAATAGTAGTGGGTTTGCTGGGTCATATGGTAGTTCTATTTTTAGTTCTTTGAGGAACCTCCATACTGTTCTCTATGGTGGTTGCACTAATTTACATTCCCACCAGCAGTGTGCGAAGATTCCCCTTTCTCCACATTCTTACCAGCATTCATTATTGCCTGTCTTTTTGATAAAAACCATTTTAACTGGGGTGAGATGATACCGCATTGTAATTTCATATTAAAAACAATTGATTTCATGGAGATAGAGAGTAGAATGATGGTTACCAGAGGCTAGGAAGGGAAGCAGAGAGGGGAGCATAAAATGGGGGTGATTAATGGGTGCAAAAATATAATTAGATTGAATGAACAATATTTGATAGCACAGCAAAGTGATTATAATCAACAAAAAGATAGGATATACTTTAAAATAACTAAAAGAGTGGAATTGGAATGCTCCTAACACAAAGAAATGATAAATGCCTGAGGTCATGGATACCCCAATTTCCCTGATTTGATTAATTCACAATGATTGTCTGTATCAAAACATCACATATAGCCTATAAATATACATACTATCATGTATCTATAATAATTAAAAATAAAAAAATTAAAAATACAATAATGCTTCTAAAAGTTAATATAGGAAAATATCTTCTTAAGGTAGGAAACATTTATCAAACTGAACCACCAAAAGGATTAATCATGAAGATTGCGATTGACAATTAGACTTCTTTTCATCAAAGCTACCATTAAGAAAATGAAAAGACAAGCTACAAAGTGAGAGACTTCATATAATAGACAAAGGACACTGTCATAGCTGCCATTGCTTTGTAACAAATTATCCCATCATTTAATGGCAAAAGTAAACCAACCATTTTAATATACTCGTGTATTTTGTCAGACATTTAGAAATGACACAGTGGGGATGTCTTGATCCTCGATGTCTGAGACATCAACTGAGAAGGCTTGAAGGCAGAGAGTGTCCAGATGTCTGGGGGCTGTCGTCGTCTAAAGATTCCTTCACTTGTGTGTCTAGTGCCTGGACTAGCACAGTAATGCTTAAATGTGACCACTCCATGCTTATAGATGTCCTCCATGGCATACTTAGCTTCAGCACAACTATTCCAGCAAACAAAATGGAGGCTACATTGTCATTTGTAACTTAGCCTCCGGAAGTCACATTGTGTTACTTTACCAAATTGTATTGGTCAACAGCAATTATAAGCTCTCCCAGAATCAAGATAGGAGGAATAGCAATAAATTTTAGATCATCTCTTTAAACTACCACAGACATATATTGAAACATAAAATGCTTCTTATATATCATTTTGACAAAGACAATCCAATAGAAAGAAAATAGACCCAAGTCTTGAAATTATTAGAGAGTAAATTAGTGTTACACCTTGTATGAACTCTATTAGCCTACTTCTATATTCAGAGATTATCGATATTGGACAATAAATAATTTTAAAAAGTGTTAATGGAGTAGATTGTTAAGTGAGCTGGATCTTAAGATAGAATAGAATTTGGAGAGGTAGGAAAAGGGAAATAACTTAATGTCTAGCCTTTCCTCTCAGTTAAGAATAGGCCTTTGCAGCTACGACCTATGCTTAGGAGTTAAGGTTGAACCAGCATGGACAATAACAGAGGACATCTCCAGAGTCATCTACCCAGCTTCATGATTTTCCCATCCTGGAAAAGGCTCCATTTTCTGGGAAATGCCCCATATATTATATATTGTTATAGCAAGAGCAGCTATGTCCATATGACATGACTCTCCCCTACTATAAATGATAGATTAAAAGTGGGCCCAATACTTAATCTGGGACAATATTCTTTCATTTTAGTTGGATCAACTGTTATTTTGAACTGGGTTTGCATATCATCTTTGTGTGTCTGGTTGACCAGAATGGGAATGAGAAAACTCACAAGCTATTGTCAGCCATGTTTTTCATTTCATGGGCTCAGAAGTTGAGAAGGTCAGTTCACAGAGATAAAGAATAATGAAGTAGACATGACAGAGCAAAAATGAAAGACATGGGTCCATGTTTTCCTTTAGCACAGGATATTTTCCTGCTTTGTGAAACATTATTATATATTTATAATATTCTCATTTTTGCTTAACTGGGCTTCTGAACCTACAAACCCTATAAATTTAACTAATGCAAGAATAAAAAATAACTGAATATTTAATACCAGACAATGGCAGGCTAGATAGGAAAGTGATAGTCTAAAGGGTATCAATGGCTAACATTTAGTGAGGAATTAATTTAATCCTCCCAGGGTTCATACTGGTAACTGAAATCTGAAGCTTAAGT
>CM052436.1:48674266-48806128 GCA_028533085.1 Varecia variegata
TGCTCCTTAGAAGGGCTGTGTTCAACTATTTTTCAGTGGTACAATTTATATGGTTGTCACTTCTTTTCAATCAGCATTGTTACTTTCCTTCTGTTAATTCTATTAGACTTGCATCTCATTTATGCATTAGGTTTCCATTATTGCACTGAGAAAAAATGAACTTATTTGGCCTGATCCGCTTGCCTCAAACATACTTGGCTTCATTGTGATAGCAGATGGGTATAAAAACATATGCATGTATACACTTTGCCTCTTTTCTTGGCAAGTGAATTAATCCACATTTTCTGTAGCCCATCTCATATTTAATGTCACAGAAGGGATTCATCTTTTGGCAATGAACATTAGTAGTAGCCTGAAGAAAGAGGGTCATAAATCACATTTTCATTTTTTATTAAAATCATACTATGTAAGGGTGTAATTTTCTTTTTTCTTTTTTTTTTTTTTGATACAGTGTAATTTATTCAGCGACCTTGGACCATGTTACTTTGCTAAGCTGAAACGTTGAATCAGTGTACTAACCATTTCTGCCACTTCACACAGTTTCCTCTAATATAAGGCCTTAAAAAGCTTGGTTTTTAGCTTAATACTTATGGATGGAAGGAAAAATGTTGATGAACTTTAATGGGAAAAGAAGAAGCCAGGGCAAAATTTTCAAAAATGAAACAAAGTCAAGGAGTCATACAGAAAAATAAATATATATATTTTTATCTTTTATGAACCTATTATTCTCAGACTGAATATCATTCTGGTACAACCTCACTTAACATCGTTAGTCTCTTGAGTTTCAGTCATCTATTATCTTACTATACTGAATTCCTGAACAAATATGAAAAAAGATGAAGGGTGAAGTATGAATAAAGAAAATTATTAAATCTAATAGAAAGATAAACAGTTGCCAGGAACTGGAAATGAGGGAGGGGCTTTAATTACAAAGAGTCATAAAGCAACTCTTAGGTTAATGGAAATGTTCTGTATCATGATAGCAGTTGAGAATATACAACTGTATGCATTTCTCAATATTCATCAAGATATGAAGTTAAAATTAGTGAATGTTAGGGTGTGTAAAGTGTCTCTCAATAAGGCTGAGTTTAAAAACACTAAGGAAAAAATATGTTTTTTAAATTTATTTTAATTTTTAAAGAAACAGATTCTTGCTCTGTCACCCAGGCTGGAATACAGTGGCAGGATCATAGCTCACTGCAACCTCAAACTCCTAGACTCAAGAGGTATGATTTTTATAGATCTTTTCAGATGTCTGAAATTAACAAAAATATATTTTCTCATAACTAGAGTATTGCTAGATTTCTTAATTCTTAATAGTAAATGTAAGTAATGTACAGTAACTTTTCACTATACTTTATAATTTTCCTCTACTTCAGCTAAACTCATCTTCTATTCATGTAACTATAAGCATTTTGTATCAGATTAAACCTTAACTACCTCTGAATATGGTAGATGTAGATTATTTTGAGTTTCCTTATAAGGTATTTTTTGTGTGTGTATGAAAGCCAAAAAAAATTGTTTTTCCTCTTTTATTGGAGTAATGTTTTGCAGACTTTTTTCTTGTGTGAAAAAGTTGTACTAGACAATATGAGCCAATTTAAAAATTAGTCTTCTGGAGAAAAAATATTATGAAATAGATTTTCTATGACAATAAGTTCAAAGGGTAATTTTCTGGTTATTGATCTTTTCCAGAAAGAATTTCTTTATAATTATTTCCCCCTTTTCCTACTGAAAATTACTTCAACCTCTTCCTCAAAGAGTTCCTTTGAGTCTATTCATCTTCCTCCCACTCCTCTTCCTATAGCAACTGATTCCACTAGAATCTGAAAAGCTGACTAAGCAAAATTATCTTTTAACAGCAAGGACTCTCTAGGGGAAGATCCGATTGTACTGTGAGCTGCACATTCAAATAAGTTAGTAGAACAGTAGCATCTGCCCCCTTGAATGAGAACATTTCTGTGAAAATGGATCAACTAAGACTCATAATTACAGATGAGCTGGCAAAAATATGGGTACAATAAAACTGAACATCTTAAGTATCTAATGATATTTATGTCTTCAAATTAAGTATAAAAATACATGTGTGTACCTTTTAACTTTCCTTTCTTTGATCTTCAGAGTGGAATCCCTTAGGCACAGACGGCAATATTGAATGCAATTGTCATTCACAATAGAGATGCCATATAGCCCTTACGGAGAGAGTTTTAATTATTTTAATATGCAGCTTATTTTCTCAATCAATGCCTTTGTATAAGATTTTCAACAAACCTATAGGAACACATATGTCCACAAAATACTAAATAGAAATTTTGTTTCTTCTAATTGTTTACATAAATTTTAAAACACCAGATGACCAGAAGTTATTGAGTTATGATACTGGCAACAAATGGGTCTGTTGGGACATGGAAATCCTTTAATGATGGGTAGGTCATCCTGGTTTACAGTCTCTGATAAATATGCCTGAATTTAGATGCCAAGATCTTTGTATACAATAAGATCAGTTTTTTTGTGGGAATTATGTTCTAGAGTAGGCAGCCAAATTCTCATAAATTCAAAACGAATCCATCCATAAAGTATATGCATGGTTAGGGGAATACAACCCAGTATTATCTTTCTTATGGAAGAAAACAATAAAATTCTGGACAGATATCTATTTGTGCCAGTAAGATGCCATCATATTCTTAGGAGTAAATGATAGAGAGTATCCCAAAGGGTTTTCTGCATAGTCTTTAAATATTATGTCTCCCTAAGTTTAATACATTTTAATACATATATATGTTTGTTGCTATGAGTAATAAACAAACACTAAGTTCCACTCTACAAAGTGTTAGATTCTAAAGTCTGGACAACCTGAAAAATATTGTACACGTGGTTCTTCTCCATTGTATTTCTCTTTTTTGGCTTTATTAAGCTATAATGGGCAAATAAAAATTGCATATATTTATGGTGTACAACATGATATTTTGATACATGTATATATATATATTACAAACTGATTAAATCAAGCTGATTAATGTATCACCTCACATACTCATCATTTTTGTTGTGTATGATGAGATTTAAGATCTACTCTCTTAGAAATTTTCAAGTATACAATACATTTCCTTTTTTTTCAGTTCTTTTTAAGTATATGGAAGGAAACTCAGTTTGTCTACGAATAAGAATAGCAAATTATATCATGTGCATTTTCAATCATAAGTGCAGTCTTTATCAGTCAGACCTAAACATGAGTAAGTCCAGTACATAGAGATTTTCGCTACAGAAGCAAAACTCTAATATAGAATCAAAAAATTTCAAAGACTTAGGAGTACAATCTGAAATTAATAGTTAATAATTATAGTCAAAATAATTTGGCTATACATTTATCAATAATTATAGTCAAAATAATTACAAACTACCTCTGGTGTGGTATATTCTATTGTAGGATTATATGAAAAACCTATTTGAATGATTATAAATTTCCTGCAATCTTGATTTTATAACACACTCATTTGTGAGTTGTGAGAAATTAGGTCCAATACTGCAGAAAAATGTGCCCGAGTAAAGACAATAGTTGCCAATAGAGAGGGTAATCAGAACAGGAGTAAAGTGTTGGAATGTCAGTCATACCATATACCAGTTCCATCTGTCTATTGTTGTACCTCATTTTTCTTCAACCTTTGGATACATATGTGATCAGTCTATTCAATCATAGTGGCTTTAAACCTTAGCCAAGTATATAATATTTTACAGTGGTGCCATGTTAGCTTTGTAGGGAATGGTTTAATCAACTCCTTTCTCTGCTAGAGTACTGAAGCTCTCAAGGGTATATATATCTAAACATGCTGTGAGACCAACACCTACAGACAGACCTATGGTAGAAGTACTATTCCATCATCCATTTCCCAATTCATGTTATTCTCCTGCTTCCTTCCACTGTATCTCCCAAATTTTTCCTAAAATACGTCAATATCAATGATATTCAGAAATATTTTCTAAAACACATGGCTTACAAACATCCTCAGATGTGTACATATACCCTGAGTATTATTTTTTATGTATGGGACCAGAAGTTATTGTTTGTGTGCAAATACATGAACATAAATTAATTATCAAAAACTAGGTATCTACTATTATTAGTTTCTTGGGCATCTTGCCAGAGTTCACCTTGGGAAATATAAGTACATTTGAATCCTTCCATTTAACATGAATGTTAAAACTTCATTCTATTCTCATCTGTTTTCATTGTTCTGTGCATCTTGCTTTTTTTAAGATCTTTTCATATCAATACATAAAAAGCATCTTTATTTTTTTCTAGTTGCATAGTATGCCATTATGTTGTTGTCAGTTGTTATTACAAATGATATTACATCACTTCATATGTGTGCACTTAAGCTTTAGAATAAATTTTCAAAAATGGAATTTCTCAATCAACAAATAAATATATAACAGGAAAAAATTTAATATTGATAAATATTGCCAATTTATTTACCCAGAGGTTATATCAATTTATATTTCCTCTCCTAGCATATAAGAGAACTTTGCTTTTGCTTGACCGTTATCATCCTATTATAACATGATATAGTATTAATAGCAAGTGTACTAGGTTTATATTTTTAACCAACTCTGGCATTTATAAACTGCGTGTTGTGCAAGTCCTTTCTTTAAATATTAGTTTTCTCATCTATAAAATAAAGATGTGATAATAACCTTGCAAATTTAATATGAGAATTAAAGAAGATCATTATATAAAGCACAAACTACAGTACCTGCAACATAGTTAATGTCAAATAAAAAGAAAGAATTGCTATATTCCTTAATTTTCAAATTATGCATATTATACATTTTCTATTAATTCAAGAACTGTTTGAAAAGCTTTTCATTTTCATTAGTTATAATAATCACTACATAATCATCAACTACATAATTTACATCAATTACATAAATTATAATAATCATCCCTCAGTATCATGGGGGATGGGTTCCAGGACCCCCAACATACCAACGTCCACATATGATCAAGTCCCTCATACAAATGATGTAATATTTGCATACAGCCTCCCCATATCCTTCTGTACACTTTAACCCTCCCTAGATTGCTTATAATATCTAAAACAATGTAAATGCTATATAAATAATTGTATTGTTTTTTTAATTTGTATTATTTTTATTGTTGTATTATTATTTATTTTTTAAAAATATATTTGATCCAGGGTTGGTTAAATCCACAGATATGGAACCTGAGGATACAGAGGTCCAACTAGAGACATATATATAATAAATTATATGTAATATTTAATATTATCAATTATGCTTAATTAATATTAATGAATAGATCATATAGTATTAATACTGATAACTATATAAATGCTAAGATAATAACAGTATATGGTAACAATACTTTTTTTTTTTTTTTTTTTTTGAGACAGAGTCTCACTTTGTTGCCCGGGCTAGAGTGAGTGCCGTGGCATCAGCCTAGCTCACAACAACCTCAAATGCCTGGGCTTAAGCGATGCTACTGCCTCAGCCTCCCGAGTAGCTGGGACTACAGGCATGCACCACCATGCCTGGCTAATTTTTTCTATATATATTTTAGTTGGCCAGATAATTTCTTTCTATTTTTAGTAGAGACAGGGTCTCACTCTTGCTCAGGCTGGTCTTGAACTCCTCCTGACCTTGAGCGATCCACCCGCCTCGGCCTCCCGGAGTGCTAGGATTACAGGCGTGAGCCACTGCTCCCGGCCCAACAATACTTATTATTAATAATAGTAGTTTGAAGCTAGAAAGCAAGAAGAGCGGTGGTAAATTACTCAGGAGGTGGGAGAAAACTAAAACTGATGCTGGCAATGGGAAAACAGCACAAGTGAGCTGATTTGCACCACAGAACCCTAAAAAGGACCTTCCTAATAGATCAAGATAGGAAACATATTCCAAGTAGGCAGTGGCTCAACAGTGAATGGCTACTAGTCAAAATAATGCCAACACTGAATCTTGCATTAAAGCATAAATATTGTTCTAATCTCAAATTATGTTATACCTATATTGAGAGGTAGAAAGTGCGTATGATTTGAGGAACTGTTGATTCTAGCAGGGTCAATAAATAATATAAAAAGTTGAAAAAATAAGTAGTATTATAAGTCTATCATTTACAAATATGAAGACAGTTACATAATTTACACAGCTAAATATGTTGAAAGTGGTTGCCTCTGAGAAGTGCAAACAGAAGGAGCTTTGGGAGAAGAAAGGATTCTATTTTTTGTCATTAGGCTTGAAGTATTAATTGAATTTTCCAACTATATGTATGAGTCATTTTGAAGACAAAAAATAAATTGAAATAAAGAGGAAAGAATGGAAGGCTATTAAGCTACATGTAGAGAAGGAATGACATACATTTCCTTTAAATAAAACTAGAAGTACAAGGAGCCTTTTGTATGGAAAGTTGGTAGTACACATTGTTTAAGATACTTAAACAAATGGCATGGATTAGTTCCTTGGTTGTGTTTTTAGAGATGCTAATTTGGGGGGTTAACCAATTGGCTTCCAAGATACTTCTCTATCCATCCTTCACGCCAACATAAAAATAATTACCCAGTCATAGCATCTTCTGAGACATCTTAGAAGGGTAGGGAAGGAAGATTGGGAAAAGTCTGGATTATAAGGTCTAAGAAACAATTTCCTCACAGTTCACTGCTCCACACAGACACAGACAGACTCTCATACATCACACACCACCACCTCTGCACTGCATCGTCAACCTCCAAACAATTGGGATCTCACAATTGATTGGAGACCACACTGCAGTGTGTGGTCACCTTTTTGCAGTCAAATTTGTCTAGTGTTGAGAAAGTGTTTGCATTTAATATAATCAACTATGGCTCATATTGGGTCCCAGAAGGCAGCTAGAATGAATACAACAATCTTATACATTCCAGGTTTTTAAAATGTATTCTCATCTCTTCTTTCAATGGGCATATCCTTTCCTACAATTTTGCCTTGGCTTCTTGAACATTTACTTGGAAGGAAAGGTTAGTAAATCAATATTATGCACCATTCAAGGAGCTCTTGTCTATTTTCTGTTTAATAAAAATAAGAGTCACATTAAAAAGTAGCTGAGTAATGACTTTAAAATGTTTCATTTGACTGTCATAATAAAATCTTATATATGGAAAGAACTCAGGACTTGATCATGGTCATACAGATATTTAGCAGTAAATTCAGGCATGGGGCTTAGGCTAGGGGTTGTTGTCACTATATTATCTACCTATCAAGAGAGAATTTTTAACTTGAATTCAACATAGGCAAAATGTTCTAAGGAGAACAGCAAATAGAATCTATGTTGCTTATTATTTCAGACTGTTTCCTAAAAGGAATGTTCTCTTTCATTTTACTCTGTTTTAGGAAAGGGTTACATTCAGTAATCTTTTTCTCCCCAAATGCTCATATTTTGTTTTTTGGATGATTTTTCTTTTCTTTATTTCTACCTGACCTAAATCTCTGTGTTTCTCTAATTTTCTTATTCTGTGGGTAAGCTTTCTCCTTTTTCTACCCTTCTCTTTTCAACAACTCTAATGTTTCTAATGGAAAATTTTCTTTTTTTTCTGTTCCTTCCCCCACTTATATTTCTTTTTTAGTAGCTGCTTTTCTTTTAAAAATTTTTACAGGTAGATTTATTTTGATTCCATTTTGTTTGTATTTGATTTCCATTATTGGTACTAATTTTAAACCAAATAAGTTTTGGATCTACTAGAGGTCTAACAAAGGTAGTTTCTGCCTTAAACCTCTTTCCTGACCTAAGCATCAATAACGTTTCCTAAAGTTGAAACTGCCACAAATAGGAGTGAGAACTTTCAAAGTTGTCAGAGGAACTTAAGAAATAATTTTCTCCCATATTTGGGGAACCCATTATTTCACCTTTCTCAAAGAAAATGGTGATATGATAATGATAATGAAGAGAAGGATGACAACAGTGATTGGTGATGGTGACGATCATGAACATAACAGCAAGTAGTAGTAATAGTGGTCATAGCAGTGATGGTGTTGGTGGTAGGAGCAGGAGTAGCGATAGTAGCAGTAGGTGTAGCAGCAGCAGCAGTCCCAGTAGCAGCAACAAGCACTGAATACTGGGCATGCTCCATGCCTGCAGTCACGCATTCCTCACTCCATCCTACAAATATCTATTGCATTAGGTTAGATTGCACATTGAATTGTCAACAGTCAACCACTTTTGAACTACAAAATGGAATTTTATACACAAATTACAAAAGTAAGCTTCAAGAGATTAAATAATTTTTCCAAAATTACCAGGAAAAGTAAGTGGCAGAATTCAGGCCTGGGTCTATCTGTTTACAAAATCCCTGCTCTTAAATAACTTGATGTCGAAAGTTCTTATGTTTGATAAGCTGTTTTACCAAGATTTTCCATGTTTAAGAGCACAGGTTATGTCCTCCCTTCTTCCAGTGGTCCTTTAAGATCCTGATATTCTGTGAAACTGTTCCTGTAATGTCATTTTAAGCAGTTTTTAGTAAAATTTAAAGAATGAGAAATCCATATTACTCATTTTTATATGCTTCAGGAAACCTCCTAAACACCTTATACAATAAGTGGTTACAAAATTGGACTGAATCAGATGACTGGGAGAACTGAATTGCTCTCTAATGTCCACCCTGTTGGAATTTGACATTGTTAATGTTCAATTAGTCATTCCTTGCATCTCAGATAAGGTGAGTAGAGAGTGCTGTTGACATGGTAGTAAATGTGTACAGTCTATCCTTTACATTTTGCTCTGATAGATAGCACTGCCACCTAATATAATCTACTCACTTTGATAAGATATTGGTTTCATTTTTTCAAATTAAACCTTTATGTTTGCTTGTTCATTTTGTTATCAGTGATGAGATATGAGGTTTAGGGATTTTCACAGAGAAAGAAACAGTTCCCAAGAGGGCAGTTTAGTTCAAGTAAAGTAAGAGAGATGTGGTCCATCCACTCACAGCAAAGCATCCAGAATTAAGCTTACTTCCCCAGCTATTAAAGGCAAATCAGCCACAGGACACGGACAGGCAATGCAACAGCAATTACTGCACCTTGCTGTGACTTTGTCACAGGATGTTAATATATTGACAAAGTATTGATCACTTATGGTAGATACAATAGCAGCATCCAGAGATATGCATGATATCCCCTGTCCATTTCACACATGAGAAAACTAATACAATACAGACTGACCAAGTTTTACAGCAATCCAGGAGAAAAGTTGTGAAGAGCTTCTGGTCATAAAATAGCATTGCATCATGTGCATGCACTCGGTCCTTCACTAGTTACGTCTGTTAAAACTGCTTTCAATGCACAGCATCTGGCATGTGACGGAAGAGAAAAAAAGGCAAACAGCAGGAAATGGAAAGCCTTCCAATGTAATGACACTTGCTTAAAAATAAAAAAAAAGAGTTACAATAGGAAAACTTGCAAAAAATTATACAAATACAAAAAGTAATTTTCTTAGCTACTTATTTTCTGTTTCACCCCTGTTATTTTAGCACTGAGTTGAAAAACAACTTCTTTCTTTGCTCCCTACTTTTGTTTTGAGCTGGATACTAAAGTCAAGGTGTATTGATGCTGAGGAGAGGAGAACCTATTGTTATAAAAAACAGCATGTGGCCCTAAATACCTACTTTTTGATCACCAGGTAAAAACATACAGGGAGTGAAGTTTCATCTTCAAGATAATCCAGTCTTAGGGCTTCAATTTATAGGTAGTGAAATAGAAGTCCCGAAAAATTAATGTGACTTGCTGATTAACGTGCAAGCTAGATGAATACTGTACTCCACACACATATCCCAAACTACTGGAAATCAACCTAAAAATTTACTTAAATCTATGTATCTGAAAAGTATACAAAAACACGAAAACACAGCATTCAGCCCAGTTCTGCCTCTTAAAGAGGAACAAAGGATATTTTCTGTGAATCACAGTAGTCCTAACAACCAACCTCAGAAGGCTATGTTCTCTTCTTAAGCCACTATAGACAAATCAGCATATTTTGAACATAATTAAATTCTTGACTTCTCCAACTATTCAGGTAATCAAGTGTTTATAGTTGGTTTCCTAGGACTAGAAACTAAGTAAACAAATCAGTCCTTGGTCCTTAATCTCAAGGAATTCCTGCTGCTATCTACAAGAAAGAGTGTTATAATCTGGAACTAGAGGAGTTGAAAATAGGGCAATAAGACAGCCTAAAGAGAGGGAGCAGATTAGAAAAGCTATACAACAGTCTTTACTTTGTCTTAAAGATAACTTTTATTACATAAACTTCAAGAAGGTGGTTATAGTAATAATATTGGATAGTTTGGACCTGCCTATATTCTCCCTAGGTAAAGGCTTCATTATTTAATAGGCCAAAATCATTTATTTCTATTAAATTTTCCTAGTCTTTTTAATCAATTCTCACAAATCTGCAGATGCCAATTTTGGAAGCAGAGCTTCCCTTTTAGAATGCTTACCTGTTGTTCTCTGACTCAGTCTTGCAGAGGTAAGAATAGGTTAAATCTCTCCTTATAAGAGAAAGCTGCATCCCTTTACAAGGGGAATGTGAGCAAAGGTTTCCCTCACAAGGTTTCCGAGAGCCCTTAACTGCACCAGTAATAAGTTGGAGGATTTTTTAAATCATATTGACAATGAAGCTAAGATGTCATGTGTAAGACATAATTATGTAGAAATTTGATCATATTTTAACCAGTCTTTTGATTACCTGCTTGTCTCCTTTCACTGCATCCTAAGATTAAAACTTCAGCAACAGGACAGTGACACAACAGATATTCAAATATAGGCCCAGTATTTTAGATGTGCTTTATAGAATAAAGGGGAAGAATAGAGTGACAAATTTCATAAACGATTCATTCAGATATTTAAATATTGAATGTGCTATGATTGACATTCCATCTAGTCTAAAGACTTTTAGTCCCAAATTCTAGTGCCTTTTACCAAAAGGAATCAATTCACAAGATGTTCAATGAGTTCTCAGAACGCCTGCAACTCTATCACAAAGCTCCATCTGCAGAAAGGTCATCTACTACAGGCATCATGCAAAAATCTGCTTTCATTACTGAATTCAGTTTGAGATTTGAAAACATCTCTTTTAAAGAAATAAACAAAACTCCCTGTTGGTTGAGATTTCATCTAGAATGGCCTAAATGTTGCAAAGAATTGTTCGTGGTGATATTCTTTCGTTAGCTTTCCTTTGGAAAAAAAATACTGACAAATCAGTTGTGGCCTTTGGATATTTGTATATAAATACACAAGAATTTAATATGCACCAGGTACTGTGCAAAGCACTTTATATGCTTTTTCTCATTTAATCCTCTAAAAAATATATGAGATAAAGGTTTATTTATTTCCACTTTACATGCGAGGAAACAAAGCTTAGGGAAGTTTAAGCAACTTGTCCCAGGTCAGGTCTTTGGTGGTGGAGGAATGACATAAACTAAGCAATCTGATTCCAAAGACAGTGCTTGTAATTTCTTCTGGTAGTCATGAAAATAAACCAAAAAACCTTTTCCTTCTTGGAAATATTGTCATGAATACATGGTCATGAATGATCAAAGGGACCTAGAGATCATTTTCCAATGTCTTCATTCTACAGATAACAAAATATAATAAACTGCTTTTAAATGTCACTTTCTATTTCTACTGACATGACATAAATTATAAGAATCTATTTGACTGGGAAGTTCACAGTTTATTTCAATAAATATTGCTTAAATACTCTTTCCTGGAAAACTAACTTAAATATGTAAAAAAAAATAGCTTTCTATGAAAACATCTAGTTTTATTACTCTGTGGCCACTTCCAAGCTTTATGTATAGCAAATAATGCACATAATAGAGATGATCATCTCATAGTGTGTATTACTTCTCTCACAGTACATAGCTTTCCATGTATCTTGATAGTCTGTCCATTCATCATTTTAATGGCCATGTAATATTCCATCAAACTGATGTACCATAAAATTAATTGACTACTTTAATAAAACATCTGACTTTATTTACTAAATGCAAGCTAAGTTTGTGTGAACATGTATTAGGAATTGCTAGACATACTTTCAATGAAAAAAAATCATTCCAGAAATAGGCGGATTGTCATCTGTGTTCCACAAACCAGATTTGAGAAAAATGCTTTAATGAAATGCGTAGAGCTTTATTTATTCTGATTTGAAATTTTTAAGTCTGCAATAGCAATTCTGTATCTGTCATCTGTAATACAGATTATTGTTATTATGGTTATATATGTAGGTTTGTGGATGCACCCTGCACTTTATGAATATATCATAGATATAAAGTAATCTCTGCTCCCCATTGCTTGTGAGCTCAAAGAAAAAATCGGTAAAGTACAGATAATGGTGAACATTGAACACAGACTCATTTTAGTAGATGAAGACTTCATAGAAAATGTAAGGTTTGAATAATAATTTTAAATGGAGAAAAAAGATCCTAGATAAAGGATAAATTTATAGTGATGGCATGTCTAGGTTTATTTTTAACTAACTGATGAATTTGATTGAGTGCTTCTCTCACACACATGATTTAACTTCTGCAATTCTCTATTATCTGAGAGAAGCTTATCTGACTGATTTGAACAATTTAACTCTTGGAAGACTAGCTTTCCTGTTTATTTATCCACAAGTAGGCTTGTTTCTACCTTCCTTGAGTTATTAGCACCTGTGATGCAAAAGTCAACTTTCACTTAATATATTTAGCAGGAGTTATTAATCCTCAGTAAAAAAGGTTTAAATTTCCACTTGCTGAAATTCAAAAGGTCATGGGAATGAGGAGGAAGAGGATGATAACATTGTAGTTGCCGAGATTAAATATTAAGGAAGTGTTTCATAAAGAAATTAATGTTTGATCTTAGTACCAAAGAATATAGAAAAGCCATAAGAGAGGATAGGTTATTTCACATAAGGAAGCATGGAGGCATGAAACATCATGGACATTGTACGAGAGTCCATAATTTCTGGAAACATAGATGAATATAAATATAAATGTTTGTAAATTGGTTATTGATATTACATTAAAATACATGGCATGTTTATATCACATGGTATGTTCAATGAGATACTCCTTATTAATGGTGCATAGTTCAATGGGCTGTACAAATTGCAATGAATGCAGTGCATTAATAAAGCATTTTCCACCAATCCTTGCACATGCATCTGTGGTGCTTTGCCTTAGATGAATTGTACCTCTGATTTTCATTGAATAAACTTGGACATTTAACATACCCCATGAAACAAGCCAGGGTGTTGAAAATAAATATAAATAATAAAAATACTATAATCTATGTTTTCAGACTTTATGCCAGTGCTATAGGATCCATTAGAAGTTCAGTATGTAAAATGCACATTGAGGAGAAAAGGAAGGAATGAAAAAAGGAAGGAAGGGAAGGGAGGGAGGGAAAGGGAAGCACGGACTGTATTACTAAGGATCTGGCCTTCCATCAAGACCTATTTGGGCTTTTTTTCCATTAGCAATGAAGAATCACTAAAAAGTCATGAGCAATGTGAATTACATGATACAACTAACAGAAATTAGAAAGATCACTCTAGTCTTACAGTAGAAAGGTAGGGTGATTGTGGAAAGACTAAAGGTAGGGAGATGATGGAATTTGAAATAGCACAGTTAAGGGATGATGAGAGATTAAGTATGTATATTTGGAGTATGATGGGATGAAGAAGAAGGGATAGATTTGAGAATTATGTGGGAGCTCAACGAAATTGACCTACGGTTGCAGAGATGAAGAGAAGGGCAGACTGAAGAGTGGGCTATGATTCCTTCATTTCAAAGTATGAGTTTCATTCACTACTAACACAAGAATTTGGGGAAAGTAGGTTTAGAGGAAGAGGTGATATGGTAGATTGAATGCAAAAGTGGCCACAATCCTTTGCCTTTTCCTGTATCCCTACATTTTGCAATATGACTTTGCACCTACCATTTCCCTACCCCTTGAATCTGGGTTGCCTTTGTCTTTTTTGTTTTTTTGGCAAGCAGAATATGGCAGAAGTGGCATCGTGCCCATTCCTAGCCTAGGCTTTGGAAGTCCTTGTGATGTTCAGCAATATCTATCTATTTCTCTCTCTCTCTCTCTCTCTCCCCCTCCCTCTCCTTTTCTTCCTCTCTTCCTCTCTCCCTCTCTCTCCCTCTCTTCTCTTCCCCTGTCTGTCTGTACAACTGCTGAAGGGATATTAAGACATGTACTTGGAGAGAGATCCCAGCTATCCCAGTTGTATCAGTTTCCTTTTGCTGCTATACAAAATTACCACAAATTTAGTGGCTTAAAACAATACAAATTTATTCTTTCACAATTTTGAAGATCAGGATTCCAAAATTAGATTCACTAAACTAAAATCGAGGTGTCAGCAGGTCTGGTTCCTTCTGTATGCTCCAACAGGAGAATGCATTTTCTTGCTTTTATCAGCTTCTAGTGTCTGCCCATGTGCCTTAGCTTGTGGTCCTTTACTCCATCTGCAAAGCTCATCACTCCAGCCTCTGCTTCTGTTAGCATAGCAACTTCTCCTCTTCTGCAGTATCTTCTCCTCTGCTACCCCTTTGAAAAGATAGGTGTGATTACATCATCAGACACACCTGGGTAATACAGGCAAATCTTTTCATTGCCAAATCTTTAACTTAGTCACATCTGCAAAGTTCCTTTTGCAAGTCAGTAGAAGATAACATTTTCACAGGTTTCTGGGACTAGGTTGTGGATATCTTGGGGGCTGAAGTAGGATCTTATTCAGTTTGCCACACCAGCCAAGATCATTTTAGAGCCAGCCACTATCTGCCAGATGACTTTAGTCTCATGAGTGAGGTCCATTGAGGTCAGCCCAGCTCAGCCCAGGCTAACTTATCAACTGGAAAAATACTGGGCTAAAAAATGTTTGTAGTTTTAAGCTATTAATACTAAGTTTTGAGGTGGCTTGTTATGCAGCAAAAGCTAACTGCTACAGGTAAAAATTTCAATTTTTATAATTTCTGTTTGAGGAAACTGTGGGGTTGTCCAGGTGGCCAAATTAGCAGATAAAATTGTGGATTTTGACATGGACTAGAAATTTAAGGTCAAATAATTGAACTTTTTATTAATAATCAAAATGCTTAAATTTGATTCCTGGAATATAAATTCACATCGGTAGCACTATGCTTACTACCACATAGAAAGTCAAGAACATGGGATTTTGAGATTCTCCTATTCCTCAGCACTTAATTATAATTTATCATGAAAGAGTGAATCTGATAGTTTCAGAAGAATGTTTTCCTTTAAGGTGTAAATTCTAGTTTCAGCTACTCTCTTTCAACTGAGAGTCCTACCTATAGGAGTTATGAGAGTACAGTGAGAAATAGTATATAAAGAATTTATAATAGAGTCAAGCACAGGGAAAAATGTCCAGTAACTGTTATCTAGTGTTATCTCTTCACAGGGCGTGGTGCACAGTTGAGGATGCATCATCACCCAGGAAGCCACAGCCTACTTCTACTATGTAAGGCTTTGGAGTGTCAGGTGTACAATCCCATGATAGCTTTACCTTCTTTGATTTTTTAAAATCAACAGTCTCCCTGTTTCATATTTACCGTGGGAGCTTCCTTGTGTTGTGCTAATTCTGCAAAAAAAAAAAAAAAAAAAAATAGAATAGTTGAAAAAGAAATGAAGTAGGCTTCTCGTCTTAGATCTGCTGCAAATGAGCTTTGTAATTTTAAACAAATCAACCTTTCTGAGCCTCACTTTCCGTGGGTTCTAATATTTGTTCTGCTTCACAGAGAAATTTTAAGGATCAAATGAATCAGCTAACCAATCAATACAGTATACCTTCCACGTTCTGTGGGCATAGCCCAAAGAAGCCTGACACAGACATAGACATTATTTTAAGATTTGCATTTAACATTAAAAATTCATGCTGAAGCCTGACAGAACACACATTTATAACTTCTCCTTCTACAAATTTACAAAAAACAGAGTAAAGGAATTAAAAGAGGGAAAATCCCTTCAACCCTTAAATACAAAGAGAGCAAACAGCAGAGGAAATAGCTGCAGTTAAGACTTATTAAGAAAATTTTGGAAGCTGGAAGCTGATAGACAATTCTTAACTGACATTGCAGATAAAAGAAGAGTAAGAATCTTCAATGTGGAAGCCAAGAAGAAGTTGATTCTCATCACAGAACTCAGGAAAGCTTTTGGAATTATAGGCAACAGATACCACAAAAGATTCAGTGGTGATAAAGATGTAAAGATGGGTTGAAAGCTGGTATGTGGTTAGATCCCTGGATCTGCTACTGCATAGCATGATAATTACACTCCTCTCCCAGTCTTTCGTACACACAAATAGACACATACCAAAAAAGGACGAGGCACTTACTCTCTGGAGAGTCTGAGTAAGAGTGATATCTTTAGAAGGGCAGTCTCAACCAGGTTCCATTTTGCTTCCCAAGGGATATTTGGCAATGTCCCCTGAAGACATTTTTGGTTGTCCCAACTTGGGGTGGGGTGCTCTGGCATCTACTGGGTAGAGGTCAGAGAGGGCTTCTGCTAATATCCTACAATGCAAAGAACAGCCCCCACCACAAGGAATCATCTGACCCCAAACATTAATATTCCAGATGTTGAAAAACCATGGTCTAGAATACCAGAAAAAGCTGAGGATGGGATGAAATACTAAAATCAGAAGAACTAAGTGAATATCTGCACACAGAACTGTGAGATCTATTTATACAATTTCAATTATGAGCTTTCCCTCCCCCTTCACTCACCTAGCTCTATTTCCAAGAAATGTGATAATTTTCCTTATATCCATCAAGAAATGGATCAAAGACTTCCTTCCTGTGGAACGTCAATGTCTAAAAGAAAAGACCTGAGGATACCAACAGCAGGAAGGCAGGGAGTCTCTCTCCAGCTGACCACCCTATGGTAAAGCCAGCCATGCCAAGCAGTCCCCAATCAGAACTGTAGATTTGTGATAACTTGTTTTTAAATGTGAATGGATAGCAGTCAATTAGCAGATATTGAAGTAGACTTATAACATGAAAGATATAGACCAAAACCCAGAAATTAAAAAAAGGAACTGTAAATATCCATAGATAGTCCAAATGAAATTTCTCAGAAAGATTATCTAAAAGACAGTGAGGTATCTAATACTGTCACCAATACATACAAGGACTTGCTCTTGTGAATTGGCAGCTACTTTTTTTTATTTCTTACATAAATATTATTTTTATTATATTTATATCTCAGCTTATTCCATAAAGAATTCCATACAAATAATTCATACAAATATTTTGTATGAATAATTAGAAAAAAATGTATACAGTGTAAATGGGCATCGAAGGAAAATCAGTACGAAGGAAAATAGAAACACTTTGTCAACAGTGTCAACAAAGAGGTTATAATTTAACTTCAAATTTACTTTAGACTTTTCTTAATTTCCTCCATAATTTGTTAGAAATGAATGAAATATAAGTTTGTTTGTGAAAACACTGTAAACGTGGAATTCCCTTCTATCCCTTCTCATATTTACTTAGAAAATATTAGAAATCCCAATTTTTGTATCCTTTTGATTGACATAGGACAGCATAACATAAACTTCCCTAGGGTATTTAAAATGTGATTGACTTTACACTGATTTAACTCTCATGTAACTTTTCAATACAACTCTGAGATACAGCAAGCTACCCCTGTACCAAGGCATTTTCTTTAAGCTAGTGTTGGACATAGTTCTTACAAAGCTCTCACAAAGGGGTTATCGCACATACATACCTCCGTTTGTCTGATTCCTTTATTAGACGAAGACGATTTACTGCTAACCTTAGGCATTCTCAAGGAGCCAATCATTTCGAATAAGACTGTGCTATGAAGAACTGGTCCTATTAATAATGAACTTGAGCTTTGTACTGTACTTCAATAATACTTTTCATCTAAGAGTCCTGAAATGCTTTGCAATTTAAATGAATTAAGCCCCATAACACTCTGTGAACTAGAGACTACCTGTTTTTGAAATAGAGAATCTAAGGAAGAGAGATATGGAATCAGTATTAAGTTTAAAAAGTGAAATCAGAATGTTCCTTTTCTCCCCTTTCCTTCCTTTTCTGTATTGTGTCCTGCTTCATGCTCTACACCCCCTGGCTCCCCTTCCCCTGTTTCCTCTGTGATGTCCTTCTTTTTCTACCTATCAACACTCTCACTTTCTTAGGCCTCCACCCAAACATGACAGGGGTCTTTCCATTTAAGTTGGAACAAATCACTGAGTCAATGAGATGGTGGAATTAAAGGGAGGGGCTCTCTTTTCCTCATGATTTTGCATATTTCTTTTGGGAATATTACAACATAATCTCTTCCTTCTGCTAGACTCTCTCCTTTGCCCACAGCCCCATTTTCTGGAGGGGAAAGCAGACTCTCATTATGAGTTCTGGCTTCCCCTTTCCCCACACTGCCTGTTGTTCAGATATGAAGCCCCATTCTCTGCAATCTCTCCTATACTCAGAGACAGGTGGATGAGGTTGTCTGTGGATAACCAAACTCCATATCAGATCTCGCCTTGGAAAAAAAGGTCTCCACCCACTTCAGTTTGAACAGAGAGGATTCTGTCTGCAGCCCAGGAAAGGGCAAACTATAGCAGGTCAAATCTGGGTAAAGCCTTATGATGCTTAATTTTATGTGTCAATTTAAAGGGTGTTTTTGGATGAGATTTCAATTTAAATCAGTGGACTTTAGTAAAACATATTTCCCACTGTAATGTGGTTGTGTCTTATATGTTGTTCTGAATAGAACAAAAGGCTAACTTCCCCCGAGCAAGAGGAAAATTCAGCAGCAGAAAACCTTCGGGCTTGAACCGCAGCATGGGCTCCTCCCTAAGTGTCCAGCCTGCTCTTTCACCCTGCAGATTTTGGACTTGCTAGCCTCCATAATCACATGAGCCAATTCTTTAAAATAAATCTCTTTACACACACACACAGACACACACACACACACACACACACTCTCTCTCTCTCTGTCTGTCTGTCTGTCTCTCTCTCTGCTTTGGTTCTGTTTCTCTGGCGAACACTGACCAATACAGGCCTGTTTCTGTACATAGAGTTTTATAGTGATACAGCCATGCCCATTCATCTATGTGTGGTCTATAACTACTTTCTCACTAGGATGGCAGAGTTGAGAAGTTGCAACATAGACAACGAGTAACAAACAAATCTGGAAGTATTTTACTATCTGGCCTTTTACAGAAAAAGTTTGCCAACTTCTGCTATAGCTGATTCCCTATCTTTCCTCCCACTAAGAAGATATCAGATGACTGAAAACCTACCCTGCCACCCTGGGCTGCTAGCTTTCCCTCATTCATTTTGTCTCAGTACCCTAGACATGCTTTCCACTATTCTAGCATCTGGGATATAAATGTCTTCATCTCTGTCTCTCACTCATGAGGATGAGCTCCTTAAGGCCAAGGACAGTTTTATTGTCTTATTTGTTTTTGTTGAAATTTTATTCATGGATGGAATTCAACAAATATCTTCTGATGAAATAAATGACTGAAATATTAGCACCTGACATTAACTGGTTGAGTCCCTGTGATGTGTCTGTCTCTTTGTTAAGCTGCTGATATACAATATCTCATTAAATTCAGACAAGAGCTCCATAATTATCCCCATTTTGCACATGTAGAAACTGAGACTGAGAGAGGGTTGGGACTTGCCAATGGCTACATAGCCAGTAAGGTGCAGAGCTGGGATTTGAGCCCAGACAACTTGACTCCTGAGCCCCTATTCTGACTTATTAAACTCCTCCTTCCCAAAATGAGGAAAGCTGCAGCTGAGAAGCTAAGACTCTTGCTTAGATTTTACCACATCATTTCTGTGAAAAGCTATTATCTTAGCAAAATCAGCATAAAATTTTAGTTTAAAAAGTCAAGGTGCCTGATTAGTCCTATTAATATTTTATTGGGAAGAACCAATTTATTAGCTTTCATCCTTACAAAAACTATAGTACAAACATTTTTTAAAGGAATCAAAAACACATCTGCTTTGGTACTGTTGCTAGGATCCACTTCTTATTATGCACTATGGCTCCTGCGCCCTGTGCTCTGAGGACTGCTTGTGTCTCTCAGGCATAGCTGATGATCACAAGTACCTCATGAATGGAAACGACCTAGCACAATAAAAATTATCACAAGCCTCATTTCTTTTCTCTCTGCTTTATGACACCACAGTACTACAAACAAAGCACAGGAAGAATTATTTACTTTTTGGTTCACGTAGTTCCAAGTTGTATTTATTTGATTTCAGCACATCAGAAAAATCTTCTGATCACCTGAGTCATCAAACATAGAAAAAGGCATTTACCGAACCATTTGAGCCTGCCGATAGTCCTGAAATTTCTGGGAATGCTCTTATGGTAATAAAGAATTACCGGATCCCATAAAAGCACTTACCCCGATACATGTAAGGATTATAAAACAGGATGGTTTCCTCTGTTGTCCTTGGTCTGCCACTGATAACATGGTGGAAGAAGGGGTTGTGAGAAGCATTGGATATGGGATTGGGGAAGGCATGCAACCTCCTTAAAGCCTAGGTAATGCTATTTCTAATGCCAATTTTCAATCATTTTTAGAGCTGGCTTTTAAAAAGACAGTAGCAGCAACAGGGTGATTTACAAGACCTATAGCAGAAATAACAGTAATAACTATGTTCTGCTGAGCACTCTAGGAAGTCTGTATGATAGTCTCTTAACATATGCTACCTCTAATCAAAGAGGAAGGAAATCTCTAATTCAAGAAAATTCTATCATCCATTATATAATACAAATGAGAAATTGAGGCTCCACAATTGAATGATGTTTCTAAGGCCACACAATGAACAGACGAAATGGGATGTGAATTCATCCTGTCCATTTCCTAAGCTTGTACTCATTTCACTAATCACAGTACCCCTGAAAGGACAGAATTGTGAAGCTCTGTTTCTTAAGGCATCATAGGAATGGCCCATGGCACGTGTTCGATGTCTGAAAGTGATCTCTTCTCCATGCTTAGAGGCTTTGAAGGAATAAAAAAAAAATCTGTCTACTTCTCTGTGTACCCAAAATACCCAAAAAGAAAAAGGTTGCTGCATTACCAGAGAATCAAGGACTTATCTTCTAACTTTTTCTTCCGATGACAGTGTATAGCTCAGATAAGGAGAAATTGTTTTCTTCCTGGACAGACTAAGGGAAGAACTGAAGGTATCCAACTTAGTGTGTATAAATGTAAACAGTTATAGAGCAAACAAAAAAGAAGTGGAATTGTAGCAAGAAAAATTCATAGTTCTGAGTCATTTGTTTACTATCTACCTTTGGAAACTAAACTTTCTGAGCCTCCATATTGTGAAATAAAATGCAAATAATTACAATACTGGCTCACAAGATAGTCTATGAATGAGATATGATAATAAAATTCAATTGCTTTAAAGTGTAATACAAATTTTAGTTATTGCTATTTTAATTTCAATACCATTTTTATTGTATTAATATAACATCCATCTTATGGCTAAGTATGAAAGTGTAAGATCATAGAAAGTGAGGGTTGACAGAGGAAACATTGCTAGATAAGAAAATAAAATTCAAACTGATGTTATTGGAAACTTAATAAAATTAATTTGCTTTTTTATAAAGCAGATTGATGTGGCAAATTTAGCCTTTCACTGGGAAAATATCACTAACTTTTGGATCTGATATGGTGCCATGAATGTTCAGCATTGCTATAGTCTCTTGAGAAAGTATTTTACGGAATGCTCTTTAAGCAGAGAAGAATATCATTAGTGTTCTTATATCTGAGTTTCCTGCCCCTTTCAAAAGAGATATATACTCTTTAAAGCACATTTCAAGTAAATACCTCCAATATAACTGTAATTTTAGTATTGTTTCCTTTCAACACCCCTTTCTAGTGTTCTCTTATGAAACATTCTAAAAAGATTGTCCTTTTAAGTTGAAAAAAGATATTCCCCAAGAAGCAAAGCTTTCTCTAGTAAAAGCTTTAGTTACAGACTTGGGAAACTTGTTTTTATAGTTAAATGTCAGAAGGAGCTAAAGGATACATTCATTTGACGACTGGTCATGCTTCTCAATATTTGAGGTCTTTGTCTCATAATGCACTCTTTGGCTGGTCTTGATCTATTAATTCTTTTCTTTTCATTTTCTTTTTCTTTTTTATTTATTTATTTTTTTTTCGAGACAGAGTCTCGCTCTGTTGCCCGGGCTAGAGTGAGTGCCGTGGCATCAGCCTAGCTCACAGCAACCTCAAACTCCTGGGTTCAGGCAATCCTACTGCCTCAGCCTCCCGAGTAGCTGGGACTACAGGCATGCGCCACCATGCCCGGCTAATTTTTTCTATATATATTTTAAGTTGGCCAGATAATTTCTTTCTATTTTTAGTAGAGACGGGGTCTCGCTCTTGCTCAGGCTGGTCTCGAACTCCTGAGCTCAAACAATCCGCCCGCCTCTGCCTCCCAAGTGCTAGGATTACAGGCGTGAGCCACCGCGCCCAGCGATCTATTAATTCTTAGATTCAGAGTATCTCAGAATTGTAGCTGAAGGGATTTGAAGACCACAGTGTTCATTCTTCCATCTGATATTTAAGTTCAGTCTACAGTATCTGACCAATGGTTGGCTAGTCTTTGCTTGAACTCACCCACAAATATGGCATTGGTCCATGCCTTTATCCATTCATTCATATTAGAATCATAATTTGCCATGTAGCTAACAAAACTTTGAGACTATAGGGAGTATAAAAAGAGGTGAAGATGTGGTCTTTGATTATCAGTGAGTGGATGGAAGGGAACAAGGTCAGGTTTGCTTCTTCTAGTTCCATGTGGATAATTAAAAACCATGCAATCAAAAATGTCCTTCAATTTCCTGTGATGTGAAATTCATATCAAGCAACGATCCTATTATTAGATTTTAATACACATACACTTAAAACTACCCTTAATTGTCTACTATTTGCCAAAGATCGTGCACTAAGATTTCTCCTTGCATTATCTCAAGTATACCTTTCCTATGGACTCATTTTATCTGAATAACTAGCAAGTTTTCTGTACTTCCTTCCACCATATTTCCAGAAAATTTCAACACCTATGTAATTGATCACATAGTAATGTCATCTTATGGTTTATGCTCCCACTGATTTTTTTCTGATCTAGCTCATCAAGACATTTACACATCATTATCATAAGCATATAGGATCCTAAATCTACTTCCTTCCTTACCTGCCGTCTCTCTCACTATGATTTGTCATCACTGTAATGAGGCCTTCAAGGCCATACAAGCCAGAAAGTGTGCCCTTCTTATCTTCTACTTCATGGTTAGTGATGCTCATTCTCTCTTTTCTACCACTCTGAAAGTTCTTGCATTCCTACACTTACATAAAGCGCAGTTATCCATTCCCAAACAGTCTCCTGCTCGACATGGCCACCTTCACTGTCAATGCTGAAGAACAATTGCCTCTCAGGGAATGAATCCCAAGTCGGTTCCAGAGGGAAGACATCTGGTTCTTTTGTCAGTAATATATTTCTCATCAATTAAGTCAGACTTTTGGTACACTATCTTTAACATCCTCAATCCCTTGCTTTTGTTTTTGTTTTGTTTTTTAAGAGACGGGGTCTTGCTCTGTCACCCAGGCTGGAATGCAGTGGCATGATCATAGCTCACTGAAGCTTTGATCCTCTCACCTTTTTTAGGGACAGGATCTTGCTGTGTTGCCCAAGCTGGTCTCAAACTCCTGGCCTCAAACAATCTTTCTGCCTCAGCCTTACAAGTAGCTGGGACTACAAGAACACACCGCTGTGCCTGGCCAATCTCTTTGTTACCTATTTTTCCCTTTGCTAATATGCACCAGCCTCTTGCTGCCTGAAAAAGTCTTCACTTGAACTGCCCTCTGCTCTTTGTAAGAATTACTCAAATTGTCTCCTTTTTACATGTTTGATTTTTGCCATTGTGCGGTGAAGTATTTCTATGGAATAAACTTATAGCCAAATACAGTGGTTATATCACAGTGCCCATTCTTGTTTGCTTCTGATATGCATTTTAAAGAGTTAATTACCTTTACTTGTTCAAGAACTCCATTTGATTTCCAAGAGATTTTCATTTCATTTCATTTCATTTCACTTTCATCTTTTCTGTCTCTTTAGTGCCAGAAATAATAATGTGATTACAATAATAACCACAATGTATTCAGTTCTTCTGATTTACATTGCATTTTAGAGACAGACATTTCATTTAATACACATAAAATTACAAGAATATGTAATATTATTTCCATTTATAGATGATAGAATCAAGTTTCAAAGAACTTAAGTAATTTGTCTAACATCTACTTCAAGGACTGGATGCATCTTCTCTCTTCTATCTCTACACTTTCTTCCCAGTCATTCCCATATGTTAAGTACCATTTATATGCTGATGAACAACATATTATTATCTCTAGCCCAGACATCTACATTGAAGAAAAATCTTGTATACCATCTGTCCAGTTGACATTTCTACTTGATGTCTCAAGGAATCTCAACTTTATAATACTAAATTCTTGATTCTTCCTCTCTGCCTCATCTCAACTTCTTTCACACACAAGAATACAACTTTTTTCTTCCTTAATTTTCTTTGTCTCAGCTAATGGCACCACCATCTACCTATCTATCTGCTCAAGCCAGCAAACTAGACATCATCTTGAATTTTCCTTCTTCACTCCCCTATTCCAAATCATTAGCAAGTTCTATTGGTTTTTCTTTCAAACAAGAATCTCCAAATTACTCATTTTGCCTTTACCTTAGCAAAGTTTACCTGTGCTTATCATTTTCACCACCGGGATGGATTTTTTAACTGGTCTACCCACTTCCCTTTTTGTCTTCACCCATCTGTTCTCTGCAAAAGCCAGGGTGAGGTTTTACACGTAAAATGGATCCTGGAACTCCCTGTTTAAAAAGTCCTTAAGTGGTTTACAATTAAATATCTACCTTACCTGGCCTCTGTGTACTTTTATATGCCCTCTTGCCCTCCTTTTCTGACTCACTCAGATAGAGATGTTTGGCTTTTTAGTTTCTAGCATCCCTAAGCTCTCACTGTTCTCTGGGATTCACACAGGCTTCCCCTCCCTCTTCAACCTCCCAACCCTAAGCCTCTTTGACTGGAAGACTCTTTTGGGTCTCAGATTATAGTTTGAATCCTGAGAAAAAGCCTTTTTTGACCTTTCTATCTAAAGTAATCACTGGTCCTTATCACTAATTTTCTCTCATAGCATACTCTTTATCTCCTAGCACACTAAAATTTATAAATATATTTTATTTGTTTGTTTATCTAGTTTTTATCTCATGCTAAACTTCAGATTATATGAGAGCACACACTATGTCTGTATTTGATTCATTTCTACATGCCTAGCTTATAACATGGCGCACGGCACATGCTTTAGTTTTCCAGGGCTGCTGTAACCTGAGTTGCTTAACAGAAATTTATTTTCTTAAAACTCTGAACATTATAAGTCAGAGATCAAGGTGTTGTCAGTGTTGGTTCCTTCTGGGGGCTATAAGAAAATACCTGTTCTATGCCTCTGCTCTAGCTTTCTGGTGGTTATCTGTCAACCTGGCATTCCTTGGGTTGTTGAAGCATCATCTTGATCCTTGCCTTCATCTGCACACTCTCCTGTGTGCATCTCTGTGTCCACATTTCCTCTTTTCATAAGGACATCCAGTCATAATGGATTAGGACCCACATTAAGGACCTCATCTTAATTTACCTAGTTATATATGCAATGATCCTATTTCCAGATAAGGTCACATTCTGAGGTACTGGGTATTAAGACAGTAATGTACAAATTTTGGGGGAGATACAATTTAGTCCATAGCAACATGTGAAGATGTTTGACAAATACCAACGGATAGGAAGTTGTGAAAATAGTATTTGAACCCACGTCTATCAATCAAGAGTAGCAGCTACAGAAACCTGACACTAGGACCAAGGGAAAAATATAGCCTGCTGTTTATCAAGAATTATAAAGCCAGCTAATCGTACTTGCCAGCAAACATGCTAATCTGCCTTAGTTTCATGGATGCTGGCAGAAGACATGAAATTCCTGCACAAGTGAGAAAGGACTTTATTACCGACAGCAATAGTATCAACCAGAGTATCAGCATTTGTGCAGTTCCTTAAACCCTGATTTCTACAGGGTAACTTGAAGAAAACCAGGGTAAACTTGAGTAGGTTGCATTTTTGGAGAATAACTCGAAGCCTAGGAAATTCAAATCTTCCACAATGTACATTAAGCATGGCTGACCTTTGCCCTGGAGAAAGACATTATCTTTGTTATACTGGATACTAAACAAACCTGCCTTTTGCTTTGGAGGGAGATACTATCACTACCTCTCAACAAAGGCAGTCCATACGTCTAGACACAACACTTGCAGAAATGTGAGAGACCCATAAATAATAGTCTTCCAATACTCTTCTGCCAGAAAGCAAGGAAAACATGTATCCAAAGTGGTTTATAAACTAAGTCTGGTATATCTTCCTATTTTCAGAGATTTCCCTTTTGTAAATGTCATGGCAAAGGAATAAAACCTATAAAAAATAATCTTTTACACCAAGTTTCCTTTTGCCTTTCCCTAAGTAATTGTATGTTGGTTAACACATTTTCTGGAGTTCCAGTACTCAGTGTGACTATCTTGCTTAGTTACTGTTTTTTCTTAGCCCAATTTTTCTATTAGTGTATTTAGGTAATCAGAGGCATAGAAATTCTGAGATAAATACCACCTTCATTCTATAGCTCTAGAGACTGTGCCATCTGCATTTAAAAAGTGCTATGTATGCATATGTTATAGAGGATAAGGTTGATGTGAGGAACATAACTAAACTGCAGAAAAGAGCATAAATATCTATAATTTCATTTGTAACTAAGCATTTGAAAGCACCCTCATTCCATTTCATAGATTAGGAAAAGGAAACTCAGGAGAATTAAGAGCCTTAAATAAAGAAAAAACCCATTATTAACCCCTGATTTTTAAATTATGCCTAATTTTATGTTCCATGCTTATGGCTGCCCTCTCTAAGAGAATATAGAAAACATATAAGAAAAAAAGATACCCTAAAATAAACAGTGTAAGTCCTCTCTATTATACTGTTCAAGAATAGACCTAATGTCTAGATGAGGTTGGGGAAATTTAGCCCTTGATTTTAGTATTATGTATGTAGTAATCTTTGAAGCCTTTCTCCATGAATTCTGTATTGTCTTCAGGTCCTGCTCATTCTAAATGGTTCATTGGAGTAATTCAATATGAAAAGCTCTATGCCTTAGCGTGATTTGCATCAGCATGCCTTTCTGTTGCTGTCTGTTGTAAATTTCCAGCTCCATCTAGCAGTCTTTTTTGATAGCAGACATACACTTCACTGAGTGGACCTCAACTATAAATATTTTATTGTTTGAGCATTTCATAGGCACTGAGACATATGCTATTTAGAATTCTAAGAACATTGGGGAGGCAGGATGAGAAAGAAAGTGTTGTGTTTCCTCCGCTGAAATCCAAAATGTCAAAAATCTCTTTAAAAATCTGAAATTTTAGTTTAAGTTAATGGATTATCCCCAAAAACAATTTTAAAAATCTACTTCATAAATTAATCCTGAAATCACCAGATTCAATCAACACAAAGAAGAGTCCAAGTGGTTTCCTAAAGGGTTAAATCCACATAGCACTATTCAAAAGGCAACTTGCTTTAAGACCAGACTGAAATCATGGAATACATTTACTTCAATCAGTTATAAATTACACAATTGCAGAGTTGCCATGAAAAAAGCTAAAGACCCGTGACCGACGTCTTAACCTGTGTCACCATGTCAGTACCTTCCTAAATCCCCAGCCTTCTTTCTTTTCTTTGTGGTCACCTTGGAAATGCTGCAATTCATATAACCTTTCCACCCAGCTCTCCACTGGCTGCCAATGGAAAGAAAGAAGATGAATGATTTTAATTCTTACTGCTGTGCTGCCCGATGCAACTCTACTGCCAGCTGGTCTTGCTGCAGCTCTGCTCATAGGAGGTTGGGCTTATGTGAAATTTTCATGTGTGATGACAGGAATGGAAGGAAGCCCAGTGTGGAGAAAGGCTTCCTTCTCATGGAATCAGTTTAAAGTAGCAAAGTAGGGCAATAAGTATGTGGGCATACAGTTTTACTCAGTCTGAATGTTCCATAGCCACACAGAGACGAGTGGGTTAATCCTTGCCCAAAACAGAAGTTTGATTAAATGCTGTTTTTTAAAAAAGTCAACACAAAAATATAGGAGCCTATTAAAAGAAGAAGCCAATGCGTAGACTAGTGTGGAATGGCCTGATGAAAAGGTTTGCTCTGGACTTGATTTTGTTAAGGGCTTTCTGAAGTTTTAGGAGAGTGAAGCGCTGAGCTAGCTTGGTGGGAAACTACAAAAACAGTCTCCTCTGGGGATAAGTGAAACATCTGAGGGCAGTCATACCAGGAGGAGAAAAAAGGTCAGAGTTTTGTCTGACCTTACCTGAGATTTGTCCTTGACTAGACTTACAATGGAAATTTGCCAGGTCTCTGGAATAGAACTAGTTCTTCCTTCATAGTTGCCTGAGACAAACACAGACACACACTCACAAATACATTATGAGAAGCATCTTCTGCTATCCTCTATGAATGTTAGCTGATTTAAGTATTAGGTTGTTTATACTGTAGGAAGTGTAGAAAGGAGAGAAGCAAGAAGAGGAAAAAACAGCCACCCGGAAAAGAAAAGTCAGTGATAAATTGGGAATTTGGCATAGAGTTGTTTCTGGTAAGAAAACACCATAGGAATCAGAAACTGGGGACTTTCTTTCAGATGTATAAACATTTCCCTAAAGCAAACCTTTAAAAACTTTTGAACATCAAACTGTCACGGCAGAGAGTAGCAGGGAGAAATATTGTTGTTCTCAAATCTAGCTCAAAGTATGGTGTAAGATTTACTTTTAGAAGTTTTGCAAGACATCTGGATGCACAAAGGGCATATTTCTGTGATCTCTATAAAATCCTTAGAACAGGTACTTTCAGCTTGGAGTTTAGAACTCCAAGGTCCTTTTAGACAAGCTTAATAACAGAACCTGGATACCTGTTTATCTTCCATTCATGCATTATACACATGAAAACTAACAAAGCACACAAAACACTGTTTCCAAATCTAAGAAGTGGACAGCAGTAAAAAAAAAAAAAAAAATCAAGTCTTGACCAAGAAATGCTGGCCCTAGGCAGTAAGGCTAGCAAGCTTGCAGTGACACATTCAGCCACAAGAAAGAAGAGGAAAAAAAAAAAAAAAAAGAGAGAGAGAGAGAAAGATCTTGAAAATGTTCTTCCTCCTTCGATGACTCAAGTATTTATATTTTTGTTTCTTCCACCTGCCTATATCATTTCCTCTCCTGCTCTCTCCTTCCGTGTTCAATATCCTCTCTGCCCCACCACTCCCGCTCTTGCCAATAATTCCGTTCTTTGGTGATTTGTTGCTGCCTACTATGCAGGTCAAGCTGTGTGGTTTTCCTTTCCTCTGCAGGATCCCTTTTTCCCTCCCTTTTCTCTCTCTCTTCATCTCTGAAGTGAAACATACGTGCATGCACAGCATACAGATAAACACACAGCTGTCCTAACGTCTCTCTGGCACTTTCCAGTGATGGACACTCCAAACACTTAGCACAGCACGCTGAAATGTTGATGTAAAAATGAGAAGCTCTTCACCTGCAACGCTAATTAATCGTAAACAAGTTTGTTTCAAGGTAGGAGCTCTGGCACTGATGCCTGCAGGAGAGCTTGGGATTCTCTTGTTAGAAGACAAGAAAAAAAGAAATCCCCTTCGGATGCTAGGTGGCAGTGTTAACTCACTAACAGGCACACACCTCAGACTTGCCAAGTCACACATATAATTTGGTTTGAGTGAGACACGCATAAAAGTGGAGAACTCACAGAGATGGGTTGAAGCCAGAAAAAATAAGTTGCTGTGACTCTCCATGAAGGAGTTCATAAACATGGAAAGCTGGGAGTCATTTCTTTAAAAGGATTCAGCTGAAGACAGCTGATATTTTAAGTCTACCTTGTGATTTCGGCATCAAGATTTCAAAGCAATACTGTCTTTTTAAAATATGACCTTGGTACAGAGATACCCCAGATGTTTAATATTTTTCCTGCTCCACTTGAATTTCTCATCTGAATAAATGTGATCAGTATTCATAGCAACTAGAAAAGAATGTGAACACCAAGCATCGCTCTGATCATAAAGGGATCTCATGGGCAGGTTGTCTTTCTCTTTCTCCATGTGATCACTGCCACAAGAGTTCTTTTGTTCCCAGATTGCCCGAGATAGGATCCTAGGGACATCTTTTACTCTTTCTTCTCTTTTACATACCCATAAATTACCTACACTTGGGGATTCGCTTTAGCAGTATTATTCAAATCCACACTTGCATAAGGCCCTTTGTTCCTGGTTTAGTTTAGTTCCTTATTTTCCTTCCTTAGATGATTGTGGTAGACTATTAATTGAAGATCCTTCATGTTGTGTCTTCCTCCACCATACATTAACCACAGAGGTGAAGACTGGTCTTCTTAAATACACGTCTGAGCATATAACTCTCTTCCCTACAACTGGGATGGACATGACTCATACATAGGATAAAGTGCATACATGTTAATGGATCTTACAAGGCCCTTCGTGACCTGGCCTCATTTATCTCACCTTTTGTTTTCCAGGCTTGTTCTTTACACATTTTACAACCCGGCCACATATATTCCCTCAGGTTTCTCTTTATATATCAAATTATATCGCAGCTCTGAGCCTTTCTCATACTGTTCTCTCTGCCAGGAATAGTATTCTTTCCTTTAAACACCTATTCATCAACACCTAATTATTGTGCAAAACCCCAGGGCAAATGCCACCACTCTGAACATGTCTTTCTAGCTTCCCTGGTGTGGTTAACTGTCCCCTTTGCTTACATTTATAGATAGGTATGTAGACATAGACACACATATTTATGTAAGACATCTCCCAGTTTATGGTAACTATCTTTTCACATGTGTATCTCCTTCAATAAACTATGAACACCTCAAAAGGAAAGTTGCTGAGTTAGTCATGTATGAATCTCCAAAGATTACTTTAGAAGGACTATACTATATCAGTGTTTCAATAAAGGCTTAGAGAAAGAGGGAAGAGGGACTGTTTCTCACTATGTTTGTGCTCAAAGAAGCATCTGATTAATTAGGTAGCCAGAAAGAATTTTACTGAGAAAAGTGTAGTTAGTGACATTTCTGATCATTGGCATAGTACATATTGGAGAACTAAATACTTTGAGTCTAGAGAATTTTCCCTTTTAAGGACTATTTCCCCAGATTACATTTATCCTGGTGCATTAATATAAAAACCTGGTTGTTTTAAACAAATGATCTTTGTCATCTTGAAAATTCATTTTTTTACACAATTATAAATTTTCTTTTGATATTTTTCAAATATTCTGACAACTCTTTCTTTTATAAGACACAGAAAGCCATTTCAAACAAAGTTAAGCAAAAAGGGAATATATTAGCTCATATTAATGGAGCACATTTTGGAATAACTCACAGAAGCCATGCTTAATGAATATTTTTGAGCACTTACTGTATATTGGTCAAGTAGCAATCAACAATACAGATGGAAAGCCCTCACTTTCTTGAAGATTATACTAACTCAGGTTTAGACCAGTTATTCTCAACTGAGGGTGACCTTGCACCTCAGGGGGCATTTATCAATGCCTGCAGACATTTTTGGTCATCACAACTGGCTCTACCAGCATCTAGTGGGTAGAGCAAGTGACACTGCAAACATCTTATGATGCATAGGAAGGCCACCCCTTACACAGAATTACCCAGCCGAAAATGTTAATGGTGCCTAGATTGAGAACCTTGTGAAGAGATAGACTGTGTCAGGTGGAAGGAACAATAAATGCCAAGACCATAAGGTAAGAACAGATTTGTCATGTTTGAGAGATAGGACATAGGCCTTGGTGATTGGAGCAGAGGGAATGAGGAGAAGACTGTAGGAGATAAAGTTAGACATGGAGCTGGAACACAATCACAAAGAGCATCATAAACTGTGGTAAAGGATTTTAGCTCCTCCTCTGAGCAAGATGGAAAGCCACCGATGGGTTTTGAGCAAAGACGTAACATGATCTGACTTAATTTTTAACAAATTGCTCTGTCTGCTGTGTGAAGAAAGGACTATAGAGAATGGCAAAGAAAACAATAGGAGTTTGATTATTGCAATAATCCAGGAGAAAGAAAATGATGATTAGCACCAGGATGGTAACAATTGAATGGTAGAAAAAAGTTAGATTCTGGATATATTTTGAGGTAGAGAAAATAGGATTTGCTGGTGGTTAGAATGTGGATGTGAAAGAATGAGAGAAGTCAAGCTTGTTTTAGAGGTTTTGGTCTGAGCAACTGAAAGAATGAAGCTACCATTGACTGAAACTGAAAGACTGAGGAAGATTGAGGAGATAAAGAGATCAAAATGTCCAAGTGAGACAGAATTGTCTGTTGTATAAACAAACCTAGAATTCAGGGAAGAATTTTTGGTTAACTATATAAATTTTGAAGTATCAGCTCTGTAGATATGGCCCAGATGAGATCACCTACAAAGTGAACATAGACAAATAAGGAGAAGTGCTGGAGCCCTAGGACTAGAGACGTTCGAAAAATGAAGAACATCCGTCAGAATAAGGTAAGTAGGAAACCAAATGACGTAAGTATAGAGTGGCTCCTCAGAAACCAAGAAAGATGTTCAAAAGAGACTCAATAATAAAGCATACCCAGGGTCCTCAAGATAGTGATGACTGAGGATTTTCTGTTGAATTTTGGCATGTGGGGATGGCTGGTGACCAGCACACGGGCAATGTCAGTGAAGACACAGGAACAAGCTTGAATGAAATCATTCCAGGAAGATAATATGATGTGTGTTGAAAAATATATATGTGCTAAAGCTGTTAATAATTAAAAAGGGAAGGAATGCTATACACAAAGGTTAAGATAGTGGTTACCTTTTCTTTCAGGAAGGCAGTGAAATGGAATAGAAAAGAACACAGAGGCAGGTGAAGCAGAATTGGTAATGTTATAATACTTGAGTTATTATGCTTCATAATATAAAATGTGTTACACATAGTTTTCTGAGTGAACAAAAGATAACATAATTGAAAATTTAAAAGAGGAAAAGAGATATGTAGAATTGGAATCAGTGATCATAGACTACTCTCTTGAGTTTGTAGAGAAATGGGCTATTGGTTAGAGGTGCTATAAAATTGAAGTATTTTTGCTTTGCTTTTAAGGTAAAAATATTACTGTCTATGCTAGTGGGAATGTAGAGGGGGAAACTGGAAAAGCAGGGCCCAGAGAGCTGGCGGAACCAGCGCTTCTGTTACCAGATTCCTCATACTCTGCTGTTAGGACTCATACGCCTATCTTTCATCTCTGCCTGTCCTTGTCGGGCTTTGTCCTGTTCTAGAAAGCTTTCTCCAAGATGACAACTATCAGCTGCAGATTCACATCCTCCCAATTTAGTAAACACAGTATAAAGGGAGAGAAATTCCTTCTTTCAACATCTGTGTATCAATTCCAGAAGGAACTCTGACTGGTCCTGCTTGAACAGTAGTCATTGATTGGCTAAACCTAAGTCGCACATCTACGCTTAAGCCGAGGCAACAGCATCTATTTGCAGAACGTATCACGTGCTGGGCAGCCAAATGCAATAACTTAACCCAGTCCACTACAGTCCTGAATGATTTTAGAACCATGAAACAACCCCACAACTTATAAAAATAGTGTACTGGAATAACAGATGTAGCTGGAAAAAGTGAGAAAGGAATTAGGGTCTGTTTTTGATAGTAATGTGTCATCTTCCACCTTCCAAAATAGGTATTCTATTTCGTTTTATTTTTTTCCTTAATAAGGAGAATAGAGGGTTGATGTTGAGAGTCTTTTTTATTAGAAACCATAGTTAATATAAGAACATATTACAGGTGAAGGCATGCATTTCAAAGAACTGCAGGGCAATAATGGAGGTATTTTAGAATCTGAAAATTGGAGAGAATGTCAAACATGTTTGGGGAGGATTCAGTGCATTATTTTGGGCCAAATAGAGAGAATAAAAGTGATTTCAATGGGTACATATATCAGTCTCTTAGAAAGATACCTTTATTGAGAAAGAAAAAGTGTGTGTGTGTGTATGTAATGAGGAAATAATTTTATCTAGTAATTATTTCTGATTTGAGATTTTTAAATGCCATTTGAATTTTGATTAACTATTGGCACAAAAGCAAAAAGGATTTTCCTTTTGAAGCAGTTCAGATCTAAGCATCTTAGAAAGTTCTCTAGAGCCAAATAATATCTTTTATCTCAGATTGCAGAACAATACAATTTAAGATTAACATAGATTTATGAAGTTGTCATAGAAATGTGACTGATTCTACTTTGTAAAGCTTACCTTCAGATCTTAGAAGCTATTTCCCAAGTGCTAGTAGAGTCTTGTTTTAATTATTTGGGTAGTCACAAGAACACTCACAATGGTTACTCCTATCTTTGCAATTTGTCAGCTTTGCAACAGCTTGAGACAGCCTGAAGATATCTTCTGGCTCTTCCTCTTCTCCCTTTCCCTTCTGGAACCAATCTTTATCCCTGTTTTTCCCACTTTCTCCTGGCCCTGTTCCTCTCAAGCCCACATTCTCCATTTGTTCATTCTCACTAACATGTTACATCTTGTCAAAACTTTAGCAAGTTGCAACCTGCAGCAAGGAGTGCCCATAGTGTGGGTGGAAACGGGCCTCCAGTAACTAAAAGGAGAAAGGGAAGCCCAACCACCCACGGAAATTGAAATGGCTTAGTAAACGACAACCATAACCAAGTTTGGCCTGCAAAATTGTGATACTCCATACGTATCATTATTTTTAATTGCAAATAGAAATCATTAGGTTTACATCAAGATCTCTGGATTGGACAAATGACATTAATGATATAAACAGAAAATAGATACAAGTGTAAGATAAAACAGTCAAGTGCTTTCTGTCCCTGAAATATTTTGCAGCCCGGTATACTCATACTATAGCTACTCTCCTAAAGTGAGTGGATGGCCCTGTAGCTTGCACTGTAAACAATTATTATAGAACCTTCTTTTAGTTTTCCTCAACCTTTCGTGTGCTTCTCTCAGTGAATACCTTCATTAAATGCCAGTGGCAAATATATTTTCTTTTCAACCATTGTAAAATACTTCTGTTTATTTTTCCGATAGTACTGCTTTTGTAATAACACCAGATTACTAAATGTTGGGTTAGAGGGAGGAGAAATGAAACAACAAAGAGAAAGGTCACAAATTTTAAGCCATGTGGGTTTTTATTGTTATTTTTGAAGCGTGTTTAGCACAGAGACAAATTGTACATTTACTGCAAGTCACCGGGACCTAAGGAGCTCCTAATGTGTCCCATACTTCAAGGTTTTTCAGAACAGGCCAGTAACTTAGCAACCACAGCTAAACCTTGACAGCAATAATCATTATTTGTGTTGCAGCTTCAGGCTTCCCCACTGTACGTTTCTTTTTTTTTCTTTTTTCCTTCCTGTTGGTTTTTATTTAAAAGGACCCTGGAACAAGGAAGAACAGCCTGGGAAGGGAGAATTTCTCCCCTGTTGCTTTAGGTCATAAATGGCATGACTGAAGCATAGGCGTGGAGTTAAGAGTTACTTTCTCCTGAGACATTAAGAAAAGTAATAGGAAAAGTCTAGTTGTGGTCATTTCAGGTAAATGCCAGGATGTGTTTGATACCTGAACAAAATCAATAGATTCTTATGTCTATGAACCTTTGCAGTTTTGGCAATTCACAAATCAACGTGAAATTCTTTGATGTATAAAATGTTTTAATATCGTTGAGGTACGAATTCCTGAAGAAAACTGATCAACAGCAGCAAGGTGCACGGCTAGTGGGTGAACCCAGCTGACGGCCCAGTGTCTGTATTGCAGTCTGCCTTAGTTGTTTTCTACTGAAGTATTAAAAAAGGACTTACATCATTATGAATAAATGGTCTTCCCCTCCCCTATGCCTCAAAAAATCAAAACCAATCAAGCAAACAAAAATTTTCTCATGAAGAGATGGATGAAAAGATGAAAATATTTAAGGTAGTATTGATGTCCAAACAGAAAATAAAATTTTTATTGGATAAACCGTAAAAAGTATGGAGATTCTTAAAGCATTCTGCAGGTGTTGCTCACGAACTTCAAGGGTCTACCAGGGCTTTCATGATTTCTGCAAAACTGAAGAAGTTATGTCACTCGAAGGAAGCTTTAATAGATCATCGTTATCACAGAGACATAACAATGGTAAGAAGGTTTACTAAGTAGACCTAGTTCTAATTCCACAGGTTGTTTTATGGCTCACAGAAGTGCCAATCAATAAAGCTCTCAAAACAAAAGAGAAAATGTGTTATTATCACAAGTCTCTGTTTACTTGGATTTTGTCAGGCCAAGAAATTAAAAGAAATATTCCTTAGTTTACATCTATTTTGAAAAGGTAAATATACAATTTTGTGGAAATTCAGACTCACTGAGCTCTAGAGTTCACTTTGCTATTAACCAGCCACGTGACTATGGGTTATGGTTAACCACCCTAGACTTAGGTACCTCTCTTAAATTGTTGTAGGCCCAGATACCACCTTTGGTAATACACTATGATCTGCTTGGAAAAGCAGAGTGAAAGGGCAGGATAATACATAACTGTGAATAGTTCTCAATGAACCATTGCAAAGATAGCTGGTATTTATTACTTTTTTTTTTTCTGAAAAGAGAATTATAAGAGAATGGAAATAAAATTGTGGTTGTTTTAAACATAAGCTGGTGTTTATGGTACCTTGCTAGTTAATGTATTCTAAGTTCTCTATTAATAATTTAAAGGATAAATACCTTGTAAATTTGTTTTTTTAATTTCAGCATATTACGAGGGTACAAATGTTTAGGTTATGTATATTGCCTTTGCCCCGCCCAAGTCAGAACTTCAAGCCTGTCCATCCCCCAGACGGTGCATACTGCACCCATTACATGTGAACATACCCACCCCCTCCTCCGCTTCCTCCTGCCTGACACCCAATGAATGTTACTGCTATATGTGCACGTAAGTGTTGATCAGTTAATGCCAATTTGATGGTGAGTACATGTGGTGCTTGTTTTTCCATTCTTGTGATACTTCACTTAGTAGAATGGGCTCCAGCTCTACCCAGGATAATACAAGAGGTGCTAGATCACCATTGTTTTTTGTGGCTGAGTAGAACTCCATGGTATACATATACCACATTTTATTAATCCACTCATGTATTGATGGGCACTTGGGTTGTTTTCACATCTTTGCAATTGTGAATTGTGCTGCTATAAACATTCGAGTGCAGATGTCTTTTTTATAGAATGTATTTTTTTCCTTTGGGTAGATGCCCAGTAATAGGATTGCTGGATCCAATGGTAGTTCTACTTTTAGTTCTTTGAGGTATCTCCATGTTACTTTCCACAGAGGTTGTACTAGTTTGCAGTCCCAATTACCTTGTAAATTTGATTAATAAAAATTGCTTCTACAGATTCTCATGAAAAGTAAGTTTTGGTGAATGCTAGCATTGGATTTTCCTATGTCTATATATGTGAGGTAATCACTTTATTGTCATGTAATTATTTATACAAGTAATGGTTAATAGGTGATAAGAGAGATTTTGTCTCTTTCTGGACAGAATATATATTTGTATGTTGTGGGAATAATGAGTGGAAGTTTAGCTCACATGACTCAGTAGGAAGTACTGAACAGTTAGAGAACAAGGAACAGTCCAGAAGCAGCTTACAAGTAGCTAGAAGGGGAAAATATACATCTTGGATAAAACAGGAGAGAGAAATTAGATAAATGGAGAAAACAGAGACTTCTCAGAATGCCTGTCAAAGTGACAGATCTGGACTTTTGCATAACTTAAAAATTACACATTGACATATAGACTGAGGAATCTCATCCAGAACTACCCTGTAATCTGAGCAAACATGTATTTTATCTTTTCCATACCCCACTTAATTGGCTAAGACCATATTGTTTACATCCTTGCAAAGATGTCCTTTTGCACAGTGCTGGGGAGTCCTCATTGTCATTGCAGTCTATGTAAATGTCTGTGCACCGCATGACTCTGTGGAGGTACCATTCACAGAGACCATGCTATTCCTGGTGACTCTTGGAATGTGTGACATGGAGGGCAAATAGACTCACTCTCTTAGGCAAATATTTCTGTTTCAGCATATAAAATGGACTATTGCCACTATTTATTATGAGAAAGTGTTGGAGAATTCAGTGTACATATCTGATGGTGAGGAGTGAGTGGGAAGACTCATATTTCTAAAGCCATAGACAACATAAAGAGCTCCCTAGTTCTCTGTCCATGGCAGCAAGAATGATGCTGTGCTCCCATACAGAAAGGAAGAGAACAACTAAGAGGGTAGCGGAGAGTCTGATGGACAGGAGAAGACACTGGAAACTTACAATAGAGTTGCGTAATAAAACTGGCATGATTGTTTTCTATGGTTGTCATATCCCAAATGATAATTTGAGAATAGAATTCATAGCAATATATGGTGCAAATGGAGACAGAGAGGAAGCTGGATGTCTTCAAAGCTTTGAATTTATTTTAATTTACCCAGTTTTAGCCTACATAAAAACTGTTTAGAATTCCATAGCTAAGATTTAATGTTCTCCAATTTGGGATACTGTGGCCTGGTGGGCTAGGAGAACACACACTAAAAAGGTATGGAATAAACTTTCCTCTGTCTCCCTTCCTTTTCCTTTGTCCAGGACAATGCTAAGAAAACAGAAATATACCTTTCTCTCTTCTGCATTTACTGAGTAATATAACAGGAATACCCAAAAGAAATTGCTATAAATTTTTATGAGGTGAAATAAATATATTCATCATTGGGTTAAAGAGATTTTCTTTGGTTACCACCCCTAAGTTATTGGGGGAGAATAAGATTAATTTCAGGTATTATCCTCTAAGAACAATGCTCAAATCATATTCAGTTAAGGAAAAAAAATCTTAAATGTTGTATACATGTGATTTGTTTATGGATAGATTCCTATTTTATATTAATACTTTTGATGTTCATTAGTTTTAGAGTAGATCTGTTTAAATAAATCAGGTGGTAACTCAAAATAAGATTAAGATAATTCTTTGTTTCCATTGACTTCAAAAGAAAATTTAATATATGTATAGATAAAACTGCAATAGATAAGCAGTGATTCACAGTAATGAAACAATACAATGGCTCAGCCAGGACTGTTCTTCACAGTACTATTCCAGCAACACTCTTTCACTTAGATGACAACATGACATAGTCTGCCCTGGCCATTTGCTCTCATATCTACTACTTGCTCTTTTTCTGCCTGGTTCCACAGCATCCTTCCTGAGCCCTTTGGTTTCTGGCTTCCGGTAGGTTTGGCTAATTAGGGGCATGGACTCATAGAAGACTGGAGGGCAGGAGGAGAAGAAAAGCCAGAGTAATTCTTTATATCTCTCTCTGCTTTGGGTAGTACCCAGGCCAGCAGTTCTATCTCCTGTTAGACAACCTCGCCTCCATGGCCCAACTGCCATAGAACAAATAAGGAGAACTTTCAGCTTTCACCAGGAGTTGGGCTCCCATAGTACAATCTCTCCTTCAGTCCCCCTAGCTCAAGGGTAGTAGCCATGTCTTGTTTGTGATACTCTCTAGTCAGCTTCATAATCTTCTGTTTGAACTTTTAGCTTTCCTGTTTCCAGTATTACCAATTCCCTCCATTTGAAATATCAGAATGGTTTGTATTTTCTGATTAGACTCTGAATATTATAGAATAAAAGACTGTGGCTTTATAGGAAGAAAAAAAATGATGAGTTTAAATCCTAAATTTGCCCATTAACTAGCTAAGTGATTGTGGGGGCAAATTATTTCATCTCTTTAACTAAAATTATTATAATAATAATATTTACATTGCAAGATGTTTTTAAAGATTAAATGAGAAAACACGTGTGAAATTGCTGCCTGGCACATGTTAAGTGGCCAATAAATGTTAATTTCTTTCCTTTTATTTTTGTGGACTACTTAGGAAGAAAAAAAAAGGCACTCTTAAGATGGGAGGGGCATGGGCAATATATTTAACCAGAACTTTTGTACCCCTAAAATAAGCTGAAATAAAAAAAAAAGAAAATGATGAAACAATACAAAAACTATAACAATATTCAAGGATACAAGAAGTTACTCTGTAGAGCATAATCACTTACTTTAAGTAAGTCACAGCCCTACCAAAATCATGGAATCTTCCCTCTGCTATGGAACTTACCATATTAGTCTGTTAGGGCTGATATAACAACACACCACAGTCTGGCTGGTTAAAAAGCATAACTCATTTTCTGACAGTTCTGGAGTCTAGAAGCCCATGATCAAGGTGCCAGCTGATTCTTCTGCAGTGAGGACCCTGTTCCTGGCTTCTAGATGGCCACCTCCCTCCTATGTCCTCACATGGTCTTTCTTGGGTGCACATATGCAGAGAGGAAGAAACAAGCTCTTGGGTGTCTCTTGTTATAAGGACATTAATCCTATTAGATCAGGGCCCCACCCTCATGAGCTCATTTAACCTTAATTACTTTCTCAAAGGCCCCATATCCAAATACAGCCACACTGGACTCAGGGCTTTACAACCCAAATATGGAGGAAACACATACATTCAGACCATAATTCCTTCTTTGTACACTTTTATGGTGTTAGGAACTGAGATATCCTTCCCTATTTAAAACAATCAATAGATCTAGTTTGCAATACAATTTTGCCGGTATTCTTCAACCTAAATTTTGTATACATTTTTATTTTTAGATTCCACAAAACTAATGTATTCTACTTTATAATTCCTGAAAGTTCAAGTCTATGTCTACTAATGTAACTTCTCTCTAATCCCTAGAGCTGGAACCCATTCTACTAAGTGAAGTATCACAAGAATGGAAAAACAAGCACCACATGTACTCACCATCAAATTGGTATTAACTGATCAACACTTAAGTGTATATATATAGTAGTAGCATTCATCGGGTGTCTGGCAGATGGGGGGGAAGGAAACAGGTACACACACACCTAATGCGCACCGTCTGGGGGATGGACACGCTTTAAGCTCTGACTCGGGTGGGGCAAGGGCAATGTACATAACCTAAACATTTGTACCCCCATAATATGCTGAAATAGAAAAGAAAAAAATGTATAAATTTTTAGCTTCTTAGTTTCAAAGAAAATTGCACTTCCTTTGGACATAGAACTTAATTCGGCAATAGTTCATGTAGTTACTGAAATAGAGGGATTCTGGGATAAATTCTGAGTAAGTCTGAAAATCAGCCACATAAACAAAATGTGGAGGTTTAGTAGAATTTGGAGGATTTAGAGCAAGTTACTTAGTCATGAAAATCTCAGATCTATATACCTGAAAAAGAGAGATACAAAACAACCTAAGTTTTTATGGATGTTATATTATTATTACTATTAAATTTGTAAAACACTTTAAAAATCTATTGTCTATAATACAATGTAAATGGGATTGGTATTAACCTAACTCATTATTTAATTTATAATCTATGAAATAGTCATCCTAACTTCATCCAATTGTAAAGGCTGACATTAGATGATATGACATTTTCCATAGTCTGAGGCTCCTATAAAGGTCAAAAAAATAAAAAAATAAAAGCCATTGGTCAGTGTTGACACAAATTAATTTTTACATTTACCCAGCTGTTGTAAAATTCTTGGTCAAATTTCTAGTGGATACCTAAAGAAAGTGCATAAGTAATTCCTATATCTGACTCTCTAAGATATGATGTCAGTGATTACCCAGGAATAATAGGTTTCTCAGATGTTTGTTTAAAGTTTTGTATTGTATTTCCACAGATAATACTCTTGGCAAAAACATCAGGAGCCTGGTCATTGAATTTCATTTTATTTTTATTTATTTATTTTTTATTTATCCTTTTTTTGTATTCTTATTTCAGCATATTGTGAGGGTATAAAAGTTTAGGTTATGTATATTGCCCTTGGCCCCCAGTGAATTTCACTTTAAAAGTCAGTGAGAATTACCTTTCTTATGCCAAGTATCATAAGAGGCATCATAGGGCTCATGAACCTAGCCTGCTCCTAATGGTATACTCATTGCCACTACCCCATTTTCAGTAGTAAAAAAATGAATCAGTGTTCAAAAACTGCATCTTACAAAAATGTATCAGATCCTCAGAAAGTTCTATCAACTTCTACAAAGTAAATCCATTTCTATGAATCCAACCAAAAGAACGATGGATTATGATCTGTATATAAAGATGTTCATCACCCCATTATCTATAATGATGAAAAATTAGAAGACCCTAAATGTTCTGAAGGGAAATTATTTCATTAGGGGAATATATCTATTTGTCTTAGAACATTTGGGCAGCTATAACAAAGTACCACAGACTGCGTGGCTTTTGAACAACAGAAATTTATTTCTCACATTCTGGACTTTATTTCTCACAATCTGAGGTCTGTGTACCAGCAGGGTTGGGATCTGGTGAGGGCCCTGTGCCAGGATGCAGACTGCCAACTTCCCATGGTATCCTCACATGGCAGAAGAGGTGAGGAGCACTCTAGACTCCCTTTAATAGGGCACAAATCTCATTCATGAGAACTCAACTTTTATGATCTAATTTCCTACCAAAGACCCCACCTCTTAATAACATCACATTGCAGGTTAGGATTTCAAACACGTAGCTTTTGGGGGACACAAACATACAGTCCATTCAACTGTCCAATGGCAATTAAATGTATATTTAAAATGAAATGATGAGGTAATTAAAATTATACTTAACAAAAACAGCAAGGGGGCAGGTGCTCTCACCTTTTTATAAGAAGCATCTTTTTTTTTCTTTTCTCTCATAATAACATGGCTAAGAGATCACACTGATGTTTTCAAAATCTACATATAACTTACTGTAATCATGAAATGGCAACTTGATTTCTGTTCCCACTTGCCACAGGGTAAATGTGTGCCTCATAAGGAAATGGATATAAACATCCCTCCCTGGATACTTCCAGTTGCTGCTTCCTCCAATGTTCCCACCTTCCTCAAAAATGCTGAGGTGGTGCCTACTCTTTTAGCTTGAAACGATATTAAAAATCTTTGCTTAACTTAGGTTTCTTGTTCTTTCAACTTTAAGATAGCAAAAAGTGCCTTTCCTAGGTTAGGACTCAGCCTACTTACTACCTCAAAAGGCAGGGAGTATCGTAGTTAAGTACATGAAATCCAACTTTAGATGGTGAGGCTCAGCCCTCAACTCTGTTATTAACTTACCAGGAAAGATATTTGACTTCTCTCTGCTCAGTTTTCTGTTCTGTAACCTGGGTTTACTGTGATGATTCAATGAATATGTGACTTAGAGCAGTGTCAGACAAATAACACTCAGTAAATGTTTGCCACTATTATTAATCATTACTATTATCTGAAAGAGTGTCACGCCCTCTGTGTATGTTCTTTATAGGTCTTGAGTAATATTCTGGTAGTATTTTGTGTATTGAGGAAAGGACTCATGCTTCATTGAATTTTTTTATAAGCAAGGTAATAAAGATTAAGTAATCAAGGGAAAAATTTCATAAGTAGAGAATTTATAAAATATTTAACACAACTGCTTTTTAAAAAGAGGTGTTCAGAAATTTCAATTTGAGTAAGTTATAGAGTCAGGTTTTAGCAAACTGGAAATGATGATCAGGAATCCTGGCATCTTGTGATTTGCTTATTACACCAGGAGATATTAGACCTTCCTCATGACGATACAATCCCTGAAAAGGCTCTAAATTACACTGGTGGGGAAGTATTATGTTTTTGAAGCAGATGAGGCAAAACTGGGAGAAGACTACTCACAGCACACCACTACAAAATTTGAGGTAAATGAGACAATCTCCCTTCTCATTTAAAACTGTTGTCAGATTCAACAAATGGAGCTGCTAGTCTAAGTGCATTGGACACCTGTTCCTCATTGAGAAAATATTTTAAACATCAGATGTAAATTAAAATGTTTCACATATTTCAAATATGATATAATTCATAAAACTGTTTACATGTTGCAGTAAAGTAAAATCTTAGCTTGGCAATTTTAATTTGTTACTTAACAAACATCTCTGAGTAAATTTGGTTTGAAGGTATAGCTCAACGCTTATTCTCTAATTATCCCCATTCTTGGCTTTACACTGGAATGACTCAGTTTTTGCTTTGGGTCTGGTCATCAGAATTCTTTCTAGCAGTGTGTAGGTAACAATTTATACAATATCAAAGTCTGATGTTTTAGTGCAAAATCAAAATTCTAAACCTTAAATCATGAGGACACTGTGGGTTTGATTCTTCTTAATGTTTGTGAAGCCTTGAAATAGTTTAGGGAATTTTATTATGCATTTCAAACTGCATATTTAATATTTCCATCCATGAAATGGTAATAGAGAGTTTATTCCCAAACTTGCAAATGAAACTCGGAAAGGTTCAGGGAGGGGCAGCACTCTGGAGGATGGTATTTGAATTCAAAATTACACTGTTAAATTGGAGAGGTAATCAGAAATCAACAAAATGAAGCTTTGCAGGGACCAGTGGAAGTTATGATGAGAAAAAAAAAGAAAGTGGAACAATTGCAGATATGGGAATTCTGCAGGAAAATGCCCTGTACTCAATTCAGCAGATCACAATACAAGTAGAAATTAGGACAAGAACTAATTAGGCCTACATTTTTTTTTCTTTTTATTTTGTTTTATCCCTTAAATATACTATTAGAAGGCATAGAGTCATTGCCTGCCAGGCTAACGTGGTCCTCTTTTTCTTTCTTCCCTTTTCCTCCTTACACTCTTGGTCCTCCCTCTTCTACCTTTGTTTTTATCAATTTTTTTAAGATCTTGCTATTGCCTGTGGTGGTCACTTTGTCCTGATTCTGGTAGCAAAAGTGGCAAATAAAGAAAAAGAGTCATCCTGAACTACAGCTAGAAATTAGTTGAGAGTAAGTCTATATCAAGTATTGAGAATCTTCTCAGTACCCAGAGCCTCAAATAGGAAGAAGCTGAACGTATTTTAGCATGATTCCCTAGGTGGGTACTAATATCCTCCTCTCTGCAATCTTGACAGAGGCCCCAAGAATTTATGAAAAGAAAGGATAAAAGAAGCACATGTATCTGGTGATAAAAGATACAGCCAGGATTATCTGTGGCCCTGAAGAGACCCTGGGTTGTACCATTTTACACACTCCTAGCACATATGAGATTAAAGATACTCCACATCCTCAACATCATTTTATATTATCTTTTTATTCTTTAATCATAACCATTCTAGTAGTTATGAAATAGTGTTTCATTGGTGTTTCAATTTAGATTCTTCATTGCATCTTCAATTTGCATTTATTTTCAGGATGACTAATGATATTAAGCACCTATTCACATGCTTACTGGCCCTTCATATATCTTCCTTTATAAATTGTTCAATACTTTTGCTCATTTTTAATTAGATTGTCATTTTCTTATTGATTTTTAGAAGTTCTTTATATATTCTTGATGCAATTTAATTGTCAGATATTCATTTTGAGTATTTTCTGCCAGGCTGTGGATTGCTTATTCATTTTCTTAATTGTATCTTTTGATGAGCAGATGTTTTTAATTTTGATGATCTCCAATTTATCTAGTTTTTATTTTCTATTGTGGTTAGTACTAGTGAGGTTAATCTACGAAATCTTAGTCTTCTACACGGTAACATTTATTCTATGATATTTTCTTCAAGAGCCTTATGGTTCTAGGTTTTGTGTTTAAATGTGTGGTCATTTCAAGTTATGGAATAAGGTAGAAATAGAAGTCATTTTTTCTCCTTGTTGGTATCCAGTTGTTTCACAGTCATTTTTTTTTTTTTAAACCTTTCTTTTCCAAGTTAATTAACACAGTGGATTTGTCAAAAATTAATGTACCAGACTCAATATTAATATGATAATTCTTCCTAAACTAATGTATTGATTCAACATAATCCCAATCAAAATTCTAACAGGATTTTTTTCTTGGTAAAAATTGACAAATTGATTTTAAAATCTATATGGAAATGCAAAGGATCAAGAATAATCAAAGTGATTTAAGAAAAGAAAACAACAACAAACTTAGAAGATTTATTCTACCTGATTTCAAAACTTACTATAAAACCACAGCAATCAAAATAGTTTGAGCATTTGAAAAAAGATAGACATAGATCAAATGAAGAGAAAAGAGAGTCCAGGCCGGGCGTGGTGGCTCACACCTATAATCCTAGCACTCTGGGAGGCCGAGGCAGGCGGATTGTTTGAGCTCAGGAGTTTGAGACCAGCCTGAGCCAGAGCGAGACCTCGTCTCTACTAAAAATAGAAAGAAATTATATGGACATCTAAAAATATATATAGAAAAATTAGCTGCGTGTGGTAGCACATGCCTGTAGTCCCAGCTACTCGGGAGGCTGAGGCAGAAGAATTGCTTGAGCCCAGGAGTTTGAGGTTGCTGTGAGCTAGGATGATGCCACGGCACTCTAGCCCAGGCAACAGAGTGACACTCTGTTTAAAAAAAAAAAAAAAAAAAGAAAAGAAAAGAGAGTCCAGAAATAAGCAAATACATAAATAAATTGATTTTTCACAAAGGCATCAAGGGAATTCAACAAGAAAAAGACTTTTTAACAAGTGAATTAGTATATGGAAAATGTGAACATCTACCCTTACCACATACCATAGACAAAAATTCACTTAAACTGGATTAGAATCCTAAATGTAAAACCCAAAACTATCAAACTCCTAGGAGAAAATCTTTGTGATTGTTCAGTAAACAAATTTTCTTAGAACAAATTAGCATGAGCTTTATAAGAAAAAAAGTTGGTAAGTTGAACTTCATCAAAATTAAAAGATTCTGCTCTCTGAAAACATCAAGTTAACAAGAAGGCAAACCACAGACTGGTAGACAGTATTCATAACACATATATCAGTCAAAGAACTTGTATCCAGAATATATAAAGAACTTTTAGAACTCAATTATAAGAAGGCAAACAATCCAATAAGAAATTAGGTAAAACAGTTGAAAATATACAAATGACCAATATTCACATAAAATGATGTTCAATCACATTAGCTATTGGGGAATTGTATCTTACAAACACAAGGAGATGCCACTGTATGCCCACTAGGATGGCTAAAATTAAAAATAACAATCATCACCACCAAAACTCCTGGCCATTCTAACTATTGGCAGAGATGTGAACTGACTACAATTTTTGTACACTTTTTCTTTAGTAGGAACTAATTTATTTTGAATATTTTAGCAACATTTGCTGACAGTGTATCTTGTAGTCTTAATATTACAGCTGAAAGAAAAGACTTTAAGATGGCATAGAAGTGAGTCGCACAGGCTCTGGGTTCAGACCCTGGCTGTGCCCCTTACTTTGTTTTTGTTTTTAATCGTTAAACGTATGGTAAAATGAATACACCATCAAATGTATCATCTTAGCAATCTTTAAACATACAGTTCAGTGACATTAAGTACATTCACAGTGTTGTGCAACCATCACCACTGTCTCTCCACAGAAATCTCTTCATCTTGCAAAATTGAAACTGTTTCATTAAATAAGATTAATAACTTTCCATTCTCCCTCCCCACAACCCCTTTCAATCACATTCTACTTTCTGTCTCTGAATTTGACTCCTCTAGGTACTTCATATAAGGGCAATTCCATGTCTGGGTATATCCTCAAAAGAATTGGAAACAGGGTCCTGAAGAGGTATTTGCACACTCATGTTCACAGCAGCATTATTCACAATAGACAAAAGGACCCAAGTGTCCATCAATGGAATGAATAGGTAAACAAAATGTGTTCTGACCATACAACAGAATATTATTTAGTCTTGTATACTTTTGATAGGAAGGCTATAACCACTTTGGGAAGTTTTTAGAAAAAGTTTGGTTGTTTCATAAAAACTTCAACATGTGTTACCAAACATCCCAGTCATTTTACAAGTAGGTATCTATCCAACAGATAAGAAATGAATGTTCACACCAAGACTTTTATAAAAATTTTCATTGCTGCTTTATTAGGAATAGCCCTAAACTAGGGAAAACCCAAATTTTAATCAGCAGGTGAATAGATAAGAAAATGGTGGTATATCCATACAATGGAATACTACTCGTCAATAAAAGGGAATGAGTTTTTGACACACAACAACATGAACTATTTTCAAAATCATCATGCTAAGTGAAAGAAGCCAGGAAAATTAAAGTACACACTGTGTAATTCCATTTTAATAAAACTCTAGAAAGTGAAAACTAACCTACAGTGTCAGAAAGCAGATCAGTGGTTCCTGAGAATGGGGTACTGAGGTATAAATGGATTACAGATTTTCACAGAATGCTTTTGGTAAGTGATGGAAATGTTTACCTTGATTGTAGTTATAGTTTCAAACTGACCAAATTATGTACTTCAAATATGGGCAGTTTAAGTGTACTTCTATCAAGTTGAAACATTTATTCATTATAGGCCTAGAAGTTTCACTCCTATTGTACTCAAGAAAAATATAATAAAAACATACATCGACATAACAGACTTGTAAAAGAATGTTCATAGCAACCTTACTTGTTAAGCTCAAAAGCCAGAAACAAGCCCAATGTTCATCAAGTGGAGAATGAATAAACAAATTGTGGTATGTTCATCCAATAGAATAACATTTAGTAAGAGAAAAGAATGAGCGACTGATTCATATAACAACATGAATGACTGTCAAACATGTTGTGTTAAGCAAAAGTAGCCACATATCTACCACTCCCTACAAAAGAAATAAAAATCCCCATACTGTTTGATTTAATTCTTATAAACTCCAGGAAGAATCAAAAATAATCTATGGAGATACAAATCAGAAATCAGAAAGTCATTACCTCTTAGGTGAGGAGTAGAATTGACTGAAAACTCTCTGTGGTGATGTAAATGTTCTATATCATGTTTTAGATGAAAGTTATATGCATACATATAATTGTCAAAATTTGTCAAGCTGCACACTTTATAACTGTGAACTTTATTGAACATAAGCAAAGGAAAAAAAGAAAAAAGAAAATCAACTCAAACACAAGCTTCTCTGTAAAACCTCTCTGGGTTCTCAGCCAGAGGTAGTATCCTAAAATAGACAGACAGATGAACAGACAGACCACTATCTTGTCTATACTGTGCTGCTCAGCTGACTTCTTTTATTCTGTAAATGATAGTATAAAAGAATTCAGTATAATTCATAGTAACCAAATAGTTAATTAGAAAAAAAAAATAATGAAAGAATTCTAGGTGAAAACAGAATAATATAAACCCAAATGAAATAATGGTTGTAGGCAATATTCATCAGTGAATACTAAGATTATTAGGTCAAATATTGATGGGAACATTTATAATAGATGGAGCTAGGCTGACAGCACCTGAATCCATTGATTGATCTTAGCACCGTTAAAATAGGGATGGCCAGCTATTTGACGCTTGTCTTCAAATGTGCTGTGGATGTAACAAGCATTGTCTATAAAAATATTCTTGAAAAAATAATTGATTCTGAATCTAATCAAACTCTACCTGGGGAAAATATTTAGACTAGAGGAGCAACTTAAAGAACAGATAAAAGAAACAATAAGACAAATGCAGAATATGGGACATTTCACAAGACAAATGGCTCAATTTCCCAACAAATAAAGTCTGGAGGAGAGGGCTTTTATGGAACAGTGACTAAAGAGAGATTATAACTAAATTCAATTTGCGGATCTTTTTTGTATCCTGATTTAAACAAATCAACTACAAAAAGTCATGCCTAAAACATTTAAGGAATTCGAATATCGTCTGGTTATTAAATGATATAAAATGTCTAATTTTTTAGGTGTGATAGTGTCTTTATGGTAATAATTTTTAAATTATACCCTATCTGTTAATAAACCATATTGAAGCATTTATGGGTGAAATAATGTGATATCTGGGATTTGCTTTATAGTATTCTAAAAAAATTTTTGAAGGAGTGAGGGTTAGGTAAAATGACACAGGGAAAACTTTGATAATTGTTGAAGTTAATGATGGGTACATACAGGTTGACTACATCTTTTTTTTTCTAGTTTTGTGTATGTTTTAGAATTTTCATCCTTAATCCCAGATACTCAGGAGGCTGAAGCGGGAGGATCACTTGAGCCTAGGAGTTTGAGACCAGCCTGGGCAACACAGCAAGACTCCTCATCTCTAAAAAATTGAAAAAAATTAGCTGGGTGTGGTGGTGCACACCTGTAATCCGAGCTGGGAAGCTGAGGTAGAAGGATCACTTGAGCCCAAGAGTTTGAGACTGCAGTGAGCTATGATGGTGCCAATGCACTCCAGCCTAGGTGACAGAGTGAGACCCCATCTCTCTCTCTCTCTCTCTCTCTCTATATATATATACACACACACACACATATATATATATTTAAAGCCTTAAATAACAACTGAAATTTCACATTTCATGTTTCTTTGTGTTCTTAATGTTTTAGTTAGTATTTAATAATATTTATGATCACTTGATCTAAAATAATCCCATCTCTCCATCACTTTCTTTCAAATTTATGCTATTTATCTTCTTCTAAGCACTTATTATTTTTTTCACTTCCTTGTTATCTATATTTGTATGTACCACCATCCCCAACTAGAATACAATTTCTGTAAGTTCAGGGATTTTGTCTATCTGATTTATTGTTATATCCACAGTGACTCAAACAGCAATTGATACAGAGCAGAAATTCAATATATATTTGTGGCTTGAATAATTTTTTTATGTTGATAAAAATATATATTATGTCATGACTTCATACCATGATACAACAGCAACAGCAGTACAAATGACACTATCGACAGAATATTTTTCAAAACATTCTGTGTTGAGGTGTCTGATTGAAATTGGAGATGGCCATGTGATAGGCACAATCAGGATTCCAAAAATGAGCAATAATGGTAATATACAAATAACATTAACAATATTAATATGCTATATTACCAAGTAAATTAACAACACTCTTTGGATCGATACCTTATTAATCTGTATGATAGCCACAAGAACTCTAAATGGAAAAGGTGCACAAAGCATTTGAATAATTTGAACAAAACCATTCAGCATTTTTATGATAACATTCCTGCCTCCAAAAGTTAATTAATCATTCATTTATTATTTACTGAGAAACTATTTTGTGTCAGGTATAATGCTGAGCACTGTTGTGAGCAAATCAGACAAGAACCCTGCCTTCATGAGATATGTTAAAAATTATATTATGTCCTTATCTACCTCCAAATTTGTAGGCAAAAAACCTCCAATGCTTGTGAAGTTTTTCAACACACAAATGTTCAACATCTCTAATCAAACTGTATCCTTTTAAGCCAACCATTAGATACCAATATTAGCAATGGCACTATTGATCAATCACAAGCAATTTTCTACACAACGGACATTTACTTACAACCTCTGAATTAAATAACCTGTATAAAAATATGATATTTCATTTCTGCTTCATCTGCTTTTCTTCTTGATCTTTCTCTAGAGAAAAAGTTTTCAAATCTTTGGCTTCAACTCTCTTGGAGGTGAAAAAGAATAGTTTTATTTCTTTAAAAAAAAAAAAACAGATTTGAGGTCAGTGAAATCTGTAGTTTCAAGTTTTAATTGTGCATGCTAAGAAGAGAAGTGGGCCAACCCTCCCAGAAGATCCTATCTGTCCTGGTTCTAGTGACCCACTCAGCTGTGATTTGACATTCTAGGGAATTGGGAGATAGTCTTCACTGGAGAAATCCCAAAATGCCTGACAAAAGCTAAAGCATCTGACCTTTCCAGCCTTACCTCTTTCATTATTTAAAATGAAAAGAGGAAAAGAAAAATGATAGAGCAAGCAGAACTATACAAAAATTTGCTTATCAGACTCCATCTTCAGCAGTATTTTAAACCTGTTTGAAATGTGAGCACAAAATTGTTACTTTTAGTATGAGATTGTACCAAATATTATAGAAAGGCTGACTCATATTTTAAAGAGCTATTCTCATTATGGGCCTCGGGGTAGTAGACTGGAACCCAAAAGCCTATATATGTACATATATGTGCATATATGTTACTGCTGTGGGTGGGAAACGGAGTACATTTTAACATTTCTATAGCTTACTCTGTTCTTAAGAGAAAAAATGAGCTATACTATTCCCAAAGAAAACTGTATGACAGAACAAAATTATTAAATAGCAATTTGATTTTAAGAAATAAGAAAGCTCACACATTATATCTGACATATTTTGTGATTCTGGGAAGATACAATGATGCTAGGTAGACTAAATACAGTCAAAATACTTTCTCTCTCTCTCTCTTTTTCAGATGCATACACAAACACACATAATAGGAAATACAACATATATTATATATGCAGTCCTGAGTCACTTACTGACAGGGATATGTTATAAGAAATGTGTCTTTAGGTGATTCTGTTGTGTGAGCATCACAGAGTGTACTTACACAGACCTAAATGGCATAGGCTACTACACACCTAGGCTACATGGTATAGCGTATTGCTCCTAGGCTACAAACCTGTACAGCTGTTACTGTACTGAATGTAGTAGTCACTTGTAACACAATGTTAAGTATTTGTGTATCGAAACAGAAAATGTACAGTGAAAATGATATTATAATCTTATATATTTTATAATTTTATAATCTTATATAATCGCCATATATGTGTTCTGTTGTTGATGTCATTATGTGCTGCATAACTGTATTATATATTTTACATATTACACATATATTATATAATTAGCATTTGTATTATATAATTAAATATAAGTATATATTAAATATTATACATATAGAAATATAGAGATAGACATAGAGATAGATAGAGATAGAGATGTAATAATAAAACAAAGATCTGAAGGACTATCTGATGGTGAATTATCTAAATCCTCCCCCCTTTTTTTCTGGCAGTGAGACCAAACATCAGTTGTTACTTGTAGTACTTATGTTTATTTATATGCATCATGGAAAGAAGCATAAAATCAATATATTAGGAATTACAATAATAAATTTTCTTTAAAATATTCTAGACCCTATTTACTAGAATCTTGAGTTTTGGTATATTACCCCAAATGGCAAAAAAGGTAATAGATAATATTATTCTCTGGGGGCTGGGCTCATTTTTTCATTAAACATTCTCTGCTTAGGTGACTTTGGAAAATGCATACAATTGGTCAACCAGAGACACAGCACCATTTTTGTAACAATAATAGAAACACTAAACCCTGTAGTGTCACTTGCTTTGTCTTCTGTTTAGAAAACTCTGCTGCAAATACACGAGGCCTATCTAGTCTTAAAATTAGAATTGCTATTTTCTCCTATAGTTTAAAATCAAAAGATCCAGAAGAGAGAGAAAGAAGAGAGGATTGTACAAAAATTATTTATAAAAATTATCTACTCCCACTAAATTGGAATATTTATCATCTCTTTTCCTTCCATCTCTAAATCTTTCAACTTTCTGTCTTGCCTGAAATTGTGTCATTTCCTACTCAGGTAACATTCTATTTTTCATCTCTGCCTGTTAAATAATTCTTTGTCCCAAATATCTGCGTGTCTTCCAATCCTCCCTAGCTTAGCAAATCGCTCCTCCAGTCTCCCCCGGGGCTTTCTCACCATCTGCATCTACTCTCTCACTCTACGTCACCACTCTACTTCAAAGTCACACATTTCACGGTCTTGCCCCAATTACACACTCCTAATTTTTTACTTATCCCTTCCACTTTTCCTCAGCCTCATGGGATCTGCCATTTGATCTCACTGAGGTGTCTAGTCCCTCAACACTACAACTTTCTATCAGCTTCCTCCCAGTTTCAATTTCTTTGCCACCAGCCTGGATCGATTCCTTGGTCCACTTTATATTCCTTGCCCCCACTTACTTGCTCCTCGGTTTATATCTCCATGGAAATCCCCATCTGTGTATCAACTCTACACATATGTTTTCTATTTCCACACCAGGGTTGCTAAGCATTGCTAAAGAACATCACATAGCCATATAGACATGTGTCACTGAATGTTAGGTTTAGAGTAGGAGCTGTATCTTTAGTCCATCTCCAAATTTACTCTGTAACTCTGATTGGCACCCCAGTACATTGTCTAGAGTTTTTCCCCCCAAATTTTATAGCTTTTATCTAGACCAAATCTAATTTCTACTCTTCTCATGTCCAGCAAATAACCTACAAGAACAAATACAAGTGAGACAATATCAGGTGAGAATTTCTTCAGCTCATTTCATCTACATGTAACATTGAGGTGTTGTGGTTTTGAGGGAAATGATTAGATGGAGAGGTAGGGGAGACAGGAAGAGATAGTCCATGCAGTGACCAGATCTTCTGCTTTGGGGCACTTTAAGGTATTAATTAAGCTGTTTTGAATTACCAGTGGAGTCACAACATGCTTTCTACTATCACTGCATCTTTTATTATTACTGTAACTATTACTGCCACTGGTGCTGAGGCTATCATGAACTGCTTTCATATATGCTCTCCTAACTTATGAAGGAATTGCATATGAAAAGCATTTCATTAGTTTTATTATCAAAAGACTTAGGAAAATGCAAGATGAAGAAAAGACCCAAGTATACAGAGCAGAATTTCAAACATTAATAAGAACTAGGCCATTTGTAAATGCCAGGTCTTCTCCAATGTAAGTAAAGTATCATCTTACAGTTTGGGTTTTTACATTTTCACTGCAAAATCCATCTGTTTAATACTATTTCATTCAATGTTCATCACTACAGCACTTACGAAACAAGCAAACTAATCAGTTTTAATTATTGACAACGGAAAATGCATATTTTTCCTCAATTTGATTTTAGCCAAAATTTCAATTAATTGAAGGATAAGTTTAAAGCTATCAATCTTCTCCAGGACTGGGGTATCTTGAAAATTTTGAATCTGATTTCAAGCTCAGAGAGAGAGAGTTTGGGTGTAAATGATTGTAATTACTCCAGATACTTTTGTATATAAAGTAAGATAAAGGAATAGTCTTCCACTTGGATTCAGGCACAAATTATAGATGGCTTAGTTTAATAGGGAAAAAATGTAGAAAATAAAACCAAACAAGAGGAAGTTGGTAGATTTAGATAATAATAAGCCTGACACGGGCTCACAGAACAAGGTGACTGTCAAAAAAATTTAAAGGAACTGTGGTCGCCTCAATGGAATGATTCTGCATGGGTACCAACATGATTAGACTGTTCAAAATGCCTAGTAAAAAAGAACATAAGCTTTGGAACTAGATAATCTTGTATCAGAATTCCAGCCCTGTCAATTTCTGGCTCTATGATATTATGTGTTTTAAAATACCCATGGTTCAGTTTCTTCACCTATAAAATGAGTATAAAATGTTTATCTCACAGTAAAACACTTACCACTATGCATGGTTTATAATTAACAACTGTCTGCTGTTATTATATTAGATATTTTCAAAAGGATGATTAGCAAACTGATCTGAAATTAGGATGGAAAAGAGATCTGAAAAAATGCCATATGAGGCAAAGTTGAAAGTTTGGCTGTCATAACAAAATACTGGGTAGCTTATAAACAACAGAAATTTATTTCTTATAATTCCAAAGGCTGGAAAGCCCAAGATCAAGGTACCAGATTTGGTGTCTAGTAATGGCCTGCTTTCTATAAATGGCAATTGTTTCACTGTAACTTAGCATGGCAGATGGAGCAAGGGATCTCTCTGAAGTTTCCTTTACAAGGGCATTCATCCCATTCATAAGGGCTCTGCCCTCATGACCCAATCACCACCTAAAGACCCCACATCCTAATAATGTCATATTAGAGATTAGAATTTCCTCATATAAACTTTGAGGGGATATAAACATTCTACCCCGGCCCCTTAAAATTCATGTCCTTCTCCCATGCAAAGTATCTTTATTCAATCCCAATAGCTCCAAAAGAGTCTTAGCTCTTCCAGCATCAACTCAAAAGTCTAAAGTCCAAAGTCTCATCTAAATATCATCTAAATCAATAAGGGTGAGACTCAGGATATAGGTCATCCTGAGGCCAATTCTCCTCCAGCTATGAGCCTGTGAAATGAAACAGGTTATGTGTTTCCAAAATAAAACAGTGGTACAGGCATGGGATAGACACTCTGATTTCAAAAGGGATAAATAGAAAAGAAGAAAGTAGTGAACAGGTCCTGAATTAAGTTCAAAATGCAACAGGGCAAACATTAAAATTTAAGGCTGGAGAATAATCTCCCTTGACTTAATGCTTTTCCCTCCAGGCCCACTGGGCTCACTGGGGCTGCGGTCTCACCTTCCTGACCCACTGGGTGGAGGTCCCGCTTTGCAGGTACACGGGGGTTGAGGGTCCAACTCTGTAGCTTTAGAGGGCAAGAGTTGGGTCCCCAAGGCTCTGGGTGTCCCTGCCCCATGGCTTTGGGTGGTCCCACCAGCATAGTTTTGCTGAGCATAGCCACACTACAGTGCTCATGGTTGGAGTTGTGTGCCTGTAGCTCTCATGGGCTGGAATCACAGGCTGATTCTACCACTCTGTGGCCACCTGGTCAGGGACTACCCTTATCCTATTGCACTGCTGGGCATTGTTGTAGTGAGAACCCTCTATGGTGGCCCCACTCCCCTGGTGGTTCTCTGCCTGGGTTGCACACTCACAGCTCCATATGACTCCATGTTGCAAAATGTAGGTGGAGGTAGCCACACCGCCACAATTTCTGTACTCTGTTCTAGGCAGAGATGGTGCCATGTAGAAGCTGCCAAACACCTATGCCCTCTGTGCCCACCATCTGGAGCAGCCAAGTAGCATTGGAATTCGGGAGTGCAGTCTGAGATATAAGGTGACACTGGGCAGTGAGCACTGAGGTACCCCCAAAATGTAGGCAGCCCATCCTTTGAAATCATTCTGCCTCCCAGACCTGGCACTCTGGGCTTGCGATGACGGGAACAGCCCTAATGATCCTTGAATTGCCTTTGGTGTCATTCCTTTACTGCCTTGGATAAGAGCTTCTGGCTTCAGTCTAGATGGCTGACTAATCTTATCAGATGGTCATTTGGCTGCATTTTATTTGTGTTCTCTCTCGAACAGGCTGTCTCATTACTTGTGATATAAGTTGGAGAATGTTCCACATCGTTAAGTTCTGCTTCCCTTTTGATTAACAATTCTGTCTCTAAGCCATTTCTCTGTTCTTTGAATTTTACCATAAGTAGTCAAGAGAAACCAAGCCACACCTTCAACATTGTGTTTATTTTCTCAGTCAAATACCCCATTTCATCACTCACAAGTTTTCATCCACAAAGTACTAGAACACAAACACAATCCAGCTACGTTCTTTTCCACTTCGTAATAAAGATGGCCTTTCCTCCTGTTTCCCATAGCATGTTCCTCATTTCTGTCTGAGACTTTGTCAGAATCGCCTTTACCATCCGTATTTCTACCAACACTCTGTTCAGGATTACTCAGGTCTTCTTTAAGCAAATTGACACTTTCTCTACATATCTCCTCTCTTCTTTCTGGGCCCTCACTGGAATGCCCCTTAGTGGTATGTTTATGACAATGTAGGCTTTTTCTAGTATGCACCTCAAAACTCTACCAGCCCCTATCCACTACCCTGTTCCCAAGCTGTTTCCACATTTTTAGGTGTTTGTGGCAACATCTCCACTTTTCAGTACCCAGTTTCTGTCCTGGTCCCTTTGGGCTGCTATAGAAAAATACCATAGACTGGGTAGCTTATAAATAACAGAAATTTATTTCTTACAGTTCTAGAGGTTGGGAAGTCCAAGATCAAGGCACTGGCAGATATAGCAATATTTAACCTTAGAGGTGAGGAGGCTCATGAGAGACAGAAGAAATACCTTGAAATATGTGAGAGTCTGACATGAGGAAGTACATTTTAACTTATGATGTATGCTGCCAAAGATCAGAAGCAATGTGACATGGTTGATTGGGTACTTGGGGTCAGATTTTTAAAAAAAAAATACTAATATTAATAGATACCTGCTATGTGAATAGGACCACATTATTTAACAACTCTATCATTTACTTTATTTTTAAAATGACAGCTATTGTATAGATAAATTGAAGGTGAATGTGTAGAGAACCAATAGGAGAAAACCACTAAAAGGCAATGGGCTCTACTCCAGAGAGGTATTCCAGCATGGGCTCCGTGACCATTGAACAAAAGTACTGCAGAGAGAATTTGATCCTTTGTCTAGCTAATGGGCCTCTCAAAACCATGAGATATCACTGTTCCAAAATTAGTGACCCAGTCCTCACTTTCTAGCCCTGCCTAAAGTGCCTATTTACAAGGTCTACCTCCTAAAAAGGATTTATTTTTTTTACTCTTTATTTCTTATTTAAAACCCAGTAATAAACTCTGAAACCAAAGATGAAACAAAGAAACAAGCTTTTCTTCCAGTAGCCTTTCTGAAAGGAAGATGCAGATGAATTATGCCATGCACATAGATAAAAGAATCAGTGAAATGCTATTAATAAACCAAGTTTTCAATCCAAGACAAAATGTGAAACACTGCAGCCATACTTGGGGTCCATGCCTCATTATAATGAATTCATTTCAAGACTTTTTAAAATGAGATCATTCTTTTGATACATATTATAAGGAACTGAGGCAGTTCAACCTTATAGATAATTTTATTTAGTGATATGCCATAGTATAACAAGTTCCATTCATGGAGTTTCTAACTAAATTTAGTACTCACCTGAAAAACTCAAAGAATCAAATGTTAATGATACCAATGGTTTTAATTAGCTTAAATATAACTGTCTACTTGTCAAAAAATGGAACTTTAAGTGATCTTAAATCACTGTTACATTTAATGATGTATCAATTTTTTTGTCAGAACATCAAATCTTGGCAATGTTGTGATGAAAATGATACACTAATTCATTGCTATTGGCATTACATATTGGTAAATTCATGAATAAAGCAACATAAAAACATGTAGTAAAAATGTTATGAAGACAATTACACCTTTTGACTCAGTACTTTTACTCCTAGGATTTCTCTTAAGGTATAATTCAGCATAAATATAACGATGATCACTGCAGCATTATCAATGATATTGCAAAAAACCCAACCACAATAGGAAATAATATATAAGTATTAAAAATTAGTGAAGACTTTAATAAATTATAACATGTTCATAGAACAATGTTATATAGCCAATAAACTGATCAATATTTAGACAAATCACAAAATATTTGGTATATTAAGTAAAAATTACAGAATAGATACTAATATTTATCCTATTGCATCTATAAAATATGGCTATCTATGAAATGTACAGAGAAATTTTTAAATTAATTAAATGATTTATTAAATTTTCATAACTTAGCTGTTAATTAATTGACATTTTAATTAAAAAGTAACAAAAGACCCAGAATTAAGAGAAGATATAGGTTAGATAGATGGCATTGGCAATCAGGTGACAGTTTTTTTTTTTCTTATATTCCCACATAATGTGGAACTATATAGTCTTTAACCCTATGTCCTCCCAATTTCTAGTTTCCTTCTATGTTTTCTACACTTTGTTAAAAACAAAGTGATAATGATCAAGAATGTCTTTATTATAAAATTTTAAAGAATTTTAAAATGAAAATACCTAATCAAATACTGATTAACAAAAAAAATTAGCTCATAAAGAATAATCCAAGATTTCCAGAGAAGACAAGATTCTCTCCTTTGCACAATGTTAGATAATGCCTGTGCATTAAGAAGAAAGTGCTGTTTTCCCCTCGTGGCTCCTAAACTAAGTGAGACAAACTCCTTGCTTACAGTAGTTAATTAGAATTACCTGGTACTGTATATTGATGAATCTTTATTCAGTCCCTTGGTTCTTAACAAATAAAAAATCCATTTCCCTAGGCTGACCCATTAATTGAAGTCATTCTTTGGTTTTGTTTTGCTTTTATTTTAACACATGCAATTTTGTCACTGTAAATTTTAATTTCCCAAATGGCAAAACATTTCAGAATATCTCTAAGTCTCTTGGAACTCAGGCTCGGCCACAGAGGTATTGGGCGTATGGCCACATTTTCCTCTGAAGTCTATCAAGGCCCTTCTAATTAGCCTTTTGCCACATGACATATCACCAACTTCGAGAGATTTAAGGTTGTTAATCCTCCATCAGCAATTGCATTATTCAGATGATTGAGTTTTGAGACTGTAGATAAATAAGGTAGACATTACAAGTCACTCTTTGGGTTATGTTTAATGGAAGAGAATTTGGACTATTTGGTGGATTATGCTAGAGTTAAAGAGTTGAGCATTTTAGACTTCGTTAGTCAACTTTGTTGTATCTCTCCTTCTTCATAACTCACTTCTTTGTTTTCTCCATAAGCAAAATAGAATTAGAAATATCTTGTGGTAGTAACTTCATCCTAGGAATATTTGATGGATAATTAGTTAAAGAAAGTATTCTATTTTTCTGGGCAAAGGTAAAACCCAAATACAGGTGAATTCACATATTCCATCATTGAGTCTGATTACTTTCCTACATCCTTTGTCTACTGTTTGAATTCAGAGATTGGTGATTCCTTGTGTAAACCATTTACAATTGACTGCTACCTACAATTTGTTAATTATTTATTTAATTTTACTTGAAATGGCAAATTATACACCAAGTACTAATCTCTCTTGCATACTAAACTAAAAATATGACATAATAACAAAGCCTTTGTATAAAGAGCTTTAGAGATAGAAACTGATTGTTTTCCTTTTTCATTGGAATACAGCCTTGCCTAGGCAAGGCCCAAATTATTCAGTGTTTTTGCAGTTTTGCTGAAACTAAGCCAATATCTGAGCTGGGAACACCTACCTTTGTTCCTAAAATAAACAAGTTTTCTATGGTCCCTAGAAAGTCAGTTACATTACTTTTATTTTATTCTTTCAATGGAATTTGAAATAGCTCTGCCTTTTTAAAATTCTCAATATTTATTCCTATTCCTAAAAAAATAATAAATAAGCCACTTTACTGAGAAAGGAAAATAGTGCATTCACTGCAGAGTTATTGAATTGATATACTATGCATTTCCCATTTATTAGTTTAATTTTTTTGTCAGTTCTCCTACATTAATATTATATTTCCCATGGGTTCACATGAGATTTTACTGTAATTTTTTTAGCTTCTTTATTACTGACTATTTTCTTCTTATCAGATATTTATTTGAAGTTTTCACCATACCCATTTGATCTGAATAAATTGGTTGGATATGTGCATTCTCTTTATAACCAATCTCAGCTTTTGATGGTGTATTTACATCGTATTTTTATATAATGTCAAAGAGATCCATAATTTAGAAAATGATCTTGGTTTGCTTTTTCTGATCTTTTGTAGCTGGGTAAAGAGGAAGGTAAAAAGAGGAACAACTGCATGTGATTCCCCTCTAATAGTCACTATCATTCAAAAAAATTCTAAAATAAGGATTCTTTAAAAAATAAGATGTGAGCCTACCACACTATAAACTTAAAAACTATGATTTCTAAATCACTGGATTTTGCCACTTTTTGTGCAATTGGGAGATATGGAAAGCCAGAAGTTGAGCTTCTTATTTTAGGAACCTGAAGAATTTCTAAGTCTGAAGTAGAGTCTTCTCTATAATGTGAAGTCTTCTCTTCACTACAATGACAAGTAATATTATTGCTCATTCATATTTGGTAATCTTCCCTACAAAGTTATGGCCCCTCCTCATGGGAGGATGATACAGTCCGATTTTGTTGAGGCCACATAGCCACATGATTTGTTTTCCCAAATGATGGCAATGTTGCAGGTAGAATCCACTCCATCACCTGGGAACCTGAGATGAAGATGACATAGAACAGAAGCCAAACCATTTTACACATGTGGAATGAGTTGAAATAATACTTCATCACTCTAAGAAATGAGGATTTAGGGGATTCTTTGTTACTACAGCATAAGCTAATTTCTTATAATGGATATAATTATTAATGTTGGGGTATTTAGAGGAACCAGGCTGAAAGAGAAGCTATATTACTACAAACAAACAAATAAAAACCAGTAAGTTACACTACAGGATATGCACAAGAAGGGAGAATCTCAATTCAGTTGACCTAGGTCAGGTATGGGACTAAGGGACTTATACAAAAGGTTAAAGAGACTCATATCAGTGTTACAATATCTATATCCTGATTAAAAAATTAAAGTAAACTCAAAGGAAATAATGCCCACTTAGATAAATCTTGAGGCATAGAGTGCCAAGGGCTGGGCTAAGCTGGAATAAGGAGTTTGTGAACTGTGTTTAAGACAGTGACTCTATCAAGAGAATCTATATGCCATTTAGGGAGGGAAAGAGGTTCATATCTAGAGAAGCAATGCCAGAGTCTGAAGAATGGGGGAAGGGTAATGAGAAAATAAATATTGGATCAAGAGGTGAGGATGATAAGGCATATAGAAAAAATTAGATTTGATATGGCTCAGAGTAAGGGGTTCAGTATTAACGACTATGAATCTTAAGATGGTTAGAGCCTAGAAGGGCTATCACTGCAGTATAGGAAATCTTCTCAAGAATTGCATTGATATGAGCAGTGCTCCCTCTCTTCTATACCTCAAGAGCTCTGTAGTCCTAGCACCTACTAGCTAAAGGTTTCCCCAGGCTGGATGCTTAGAGAAATATCAGGATCTTAAATTGAACATTCCATGACTGACATATTATTGGCAAAGGTGCATGATGCCCATTGTCTATCATTTTTTCCTTGGGTTCACAGATCACTGCCTTAACTAGGAATGCTACTTCCAGGATCTGCAAGTTTGTGCTGTGAAATTTTCAATCAATCACATGGGAATAGAACATAAGACTATGCATTACTCTTTAATTAGAGCTCATAACAACAGGAAAGCCCAGTGCATAAACCAGAGCTGGCCACTTCTGTTCTAAATATCTCATTCTATCCTCACAGAAACCAATCTAAGGAGGTACTATTTTTATGCTCATTTTGCAAATGAGGGAGCTGAATCTCCAAGAGGTAAAGTAACATACTTGAGACTCTGTTTTAGTCCTGAGGCTTTGACTAAGTCATGTGCTTTTCTGCATCTGATTTAAAACAGAAAGATCCAATTTGTGATTTTCTGCAATTTACAAATAAATGCTATTTTGGCAAAAAAAATGCTATTTGCTAAAAATGGCAGGGACAGTTTTAGAATCCAAATGATTTGGCTTCAGAGCCTATGCTTTTTAATCAATGGCTAAACTGCAGTCCATACTATTATTTAAACCTATTGATTGATGGATTTCTTTGTGATTCAACAGCAATTATGGTCAAAATAGGAAAACATATTTCAGATATTCCTCATAGAGCCCCAATAACCTTAAGATTGTCCTTTTACACATTATTTGGCCATGGCAGATGTAGTCTGATTGTGTAATGAAAGAATCTCTTCCATTCTGAGTAGAGAATCCCTGTCCGGTGTTCAAAATAAACCAAAGTTTTATTGTAAATTTAATTAAGGTCATATGGAATTTTTAGGCTATATCTCTTTGAAAGAAGTCAAGACCAGAGAAGGTCACCTGAATAATTTGGGGGAAAACACATTTCTTCTCCTTCCCTAATTTATCTAGTTAGCTGACAGCAATTCAGGTGCTGTCTCGGAATCATTTGTGAAAATATGCCCATTCTTGGCCTTATGTGGACTGATGAGACCAGATTCTATTTGATCCTTCCTCATTATTCAATGGCAGTGCGCATCTCAGGTCAGCAGTCAGCAGCAATCTGGGGAGCGGGGGTGAATGACTGGGCCATTACCACTGATAAGCCTTTTACCAAAGACAGCTCACACTGAGAGGAGAGAGCAAGACTCCAACTGGCTACAAAGTGGGTTTCGGATAAAAACTCATTACTCTCCAAAATCTACCTCAAAGACCAGAGAGTTATCCTGAGGAGGCTGGAGTGAAGTTCACCTAATTATCAATTACACTGTATCTTCCTTCCTCCTCTCTTTAATTTAATCTCTTAAATTTATCCTTTGAAATAATGACAGCTTGAATATTTTTGATCAGAAACACAATCACCCATAGAATTTTAAGAAACGGGAGTAAAAGATAAACTGTCCTAGAGAAAGCTTCATTATGAAAAATTATCTCTGATATGTAATCCATGAGTCTACAGATCACTGGGAAAGGAAAATGAAAGATAGCACAGCGGTGAGGTCTGTCTACAATCACACCCTGTGGGGAGGCTCTGTTATCTCACAAGCCATACATGAGGTTTGAGATATGAGCCATAGTTTTTTTTTTTAAAAACATAAATATGTGGAACAGGCAGACTGATGGGGAGAAAGGGAAAAGAAAGGGCTTTATCTTTCTCCAGCCTGATGCTAATCCTTTGTGATGAGGCAGGGAGCTGGGTAATTTTCATAATTGAAGAGTAGTTTTATCATTCTTAACAAGAGCAAAGTCCTTCTTTTCTGCCTTTTAAAGGCTTTTGGAGAAGTAGGATTATATAATCCCCCAAATAATTTCTGGGCCCCTCATTTTTGCTAAATTTTCACAGCATGTGTTAATCAATATTCCAAAGTGTTTAGTGTAGATTGGAAACAGGATTCAGAATCTTCCTCAAGATTCTGGAGAAACGCATTTTCCCCCCTCAGAAATTGTTACTCCAGTGATAACCTTTCAGCTAACAGAACCACCCTATTCAGGGGAAACAACGCGGCCAGACTGCCCCACTACGCGATCCTATTACGGGAATAAGTCTGCAGGGCACCCGCCGAGGAGAGGGACCCAGGCCAGCCCTCAGCTGTCTGATTAGTTCATGAAATGAAAACTTGCCACCGAAAGTACCTCCTGACCCCAGAGTCTCTACAAGGCTTCAGAGGCCTTCAGGACTTTCCTAGGGTTCAGGGAAGAATTGAAGGCAGCCAAGGGGAAAAAAAGAATTCATCTGGCTGCTTCTCCACAGCTAGAGAAAAATCTTCTAACCCACATCAGAGAGCATCATTACCTGCCTACAGCACCTTCAATATACCCCAACAGACAGGTTTTCACAAAACAGAACCAGAGCCTGCTGAACATTTGTGCTGTGGTCACTGAATACCTAGGACTGTAAGGCAGCATGCTCTGCAAGCACAAGCAGTGATGCACCCTGAAGGATGAGGCATTGTCACCGAGGACTTAAGAGATCCTAGGTAGAACTGGTTATGAAGACACTCTAGGTTTGATTCCTTTTTTGGGCTCTGTGCTAAAAGTAATTGCAGTACATACTGGCAGGCTGAGATATGGTTTGAACACACACACAGAAAGCAGCAAACACTTTAATGTATGTGTGTAATATCTTCTATAGCTTTCTTGTAGACATCTTAAATTGCTTCCACTACATCCCTGGCTGCTAAAAATAAGAGTTGGAGGAGACTTTAGGCTATCTAGACTGTAAGACTATTGGATAATTCTCAATTTACCACCTCTGAAGAGCACATCTGTATGTGGAGTATTATTATGACTTTCGGGAAAAATTTGAAATGCAACCATTACCCAAATCAGAAAACAGATTTTGTTGAATGCACAAGCCATGCCAAGATGCAGTAAAAAACAAAGAGACTTTGAGATGACTAGGCAATATGGTTCGAAATACTTGTTGAAATAAATTCAAAAATATATGGCTCCTAGCAGTAATTACTAAGAAAAGCAAGCCCAGATGAATATATCTGGAGTGGTCACACTTCTAGCTGCCTGAGTTTATTTTATTTTATTTTATTTTATTTTATTTTATTTTATTTTATTTTATTTTTACATATGTATGTAGAGCAGGGTCTTGCTATATTGCCCAGGCTGGTCTCAAAATCCTGGCCTCAAATGATCCTTCCACCTTGGCTTCCCAAAGTGCTGAGATTACAAGTGTGAGCCATTGCACCAAGCCTGCCTGACTTTACCCAGGTCTCTGTCCTTGCTAAGACTCATTGTCCCTGTCCTTATATAAAATGTGGATGATGACATATTTGCTCAACTTATTTCATAGAGTTATCACCAAACTTGAACAAGGTCTTGTGAAAACACTTTATAAATGGCAAAGTGGGATATGACAGTTAGTAAATTTATTTGGTATTAATTTATATGTGAACATACGTGTATTAGTCTTTCTTCAAAATGCAAGTTCTTAGAGGACAGATTGCCATTCTAGGTTATCTGAGAAGAACTTCACTTCAGGAGAGCTGCCCAAGGGTAGGTAGCAAGTGGTTTTGTAAACCTATGAGTAAGTATGTGGCCATCACAAGAGGATTTCCCCTTTTTCCCTCAGTGACAGAGTTTGTCCAAAAGCATTAACTCTAACAAAATAAATAAAAATGCTCCCAAATTTTCCCATTTGCTTTTTCCTGTGGTCTTTTTCTGTTCACTCACACAATCCATGCATTGTTAGTTCAACGTTTTCAAATTATTTTACAGAGCAGTGGGCTATATAGAAAATATGCGAACCTATACGCCTATATATGGCTGTGTAGAATAGAAAAGGTGGAAGAACAGAACCTCACATGGCTGAAGACAGCATAACCATGTTCATTTTTTTTTTTTTTCAGTTTTGTTGAGGTCTTTGCAGCTTTCTTAGAGAATTCCAACCATTCTTTGAGTCTCACTTGAATGCCATCTTCTCCCTTGAGCCTTCTCTGGTTTTCCCCAAACAGTAATTGATCTTGCCTTTTTCTGAATTTCCTTGTCACTTTGTCTCCAACGCTCTCACAGCACTGAAGTTAATCTAACGTTTTATGTTGACTTTAGGAGCTGCCACGCTGATGTACTCTTCTGTCTCTTGTCTGCAACATGCTGGCCTTAGCTTAACACATAGTAGTTGTTCAATAATTATTGATTAATAATAAGTGAATATGTGAATAAAAATATAAACCCATTGCTCTGTGTGTGTGTGTGTGTGTGTGTGTGTGTGTGTGTGTGTTTTGCTTTTACTGTTACACAGGGAACCAAATGTTACTAGATATCGGGGGATAAGTAAGTGATAAAACCTGTACCTTAGGCTGGCAATTTGCAGGGTTGTAACAGCCAGTTCTCATTAAAGAGTGCAGGCTTGGGGGGCCATGAGCAACTATTAATAATCCCCACCACATCAAACTTCCAAACTCTGCAGACGTGTGTGTTGAAGAGAAGAGCAGGTTAACATGGTTCACGTATACCATGCATTTCTGCTCCACCAGGCTCTCAGAAACCTTGAAAAGTCAAATACTTAGGCATCTGACATTCTTATTCACTAGCAATGTGATTTTGAGCTTCTTTCCCCTTTTCTTTTTCTCTTGCATTTATCCTTAGCTTCATAAATGCTTCCTTTCTGTTGTGCTGTGGCTGCGGCCCTCATTAAAGACAATTTTTCGCTTTGATTAATTATTGAGCCCTCAGTGTAGAGGGTTCTCCACTCTCTGGTTCTCATTACCAAGGTCTTGCAGCCTGGCTGCGCTGCTTGTCCTGATGCAGGGCTTGATGAATGCTCCATCCTAAGAGGGTTTCATATGTTCATAACCTGCCACATTTTTTTACACAACTTTTTTTTTGCACTTTAATTACATGTGCCAAATTCTGATCACTTCACCTTTGGGAGAGGACAGTTTCTATTTATTTATTTATTTGCATACTGCTTGTCTTCAACTGTCTGTATCCACTTACATGTTTTTTGGGATTTCCTTGAGTTGCTAGGTATGCTATGCACCTCCCCTTTTCTGCAGCTCTATGAAATAAAATTCCCTTCCATGATTTTAAAGTCACTTGCCATCATTCTCTTAATATTCTTTATAGCCTTCTATACAATTCCACCCTCGCTTCTCTCTCTCAACCCTGACAAAGAACTGCTGCACACTGAGAATGGTCTTTTTCAGGGGAGGATGGAGAGAATTTGGTGAGATGATGACAGGCGTGACAATTATAACAGGCACTGAATGGTCAGTTGCCACTTATCAAACTGGAAGCTGAAGGGTCCAGAAAGGGTCTTTTGGTGATATTTCTAAAAATCCTGATGATATCAGGCACTGGCAACATCATGTTTTTCTAGTGAATCAGCCAATTAGTTAAATGCTTTCCTTGGCATTGTTTTTGAGCAAATATAAATTTCCTAATCCCTCTTTTCTTACCTGAACCTTGCCATCCTTCTTTGGAAATCTTGCTGAATAAGAGAAAGGATCACAGACCACCAATGCAGCAAAGTGTGTGCAGTGACATGCTTCCTCCCTGGAATAGGGCTTCTGTGGAGCTCAACTGATACCCATGAACTATTGTAAAATTAAATTGAGGTTTGGGGTTCTACTACCAATGAATTTACACAGGCTGCAGAGAGGGCTCTTTACTTCTCTGGTATCTATAAAATAAGGATAATTAGTTTCCATTGTCCTCCCTTGCAAGGATATCACAGAAATTAATGACCTAATATCTTCAATTTGCTTCACCCCTATGGCACAAAGGTATGAACAGACTACAAAGAATAACTGTGACCATTTTGTTTCTGAAGGCTGACTTTTTTTTTTTTATCTTTCCACAATGAAAAACTAGTTAATTCTCCTGACATGGAATAGAGTACTTCTGCCTGCCATGGTCTGATTCACGCCAGAGACTATTTCAGTGAGAAGAAATTAACCACAAACTCTTGCTCGTGCACACAAACAGTTCTTCTTGCTCCTCATATTCATTTTCTTTTTATCATGGCTGTTATTGAAAAGACTGGAGAATTACATCCCACTCAGCTGTCTAAACATAGCCTTTGTCCCTCCATTGTTCTCAAAATCCCCTGCTCCAGAGGGCACAGCTGACAAGGACAGGCCAGGCAAATGAGGCGGGGAGCGCACACTCATCAGATTCAGTAGGAGCAGTGAAGGGTGTGGGCTTGGGTAGAGCAGGTGCGTAGTCAGGCATGAGGTCAGACAGCATCCAATACAATTGTGCAAACTGGCAGCCAGAAGGCCCAGGACTTATTCTGAGCAGCTACAGATGCACCATTTCATGGCTTAGTTGTTGGCCAACATAGTTTAGCACTTACCTTTTCATATTTAGAGGCTACCATGCTGGAAAATTCTACTAAATGTGAAAGAATTCACAAAAAAGCAATTGCAACAATTATGAAAACCAAGCATTTTGTTAATGAGAAAAGACTAAAATTTTTAAAAATATATACATCTTAGCTAGGTGTCAGCTGGGTCACAAGGTAAAGATTATTATACTTTACGAATAACTGAAAGCATAAATAGAAGTGAATGAATTTTTTTGTCAAGAATGCTGGGAGAGAATAATATTTAAAAAAGCAAAGCTGGCAAAAGGTAGGCATTGGGTTAGAAGTAGCAGCCACCTTCTTGACTGGGAGTATGAGAAAAACGCACATGGAACAATTTCCTAAATGTTAACAAACAGCACTGACATAACAATGAAAATTAGAGCTTTTTATAAATTAATTAAATTGCAAATTAACTGAATTAAATTAGTAAATAACCGCCATTCTCTTTGTTACTGTGTCTCATTAGTGCTTGTTATTTTGTTTCCCTTGGCTTTTAATGAGTTCCGTGAAACCTAAGCTATGACCAATGGGCTTAGGAAACGTCATACAGTTTTTCACAACTAAACAGTTTGGCCAGGTGAGCACTGCCTTTGTCAGAGAGTGAATCTCTGTCCTCAAAGTTGGCAGCCAGATTTACGGCTTGGAGAAGTTGTGTGTGGCAAGTGGCCAAGCAGCTCTTAAAGCTTTCTCACCATATGTCCGTAAATTTGTTTGGTAAGGAGATGATGAGCCAGCGTGGGTTTGGACAATTTCTTTCTCATGGTATGGTATGTTCATGTAGCTTCCTTTGCCCCCACAAGGTCCAGGAGTGTGTGGTAGAGCCATATCAGACAGGTGCTAGGCACTCAGGTCTGCATCACAGGCTAGAAACAATAAGTTTAGGAAACTCCCAATTTTATTTTTTAAATTTTTTGACTTAATCTTTTTTTTTACTTTTTAATTTTTTAATTAAATGGACAAATAATAATTGTACATATTCATGGCGTATACAGTGAGGTTTTGATACATATGATGTATACCAATCAGATCAGGGTAATTAGCATATCTGTCATCTCACACATTTATTGATTCTTTGTGTTGGTAGCATTCAATATCCTCCTTCTAGCTATTTGAAACTATGTAATTTATTATTGTTGAATATAGTCATCTCCCAGTGGAATAGAACACTAGAATTTATTCCTCCTATCCTATCTGTAATTTTGTATTCTTTAACATTTCAGTCCCCAACCCCTAGGCCACCACCCTGTGCCAATATGTGGCCTGTTAGAAACCAGGGCCACAGAGCAGGAGGTGAGCAGTGGGTGAGAATGCCAAGCTTCGTCAGTGTCTACAGCCACTACCTATTGCTGGCATCACTGTCTGAGCTCTGCCTCCTGTCAGATCAGCAGCAGCATTAGATTCTGCTCTATGGTGAGTTGTATAATTATTTCATTATATATTGCAATGTAATAATAATAGACTTGAGTCATCCTGCAACCATCCCCATCCCTCCACCCCACCCCCACCCCCAGTCCATGGGAAAATTGTCTTCCATGAAACCTGGGCCCTGGTTTCGAAAATGTTGAAAGTCACTGCTTTAACAAATGTCTCCCTATTCCTCCTTTCCCTCTACCCTTTCCGGCCTCTAGAATCCTCTGTTCTACATTTTACTTCTATGAGATCAACTTTTTTTCCTTCTACATATGGGTGAGAACATCTGGGGTTTGACTTCTTGTTTGTGGCTTATTTCACTTATCATTCTGTCCTCCAGGTCCGTCTATGTTGCTACGACCAACAGGGTTTCACGTTTTTAATGGCTGAATAGTATTCTAGAGTGCATATATACCACATTTCCTTTATCCATTCATATGTTGTTGGACACTTGGGTTGATTTCATATCTTGGCTATTGTGAATAGTGTTGCAGTAGACATAGGGGTGCAGATGTCTCTTTGATATACCAATTTCCTTTCCTTTGGAATGCCCAGTAGCAGGATTGCTGGATCAAAATTCCTAATTTTAGAAGGGGCTGCTGGCAAACCTGCCCATCATCCCTTCTGCATTAGTTTTTGTTGTTGTAGTTGTTAGTTTTTTCTTTCTTTTTCCTTCACTCCAGAAATCAAGCAAATCTCCTCCAGGAAAAGGCAGAGTTTACTATCTTAGAATGTCTACCTCAAATCCTATCTAGGAGAAGCACAAACTCTAGTTTCCAAGGTTGTTTGTAATGCAAACATCTTTCCAGTGGGTGAGAAGACAGACGAAAATGCCAGAGTTACAGAGATTTTTCTCCAAACGCTCTGGCTTAGTGGAATGTGCTTTGGACAAAGAGAGACCTAGGTTCAAATCTCAACTCCAAAGTTTATTTCAGAATCTTTGGCAATTTACATAGACTCTCTCAATATCATACTCCTCATCAATAAATACATGAATTTTTCGATTGCAGTACAACTCTAAAAGCTGCAAAAAAAGAACTTAGCACAATGCCTAGCATACAGTAGAGGCTCACTAAATGTAATAGCCTGCCTTTCTCAATCTTCTAAACTTATTCAGCTTCAGAGACAACTCATCAAATGTATACTTTGTATCATCTTAGGTAACAGAGGTGGATTACCAAATATCATCTGTATTAAGTGAAAAATGTTTTACATGTGCAATGTTTGTCCTAAAGAATGGAAAATTATTATTCATTAGCTTCCTGGGCTTCGGTAAGCCTTTGGACCTATTATGGTCTCATTTTTTTTTATTTTAACATAAGCTAATTACTCCATAATCTGTAATTGCTTTTTTAAATCCTACATTCTATTTTCTTATAAATATTTCTATCAGGTGAAAATTAATTTATTTTAACTTAATTTTTATATACTGTATTTTCTTAAACTGGATTGATTGTTTTAAAATATCAGGGCTTTTTTTTTTTTTTATTTTTCTTCTGCCAACAACACAGTACAAACATTCTCACAAGCAAACAACTTTTTTTACCCACACTTGTTTACAAAGCAGTCATAAATATACATATTTAGGATACTTTCTTTCTTTTCCATAGATATCCTTAGTATGTACATATTTATTGCAATATTAAAGTGGTTTAACAAAAGACCAATCTTCAAAGATTAACATGAATGAAAAGACAAAGAAGTGAGCCTAATTCAAAATGACACAATCCAAATAACTTTTATTTGGCATAGGATTTGTTTATATACTTGCTTTTGCATACAGGTATCCTTTGGTATTGTATTTCAAACAAAAAGTGAGCCACATTAAAAGCTGGCCCAGAAAACAGGATGTTTTTGCTGCTCAACATGTACTTCTTGTTCTTGCAGGCCATTTCTCTCTTGAGAATAGACCATACAACTCACCATGATTTGCTCTGCCAAATTCCACCTCTCAATTTTCCCTTAGGTCTGTAGTATTACTTTTATGTACAGGTTTAGGAATTATTTACCTATGATCATAAATTTGTGTGTTATTATTAACTTATCCTGTATCTAGCACAAAGTTGGATACTATATAAGGGCTGATCCACAGAAAATAGATGAAAGATAGAACAAGTTTCAAGGCAGATTTGCCAGAGAAGGAGCACAAAGAGGTTAAATTGGGAGTTAAAAGAAGATGAACTTCATCTGGCCTTTTGATCTACAGGGAATCAGGAGATATATGTGGGTAAGACTGCCAGCAGAGGAACTTCAGCATAGCCTGAAAGTAGAAAGTAATTAGAACTGGAGAATACACAAACACTTCAAGAAACAAAGAAAAATGATCTGGGCCGTAAAAAAATGTGCTCAAGGATTCAGTATAAATTCAACAAATATGTATTAAACTCCTATTAAATGCCAAATACTATCTCAGCTTATGTCTCACCCAAAATGGGATGATAAAGCTGAGAGAGCCAGGATCTTGGCTCAACTTGACACAACTCCTAGCTTACAGTGAATTTCAGTGCCATGTATTAAATTAGTCCACAACCCTTTTGTACTTTTGTACCTGTGCCTTCATATTTCATTGTTTATAGGAAAAAAAATTGTTCTAGCTATGAATACTAGCTTGAGAATAGTGTCAAGGACAAGTGAGATTTTGACAGCAAAGATATTTTATTTTATTTTATTTTATTTTTTATTTTTTTTTTTTTGAGACAGAGTCTCACTTTGTTGCCCTGTCTAGAGTGCCATAGCATCAGCCTAGCTTACAGCAACCTCAAACTCCTGGGCTCAAGCAATCCTCCTGCCTCAGCCTCCCGAGTAGCTGGGACTACAGGCATGTGCCACCACACCCAGCTAATTTTTTCTATATATATTTTTAGTTGTCCATATAATTTCTTTCTATTTTTAGTAGAGACGGGGTCTCACTCTTGCTCAGACTGGTCTCAAACTCCTGAGCTCAAACGATCCACCTGCCTCGGCCTCCCAGAGTGCTAGGATTACAGGTGTGAGCCACCTCGCCCGGCCTCAAAGATATTTTAAATCCTGTTATGCGTACAAATATTTTAATCAAGATTGTATCACTATTGTTGACTTTTTATAGAGATAGTGTTTTCTAAACAAAACTCTATTTATCAATTTCAATCTTTGGTCAATATTCTATATGATGCTTTTAGCCCATTTCCATCTTTTTCCATTTTCATTTCACTTTACTAAAATTGTCTTTATTGTGATCAATGCTTTTTCTGTGTAAATTGTACAAGGAATAATTGAAAGATCAAGGTCTTTTGTTCATATTGAATTTCATCAATTATGGCTTCTGCATTTTACATGTGGGGATTTTGTCCTTGTATGTGTGTTTGTTAATTCTACCAAATCCAATTTTGTGGGCCATTTTTGCAGGTTCAAATTTTGTCAAGAACATTTTACTTTTTCATCAATTTTTTCATCAACAACAGATGTTATTGTGTATAGTTTTAGCTGCTCTCAGTTATATTTTATTCCTTTTGTTTCTACTATGTCTAATTTTCCTTGGGTCAATTTTTGCAGTTCTCAGTGTTCCCATGAGATACTATTCTTGAGTCAGTTTTCAACTATAACAAACTTTACAATGTGCAATTTTAGTTTACATCATTTCTACAATTCTACTTTTTCACAGGTCAGTTGTTGCACCTCTCAAATTTACCAAAAAGTGTTTCTTATATAACAGGCAAAGGATCAGAGTGCACCATGGAATCAAATTACCTTCATGGTCAAAGCAATGGGAATCAACACTTTTTCTTTCAGTTAAGGACATAGATAGCAAATTAGATGACAGCAATAATTTAAAAAAATGATCTGTTATGCCCTAGTCAAATAACAGGGAGTGAAGATATATTTGAGAATAAAGACAATTCCCAGTGCCATTCCTAGCTCCTGAAATTTTGGTCTGTTGGCACACAAGGTGTTCAGCAGTTCCTAATTCATCCACAGCTTCCCAGCGACTGCTCAGATCCGGGCAGTTAGGAATTCAATGTGTTTTCAAAAACTCATCTAAACTATCTTTCCCTTGGCATCCCTAAAATTCAGGGAGATTCATACTGTAGTATAACACCAGGGTCCCCAAAGAAAGGTTGATATTTAGGAGATACAAACTAAAGAGTAAAACACACTTCTAATTAGAAATGGCAGGTTGAACACAAATTTACTTCTACTTCTTTACAAAATTTCACTAAACTGACAAAAGGGTGGGGACATTTTAAAGTCATAAAAGACAAAAAAGAAAAGGAGAGGCAATGAGTATAATAAAATTTTGAAAACCATAAAGCAGAACTGCTAGTAGTAATTGATATAAACGGAGTTCAGAAAACCAGATTCTAAACTAAAAGAGAGGAAAGCGAAGAAACGCCAAAATTGCCCTGCAGAAACAGCTCAAGTAGTCAGATATTTGCAGCACCTGGGACCACGGGCAGTAAAAGTAGAGCTAAAACAGGATGATTCCAATTCCCTTCACAATTGTGTTTAGGGAATGCCTGTCCCATCCCCTCCCCTTCTAAAAAAGAAAAAAAAATGGGTAGTTTATTTTCTGGAGAGGACAAAATAGAGCATCTCCATTGGGGAAATTCTGTACTGGCATAGGTCCTTCCTGTCTTTTTGTGAGATGTGAGTAGGAGCATGCATAAGGTTCTACTGTATGAATCCTTTTTAAATCATTTCTTGAGGATGCCAGACATGGACACATGTGCTAGCTGCAGGTATGGTCAAGTGTGCTTGCAGACATGTAGACACAAAGCTACAGCCTGACAATAGTGAGCACATAAGACCACACATCCTTCTGTACCCATCTTTCTTTCTGAAAGATGCCATTCACTTCAGATATAAATCGACAACCAACCCACACAGACCTGTCATTGCTGTGATACTAACACTGTAAATTATTTACTGCATTTTAGGAAATTTTTCATAGAAACGAAGTTGGAGGGGGAAAATGCATACAGAAACAATATTCCCATATATGTTAGGAAGCTACTGTTACACTTCTGTCCTTCATCCTCAAACACAATCTGCAACAGGTTAAGAGCTGTGCAGTGAGGCATGAAAGCAAATACTGAATCCACTTTTAACACACACAGTTTTTCATCTGCTCAGCTCAAAGATTTCAGAATGCAGTGTTCATTAGATACAGCTCAGGGCACAACTGAGAATTTGAGAGTTTTCTGAATCTACCATCTTCTAGAAACTGAGTCAGCCATAATTTGCTCACACCTGTCTTCCCCACATTCACCAAAGCATGCACAATGTAACCTAATGGGTTTTAACTTTGTCCCCAGACACTTTTATTTATTGTTACTAACTGTTACAATACCTTCAGGTCAATATCTGTGACGGTCCAATCTGATTTTGAATCTAGATTGAACATCCTATCTCTTCTTCCCTCACCTTTTCTTTCAGAAGCAGTATAACTTACTGACATTAGCAATGATAGCAAACAGAAATTCTCAATAGCAAAGGTAGATTTTGGTTATAACAGGAAGCAGATTTAATCTTTGCATATGAGTGCTCTCATTATGAAACACAATCGCTGTGTGTAGTAACAATGGTACCAACACTTGGCGTGTCCAATTCCCCAGCATGATTTTCTCATGAATCTTGCATGGCTGTTACCATGTCTTCTGTTTACTGGTTTCTGAAAGTGCAACATGGACAAAATATGACCAACATTTATCTCTACAAACAGCCATGCCTTAGTACCTGAAAGTGTGTGTTACCTGACAGTAAAGAAGACAAATTACATGTGGCATTGTAGAACATGTGCTCAGGGTCAGATTCAGATCCCAGATCCACCACTTACTGGATAGATCTTAAACAAGTTGCATAACTTCCCCCAGCCTCAGTTTCTTCAACTGGGAAATGAGAAAGGGTAATAATTACCTCATGGAGTTGTTATTAGCAGTAAATTAGGTCATGGAGATATATATATATATATATATATATTTATATGTGTGCATGTTTGTGTGTGTGTCTGTCTCTCTCTCTCTGTGTATGTATGTGTGTGTGTATATATATATATATATATATATATATATATCTCAAAAGACACTGATCCAGAAACATTTAGTAGGTGCTTAATACCTAATACTTAGTGTTATTAGAAAATGGTTTTACTGTTAGATTCTTTTAGGTTGAGCTATTATTGCAGAATTACTAAGTTTGGCAGAAAGGTACAAAAATAATTCAAAATAGTAAAGAAGTTCAACCTCTTTCACTTTGAACTTAGAGAACAACAACAAAAATGAAGAATATATTCAAAAAACTTGTTCTCCTTCTGAACTCCTTGGACAGAGAGTTCTGGCTCTCTTCAGAGAATGGCCCTCACTGGCCATGTTGCCATACGCACCATTTTGTCTTGCCAATTGCAGACAGAAATTTCTCCTATAAATGTGGCCTCTCATCAGAATCTGTGCCAAGCCAGGCATCTCCTTGGCAGAAAGTATCTCACTTGCTTCATTTTCATCTTTCAGTGTCAAGTTCATTTTAAGAATCAGCCTTCAGAAAATATCTCTGGGGTTCACTTGCCACTTCTACTGAAGATTGCCTTTGTAAAGTGGTTTTTTTTTTATTAAAAAAAAAAATAGACGATTCTTTTCAACTTCCCCTAGAGATATGGCCCTTTGAAGTTGACCTAAGACAGAGCAAGAGATTCAATGTGATACAAAACTTCTCTTTGTCCACTGCTATTCTTCTGGCCCCTTGAGTATTAGCAAAAGAAACAGAAAGAAAATGAGGACATGACAAAGATTAAAGAGGACCTCCCATTAAGGAGTCAGGAATCACTTTTTTTTTAGTCTCCTGGAAAGCCATTACAAAATATGAGGGTAGAAAGATTACTGATGCCCTTCATTACTGAGATGTTTCCCTCAGAACTCTATAACTGAGGACAATATTGGTAAATTGAGCAGATTGTTGCATAAAGCCAGGAACCATGAATACAGAAGTGGAACATTCTTTTATAGCTAAACATATGCAAGGATTCATAAATTTGGCTGGAAAAATGAAAATAAAGAATTCAAACATTTGGGGAAAATGAGAGGAGGTCCAGTAGACAGATATTTCTAAGGCTAAATCAGGTCATTGCAGAGCAATCCATCACCGGATGGACCATATATGGACAGTGGTTAACAGATGACATAAGAGAACACACAGATAGGGACTTGTTCAGAATACTTGAGACTGACGGTGTCACATGGTGAGAAAGAGGGCATTCATTCACTGATATTCAAGTTAATGGCCAAAAGAAACAACCAGCTAGAGATTCCAACCCTGTTTTTTTAAATTTGCTTGATTTAAAGCAGAGTCAGAATTAAATTTTGTGGAATATAAAACTAATACATTGGGAGAAAGAGCCCTTTAAGAAAATTAATTAAATATTAGAAATGTAATGTTACCAAGGTTTCTCCCATGAAAATGAGAGGCTTAAGATTTATTAGCCTGATAATGAATCCACCTCTGGTTAAAAGTGATTGATGCTAAACATGATTTGCTATTTGAATGCTTTCTTTGGGCACCATATTCATAATACCTAACTACAACTTCCTTGGTTGAATTGAAGGCTAACAAAGAACAAAATTGTCAAACCTGGATTCGTAGATTTTCAATGAAAAGTTTAATATGGAAAGGAGATTTTAGTTTTCTCTCTAATTTATTTTGCCATGTTAAATGACATGTAAAAAGTAATTTTTAATTATAAAAATACCATAAGTAATACAAAATAAATGTAAAGAACTAAGAAATACAATTTTATCTACCAATATTAGGCTATTGTAGTTCCTCACAGTTTTTTCAGAGGCCTGAGTGTGTGTATATGTGTGTGTGTTTAACCCAAATTATCCAAATTATCTTCACAGCACACTCTATCAGATGTCACCTTAGTTTTATAGAAGTTTTATAGAAAGATTCTTATCTTTCTCTCTTTCTCTCTTTATTATTTACATATGTGTTTGTTTACATTTGATGGCCTGGGAGAGACTTCATTCTATAATCAAGCTTAATGTTAAAGTTTTTGGTTTTAATACAGAAATAGCATAGTTTATAATGTTGAACGTCCCGTTGCTGTAGAAGGAAGAACTATATTAAGATGCGTATGCTGAACATTGTGACATAAATCGACTCCCGCAACTGGACTGCTGTAGAAGCAAAACTCTCCACAAGGCCCGGAAATCCCTGGCTAGATGATTGTCCAACTTCTGGAATGGGGTTCAGATCTATAATTCCCATCCCTGTTATTTATCATCTCTCACTGGGAGGGAGCATAGAGAGTGACTACCATTTACATTTAAAAAAATAGTTTTAATGTACCCAAACAAATGCTCCAGAGACAGTAAAAGCTTTTTTGGGTGACTGCCATACTGCCATTTCCTACATAATATGTTTCAGAGATAATATTCACTCTTTTTTTTTTTTTTGTATTTATATGGAAAGAAAAAAAAAAACAAGGCTACAGATTATCTTTTTATGGTATACGAATTCCATTGATTTTTTTCCCCAATTTCTTTTTTAAAGTGTGAGTACTTCTGAGAGTTATTATTTTTTAAAAGCAGAATGGTGTGACAAAGGGAGCATGCATTACACATAAAGAACTCCAAATTCTTGTCCCAATTCTCCACTGCCAGGCTTCTGCTTTCTCATTTTGAAAGAAGAAGATTATTCTTATATAATGTTGAAGATTCCCTTCCAGTTTTAACAGTCTATGATTGTTTGATAGGTTTATTTTGCTGCTCTTTTCTTGATGGTTTTGAAGCATTATCTTGGCAACCATTATATTATATTGCTTCTCTTTGTCCAGTCATCACTGCTGAATTCAGCATTTCTCATTTAGCTCAGCTGATGGTGAGGGCAGCAGAGAACCCCCATATCCTATATGCTTTCTTTAGCCATGCCAATGAAACATTATTTGCAAGCGTGTTTTTCTATTCTGTAAAAATCCCAGGCATTTTTGATGGCAATACAGGCATGAGTGAAAGTCAATGTTCATTCATGCAATACTTTTTTTTTTTGGTGCCTACTACATCCCAGGAACCCCTGTAGGCACTAGGGATATAACAATGAACACAGGCAAGATTTCTCTTATCAAATCTCTTAGAGTTTAGTGAGGGACATAGACATGGATCGAATCATAAAAATAAATGTGAAAATGCAAAAGTGACAAGTGCTATCAAAGATAAGTATATGGTGTTCTGAAAATTTACAAACATTACTTGACCTGCTCAGGGGGGTCAAAGGAGCCTTCCCAAGAAATTAATGCTTATCCCAATATCTAAATGGTACCTTAGAGTAAAGAGCAAAAGGGAGAAGGAAAAGAAACTAGGTAAAGGGCATATCATATGCAAATGCCCTGTGACAACAGTAAAGCACATGAGTACATGGAGCTAAAGAAGGTGAATGAGGCTGGATCCCAGAAAGTGAGAAGACCCTGCTAAGAAATGAGACTGGAGACATAGGTAGGCACCTGACTATACAAGATTCTTTTGTCCCAGCTAAGAAGTTTCATCTTTATATTAAGAGCAAAGGAAAATCATGGATGGGACCACAGTTACACGATTATATTTAATACTTATCAATCACCATGCACTTGAGAACAGAAAGAGATGAGACAAATTTGTCTAGAGTTAGACTACATAAAGAATTAAATAATGCTGTAATAGCTTTATTGTTATTTTGGTTTCTTCTCAGAACTAATAACCTAACTTTCCTTGAATGTTTCATTGTAGCACTCCCCAACCTTTTTGGCACCAGGGAACGTTTTCATAGAAGACAATTTTTCCACGGACTGGGGTTAGGGAGATGGTTTTGGGATGATTCAAGCACATTACATTTATTGTGCACTTTATTTCTATTATTATAACATTGTACCATATAATGAAATAATTATCCAACTCACCATAGGTTGGAGACCCCTGCTACAGAGGATATCATGAACTTAGCCAGAACAGTACCACAGGGACAATAGAAAGCTGTTATTCTCTTGTTTATTTCTGCATTATTTATGGTATTGAAATGGATTTAGACATCTTGAGAACAGTCTTAGGTCCCATGGGAATCCCAGAGAGTAGCCTCACAGCTCTGCCAGATGAACGACAGCACAGCTGTATGTTCTCCAGGGGTAACTCTCATGAGACTGCCAGGTACTTGACAATATGCCCAACAAAGGGGACTGAAAACCCCCAAATTATTCTGATAATTCTTCCTGGGCCCATGCGATAGTTCCACGTTTTCTCCCATTTTTTAATTAAATGCACACATCTTATTTATTCCTAAGAAACCACATAATTTCCATGAGACATTCCAAAAGTTCTGCTAAACAGCAGTTCACCATCACATCACCATCCTTCAAAAAATAACTTCCCAACATCTAGAGCATCAGGAAGCCCACAGCCCTTTTAGCTTACAATGCCCCATTGTTCTTGTGTAGTGTGAGGGAATCTTGTGCAGTATGCCAGACCCTCACCTTCCTCTGACCCTGTACTGTGCTGATTCCTATTGAGTGGAAGAAGGAAGGGCTAGATGGGACACAGCTTGATATTCATCTCTTCAGTCTTCTCAATCCCTGTTACCTAAGACAACACCAATGGAAACTTTTAGTAGGTGATGTTCACTAAATATTATTAGGTTTCAGATACTGAAAGATGTAAGACAAAGAGCTCTGGTTCTGGTAAATGGAAAAAAAAAACAGATTTAAGATACATCAGACTCCCAATAAATATCCAAAGAAGTTTCATTCACCTTGTTCCATGACTAAGCCCACTTGTTGACTCATCAAGGATGGCAATGCTTGACTTGATGGTACGAGAACAGGCACAAGGACAAGAGGTAAGATTAAAGAAGAGTAAGATCGGCAGGAACAGGTAGATAGTGGGCTTCTGACCTCTACAAAGCTATGTAGCCTGCTCAATGGCAAGGCTGAAGTTAATCCTTTGTGTGCCCCATAAGATCAGATATCTGATCTTATTACCACTGTAGGTAAAAGTGTTCTCTGATAAATTCAGTCTGATTATAGAAAAGAGCATCAGGAAATTATTCGAATGGCTTCCAAAAGCTGCAGTTTTGTTATCCCCTTTCAAATATACGGCTAATAACAACAAAAATAAGAAAAATGCATGAGGATTTGATTACTCTGTGTAGCGATACTTTTTCTTCTCTTTTTGAAAAAATGGATTTGAATATAGGGGAGCATATGAGCTGTCTTGCTGATGCTACTAGAGGTGTGCATTCTGTTATTCCTTCCAATAAGGTTAAATGGATCTTACTGCTTTACAGGTAGCCTAAACATTACATCCGTCATCTTTTTTCTCTTATTATTCTTTCCTCTCTTTGAGATTTTTATTAAAATGAGAAAATAATGGTTAGTGACTGCGATCATTAGCTTGCAGAGGCTGGCTCATGAAACAGATTGTTAGTGCCATAAACGCAGGCCTAAGAATTCTATCATCCAGTCCCTGATGTGGCATGCCAATTCTCAGGGAATGGCTTATCCTAAATAGTGTTTGCGGTTATTCATAAATATACAATGACAGTGATCCTTAAGTAAACTTCATCCAAATCACTCAATCCTGTGCTAGTAATGATTGTACACCCAGTAAAAAGCAGTGAGAGGCAGCTGCTCTGCACGGTTTATAAGATTAGCCTTTATTCACATGCTGCGTCACTAACCCTCCACAGCTAAAAGGCCAGTCTCCAGAATTGGGAAGGACAAATTCACTGCTGTGGAATTTCCAAATTTCCAAGGTTAAATGAGAAGATAAAACAATGATAACAGAAAAATGACATGAGCAATGAAAAGGGAAACATGTTGGAGGTGTGATGAACAACATAGTTTTCTCTCATAATTTATAGAGGTTATTATAAAAACTAAAAAAGGAATATATTACTCTAGTTATCCTGTGGAACTATAAAATGAGTACATGGAAATACATATCATATTCTAGGATAAAGATTCAATATTGTAATGATAGCATTTATCTATAATATTAACAAAATCCCAAAGGACCCAGTTGATCCCAAATTTTATATTTAAAAAAGCATATAGAAAAGTCAGGATAATTATAAAAAATAACAGAGTGGCTTTTATTAAAAAATCCAAAAACAATGGATGCTGGAGTAGATGCAGAGAGAAAGGAATGCTTACACACTGTTGGTGGGACTGCAAACTAGTACAACCTCTAAGGAAAACAGTATGAAGATCCTTTGAGATTCCTCAAAGAACTAAAAATACACCCACCTTTTGATGCAGCAATTCCACTATTGGGTATTTAACCAAAGGAAAAGAAATCATTTTATCAGAAAGACACCTGCATTCGAATGTTTATTGCAGCAAAATTCACAATTGCAAAGATGTGGAATCACCCCAAGTGCCCATTAATTCATGAGTGGATTAACAAAATGTGGTATACGTATACCACAAAGTACTACTCAGCCATAAAAAAGATGAATTAATACCTTTTGCAACAATATGGATGGAACTGGAGACCATTCTTCTAAGGGAAGTATCACAGGAATGGAAAAACAAACACCGCATGTACTCACTAATTGCTCAACTAATTGACAAGCACACAAGTGCACAGAGGAATGTAAAACTCAGTGGAAAGCAACCAAGAGGGAGAGGGGAGGAAGGGAGGGGAATAAACCAACCTAATGGGTACTATGAACACTATTTGGGTGACGGGCATACCTATAGCTAAAACTCAGGCATTACAAAAGTAATTCCTATAACCTTAAACATTTGTACCCCCTTAATATTTTGAAATAAAAAACGGTTTATAATTTTAGATGTATGTTTATGTAAGGTCACTAAGTAATTTTGAATAATTTTTATATGTTGTGTAAGGTAGAAATCTAAATTTCTTCTTTTTTTTTTTTTTGAGACAGAGTCTTGCTCTGTTGCCTGGGCTAGAGTGAGTGCCGTGGCGTCAGCCTAGCTCACAGCAACCTCAAACTCCTGGGCTCAAGTGATCCTTCTGCCTCAGCCTCCCGAGTAGCTGGGACTACAGGCATGTGTCACCATGCCCGGCTAATTTTTCTATATATATATTTTAGCTGTCCATATCATTTCTTTCTATTTTTAGTAGAGACGGGGTCTCGCTCTTACTCACTCGCTCTTACTCAGGCTGGTCTCGAACTCCTGCGCTCAAGTGATCCTCCAGCCTCGGCCTCCCAGAGTGCTAGGATTACAGCCGTGAGCTACCGCGCCCTGCCCTAAATTTCTTCTTTTTCTTTTTTTACATGTGAATATCTAATTGTCCCGACACAATATTTTGAAATGGCTGTTCTCTATTCTCCCCCCATGAAATTGTCTTGGCACCTTCTTCAAAAATCAGTTGGCCATAAATGAAGGGCTTTTATATGGACTCTCAAATGTACCCAATTCCCAAATCTGCCCAATTAATGTATATATCTTGTGCCAGAACTACTTTATCTTGTTTACTGAGCTTTGTAGTAGTTTTGCGATCAGGAAGATTTTTAACTTTGATCTTCTTTTGAATATTTCTTATTCTTCCAAGACCTTTGAGTTTTGATATAAATTTTCAAATAAGCTTATCAATTTTAGGAAAAGTGACCTGGGATTATGACAGTGATTTTATTGAATCTGTAGATTAACTTGAAGAATATCACCAAGTTAGAAATGTAATGTTTTCTTATCCATGAAACTTGGATGCCTTTCCATTCATTTAGATCATCTTTAATTTTATTTAATAATATATTATCATTTTCAGTGTAAAAGTCTTATATTTCTTTTGGAATTTGTTTCTGTTAAAAAGCTTTCAATTGCTTTTTCAAATGTGGCATGTCCCACACATTTCCTTTTGAATAAAGATATTATAAATGTTAAAAAAAACAACAATGAAGGGGAACTGGCACTACTAAATATTAAAGCATATTAAGCTACAATATTTTAAATAGTTTATACTGGACCATATAATCACAAGAACAATGAAAAAGAAAAATCATATAAAGAGATAAGTACCTGAGGGGGTTTAGCATATGGTAAAGGTAAAAGGTAGATTTATTTAACAAATGTTGTTGGAATTTCTGACTAGTGGTTAAAAAAAATATGGCTGGATTGCTTTGTTATATCTTACATGTAAATAAAGTCCAGGTAGAAAACAGAACAAATAAATATACAATCAGACAAAATAAAAATAAGGATCAAATAAGGACAAAAGAAAAATACCTATTTTTTTAAAGATCTGAAGTGGAGAATTAGAACAGAGAACAGAAAAGCCATATAAAATATTGACAAATTTATATAAAAATTTAAAACTCCTACCACTTCCAAGTTAACATAAACCAAGTCAAAGAAAAAAAAAACCTAAGGAAACTTTCTAACCCATACTATATTCTAAGGATTAATACATTCAATATTAAAATGTAATGGATAAAATTTTCAAAGTATTCAATAGAAAAATGAGAAAACTACATGAACAAACAATTCCTAGAAGCATAAAACAACAAATATTCACTTAACATAAGAAAAATGTTCAAACACTCATAATTTCAAAAATTTAACCAAAATGGCCATTTTTTCACATCAAAATTGTGAGAATTTAAAACTTTGATATTTCCTAATCCTGAAGAGAAATAAACTAAAGCACTAGATACAATTGGTGGAGGTTTAAATTGATGCAACTTGTATAGTCTTTGGCTGTATCTTTAAAAATGTGAAATCCACATTTCCTTTGACCTAACAATTTTACTTCTAAAAATTTATCCTACAGAGATATTCACAGATTTTGAAAAGCATATGATAAAGAGGTTCATTGTAATATTCTTTGTAATAGCAAAACTAAATAAAACAGAACAAACCATGCAACGGAAACAAAGACCATGGAAACAACCTAAATCCATAAAAAGAAAATGATAAAAATCACCAGGCAGTGATTAAAATGAATGAAGTAAGTCTATTTACAATGTGTGCTTAATGTCCCAGTGTCGCTGTTGCGTGAAAAAAAAAAAAATTAAATTATGTAACTGGGTACAGTTTGATCCCATTTCTGCTTTATTTTCTTAAAAAATATAAATTACATATGAGTTTATATAGAAAAAAGAAAGCTAAACAACACTTCTTTTAGCTCATACAATATCCTTGATAAGTAACATTTGGGACCCTCCAGTTGCCTCTAATTTACAACCTAAACTTTAAAGCCAACCAGTAATTCTTATTCCCATCTACCCAAATCTAACTTATTCAGCTTCAAGGACACCCTGTTGAAGGCTCCTAACTCTTCCAAGTATTTGCCTTATTTAATGTTCCCAGGGACAAATGAGAACACATTATAAGCAAGTAAACAGAATGAAATATTTATATTGGAAAGCACCTGAGTGTGATAGATCAATGGATGTTATATAATGGCAAAGATGTCTAAACCACAGTCTATAAAGAACTGCAGTTTTAAGTACATAGGTAAATGAGTGAAAAAATAAAATCTATCGATTCCATCAATATATTAATCCTGCTGAGTCTTTCTGTACAGCTCAGTTAATTCCTAAAAGTCAATCCTGTTCAAAGGTGGAAGATTCTCAGAGGCAAAGAACTTTCAAGCAACATGTGCTGGCATGTATTACTTCAGTGGTACCAAAAAAAGGACAATTGTTAATTTAAAGGAATTATGGGTAAAGCTGCAGAGAAGTCAGTCCATCCCGCTATGCCCTAGGTCACTCCTAACGAGGAGGAGTGGAACAGAGGGGATTTGTCCCACCCTTGGCAGGGTGCTGCTTATTACCAGTCTGTGCTGCGTTTATGCCATGTTGTATCTGATCAGCCCAGGCAGCATCAATTTGCCATAAACTTGTACATTCTGGAATACAGAGGTTCCAAAATTTTCCAATTTTCTGCCTACTGATCTGGACAAGTTACTTAACCCCTCAAACTGAAAAGTGTACCATAATCCTCTCATCTATAAAATGTACCATAAAGCCTATGTCCCAGGGTTGTCAAAAGGATTAAATGAGATGAAGAATGTAAAGTGCTTAGCATGGTGCCACGCACATAGTAAACACTTAGAAAATGCTACTTTTATATTCTTACCTTCCAATCCTGTGTTTAAAAATGGCCATTTAATGTGGGGTTTGTCTGCTGTCTTTTCTTTCATTCCTACACCTACCGCCTAGTTAAACTAATTCTGAAACATGACAATTGGCACAGTCTTTACCTGTATGCTCCCTTGTACTGTTAGGTATCCGAAGGTCCTATCTATCTCCCATAACATTGTAAAAATTACAGTGTACAGGCTGCATATACTCTTCTCTTGGTTTTCTCTTGCCAGTGTTTAGTACATGTACAGACACCAAATGTACAATGAATGTTGTTGCCTTAGCTCTCTGACAGCTGAAGAGATACCGCACTTCCAAGTTGTAATATTTACTGCCTGCATCATACAACTGAGTAACTAACTAGTTAACCAACCATCCACGGAAGAAAATAACAGGCTGATCAGAACTTATGGTAACAGCTCCTGTGGGTCGATTTTGGAATTCACCTTCTTACTCAGTGTGTTTAGCTACTTCTCTAGGAGAGACACTCTGTGGCTACATGTCATAATTTTTCTTCAGTATATCGGCTGCCGTACAAATAGATGCAATCAGCAAGGAAGAAGCTGCTTACTTTCTCAAGCTTGGTAAATATCATACCAGGAGATGAGTCATCTTTGCTAGAAGATATATAACAAAACAATCATAGAAGGTTTGCAAGATAAATAAAAATATCAATAGCTGAATGTTAAGGAAATTAACCTGTATAGGGCAACAAAAGAAAACTCACTGATTAGGCCCATATCTAATTTAATTTATACTCAGTTAACCCCAGTTTACAAAACAGATGAAGTACTACTTTTCCTTATAGAAGAAGTTCAAGCTGATTTTTTAAGGAACCATGTGACTTGTCCCATCCTAAATTACCATGTCAAAGAAGTAAATGAAATCACAAAACTGGTATTTAAAAACAACATCTACACTTTCCTGCTGCTGTTTTTTTTTAATTTTTGTTTTGTTTTGTTTTTGGTTATCCCCCCCCATTGTTGACTCCAGAATGTCTAAATATAATAGAAAGAGATTCCAGGAGGCCATCTGGTTGGAAGAGAAAGACAAGGGACCAGCCTTGCAGTTGTATGAGTAGAGCAATCACACTTTTTTGTTAAGACTGTATGTACATTTGGGGTGGCCTGTTAGGAGGCTTTTTTTTTTTTTTTTAGACAGAGTCTCCCTCTGTTGTTCAGGCCAGAGTGCCGGGGCATCAGCCTAGCTCACAGCAACCTCAAACTCCTGGGCTCAAGCAATCCTCCTGCCTCAGGCTTCCGAGTAGCTGGGACTACAGGCATGTGCCACCACACCCGGCTAATTTTTCTATATATATTTTTAGCTGTCCATATAATTTCTTTCTATTTTTAGTAGAGACGAGGTCTCGCTCTTGCTCAGGCTGGTCTCGAACTCCTGAGCTCAAACAATCCACCCGCTTCGGCCTCCCAGAGTGCTAGGATTACAGGCGTGAGCCACTGCGCCCGGCCTAGGAGGCTTTCTGATGGAGAGCCCAGTTAGCCACTCTCTGGCACTATCGCTGTTATTTTCAAACTCTAGAGAAGCTGAGATGGATGCAAACTAACTTTGATAAGAAAAGCTTGCAGCAATGTCATTATAAAGGATCAAAGTAGCAGCAGGTTATCCTTGAGCTGCCTTGGGTAAGTCTTTCACTATACAACTAAGTTTACTCATCTGTAAAAGAAAGGAGGTGGACAAAATCAATTCTGATATCCTGCAATTTTTTTATTACTAAAATTTTATCAATGTTTCACAACTGGCAACATTTTATAAAACTAAATTCTCATTGTGGACTCTTTGTTTCCAGCAAGAAGAATGTAACAGCGAAGTTTATGTTGAGAGGTAGACTGTATGAAAGCAAGCAGTACCGTCCAGTGGGGAAGAGCTCTAGCTTTGTAGGCATAGGTCTGGGTTCACGGTCCAGTTCCACCACTCCAGTTGTGTGACCATGGGTAAGTCCTGCTAACTAGCTAAGCCTCAGTTCCATCACCTATAAAATGGAGATAATGGTCTCTGCTTCACAGGTTGTTGGATCTGGAAGGTTGTAAGTATTGAGTGTTAGCTGTTATTATTAAGAAGCTAACAGAAATAAATGCAAAAGCAATTGAAGAAGGGATAAATTCATATATTATAAACCAGAAAAGACCTCTTTGGATCAGTATTATATTTTCATAAGACATTTCACCCAAGTATAACCACTTGCACATTTGTATTGTACTCCTAACCTTAAAATGTCCATTTAATATTTAATAATTAGCAGCAAAGTTATTATGGTAATATTCCTCTAGGAAGAGTCTTCTGTCCTATAATTCTGAGGGAAAAATGAATAAACTATATGTCTGATTTAAAACTCTTACTGCCTCACACATCAGACCCTAGTCTGATTTCTCATTTAAACTACAGTGAGGTCACACTCGTGGGTTTGTGACATAGCAGCAGGTTGCTGTGGAGATGATAGTTTTATCAGTAACTCTGCTTTGCAATGACTTCACAGCAAGGTTACAATGAAGCAGATGGGCTGTGAAGGAGATGAACCCCGTTGTCTAAACACAAATAGCATTGATAATTAATTAGCTGAAGCAGCAGGGGAAATTATGAAAATGTGTGGAAGGTAAAATGATTTCTATTTATTACAGATTTGATAGTTCTATTCTTCTCACCAGAGGAAAATAACATCCTTCCCTGCCTTGGGAAGGTTGCATGATATACTGACTAAATATAGCACTAACTAGTTTGAGTTTGCTGGGGTTCACTTTCCAGACTCTTTGATTTCTCGATTAAAGTAGCAAACTAAGTATAATAGTAAGTACTTTGAGTGGCTTTAAATGAGGCCCCAGAACTTCTATTATTCTTGCATTAGTTGTGATCCAGTTTCTGAAGTTAGCTAAATTACAGGTGTCATTCAGTTGATGGGATTTGGGAAGGGGTGCAGATACCTTCCAGTGTCCCTGAAATCATATTATGGCTCAATCTGGCATTTAAGAATCTTCAACCACAGGATCACAGAGCTGTAGTTACAGAAATGACTTTGCAGACTGTCTTTGCTCACAGTCTCTGAACAACTAGGTTATTGGGATACTTTTAATAATCAGCTCATTGTCATCCAAATAAGACTGAATAGTCTCATATGATTTAGTTAAAATATCACCATTCTTTACTTCAAACTGTAATGTGAACTCAATGTGGTAACACTAATTATCACAAATATCTGAAGCCATAATTGACAGCTCTCTGTCTTGGAACAGTTAAAAATGGGAGAAAAATTATTACTTGATTAATGTAATATGTTGGGTATGAAATTTTCCCAAACATAGAGTCTTGATAGGTTTGTATAAGTACACTTATGATGTCTGTATAAGGACAAAATTGCCTAATGGTGCATTTCTCGGAACATATCCTGGTCATTAAGTGACACATGACTGTATTCCTGTGCTCTGAAAGCACTTGGCTCCTGTTCTTTTAAAAGCCTGGTTCTCTAGTTGTTTCATCAATGCTACTTACTCCCAATACTCTTCCAATAAATTTTCTTTTGCTGAAAAAAATGGATACTTGGTAATGAAAAGGATAATGTAGTTCAAAACTTTTAAAAAATGAAATAATAATAATTATTGTTAAATTGTTTATTGATAAATGTTTAATAAGTGCTTGGTATGTTCCAGACACTGAGCTAGTATGTAATTCCAAGCACTTGCCATACCCACAAAAAAAACTTGGAAGACAGAATTATTTTTCTCACTCTATAGATGAAAAGGGTATTAGGGTTGAAAACAGTGGCTCATGCCTCTAATTTCAGCACTTTGGGAGGCCAAGGTGGGAGGTTCACTTGAAGACAGGAGTTCAAGACCAGCCTGGGCAAAATAGCAAGACCTGTCTCTACAAAAAACAAAAAAAATTTTCTGGGCATGGTGGGATACCCCTGTAGTCCCAACTACTCAGAAAGCTGAGGTGAGAGGATTACTTGAGCCTAGGAGTTCGAGGCTGCAGTAATGGAGTGAGCTATGATCAGGCCACGACAGTCCAGCCCAGGACAAAGAGCAAGACCCCATCTCCTAAAAAAAAAAAAAAAAAAGAAAGAAAGAAAGAAAGAAAGAAAGAAAGAAAGAAAAGGAAACAAGTGTTCAGTAAGGTTTAGGAACTTTTAAACATCTTGCACAGCTAACATGTGTCATGAGAGGTTATGTGACTTTTGTAGATGCCATGACAATGTAAATTATCTTAATGTTCCAATGAGCTGGTGTACATTCTTACTATTTGATGCTTTTTGCCACTTTGTTTTATAAGTCTTGTTAAGGAGAAATGAGCATATTTATTCATCCCTTTCACATATATTGCTCACTTGCTAGGTAAAATCTGTGATGAAAGCACGTTTTTGCTTTGTAAATAAATAGAGGAGGACATAGCTTTTCTGATATGATACCTGGCCTCCTTCCCCACCTCATCTGAAACACAGCCTCTGTCTATGCCTTCTTGAGAGACGGCACTAAGGGGGAGATGATGTATAATTACTTGCCTGGTAGGATTTTCAATTATGTGAGTATCTGTCTATCTACAAGAAGAGTGTAGCCATCCATTCTTTCCTTAGTCCGTGTATGATAAGAACTTCGGGACGTGAAAAAAACTTTGAGATGGATTAAAATGAATGACCTGGAGACCGAATGATTTATGTACACTATCTGATTTTCCCTGAGAAAATGACTAATTTCCCAAGCCTGTGAACAAAGAAAATGAAATCAACAACAAATTTCAAAGATGAAGCTAAAAACATTCCAGAATCAAAAAGGATATGTTCAGTCTGAGCCAAATGTCACATCTTTAACCCTTCCATCTGCTGATGTACATTAGAAAAAGGAGGGTAAAAAAACAAACCGTATCTAGTCTGTTAGCTGGGTAATTTGATTTTCATGTATTTGTGAGCTGGTGAGGCATGCCTACCTCTCTCTGTGTGTAAGCATTGAGGCTAGCAATTAACCCTGTTCCCTTCCGCTATCAAATTTGTTTTGGGATCTCACTCAAAGCCACCTCAGACTGAACACTATGCTAATGACCCGGGCCAGGCTTGACTAGTGTGGAAGTCCAAAAGGTGGCAGTCAGGAAGCTGCAGGCTTTTCTCTCACAAATACCTTTCTGTATAACTAATTAGACCCAGAAAACAAGATGGTTGGAGAAAGTATTGAAATGGTATTTAAGAAGTTTTATCTTTTTTTTTTTTTTTAGTTTTCTTTTCTTATTTTATTTATTGCCTGTCTATTGAGGTATAATCAAGAAGTTTTCTTAGTGTGAGATGCAAACAATTTGGGAAAACAGAAACTCAGAGAAAGACAAACAACACATGAAATATCACAAAGACTTTTTGTTATAGAGAAAAACACCTATCTCTTCTTTAAAGATACAAACCCAGATTTGGGGGAGAGAGAATTCTGGAATGTCTCCCCAGAGACCCCTTACCGTAGTTGCTGATGATTGCTTCAGAAAATTTCATAAGAAAATCATGTGCCTTGAGATCTTTGACCAATATGGCTTTTTAGGTATGTGGGTTTATAGAATCTCAAGTTTTAGAACTTTAATCCACTTTCCCCAACAGTTTTGTTTACTGGACTGATAAGATTCTGGATTACCCTCTGCCTCTGAACTCCACAAATCAGCATACTCGGGAGGCAGGAGGAGCTGGTTGGTGCCCAGCTCACCATCATTTCCTCCCGCTGTGGCTCATCTATACTCAACCACGTAGCTGCCCTCTGACTCTACATATGGAGGCTGGGAGAGAGAGGGGAAGAAGACTGGACTATTCCTTAGTCATTCTTCAGAACAAACAAAGGAAAAGAGACAAGTAGGCTGGTGTGAAGACTTCCTACTCCAGCAGTGGTCCACCGACCAGCAGCATCTCCACCACCCAAGAGTTGGTGAGAAATTCACAATGTCAAGCCCCACTGCAGACACACCCTGAATCAGAACCTGCATTTTAACAAGATCCCCAGGAATTCATACATGAAAATTTGAGACGCACCAGCCCAGATGTGTCTTCCCATTGAAAAAGGACCAAAAAAGAAAGTGGCTCACAAATTGGAGTACAGAAATTTTCTGCTGGAGAAAAATAGGGAAAAAAGAGTGGAAAATAAAAAGGGGAATCTATGTACATGTAAAAGAGAGAGAGAGAGAGAGGGAGAGAAGAGATAAAAATATCCACCGACATAAACACCTCTGCCTAAGATTTTTCAGCCCACTCTAGAGCTCAGACGGTCTGACTTACTCTCAACCCACTACTAGGCACATCTGTAACCTGCCTGAGATGTTCAGAAAATGTTCTAAGAGGCAGGAAAATAACCTTAACTTTTTTCCTTAACCAAAGCACTAGATTTAATGCAGGAAGTCTTCCTGACTTGGGCCTCACTGGCCAAGGGTTAGAAAGCTCACTAAAAGAAATTCTCATGATTATTTGAAGCATGAATCCAGCAGTGCTCTTTTTCCAAAAGAGGTACAGATCTCTCTTAATCATTTGGCATTTTTATATTAACATCATCAAAAAGAATTGTTGATTCTCAGGGTTAGAAGGAATGTAAAAAACCAGTCTAAGTTCTTACCTGAAGCTGGAATCCTTCCCATAATACAGCTAGTCATTGTCCAGCTTTTGCTTGGATAGAATAAATGAAAGAAAACTCAAACTTCATGTTGATATGCCATTGAGCATTCAGGGATTTTGCAGCTACCTTGCTCATTATTTGAGAAGGCAACATTCCACTGATAACATATGTCACACTCGTTTAAAGTAAGGCAGGCTTCTCTTAAAAACACTCAAGCTTCAGAGCAGCGGTTTAGGGAGGGAAAAAGTCCCTTCATAAACAAATCCTTTTGCTTAAGTGGAAGAATATATAGTACGCATAAAAATGGTAATTAGAGCCCAGCATGAGGGAGATATGTTTCTCATAATAATAACAGTGATAAATACCCTCTAATATTTACTATTCCAGAGAATATGTTATTATTGTTGTTACTACTATTATTATATTATTGATAATAATAATAATAGGTTACTTGCTAAGAGACTGGGCCTTTGCTGTAACTAAGTAAGGATATCTAAAAAGGGCTCCCCAAAGACATTTCTTCAATTAATAAAGGAAACTGACAGATCTTCTCACAACCTACTGCCAGGTACCAATTGATTGCCTCCCATTAATAACTGTTTATTTAATTTGCTTTCCTGTACTAATCATGTTGTGCAAATTGTCAGCCTCTGCCATGTGGTGACAAAGCAGGTGGCATTTCACTGGCCCCACCTTTACCCTTGGCCTTTGCCATCCTTCCTCCCTGCCCCCAGCCCTGTCCTGCCTTCCTCCTGCCTGTAACCCAGACACAGATCTGGGGCCACTTGTTTCTCTGGGAAGATGTTGGATGACATGTTGGCAGTGAAAGTGTAAATTGATCAGACCTCTAGAGTTACAGCTGCAGGAGGAAACATCCCTTTACCATCTCATCACCTCTTCCCATGCTTAAAGGAAACACATTAAACTCACAACACGAATTAGCATGGCCTTATTATAGACATAGATTTAGGGTCATCTAAGGCCAAAATGGATAACTCAGTGATTTAAAAAATATCCAAGTCCCAAGAAGAAATTGTACCAGGGTGATGGAGGGGGGGGAGCAGAGATGGGCAGTAAATATGAGGAAAACATATGAGCGGAAAGGAACATTGATATGTGCATGTTAGAGCACATGATTAGACGTATCAGGGAGCTCCAGGACACAGCCACATCTGATGACTGAGGCAGTTTCTGCAACTCCACCATGTTACCCATAGCTCCTCTGTCTTGTTTTGGGTATGATGAGATTTTTAGCATCTTGCACCACCTTCATCTTTCTGCCTCACCAGATGGAAGGCCCACAAAGAATCAAGCATGGGAAGGTATTCATGATAGCTGCATATCCACTTATGTTAAAATTCCCAAGTGTGCCTGGGGCATTCATACCTCCCCATGCTCCGTCACACTATTTATTTTGTCACCTAGGTGAAATGCCCTTCCTGCTCTGAATTATCAAGGATCAGTTCAAAGATCCCACCTCTTGTATGACACTTTCTATTCCTTACGGGAGCATATACAGACTGTGCCCTTCTAAGGCAATGCTTTTTTCCATTTTGCACCTGCTGCTTCGCTAAGTAAAAGCAGACCCTTCATTCTTTCTCACAAGACCTTCTATGCTAAAATCTAAGCGTAGTTTTCTGGCCCATCTGTTGACACTACTCCAGGCTGATCCTGTGGCCATATCTTACTGAACCTCATATTTTCCTTTTTTCTATGCCTTGACTTTGCTTATGTTCGCTCAGGAATTCCTTTCCTACAGAGGTCAGTAATCAAACATCCTATCCATTAAAGACTAGCACTAAAACCAGTTTCTTCTTAAAAATGCTACAGGGTATGATATATCTCTCTGTTAAAGCCTATATCACCAGTATGATTATATACACATATAATTCTTTGAAGAGATTAAAAATTATTTGAGGGGAGATACTCTCAAGACTCTCCCATAAAACTTTTGTTCTTTCCTCATGGAACTAATAGTTTGCTTCATGTGGTGTTGACCATCTCCAAGGACATTTTTAAAGAGGTTTACATAGGAAACTTCATGGCAATATGAAATGTGAAAATCTTTTACAGTCTGGACTCCAAACAAAGTAACTTTCCACTGCCAGGATTTTAAAATTCCTTTGCAATTGCCATGGATTACAAGGAATGCTGATTTTATCAATGGGAAGTAAGCCTAGCAAAGAGAACACAGATACAGTTAGGAGCATAGCAAGGTGTCCTGCCACTCTATCATTGCTGCAACTAGTAAAGCAGACAATAGTGGAGAAAAGCAAGGCCTGAAGAAGAGTTTTGTTAAGAAAAATTTGGGACTTAAGGACTGTAGTGTGAGCAAGTACTTCTATGCCATAACTCAATACCAAGCTAATACTGATTATGTAAATGAGATACATTAAAAATGGAATGTGTGCAAAACTGAAGAGTAAATATTTTAAGATGAAGCTTAGTTACTAAAACACAACTTGTTTTTAAAGTGCCTGCTTGGTGCCTGACATCAATATTGAGATCAAGCAAGAACAATCTGGAGGTGGGGGAACTCCTCAGGGAGGAAAGAGAAAATAAGAAAAAAATAAAATTTCTAGGACCTTGAAAGAAAATAGCCATCCAACCAACAAAACTCAAAACGAAAAAAGCTAGCCATAGGAAAACTACATGGAATACTGGCAAAAAGTATTCCTCTTCCCAATGACTGAAAAGCCCATTCTCACTGCCACCAAGCTAGTTGAGACCAACATTTTTTCTTGCTGGGATTAACGCAATGGTCTACTAACAAGTTTCCCCAGCCCCAGTCTTGCTCCCTATGAGCACATCCTCCCCACAGCCAGAACACTTTTCTAAATGAAAAACTAGCTCATGTCATTACCATCCCCTATACCCTGCCCTATTCTCTCACACACGTGGCTGATCCATTTGCTCCTTGAAGAGATATTCAACCTTCACTAGGCACAACAGATACAGAAATAAAGCAGATGAGCTTGCAGTCAGGGATCAAGTCCAAATTCCTTGCCATGGCACTACAGTCTCACACAATCTGGAACTTGCTTACCCCTCCATCTCCTGCACCACTACCCTTTGGTTTCTACACTCCGTTTTTACTTTCACTGATACACTCATACTTACTTTTATTTCCTTCTTTTTTTTTTTTTTTCTTTTTCAGACAGAGTCTTGCTCTGTGCCCAGGCTGGAGCGCAATGGCACTATCATAGCTCACTGCAAACTCAAATTCCTGGGCTCAGGTCATACTACTGCTTTAGCCTCCCAAGTAGCTGGGGCTACAGGTGGGGCTACAGCTGGGGCCACCACACCTGGCTATTGTTTTTTGTGGAGACAGAGTCTCACTATGTTGCCCAGACTGGTCTCAATCTCCTGGCCTCAAAGAATCCTCCTGCCTCTGCCTCCCAAAGTGCTAGGATTACAGGTGTGAGCCACTGACTGCACCTGGCCTTCCCTTTATTTCTATGTTAGCACACTTTGCATTCTCTTCTGCCTCCCATTTTTTTCCGTATGAGCTGTTTGTTCCCTTCCCATTTCCCCCTGTATCCGCTTGGCTAACAGCCACTACTCTCCAGTATTCCCTTTATCACTCTGTTTTCTATTCGTATCTATTTCCTGCACTAGACTGACAGTTCCTTTAGAGAGACCCATGGTTATCCATTGGTAGATAACTCCACTACTCAGCACAGTACCTGATTTATGTTGGTGCCACATTATCATCAGTTGGATAAATTAATTAAATCTTGACCTTCTGTTGCTGGTTTCTACTAGACTAAGAGTAGGAGTTTCCATTTTGTGCCTGAGGGCAGGAATTTTGTTTGGTTCCTCCCTACTTCCAATGTGGTGAATAGCAGCAGGCATTCAATAAATATCTATTGAATGAATAAGCAAAAGGATGAATTCAACCACGAAAAAAAAAAACAGTATTAAAACTATGTCCACACAAATGCAAGTGTGATTAGAACTGAAACTGGGCATTAAGCATCCTTTTGCCCAAATAGAAATCTGGAACTTTCCCATGGGAGATTAGTTATCTCAAGGGAAAAAAAATATTAATTTTCTAACCCTTCTTTGTATACTGCAATTTCCCTTTTCCTCACACGGCACAGTAAAAGCACTGGAGTTGCTATCGTGAAACCCTTCTCACTTTTACATCTGAATTATGAAATGCCACATCCACCAGCCTCTGCCAGAAGCAGGCAGCATTAATATTAATGTTTAAAAGGGCCTGCAGTATGGCAGTGGGATGATTTAAAGAGAGGAATAATCAAGGACTGCATCTTAGTAAATAAATCCAAGGTCCAATTTGTTTAGTCTTTCACCCACATTTTTTAAGGGAAATTAATATTCTTTTTAAAAAGCAAATCAATACGGACTCTGAACTGCTGACTTAGTGGATTTAAAATGGAATTGTTTCTCTCTTCCCCAGCAGCCTCCTGGCAGATCTCCCTTTTTCCAGCTGCTCTCTGTTCCATTTCAATAGACAGAAATGAAGGGATACCCTCAAAATACTCCTCATGAAGCATGTAGTGAGTTCTTGCTGCTGTGTGCCTGGTATCACCTGGCTATGGTTGGGACACAGACCATGGAAGAGCGTGTCTTTGTCTTCAGGGTATTTAAACCAGAGGGGGAGAGGAAGCTCTTAGATCAGGCAAACAAAGAACAGCAACAACAAATGGACTCTAAGAAACTGTGGTTATGACCATTTTCAACACGTAATTTCTACCCTTGCAAATCTCCCATGATCTTCTTGTGACTTCCTTCTTCTCCCTAAAGAAGCACTAGACACTTTATATAGACAGGTTGAGCAACGCTAATTTGAAAATCCAAAATCTGAAATGTTTCAACATCCAAAACTTTTTGAATGCCACAAATGGAAAATTCCACAACTGACTTTATGTGACAGGTCATATATATCAATTAAAAAAACTGTGTAAAATTACCTTCAGGTCATGTGTCTAAGGTATATATGAAACATAAATAAATTTTGTGTGTAGGCTTGGATCTCATCCTCAATATATCTCCTTATGTTTATGCAAATACCCCCAAATCCAAAACAATCTGAAATCAGAAACACTTCTGGTCTCAAATATTTCAGATAAGGGATTCTTAACTTGTACTATCTCATATAATAATCACAATAGTCCTCAGAAGTTTACAGTATCATGCCTATTTTACAGATAAAGGAACCAAGACAGGGTAAAGGTAAATGACCAATGCAAGTTTCTAAAGTGGTAAAACCAGAGTTAAAGCTCAGCTCTGCCTAATTGTAATCTGCTGTTCTTTCCACCAGGCTCCGTCTCCATTACTGCCCACTGTCTTTAGCATTATTCTATCATTTCTATTATTTTCTAACAACTCTGTTCTTCTGAGGTCAAGTTGATGTATTTGGCACCTCTGGAACAAATTTTACTACAGCGTGTTTTCATGTCTTGACTTGCTCCCTTGTCACCATGAAAAACACACAAGGTGTCAGCACAGCGTATAGGTTCAAAGTGTAGTATCTGAAAGCAAACAGGCTCCTATTCAAATTCTAGCTTCACCCCTTTATAGATGTATGACTTTCATCAAATCACCTTCCCTATCTGCATTTCCCTATCTGTAAAATGGGAAAATAATAATATAATCTACAAATGTCATTAACTACCTCTGGTCACAAATGCTTGTCACCATGTTCGCATCTGTGATTTATAAATGGCCATCCAGATATATAGGTTTTAGACAGTTATTGGATTTAGAAAATAGTTTGAGGATAGAAATATTAAATGGTAAATTGCCTTATCCATTAGAAGATAAAACAATAATTTAATTGTATAGAAGAAATAAAATTCTTCTGTATTTTAACACAATCTTCTGGTTTTACAGATGGGAAAACTGAAGTTCAAAAAAGGTACAATAATTTGCCCAGTTCACACACCTAGAGGAGGGTCTTTTCTAGAAGACTATATCGTTGCCTCTGTCTCATAAGCAGTTTCTGACAGTGCTAACTCCTAACTCCTATTTCCAGAAGTTTTCTTTCACCCTCTCGTCATAAAAAGTAAATTTTAAAGAGTCCCCACCCACTCACATGACCCATTTTTAGCCATCTCTCCATTGGCAAAAGTACGGATACCTTATAAAGCCCAACTAATTTTTCTTAGCTAAGTCTTAGGATTTGCTCTTGTTTTAAATTATTTCAAAAATTATCATTTGAAGTGCAGTTTTTTTCTTATGAAATAAGCATTTCATTAAGTAAAAAAATCTAGTTCAGCTCACCTCAATCAAATATTTGAGTGCCAATTTTGGTTCTGGTTCCACATGCTAGATGTTGGGGAGAAGAAGGTGGGATAAACAACATGGGCTGCAACTTTAGGACTATCAGAACTTTATTTTAAAATTTGATTAAGTTTCATATCTCATCTTTGAAATTCTCTTTTCTTTGAAGGTTAGGTTAATAATACCCAAATAGCCATTTACTCTTTCAATATCAACATAATATTCTTTGGTCTAACTATAGTAAGAAATAAAGAATGAGGTAAAATTTCAGTAATTTAAGTTTTCTATGTTTCCAGAAACTTCTTTTAGCACCACCATTTATTTCAGAAATTTAATCCTTTCCCTTTCCCATCATTTTTCTTTGTCAAATAAAATATTTGACAAATATTGAGCAAGGTTGTGAGACGATGTGTCAGCTTCTATAAACTACAGGAAACAGACACAGTAATACACATATCCCCTCTAAAGCATATTATTAATTTATAACTCAGAATATGCTTTATATATACAATGAGATGTTGTAGTATTTGTAGAATATGGGATCCAGTGCTAGGTTTTTATACTCTGTAGAGTAGGTATCATAATAATATAATTGTCACTGTCAGTATTTTTCTTTTTAGTTTTTACATATCCCTGCTAAGAACTGAATATGCATTATCCTGTGTAATCTTGCACATATTCAATAAATAGGAATTATTAGCCCCATTTTACAGATGAGGCAACTGAGGCTTATGCTATATAAACTTGCCCAAAGTCAAGTAAGCATACATGGTAAGACAGGAATTTAAAGCCAGGTCTGCCTGACCAGGTCTTAAGCATCTTTCTAGACTCCAGGAGCTTTTTTGCACAAAGTAGGTGTTCAAAAAATCCTTGTAGAACCACTGAATGCTGAGACAGTAGAAAAACAACAGAAATGCTACAGTGTGAAATAAACTCCTGGAAAAGTTTAGCAACCAGACTTTGAAAGAGCTGTTAAAACAGAATCCCTTGCGATTAGGCCTGTATAGATTTGTGAAAGACCCTGAAGCAGCTTCTCAGAAACTGCACCAAACATGCAGCAGTGAAATCTGAAGGGGTTTTGAACACATTTTTATTGCTACAGAAAAATAAATCTAATTTTTAGTCATAATTCATCAAATAAAGCAATCCAAGTTTTTCCTCTACTGAGACTTCAGGGATAAAGAAGAATAATAAAAGAGTCACAGATGCCCCCTGTTCAAAACTTCCAGAATTTGACCAAAATGAAATGCCATTGTTTAGTAAGAGGCACTGGGATACCAAATTCCATAGACTCCGTATAAAGTTCTCCCAAGTCAGTTTATGCCTCCAAAAGACATTATGGTTCACAATTTTAGTATTCTCATCATCATCAGTAAGCTTAATAGAAGCATGCACACACACACACACACACACACACACATACACACACACACCCCACTTCTCTTATATTTTCCAAGCAATATAAAGAAATCTACTGTTGGTCCTGTACCTGTGCTCTTCAAAACATGTTCCACAGACCAGCAGTATTCATATCACCTGGGAGCTTGTTAGAAATGCAGATGCTCAGGCCCTGTCCCTGAACCCCTAAATCAGAATCTGCATTTGAACATGAATGCCCTAGTAATTTAAATGGGCAGGCAAGTTTGGGAAACATGGTCTATAGGGGGATCTAACAGATGTTCTTCCTGCAGGTGCTAAAGCAAAGAGTAATGAGCTTCTAATAGGAACATCTATAGTCATTCCAGGCATGTGTTGATTTCGCTGATGCTCAGCAGTCCATTTGGATGTGAGACTGAACGAGGGCCCTATCACCTTCATTCATGCTCTGTGACTATGCAGTGGCCATGCAAACTTTGAGTATTCAATGATGGTGGGTTCAGTTATGACGCTCAAGTCCTCTGGCATCATTAGAACACATCCATTGAATTCTTTAAGACGCTTACCTTCTCAAGGAAGACATGTTTGATTCACCCTCCCATTCTAAAGGTATTACATATGCACATCCCAGCAATAATTTATTCGAGCTGTATTACTTCAGTGTGCTTCTATAGTGTCAATTCGTTTGCATTTATCTACTCAAATTGATTAGACCCTTTGAAATCAGGGACATTGTAGTCTACCCCCAAAAGAGAGGGGGATGGCTGGAGAAAAATAAGTACTAAAATGGAATTTAGAACCAAGTCTACTTTGGGCTTTATTTCTTATTTTGTGTTTTTTAATTTTCTCCTGAAGAAAAACTATGCTTGGATTTCCCCTAATTACATGAGGATTCCTAACCTTGGTTCTTGATGAAAAATCAAACTGTGTGAACAGGAGTCATGTTTGAAAATGGAAAATAAGCAAATCTCTGCTCCACTGTGAGCGGAAGCTGGTCCAGCAGATTTATAATCACTCCTGATATCAAGGCTCCAGTCTGGTTTGTGAATACTACCACAGCTGTGCAAATCTTGGGGCGGAGAGCGGGGACTAAATGCTTTGTGTTTGCCTCCTGTGGCTTTCGTTTCATTTAGGTTCTCACCCTACAAGCTTCACTTTGCTATGCCAAGGGTAGGGAAAAGACATTCAAAGTGGAATTCACTCAGAACAACAGCATTTCTCCTCATTTTTAGGTCACAACTGAAATTGGGTTTTAATGTGAAATTTGCCTTAGGCTCAGCAGATGGTTCCCAAGCATCGCAAGCAACAGTTTGCCTTCTGTACGCTTGTGTGGCTATAACTAAGTATCACATTGCAAGGGGACGAATGTTGTGTCCAAATCTGCCCTTTTCCTCTGCCTCCTGTTCCTCCCATTTTTTTTATTCATATCATTTGGAACTGCAACACACCTTGCTGCATTCAGCCCATGCCAGTCACACATGTTTATGACAGATGAGTGTGGTTGGAAGAAAAAAGGGAAACATCTATGCTATACTTAGTGGACTCAGATCATATGTTGATTTTTCTCTTTCTTTAAAAATAAATTTCCTTTAGCATTTGGGGTGAAAAGGTAAGAAAATTGTGTAGTGGATTTATTTACTCAAATGCTGTCCCTGATAATTCTCATCTTTAAATCTTCCTGCAGCTGCACTCTCAACCTTTCTGGACATCAATATTAATGTTCTCAGCTCCTGGCAGTAGCTGGTAGAGGTGGCATTTCATAATTCAGATGTAAAAATTAAAAGCCAAGTGCTAGAGGGGGTACACAGTAGCAGAGTACAGCCATCCAATTGCTGATTGAAAGCCTTTCAGAAAGTCAGCTTTTCCTAGCCCTCCCCTAGCAAGGAAATGCAACATTACCAGGTAAATAATGGTGGTCCAGAAATTCATTCTACCTCCTTACTTGAGGAAAAAACCAACTATAAAAGGCATAGGATGGTTTCAGAAATATTTTATTTCAGAGTTAACTATAATGAATCAAACTTTGAAGTTCTTCAATCAGACTGATCTTCAGTTGGTACACAAGGGGAAAGGGCTTTGCAAAACCCACCCCAAATGGAAGTTTGAACCACAGGTGCAGGAGCTTAGATGGAGTTGTTATCACCAGCAATTGCCTCTCATTCCTATTGGTAGAGAACTCCAGGGTCCTATTCACTAGTCACTTGCACCAGGGTCTTATTACTGTTTTTGTCAAAAATAAGTGCTTAATATGTTGTAGAGAACCTAGATCCTAAATTCTCAGCAGAGAGCTAGACTAGCTCATCCTTATTCTCTTCATATTACTCATTCTTTCCTTCAAAAATAGGCAGGCCCTCATATTTGAGAAATGCAAGAACTTGGAGAGAATATAAGGATGATCTTAACCAAATATAAATTAAAATAAATGCTTATTAAGTGAAAATAATTTAAAGAGACACTTCTTCATAAATTCAACACTGTAAGTCCATCCAACGAAAGAAAGAAAGCCATGTTCACTTTTATCATCATGTCTTGGTAGAGCTATCTCCATCTATCCGATATTATTTCAGGATTGGAACAAATAAAACTAAAGAAAGCAGAAAAATAATATTTACTCATCAACTCTCTTATTTTGGCATTTTTTTGTTTTTTGTTTGTTTTGGATTTGGGGATTTTTTTGGTTTTGTTTTGTTTTAATATTTGGCTATCTCTGGGAAAGAAGAGACAATGATCTCTTCTCACTTCTAGCCAAGGTTCTATTTCTTGGCCACTTCTTCTCGTGATTTAAGATTGTCTACTTCAAAAACACAGCCTCTTTCTAAAGAAACTTCCAGCCAATGACCACATCCAAATATTTATTAGCTAACTGATTGTGTGAGGAATTTCATAGTTACTTACAAACTTCCATTTTAAATGAGGCCCCTTTTGCTAGAAAGGATATGCCATAACAGGTGTTTCCACAATATTTTTTTCCATTACTCTTAAAATAGGTAAGTGCCTTTTGCATGCTATTCACTTGATTCTGGTAATTTCTGTTCTAATCATTGCTAAAATGATTTTTCTAAAGAACCAAGGCATGCATTGCTTTTTAAAAGTGTTCATTTTTTCTTTGTCTTCTGTTTTGTCTTCTGTTTTCTTTTTTAGAACATGTTGCAAATGTGGTTTTATTCCCTATGACTCCAAGGCTTTAAGCAACTTGTTTGTTAGGCCAAACAATTTATTAGGGACAGCATACAGACTCATTTTCATAACTTACAATAATTTCAAAGCCTGAAAAAATAAGATTTTTTTTAAAAACATGAAAATGGGCTGTCCATTAGTCAGTTGCAGGTCTGTATAAAAACTATCATTACATTTTATTATTTTCTATTTTGTGTGAAACGTCTCGTAGTCAAAAAATACTTTTTCTAACCTTTCTTTTCAGCCTCTCATGAATGAGAAGCCAGGGACCCAGGAAGCTTATAATCGCTGCAGGCTGTGCCTGTGTTAACCAAAATATGGCAAGGAGGCTGATTCAGTGAAACACTGCAAATATTTGTGTGGCTCAAAGAAGCAAGGAGATGTCCCTGGTTGGGAGCAGGTCTATAAACCAAGATGGACAAAAGACTTTACAAAGCTTAAGAAAATACAATGGAGGGTGAGTAGGTGAAAGGGGAGACATGAAGGGTTTGAGCTCAAACTTGGATTTAGATTTTATGTGAACACAGCTCAATATTCATGCAGCTATGAAGCCTTTTAATTCTTTTTGCAAAGGACAATAAAATAACTCAAGACTTCAAACACCCTGGGAGATGCTCCTACTACATCTTGGATTCTGGCCTCCTTCCACCACTTACCCTGTCTTATTTGACATAGCTTCACGTCCTTGGGCCCCACAACAGATTGTGCACCGCCCACATACACTTCCGTATGTGAAGGCAGAGGAGAGAAATTTGATGACTCTTGCAGAAGTGGAGAGAAGAAAAAAAATAACAAGGCCATGCTTACTGGGATTGTTTTTTATAGTGGTACAGTTTCTCTTTCCTTTATTTGATGGTTTTGTTAATGTGATATTTTTAAATAATGTAAAAGGCACCATTCTCATTATGTGATTAGCTCAATAAACTTTGCCTTGATTTTAGGGTAAGTATCAACACGGAATCTGAAAGGAAGTAGCTGGTTTCGTTTGGCTCCAGCAAGCATATTTGCCTTCCACAATGATGCAAGGCAATGGCCACGTACTGGTCTCCTGAGTTCACTTGTTTAAATAATGCCCCCTTGCCTGTCCATGCAAGGCATCAAAGCACACAGCAGGCAGCTGCCACTTTGGGGACCTCTTTAGAATTGCTGCCATTTCTCTTCAGTATGCATAGCCATCCTCTGCTCAGCCTCCCGAAGGTGCACTCCACTGCCATCGCAGTCCTGCCGCAGCAGTAGTTAAAGGATTTGCTGTGTTTCAGTGAAATTTGGGGCAGTTTCATCATACATAGAAATGGCAGGGGTACTGGAAAAAATATGACATAGATTTCTTGCCTGTGAAAGATTAAATAAAGTTGGATTCCAGTGATATATATATATAGCTGGGTTTTCAAAATAATGGATACTATGTCCTTTGTCAAACAGTCTGATTTCAAGGTCCATAAAGAAATGTATCAGAATTTGCATTAAAGCAGTTCTGGGTTCTAGAAAAAGTGTGTCTAATGTCAGATTAGAGAAAAAGTAAGCAATTGGCTTACCAAGATCTAGCTCTTTCCCCATGATCAAAATAACATAGAATAAGTTTTCCTTGTGATAAAACATTTGATGTACTTTCATTCTTGTTTGGCATAATTGTAATTTCAACATGGCTCACATCAAAATAAAACACTGAATTATTCAAAAACTTATGCACTAACTTGAAGCAGGGAGACTACCAATCACAGAGTTCTCTGGCCAGGAAGACTTGATCTTAACATTTACAATCTCGGTGACTTGGGACAAGTTACTTGATCCTCTCTTGGTAACAGTTTTTTCTTCTATATTCCAGAACAATTCCCTGGAAATAATAATTGTAATTCCTGTGAAAGTTGTGAAGATCAAGTGATATAATGCCTAATAAACCATTTCATGGTTCTTTGACATTTAGTAATTGCTCAATAAATAGTAGTGTCTCATATATTTTTTAGTATTTAGCTGAAATCCCTAAAAGCTATAGCTAAAAATCTGCCTTAAGCCCTATTACTTTACTTCAATATTGAACAAATAATGAAGGGGCAGAAAACCATGTCAATTGTAATTCTCTTATAAAGACATTTGTTCATGTTTGAACTTAATACTTGGTACTTTTCAGTATAGAGCAATGAATCTAATCTCAACCATCTATCCAGTAAATCTGTACTGAGAATTTCCTGTTTACAAGACAAACCCATAGGATTCCTTTCCTGCGTGTTCATCCATTCTAAGTATCAGACAAATCATATACAAAATAAGATTCACATCCAAAAAATCTCCCGGTACACTAGCCTAATGCTTTCTGGAATTCGGAAGTGGTCATTTCACTGATTTCTGAGATCTCCAGGAAATAGCAAGTGTATATTTTCATAAAATAAATGACCTTGGAAATATCAAGTATTTCTGATGACAAAATATACATACATTTATATGGGTCAAATGACAAAAGCCATGTTACAGCAAATCCTACACAACACTCTCTAATTGTTTATTGTAGTTTGAAGAACTCTGCAAGAGGATAGAATCATTAATACAGTAGCTTTTACATTGTGTTTTCCAGAGCACTAGGTTTTCAACAGAATTGGAGTTGAGCATGGGAGGCTCTAGGTCCCTCATCCCCACTTTATTCAAAGCATCTCCTCCTCTTTTATCTGTTTTATATATTAGGTTCTAATTAAGCTTTTAAAAAAACGGAGGGTTCTGCTGCTAAAAAAATGAAACAATAAATAGTTTGAAAACAACATCATTAAAAAAATTACAGTCCAGTGACTTTTCTTCTTTAACTCATTCAGAGCTTACCTGTTACACAAAATTTACAGGAGCTTAAAGTTTCAACATTGTGTCAAGGACTATTCTAAAGTTAATGTTAAAGCCTATCCACTCTAGAGCGTTCATCTTATCTCCTTGCTCTGCCCCAGGAAACTTTTTATTTACATATTATAGGTGGAGACAAGTGATTAGCCATCTTATAGAGGTATGCACTGTGCTTTAAAACAAATCTACAAATAGCATTGGTGTGTGTTTGTATGCATACACAACTAGAGGAGAGAGGGTAAAGTACAGACATAAAACATTATGCATATTTTTTAAAGTTGGGTTTTTTGTTTTAATTTTGCAGCTTAATCAGATCTTCATAATGACTTTTAAAAATACCAATTTACCTAGATGTTCTTATGAAGACACAAAAACAAGTCCTTCTCTCTGTGCTTCAAGAAATCATTCATTCATTCATTCATTCATCCATTCAATACACTATGTGAGTTCTCACCATGGTCCAGAGACTGTAGAATGGTCAAATGAATAGGCTTATGATTGTCCAGACAAGGTGTGATAGGTACAGGCTTACATGGAGGCAACATGTGGAAACAGATTGAGCACAAGCTTTGGGGTCAGACTGGCCATCGTGTGAGTCTCATTTCAGCAATTATAAATCGCATGCACTTGAGTAAATGACTTATTCTCACTGAATCTCAGTTTCCTCATCTGTGAAACAGGGTTTCATTGTACTTCCTTATAGAGTGTGAACATACTATTAGATGTGAAAATATGTGTTCCATAAACTAGCCCATTATCTAGCACAAAATAACTAATAACTGAGAAGGATTTTTTTTTCTTTGAAAGGCAGCTGAAGACCATAGAATATAAGCACATCTCTGTTCCTAGCCCATGAAGGAGTACCCAGGTGGCAGTGCATTTGTGAAGCCGCATATTTGCTGCTCCAGTGGTGCAATCAGTTAGAGCACGGTACTTATATGAAACCACACATTTGGAAAAAGGTCCCAAAGCAGTCTCCATTGTTCTCAACTTCTTAGGGAAAATTGTGCTATCTCCAAGCATTTACTAAATTAATAAAACTCTAAGTTGGTTTAGAAACATACTTAGTATAAATTGGCCTTTATTATGAAAGCAAGTGCCATGTGTACGCAGGTGTAAAACAGAGAGGGTTCCAAAATGCTCTACAAACATGCTTTCTAAAAGTGATAATATGAAAGATTAATCTAAATTGATACTTTTCCCAGTACAAGAGCAATTCCCTGGGAGTGACTTAGGAGATTTAGGTCACCATCAGCAGGATAACAGCTAACACACTGCAGCAATAATGACTAAATGGTACCCTGAGTTATTAATGCAATTTCTGAAAGAGCCTCACTCATTATGAGGACATGGTTAGCAAACAAGGGAAACTGGGCTCTGTAATACTTTGCACATACTACATATTTTTAATGCTTGGGGTTTAAAAAGCTGTGAATGAATTTGGCTTCATATTTGGGCTTGTCTTCTATATGTTTTCTATTGCTGCTATAACAATTTACCACAAACTTAGTAGCTTAAAACAACACATTTTCTTAGTGTCCTATAGGTCAGAAGTCTAATGTGAGTCTCACTGGGCTAAACTCAAGGTATTGACAGGACTGTGTTCCTTTCTAGAAACTCCAGGGGGAATCTGTTTCCTTGCCTTTTCTAACTTCTAGGTGTTGTCCTCGTTTCTTGGCTCTTGTCCCCTTGCTGCACCATCAAGACCAGCAATGTTGCATATCTCTGATTCCTTCTCCCTTTGTCACATTTCCCTCTGACCACACACAGAAAAGGTTTTCTACCTTTAGGGACTCAACTAGTCAGATTGGGCCCACCTAATTAACCCAGGATTATCTCTTCGTCTCAAGATTTTGAACCCTAATCATATCTGCCAAGTCCCTTTTGCCATATAAGATAACATATTTACAGATTCTGGGGGACATGGACATCTTTGGGGGGAGGTCATTTTTCTGCCTACCATGTATAATGTTGGAGGAATTGGGTTATTACAGATAGTATTAAAAGATTTATGGCTGCAGAACTTCTGAATGTCTCATTGTGTACAGCCCTTTAGGAAGATGCAAACTTGCCAGAAAGCTCTCCCACTTTGCACATCCTGTTCAACTTTTCCTCCATCTGTGAAATGAACCAGTTAGAACTAAATGATCACTAGATACTCTTCTAGCTTCAAAGGCTGGGTTGCCCTAAGTCTATTTAGACTAAACTTCACACATTTCTCCACGACAAATTTGGATAATTCAGATTTCAAGGCAAATTAAAGACTCACAAAAATCAAAATAGGAAAAGGACAGAAAAAATACATTTTAGATCATATGGCTTACCCAGTCTCACATTCTCTGCACTGGCCAGTCCTCACATGCAGTACTGTGTTCCTTTGGCACTGGCACTTTTTAAAGGAGGGAATGACATACTAGAGGACAGCAATCAGGATTTTATTACTGTCTTCCCAATCTGAGATATGGTGAAAGAGGAGCAACAAAAGTTTACTTGAAAGAACAAAAACAGGAGAACGGACTAAAGGGGACATAATAACAGTCTTTAAATGTTTTTCCTTATTGAAGAAAAGTGAACCTTATTCTGTGTTGTTCTAGAGAGCCAAGGTCGGATCAGCGAGTGGAAGGCACAAGAAGTTTCAATATAAGATGAAACTTTCCAACAGTGAGACTTGGAGCAAATTGGCAGCAGTTGTGTGATTATAGCATGTGATGGTAGGCCAAAGACACAGGAGAATCCATTTCTCATTGCTAGGAGCTTTGTATGGTGGTCTTAAAGATTCTCCCCACCACAAAACCACTGGAAATTTTATGACTCTGATCACTACAGAAACAGTATTTACATTTCTAATAAAAATAGATTAAGAAGCTAATTACACAGAACGTTTCATTCAAATTATACTTAAAGAAATTCCATTAAGCAAGGGTAGACAGATTTGGAGATACACAAAGTTGCTGATAGAAAGAATTGGCATTGCATCCTTCTTAGAATAACAAGGTAGACTAGAGTGAAGATTTCTAAACTGTATCAGAGGAGTCCTGAGATCTTCCTGAGTGCATCAGGCGCTGCTAGGTATGGCAAAGTGAGAAAGAGAAAGAGTTGGGTTAAGGAGAAACCGGAGACTTTAGGGCCTACCATTCCCTACATCCTGCTCTCAACCACGGAAGTTCCATTTCAGGACTTCAGAACTCATAAAGTTCTCTTTGGAGGAAAAAAAAAGCTCAAATGCTTAAAAAAGGGGAACCTACTGTTCTCTACTGGTCTAGAGTAATAATCAGACAAAAGTAGAACGCTTGAAATGAAACAAATGTAAAATTCTTTCTCCCATAGTTTTCAACTTTATTCACTAAATTGGTAGTTTTTTAAGTTGTATACATTTCTACATGTGTTTATGTCTTGACATTCTACCCTTGGGTACAGCTTTGTGGCATGGCCTGATGGAGATGGAGCACATGCATTTTTAACATTTAAACCGAGATCGCACTGTATTTCATGAAACTCCATAGACATGCCTTGTGGAAGCCTGAGGCTTCCTGCAACTTAGATAAAAACCTGCCGCTCCAGAATATACAGCCTTCAGCTAAATTCATTCGGTCAATTCCTAAGTGAATGGTGTCCAATAACAAAAAAAACTTTTGCAACTTTTTAAAATAAAAACTTCACAAAATAAAAGTGACAAACTGAGGAGAGGAAGAAATACGTGTAACTCATCACAAAAAGCTAATCATTCTAACAAATAAAGGACTCCAAGACATTGATAAGAAAAAGGCTCACAACCCAAAAGAAAAATTGGCAAAGGCCACATATGCAAACAGTTAATAATAAAGGAAATACAAATCACATTTAAATATGTACCAAGAGGCCAAACCTCACTTTCCTTAAGCCTATCAAATTGGCAAAATCCAAAAAAAAAAAAAAAAACTTTAACAGTATCTTGGTGAATTTGTAGAAATAGACCTTCTCATATATTTTTTATGCTTTCCTGTTGAGGGCTATTTGATGATATTCATTAAAATTGCAAATGAATACTCTCTGATGCATCAATCTTAATTCAGAGGATTTATCTTACATGAATATATGAAAAGACTTACCTATCTGGTTACTCACTGCAACATTGTTTATAGTAACAAAAGACTGTAAACAACCTAAATGGACATATGGAAATCCATATAGTAAAATAATATGCAACTATAAAAATGAATGCAATAGCTTTGTATGCACTGATAAGAGATCTCTAGAAAATCTTTTAGTTTAAAAAAGTGAGATGCAAATTATATGCAGAATATTCTACTTTTTATGTAAAATGTATCAAATGATATGTATTCATGTTTGTTTTTATATGTGTTAAGAGAATTGAAAGTATACATATACATACAAATGAATAAAAATCATTATTTGTGATTGGGTAAAGGCAGCTGGGCAGATAGGGGCAGAAATGGAGAGGAAGTTATTTTATTGTATTATCCATTTAACCACCAGAATGCATTATATTTTCAAAAATAAAATTTAAAAATTATTAATGCATGGAACTGCAGGTGAACATGAAATTTTTTAAATGAAAAAACTATTAAATTGCTAACTTCTTACAAGCTGAGGAGATTCAACTCAATACCTATTTACTTTTTTAAGTAGCCTGTTTTTTTTAAAATAAAAGTTTGCATTTGAGATGATGTATATACTAATTGCCCTGACCTGATCATTATATATTATGTGTATTGAAACATCACTATGTACCCCATAAATATATACAATTATTTGTCAATTAAAAATATACAATTTTTAAAAAGCAAAAAAAAATGTTGACACCAATGAGAATAAGATTGTATATTAAAAATAGTAGTACCACAAATCCATCTAGGTAAATGAAAAGTTAATTCTCAACTAGTTAATGTGGATAAAGTAATTATTGAATTTAATTCTGAACTTGCAGACAAGCATAGAAAAAGGAAAAAAAATTGTTATATAATTCTTATTATATGATAAAACATATACTCTATTTTTCATAATCAATTAAAATTTCCATAATCTACTAGATTTTCTAGTGATGGAAACTTAAAATTTTTCTAAATTTTTAAGCAAGTTTTTCCTTATCTTTGAAATATTACCATGTAGGAATTCCTACAACCATTCTGTAGGTTATGCAGAAGCACAATTCATATAGAATAAATATTAGCTATTTGTACTTCTCAAATGAGCTATTTTAGGTAATAGAAATAGCTAATATTTATTTAATTCTCACTATGAGCTAGGCAGGGTTAAGTGTGTTTCCTAGACTGTGTCTGCACAGCAACCTTAAGAGACAGGTCCTTCATAACGCTTTTTGCAAATGAGAAAACTGAGGCTTAAAACTTGACCAACTGTGCACAGCTCTTAAGTGAAGGAGATGGGGGCTGAACCGGCAGGAAGACCACAGAAGCAATGCTCCTGACCACCACGAAATGCTGCCAGTACTCACTCAGCTAAAAACCTGGGCAGTGCACTTATGGGATGATTTAAGAAAGTTTGGATTAGATAAAACAGATGTCAAGGTCAGAAACTTTCTCATGACTCAGCATAAGCTTGGAATCTATATTTTAACAAGTTCTCTGTATATTCTGATGTAGCTGGTATAAAGGCCAATCTTGGCAATGGTTGCCTTAGAGTCTAAACTATCTTCTGTGAATATATCCCTCAACTGGAGTTCTGAAAGGAGCCAACTAACAGTCACTTCAAGGACACATTGTCCATAGAGCCTGGAGTATTGCTATTTTCTGTTGCTAAGGAAAGAAGGATCCATATGCTTTGGCTACCACACCCTCCTTTGGCAAGGTCAAGATTCTATTTTTAAAAGTTGTGAAGCTTGACTTCATTCAGCTGGAGGATCATCTCAACAACTGTTTCCCTCCGTAGACCTAGCGCAGTGATGGATTTGTGTGGCATAGTGAAGACAGTCTTTGCCCTTGAGAAAGGTATAGAGTTGTTCAACTTGGGCAGATGAGATTAACATACTTTGAAACAATTAAAAACAACAACAAAAAGCAGTGCATAATCAAGGGCCAGACAGTGTGGTATAGCTCAGTTAGTCATAAGAAATGAGGAACAGAATATGATAAAAGCATAGTAAGAAAAAGCTTTATAAAGTTGAGTTAGCCCTAAATGTTGACAAAAGTAGAAGGAGGTCACATTTAGGGGATGAAATAACAACCTGAGAAAAGATCAAGAGACAAAAGTGTCATTTTCACAGAGCAGTTAAGGATCCAACAGAGTGTTCATATTAATTTGTTTATTCATGTATTATTTTATGCTTGTTTTGATAACCTACTATATGCATATGCTCTGCTAAGAATGCACAATACAAAGAAGAATAAGATAGGACCCCTATCTTCACTGCCTGAAGATAAAAGAGTTTACTTTCACTGGGGATAGGATTTGTGTATGTTGAGGATAGGGATGGCATTTCTGTTAGAAAGAATAATGGGACCATAGTTCACAGTGTGGACAAGGAATGGTAAGCGTGAAGGAAAGTGTGAAAAGTGTCTGATGGATGAAGGAAACTTGGAAAATGGGACTGAAAAGGTATTTTGTTTCATGTTGTGGGGAGTCACAAATAACATAATATGCACATTATTATGCATATTGAAAAACATAAGGAAGGCAAAGGACACATAGTGAATGTCAGTTGAAGCAATTTGGAAATAATTCTGGAGTATGGAGACACTAAAGGAACAATATCAAAGCCACATTTTACAAGATTTAAGTGGTGAGTGTAAGTAAGGACAAGGAACAACATAAGGGATTAAGTGAGGTGAGGGAAGATGTCTCAGGCATCAGGGAGAACTAGAACTAATGTCATGGCAAGTGGATTAAAGTTAAAAGATTTGGAAAGAGAAGCTTTAGAGATGAATAATCTATAGGATTTGTGAGTGACTGCATATAGGTCATGAAGGACTGGATTGACTCAAATACATTCCCAGATACTCAAGTTAAGAGAAGTTTTTCTAGGAGTAATATTGTGAGTCCAATCTTATACATCAAGGGTGCATGCACACAGGGTGAGATTCCATCTTACATGTTAATATTTGTCTATATCTGTAATTAATTTTCTTATGGAATGTTTTACATTTCACACTTGTATTGAGTTTTCCACTTTCTAAATCTCATCATCCACCAGACTACAATTTAATCTGAAAAGAGAAAGTAAAATTGAAAGAGAAACTCTTCATTATTTTTTTTAAGCTATGAATTATGGTGAGTCAAATCCAGTAGGGAAGTTTAAGTCGGTCCCCTGAAAATCTGCAAAGATGGTCATAGCTAAAACCATTTCTCAGGAAAGAATAACGACCTTGATGGATGGTCCACCAGTTTGTGAAATGTCTGATACAAGAAGAGACACATATTAACTATTTACAGTGACTGGGAATGTGATTCTAACAAGACCGGGTGACTACTAGCAAGTCCAGGTAAGGAAAGTAAACTTAAGCTATGACTTAGACCTAGTTTCCCTACTGGATTATGAACTTGCTTCAGAAGAACTAGACAAAAATTCCTAAATGGGTGAAAAGCAAAGCAGGAGTTTTAGACACTTTGAGACTACCTAGCAAAATAAATGCTGGTATCACAGTAAAGTCCTTGTGTTCTGAGGGCTAGAGAGAAAGCACTGTGGGTCAGAAAGGGCTGTCCCCTTCTCTTCCCAAACAAGGACCCACAGAAGCTGCTGGAAGTGAAAACAGAAAGTGAAAACAAGTGGAAGAATAGAATTAATTTTGTGAGTTAATGGAGAATATTCAAAATCTCCATGGTTCCTGAGAATCATTTCAGTTCTAACATTGAGGCCAAGATAAAAGTACTTTGTGCCGAAGTCTAGGTAGCTTGGTCAGATAGAAGTTTCAATGTAGATAGAAGTTTGGCTTCTTGTTCCCAGGTCACTGCCAGCTAGCCTGGGGATAGACTTCAAGACGTAAAAGAGCTATTCTCTGGAAATGTGTCTGTTTCTTTATGTTTATTTCTTTCACTTGGGGCTTTGTTTTGTTTTCCTTCTACTTTTCTAATAAACTTCCCCTTGAAATTTTCCACCTTGTGATTAGAAAGCTGGAGGGCACAGGCGGGGTGGTGGCAGCTGCCATCTCAGCTGGATAACATGCCCTCCCCTTCTCCTTCCCTAGCAGCTGATGAGGCTGAGGCTGAAACAGACAGAGAGGTGAAACCCCTGGAGGAGAGACAAGACAGCTGTGGTCACTGGTTCCTTCCTGCCTGCAGTGTTCTCTAACTGTTAAGCTACAGAATATATATGTATATATATATATATAGTTACAAATATGCAAAAGTATTATAGTAAACTCAACAGTGGATACTATACAGTTTCTTTGTCTTTAACAGAAAACAATTATTGCTTTTGAACTTTAGGGTATGAATAATCTGCACCTAAAATAGTCGAGATATTACATATAAGCTACATATAAATGATAATGCTAGAATAATGTGTTCTAACAGAACACTTTGCCTTTAGCAAATTGCATTTCAGCATGTTTATTTCTGATCTCATATTGCTCTGAGAAGGAAGACACATCCCTGGGAATTCTATAACCCAAAGTACAAAACATAGAGAAAAAACTCTGAAAATAGTACTCTGTTTCTTCCCTTCACCTGTTGTGCATTGTTGGTATGTGCCTTCATCTCTCCATTCAAATCAGAAGTAGCTAGATTTCCATGTTAGCACGAGGATTACAGGTAAAGTTATTTCTACATGTTTGTTCAATTGGATCTCTTCAATTAAGCCAACTTTCCACTGATCTCAATGGGACTGTTACCAAAGAGAAGGTGGTAGAATTAAGCCTCATAGTTTATAAAGTACTGGCACTGTTTCTTTTTTCTTTTTTAATCAAATAGATTCATGTTCTATTCTATACTGCTGTGACTCTTGCATGCACTAAACTCTCATTGACTTTGGAGGGAATGCGGGACATGGAAAAGATGGGGAAAATCTGAAGCAAATTGAGGATCTAGCCAACATCATTATGCGTGAAGGAGCAAATGCTAATAACTTTTTTTTAAGAGCAGAGTCTAATGCATGTCTTGACTATTTGCTCCACTGAGAAATTGAATATTGAGAAATCAATCTTGTAGCTTTACATGAGCTAAGGTTTATGGAATAAGACTGAGCCAAGCTGATATTGCCAGATTTATTTTGCATATAACCTTTTTAATCCTACAAATACGAAATGCAACATTGAAAGTATTCACTGCTCAATGAAGACTTCTATTGCTTAGAGAAATAGTCAATAAACATATTCTTTCTGAGCCAAGATATTATTACTAAAGCCCCTTGAGACTCAGGCTGCCCATACAATCTTTTCACACAGCTTCTTAAAATAATCACAAAATGCCTAATAATGAAAATTACACCATATATCAATATAATCAATAAAAATGCCATGTCATTTTATATGTCATGCTCTTGTTGGAGGAGAGGACATAAGCATGATTTTTAGGATAGTATAAAATGGTAAAGGGGTTCAAGGAAAAATAAAAGAATATGCCATCTTAAAATGAAATCAATGTCTTTGTTGGTGGTCAATTAAGAGAGATGGGTTTTTGAGATACCATATATATCCTTCTCAAGAGGGAGCATTACAAAAACACCAAAGGGCTTTAGAATTATGAGACACAGCTGTGTTGTTCAGAAAACTGTATAGAGCCCCAAAAGTGATATAACTAACTAATAGACATGATCCTTCTCTAGGAACTTCAAGTCTGATGGGAGAGCTGGACAAACTCAAGTGAAACCACATACCACATAGAATATTTCCTTGGCTTTCAAGATATGCAGACATAATTAGAGCTAAGCCCAACCACACACAAAAATATGCTGTGTAATTACTCAATTACTAAAGGAACTGTCACTAACAGGAAGGATCTGTGAAGGCTGTGAGTTCTGCCTGAGTTTTGAATAAAAAGAACCATAGACCAGAGTAAAGAGAACATGTCAGACTGGAGGGATTAAACATGTCAAAGGTCAAGATCAAGGTCAAGTATGATAAATTCAGATTTGGAGGACAGCTAATAGATGGGAGATGAAAATTAAAAGGGATAAGAAGAAAGAGAAATTAGTAGAGGGCCTGCTTTGAAGCTTAATTAGGGTAATAAATCACTAAGAATAGGTGTTCTAAATACTTGTTGAATAAATTATTATTAAATACAAATTCTATTCTATTAATAAAAATAGTTCCCATTCACTGGATCCATGCCATTTCTCAGGCAATGTATTATATAAATTGTTTTACATATATTATGTCTTTTGACCCTTTCAACACTGTGAGATTGTATTATCATTATTCATAGAGGGGTGTCAAAAGTTACACATACATCTTTGATTACATTGGGATTGGTTCACCTAACCCCCACATTGTTCAAGAGTCAACTGTACTATATACAGGTGTATTGCAAAGATACTGCAGGTTCGATTCCATACTACTGCAACAAAGAGATTATCACAATAAAGCATGTCACAGGAATTTTTTGGTTTCCCAGTGCATACAGAAGTTATGTTTACACTATACTGTAGTCTATTAAGTGTGCAATAGCATTATGTCTAAAAAGATGTTGTACATACCTTAATTAAAAAATACTTTATTGCTAAAAATGCTAACAATCATCTGAGCCTTTAGTGAAGCTAAATCTTTTTGCTGGTTAAGGGTCTTGCCATGATGTTGATGGCTGCTGACTGATCAGGGTGGTGATTGCTGAAGAAAGGGGTCCTTGTGGCAATTTTAAAAATAGATAACAATGAAATTTGCTGCATTGGTTGACTCTTCCTTTTACAAAAGATTTTTCTGAAGCGTGCCATGCTGTTTAATAACATATTTCCCATAGTAGGACTTTTTTTTTTCAAAATTGGATTCAATCCTCTCAAACTCTGCCACTGCTTTATCAACTGAGTTTATGTAATATTCTAAATTCTTTGTTGTCACTTCAACAACGTTCACAGAATCTTCACAGGAAGTAGATTCCATCTCAAGAAGTCACTTTCTTTGTTTACCCATTAGAAGTAACTCCTCATCCATTAAAGTTTTATCTTGAGATGACAGCAATTCAGTCACATCTTCAGACTCCATTTCTAATTCTGCTCCTCTTGCTATTTCTACTACATTTTGACTTACTTCTTTCACTGAAGTCTTGAACTCCTCAAAGTCATCCATGAGAGTTGGAATCAACTTCTTTCAAATTCTTGCTAATGCTGATATTCTGACCTTCCATGAATCATGAGTGTTCTTCATGGCATCTAGAAAGACAAATACTTTCCAAATGGTTTTCAATTTACCTTTCTCAGATCCATCAAAGGAATCACTGTCTATGGGAGCTATTACTATAAGCTTAAAAAATATGTTTCTTATATAATAATACTTGAAAGTCAAAATTACTCCTTGATCCTGATCCATGAGCTGCAGAATGGATGTTTTATTAGCAGGCATGAAAACCTTAATCTCCTTCAGAACTCTTGGGTGACCAGGTTCATTGTCAATGTGCTGTAATATTTTGAAAGAATTTTTTTTTCTGAATGATAGGTCTCAGTGGTGGGCTTAAGACACTCAGTAAATCATGCTGTATATGGATGTGCTATGTGCTCCATTTCTAGAGCACAGGAAGAGTAGATTTTCCACAATTCTTAAGGACCTTAGAATTTTTAGAATGGTAAATGAGCTTTGGCTTAAACTTGAAGTCACCAGCTACATTAGCCCCTAACAAGATATTCAGCCTGTGCTTTGAAGTTTTGAAGCCAGGCATTGACTACTCCTTTCTAGCTATGAAAGTCCTTGATGGTATCTTCTTCCAACCTAAGCCTGTTTCATCTATATTGAAAATGTTATTTAGTGTAGTCATCTTCATCAATGGTCTTACTTCTTCCAAATAGCTTGCTGCAATTTTTACATTAGCGCTTGCTGCTTCTACTTGTACTTTTATGTTATAGAGATGGCTGCTTTCCTTAAACCTCATTAAGCAACCTCTGTTACCTTCAAACTTTTCTTCTGAGTCTTCTTCACCTTTCTCAGCCTTCACAGAATTGAAGAGAGTTACAGCCTTGCTCTGGATTAAGTTTTGGCTTAAGGGAATACAGTGGCATGTTTGATCTCTCCAGACTGCTAAAATTTTCTCCATGTCAGCAAGACGGCTATTTTGTTCTCTTATCATTTGTGTGTTCACTAGAGTAGCACTTTTAATTTCCTTCAAGAATCTTTTCTCTGCATTCACAATTTGGCTAACTCTTGGAGGCAGGAGGCCTAGATTTTGACCTGTCTTGGCTTTCAACATGTCTTCCTCACTAAGCTTAATAATTATGAACTTTTATTTGAAGTGAGAGATATATGACTTTTCCTCTCCCTTGAACACTTAGAGGCAAATGTAGGGTTATTAAGTAGCCTAATTTCAATATTGTTGTGTCTCAGGGAAAGGGGAGGGCTGAGGAGAGGAAGAGAGATGAGGAAAAGGCCAGTTGGTGGAGAAGTCAGAATACACACAACATTTATTGATTAAATTTGCTGTCTTATGTGGGCAGCATTTGTTGCACCCCAAAACAATTACAATAGTAACCTCAAAGATCACTGATCACAGGTCACCATAACAGATATAATAATAATGAAAAAATTTTAACATTGGGGGAATTATAATACTAAAATGTGATCCAGAGACACAAAGTGAGCACACACTGTTGGAAAAATGGTCCCAATAGAGTTACTCAATGCAGGGTTGCTGCTACAAACCTTAAATTTGTAAAAACCTCAACAACTTCAAAGTGCAATTAAAGGAGGGAATGCCTGAATAACAAAAAAAAATTTGAAATAAGACAAAAAATTTTCAAGCTATAAATATATTTTTGATACATTTTACTACCTTCAAATTAGAAATGCCATGCACAAAATTATTAATAAAAATAAACTATCAACTTCAGAAGATTTTTGCAATTGTACATAGCTATAATTTAAAAAATCAACTGCCAGACTACATAAACAAATTATGCAAATCAGTAAGAAAGAGTTAAATAAATTCAGTTGAAAAATGAGCAAATGTTGTGATAAGGCAATTTTGGAAACAGGAAACTAGAATATTTAATAAACATGAAAAGATGCTCACACTTAATTGTAATTAGAGAAATACAAGGTAAATATTGAGATATCTACCATTTCTCATGCATAGATTAGAGTAATAATTTAAAAGTCTAACAATACCAAGTACTGATGAGAATGCATAGCAGAGACAATATAATGCAAAGATAGAGTTTTTGGTTGTAATCATATTTGATAACAATTTGACAATTTGACAGGATGTTATATCTTACATCTTATAACACAGAAAAATTTGCTTCTAGATATAGCTGTGTAGGTAGAGAAATATTCCCAAGTGTGCACAAGGAAACATGTAGATCATGTTCCATTTGACATTGTTTATTTTAGTGGAAAATTTTGACTGACCTAAATGTCCAAGAGAGGGAGTGGATAAATCAATTGTGGCATATGCACACAATGGAGTTCTGTGCAACTGTTAGGATAAGTGAACTAGAGCAGTATGTATCAACATAGAAAAAAGTGAAAACAAGTTGCTGGATGACTTGAAGGGGGTTGTATTGGTCTGCCATGGCTGCCCTAACAAAATACTACAGACTGGATGGTTTAAAAAATAGAAACTTATTTTCTCACTGTGCTGTATGCTGGAAATCCAAGGTCAATGTGTCCACAGGTTTGGTTTCTTTTGGCTTGCAGACAGCCCTACCTATTTGATGTATCCTTTACATGGCTTTTTCACTGTGTGTGCATATCTTTGGTGTCTCTTTGTATGTCCAAACTTTTTTTTTTTTTTTCCTTATAAGGATTCCACTCAGATTAGATTAGGGTCCACCCTAACAGCCTCATTTTAACTTAATTACCCCTTTAAAGCTCCTAACTGTAAATACAGTCACATTCTGAGGTATAAGAGGTTAGGGATACAACGCATAAATGGGGTGGGGGCAATTCTGACTAAAATATTTATAAAATTTAAAAAATACCAAGAACTCAACTACAGATTGTTTACCAATAAAGGCACTTTATGAGTAGTAAAATTTTAAGATGGTATTATAGTTACCTTGCAGGATGGAAGAAAAGATATGTGATCTGCATCTGTACAATATTATTTCTTTAAAGTAAAAGATCAAAAGCTAATGTGGCAAAATATTAAGATAGGTAAAACCAAATGAAACCTACAGGTGCATTTATAATATCATTCCCTGAATTTTTATATCTTTGAAATTGGTCATTAGGAAACTGAAAGTGATGAGTGAGATTCTCATATTGAAACAGTAAATCTATGATTGAGAGGAGAGAGGAAAATTACATGTTTAGACTCCTCAGTGGCTTTCCAGATCCAATTTCCCAGTCCCCATGTACAGCCCTAGATATAAATAAAGCAAATTTACTCTGAGGATCAGAAGGAAGTATCATATCATCTCAGTAATTAGTGGCAACACACCTTGATTTTCCTCAGATCCTGAATGCCCATTTTTCACCTTTTCATGAGAAATAAAAACATTTTTATTTATTTTTTAAAATGCAAGTACTTAAGAGGATTTACATTTTAATGTGATGGTGTATTGATCAAAGTTCACATGTTGATATCAATGCTTTTGTGTTTTGATGGCATAAAAGAAAACTTTGGAAAAGAGAAAGGGACATTGTATTTATAGAAAAACAAAGTTGAAAGTCTTAGGCTTGGATAGAAGTGCAGAAAGGAAGGCTAGAGATACCAAACGAAAGTGGCAACTTCACAGCTAATGCCAGTTGCTGTATTAATATGCGCCTAAATCTGGAAAAATAGAAACTATGTGCAAACGCTTTGGGTGTCCAGCATAATTACATAAACAAGTATCATCCTGGGAAGCTGACTCAGGGCCGACCCAAACCTTTGACAAACTGTGCCTTCTGGCACAGTATCACCAAGAGCACACTTCAAGGTCATCCTATGCCAGCACTATCCTCCAGAGAACTCTGCAGGCCAGCACAGTTAATTACACTAACAGCCAAGGAAATTATATTGGCCCACCACAGTCTAGTAAGATGAATATCTCTCTTCCTTAGTCACAGGGGGACGTTAATGGTATTTTTATTAACTTGTGACCTGTTGACTGCTATTAGAATATAGATTGTATGCATAAACCAGGTCGGGTATTGCAGATATGATTATGGAGCAATTACTGTGGCAGCCACTGGGCTTCTAATCATTGTTGGCAAAGTGAATTTGTAAGACTCAAAACTGCTTTTTGGAGTTCTACAAGAAGAAATGCCCAGGATCAGAGTTCATATCATCTCTTTCTGTCTTCTTGAAATTGCAATTTGTGATTTCAATGATTAGACTGGCAAACAAAGGCAGATTTTAAAAGCGAAGAAAACTACAAAGGACAGATGATGATTAGGGTTATCTTACATTTCGGCAGCTCAAGGTTGAAAACTTTCCATGTTGAAATTGTTTTGATTAAAAATGTAAGCAATTTGCTAGCAATTCTATTTGTACAGGTATCCCTAATAATCAGTGACCAGATTATATTCTGATCTATTACTTTAGTAATATGAAAATTCACTTCTGTAATTATGTACAATGTGATATGAAATATAGCATTAAGTACGTTAGCCATGCTCTTTAGAGTCACATATTAATGGTAATGCCATCAAGGTTGCCAAAATATCTTCAGAGTCAGTATCTAAGGATGCTGATTTATATTCTGCAAAGTACATTATTTACTCTGCAAAGTGCATTATTTATTCTGCAAAGTGCATTATTTATAATCACAACCCTTATCCCCCGTAGTTGAAGCACAGTTTATGCAACCCCTTTTAAAAGTGCTGCCTTTGCATGTAGGGTGAGATCAGAAGGGACAAATGGTACCATTAACACAGTAAATTACAGTATTAATTGACTTGACTGGATGCACAAAATACTATATCTGAAATCTTGCCATCCTAATTTAGAAGTCATAAGTGGTTTAAATAAAAAATAGAAAAATAATAATAATCTGCTCTTCCAAGTTCTTAGCTCAACTAAATGTTTGAACTCTCTGTGCTAGAGTCAGTTCTACGTGAACTTTAGACAGTCTACTATCACACAGGGCTATTTAAGCTCAGAGAGAAAGGAGGCACTGAAAGTAGACGATTGCAGAAGAATCTCTGGCATTCTGGACAAGGAGAACTCACACATGCATACAATTGATCTTCTGTCCCAGGACTGACACTTTCACTGATCTCTCCATGATCACCACTGCAACTTTTCCTCTTCTGTACACGGCATTAGAAATTGCTATGGTTTGACCTTGTCCACCGAAAAGTATGTGTTGGAAATTTAGTTCCCAGGGCAACAGTGTTGGGAGGTGGGGCCTAATGAGAGGGGATTAGGCCATGAGGGTTGTGCCTTTAAGAATGGATTAATGCCATTATCATAGGAGTGGGTTTTATTGTTGGAATGGGTTCTTTATAAAAGGAGTTCAGCTCCCTTTTGTTTCTCTCTCACCCTCTCTTGCCTCCTTCCTCCATGGGATGATTCAGCAAGAAGGCTCTCACCAGATGCTAGCATCATGATCCTGAACTTCTCAGTCTCTAGAACTGTGAGAAATAAATTGCTTTTTTTAAAAATAAGTTCCCCAGTCTCTGGTATTCTGTTATAGTAACACTAAAAAGACTAAGACAGAAAATTGGTACTGAGAAGTGGGGCTGCTGGTATAACAAATACCTGAAAATGTGGAAGAGGCTTTGCAACTGGGTATTGGGCAGAGGCTGGAAGAGTTTGAGGAGCAGGCTAGCAAACGTCTGTATTGCCTTGAACACAGCATCAAGGGTGATTCCGGTGAGGGCTCAGAAGAAGAGAAAAGCTGTAGGAAAACTTCATAGAGATTTATTAAATGGTCATAATCAGAATGATAGTAGAAATATAAACAGTAAAAAAGAAAATGATAAGGTGTCGGATGGAAATGAGGAACAACTCATTGGAAACTGGAGTAAAGGTCATCCTTGTTATAAAGTTGCAAAGAACTTGGAGGGGCTGTGTCTATGCTCAAGAGCTTTGCGGAAGGCGGAACTTAAGAGTGCTGCACTAGCTGGGTGTGGTGGCACACATCTGTAGTGCCAGCTACTCAGGAGGCTGAGGCAGGAGAATTGCTTGAGCCCAGGAGTTCGAGCCCCACTGGGGCAACAAAGCAAGACTCCACCTCTAAGAAAAAATTTCAAAAAAAGTGTAATGCATTAAGATATTTGGTGGAAGAAATACCTAAGCAACAAAGCATTCAAGGTGCTACGTGATTTCTTTCAACTGTGTATAGTAAAGTGTGAGAAGAAAGGAATGATTTAAAGATGGAATTTATATTGCCCATGCACGGTTGTACCCCCATAATAAGCTATAATAAATAAAAATAAATAAATAAAAAAAAATTAAACAACCCCATTAAAAAGTGGGCAAAAGACAGAAACAGAAGCTTTTCAAAAGAAATAGACTAATGGCCAATGAACATATGAAAAAATATTCAATGTCTCTACTCATCAGGGAAATGCAAATTAAAATCACAATGAGATATCTCTTAATTTCAGTGAGAATGGGTTTTATTAAAAAGTCCCAAAACAACAGATGCTGGCTTGGATGTGGAGAGAAAGGAACACTTATGTACTATTGGTGGGACTGTGAACTAGTACAACCTCTATGGAAAGTAGTATGGAGATGCCTCAAAGAACTAAAAGTAGACCTACCATTTGTTCCAGCAGTCCCACTATTGGGTATTTACTCAAGGGAAAAAAAGTCATTTTATCAAAAAGATCCCTGCACTTAAATGTTTATTGCAGCACAAATGACAATTGCAAAGATGTGGAATCAAGCCAAGTGCCCATCAATTTATGAGGGATTAATAAAATGTGATATATGTACACCATGGAGTGCTACTCGGTCATAAAAAATGGTGAACTAAAACCTTTTGTAACAACCTGTATGGAACTGGAGACCATTCTCCTAAGTGTAGTATTGCAAGAATAGAAAAATGAACACCACATGTACTCACTATTAAAACCAATTGATCAACAACAACAACAAAAAAATAAAGATGGAATTTATAATTAAAACAGAAATAGAATTTCGAGATTTAAAGGATTCTCAGCCTAGTCATATGGCAGAGAATGAAAGAATTTTCAGGAGAGGAAACTAAGGGTATGGCCAAGGGACCATTTGATAAAGAGGTTATTATGGATAGAACAAAGATAAAGGCTGTTCATCAGGATAACCGAAGAATAATGTAGAAGGCACTTTAGAGATTACCACTGCCATGCTTCCCATTACAGGTCCATAGTATAGAGGCCTGGAAGAAGAAAATATGTCAAAAGAGAGGCCTAGGTCACCAGTGGAAGCTCAGCATTCTCTGCCTGCCTGAACCACTTCAAGTGTCTGCTTCCTGCATGCTGGCACAGCACACCTTGGCCATCCCGGCTGTAGGTCAAGTGGGCTCTGGTATGGCTTGGGCCACACTATGGAAAGTGCAAGCAGCAAATCTTTGTGGTATCCATGTGGTGTTAAGTCTGTAGGTGTGCAGAATATAAGAGGTGTGAGGGCATGGTTTCTTCCACCTAGACTTCAAGGGATATCACATGTAGCTTGGGGGCCCAAGAAGAAGAGACTTGTCTCAGGGGCAGAGCCACTGCAGAGAACTCTCACCAGGGCAATGCCTAGTGGAGCCGTGGGATCGTGGGGTGCCACCAAGACCTCAGAACTATAGTGATACGAGTGTTCAACACCAGTTTGGGAGAGCTGTAGTTATGAGACTTCAACCCCTGAGAACTGCCATGAGGATTTTGGGGCCCAGCCCCCAACTAGCGTGTCCAGAAGGGACACATGGAGTGAAAAATTATTCTGGAGTATTAAGATTTAATGTTGTTTGCCCTGTGGGCTTTTAGATTTACTTGGAACCTGTTACTCCTTTTTTTCTTGCTTAATTCTCCCATTTGAAATGGGAATGTCTCCCCTATGCCTGTCCTACCATTGCGTTTTGGGAGTAGATAATTTAATTTCATAGGCTCACACCTGGAGGGGAGCTAATGCCTCAGGGTGAATCATATCCTGAGTCTCACCATATCTGATTTAAATGAATCTCTGGACTTTTGAGTTGGTACTGGAACTAGTTAAGACTTTTGGGCTATTGGGATGGAATGAATGTATTTTACATTTGAGAAGGACATGAAATTCAGGGCCAAGGGTAGAATGGTATGGTTTGAACATGTCTCTCCAAAAAGCATGTGTTGGAAACTTAATCCCCAATGCAACAGTGTTGGGGGTTGGGCCCTAATGAGAGGTGATTAAGCCATGAAGGCTCTGCCCCCATGAGTAGATTAATGCTGTTATTTCAGAAGTATGTTCATTATCATGGAAGTAGGTTCCTTATAAAAGGACAAGTTCTCTCTCTCCCTTTTGTCTCTCTCTCCTTCTCTCACCCTCTCCTCTTCTACCATGGAATGATGCAACAAGAAGGCCCTCACCAAATACCAGCACCATGATCTTGGACTTCTCAGCCTCCAGAACTGTGAGAAATAAGTTGCTTTTTTAATAAGTTATCCAGTCTCTGATATTCCATTATAGCAGCACAAAATGGACTAAGACAGAAACTTAGGTTCATCTCAGAGATAAAGCCACTTATTTGAGAGTACTTTGCATTAGAAATGAAGCTACATTCTGCTATTAGTATTCCACAGAGATGATTGTGTTTTCCAAGTTTTATAATAAAATATTAATCTTATTTTAAGGTAAATTTAATTATTTCATTACAGCATAAGGAACAACACAAATAAAAAAGTAAACAGTAATTTACAGTTATGCACATGTACTTTTCAGTAATATGTATTGGAAAAATCATAGGCTTTGACCAGTCAGGTTACAATTCTAACTTTGTTACCTATTAACAATGTGAAGTTGGGCACATTATTAACTTTGCTGAGGTTTAGCTAGAAGAATTCTTTTTCTATAAAATTATTCTGGGAATTAAATGAACACAACATAGGGCACACCTGGCATAGCATCTGGGACACAGCTCCACCTCAACTTAATAAATACACTTTTCCTTCTCCCCATATCTCTCCCTCTTGCTAAAACTTAAAGCTTTAAGTCCATAGCATGCCACATTTTAAGTGAATGGCTGGAGTTTAGAAGAAAGTCATATGGATTTCAGAATGATTTTAAGATGCAGTAGAAGAGTACATTGAAAGAAATGCAATAATTCAGATTTAACTGCTTAACACCAACTTCTATTGGATTATTCTCCTTTCTGTAACTGCAGCCAAAGACCCAGGGAAAAGTTATTCCCAGCTTTTGAACTTCGGTCATAATAGAAACAGAAAGTCTGACATTAAAAGAAAAAAGTTCTAATATTTGAATAAGTATTTCTTTCACTGGTTTGGCTTCAGCAAGTTTACTTCACTTATCCTCAGGTGCCTACTACTAAACAAACAAAATAGTCAAAAAGAAGAACCCAGAGGGAAAAAAAAATGTAGATCCCTGTAATACACAGATCACACGCAGCCCTAAAAGAGGGAAGTAAATTTTATACTAATAGAGTGGCATAAATAGGAACAGTCATCTCATAATTATTTCAGGGTCTCTATTAACATAATTAAGTAGGATATACTATCTCATGTACAGACACAACTTACTCTCTCATGTTTATTTTTATTTACCCAGTTTGTCTGCAGCCCTGCAGGAAGTCTTTTAAAATAAAACGATCAATTAATTTCCCTTGTATTGAAAAGGTGAAAATGAGGAAGCCTAGCACATCTTGGGCAGCTTTTCTGCATCAAATTGAGAAGGGATACAACAGGGATTAAGAGATTGGCAAGAAATTAATTAGGGAAAGGACCCTATTTGTTCCAACTTTTATAGGTCATGTCTTTCCCCATGGTTAGGTATATGTGTGTGTGTGTGTGTGTGTGTGTGTGTGTGTGTGTGTGTGTTTTATGAGTTAGCAAAATATCAAATACACCAAAATTCTAAGTATACCTATATATTCTATGAATTTGGGTTTGCTTATAACATTGCTCCACTCTCTTCGTATGGATATCTGCACTGAATGTACATTGTCTTGAATTGAAAATGTCTTAGGCTGGCTAGCTATATGTAGTGAGGGACCTTTCTGATTCAGCATAAATTGCCTTCCTATTCCAGAAAAAATAGATTAGTGCCATAGTACTTTAATCATACCCTGGATGTCAAGCCTGTTATATTAATGGTTTTTGCATTTAAATACTGAAAGTGGATTCAATATAGGGAAAATGAGTTAGCAGCTAACCCAGAAGAAAGGCATCTTCTATCCACAACGAAGGTATGTCATTGCTCCCTGGAGTGAAAACTTGCTGCAGTCTGTCCTCTCAGTGCTCAAGGACCTGCCTTTGAGGAAGTTATACATTGTAAAGAGAGGGTGCTTAATTCCTTTTTGTGACCATAAGTCTTTGGTTTCTGCTGAAAATTCTGATACTAGTGTACCTAAGGGGCAGTCTATTAAAACACATTCCTTAACTCCTATCCCTGAAAAATTAAGCTCAAAGATTACGGTTCATTAGCATTGATTCCAAATATCCTGCAAATTACAAATCAGAGCCAGGGTAAAAGAAAAACAATAGACTCTATATTTTAATTTAAATCTCTAAGATTCTATATTTTCATTGCAATTCAAACTGCTTCTATACATGTCAAGTTTTATTAAAATTTTAAATTTCATTCCTTTTGTCTTTACCTATGCAGTAACGGAGCCACTGATCATTATCTTGTAAATGTCTTTATAATTAACATATAGAACAAGGACAGACTGGACTTTAGAACTGATAGGTTTGAGTCATCAACCACAAAGCAAGGCATATGTAGGTTGTTTTAATAATGAGTGTACATACTTTAATAACCATTATGTTTATCTGTAATGAAAATGACAGTGCCTTAACATGACAGCACATAGTTTAACAAAGCAAATATTTAAAATGTTTACCACTAGTCCATTGGTTTCTTTGTCCTTTTGTGAGACCCCCCTTTCCCCCACAGTAGAAAAAGATGCACATAAATAATTGCTAAGATAGCCAGGGAAGCTAATTCAATGTACGATGTGCATGCTGTGTTACAAATTACCCCATGAGTAAGCCAGTGTGCACGAGAGTAGAATGTAATCCTACATTTATTTGTCCTATTCATCCTCCAGAGTGATGTCTGGTTCTTGGAAGGTTGAAGTGCCAGATGTTGGACCACACTGCGCTATCTTGAATGAAATGTGGAATCTTGAAATGACTAAAAACCTTGATAGTTTCACCTCCAGTTCACATCTGCAATGTATTTGCCTTTTCATAATAGTTCTTATTTTCTAGTCACTTTTTAAAATTTAACAAACTTTTTATTGAAGTATAGCATACATACAGAAAAGTGTACAAATCATGAGTAGACACCTTGATGAATTTTTGTAAAAAGAGCATGTCCATGTAACCACCACTTAAACCAAGAAAAAGTACTTGACCCGCACTTCAGGAACCTTCTCTTGCTCCTCTGAATCATTGCTCATTCATACTTTATTCTGACCTCTGGCACAGTATACTAGTTTGAGCTATTTTGAACTTTATTTGAATGGAATCATACTCAATGTGCTCTTTTGTGTGTGGCTTCTTTTGCACAATGTTATATTTACTAGATTCATCTACCTTGTTGTGTGTAGTGGCAGTTCATTAATTTTCATTGCTATATTGTATTCCATTGTGGAATATGCCACAACTTATTTATCCATTCCTGTATTTATGTTCAATTGTGTTGCACAGAAGCAACACAGCATTGGGACTACAGACATGGCATTGGCATTATATACTGATATGAACAGTCTTATGTGTGTGTTTTCATTTTATGTATGTATTTATTTGGAACATAACTAGAAGCAGCATTGTTGGAGCATAAAGTGTAGTATATTCAGCTTTATTAGGTAGTGATAAACAGTGTTTCAAAATGGTTTTTTACCAATATACATCACCACAATCAGTGTATGAGAATTCTAGTTTCTTACCAACAAAATTGACACAAACCATATTCAGCCATTTTTCTTTCTCCTTAATAAATCAAAGTAACTGCAATTGCTTCACAGTTAGTGCTACAGCACCATGATGCTACAGACCACTGCACTATATGGAAGCACCACATATTGTCTATATTCGTACACCTCTTATCATCATGGTCCTTTCATTCACATTGTCACCATTTTTTAATCTCCAAGTTTTTCTCCTCACTTGCTGTGTCTTCTCCCTTGAATCCAAATAACTCTACACAATTTCAACCAATTTATCTTCCTAAAGTGCATTTCTAAACATACTACTTTCTTCTTCAAAATCCTTAAGGCTTCCAGTTATCTTCAGATAATAACTCCACAACATTACTATCCTCCTCCCCCTAACCTGGCTTCTAAGCCTTACTTTTAAACTTCTTTTTCTCATACACCATATATTTCAGTCAGTGCAATTACTCTTTGCACAAGTGTGCCAAAACCTTCCCCACAGCCCATCGTTTGTACATACTATTATCTTTTTATGTGACCTCTTCCTTTCCTCAACCCACCCTTCCTGTTTTCCTTCAAATGCCACTTCTTTCAGAAACCAGATTTCTTTCCTTCATTCAATTCTCCTGGCACTTTTTTCTAATGGCACTTCGATAATTCCCCCCTCCCTTAAGTTATTTCCTATTTATTATTAAGTTGTTTTGGTACCATGCTACCAGGTAGTAGGTAGGTTCATTCCTGGAGAAAAGAGACTTAGTTTAATACAATGCTTTGCATATAGAAAGTGTCCAATAAATATTCTTAAAATTGAAGTGAACATGCAAAGTGTGTATATGTTTTACTGAAACTCTTTGGATTGTTGGAACATAAATTTATCTGGTAAAGAGTGCCAGGTTTTTCTGGGCCAAATAATGACAGCAGTCTCTGGGTGTAAGAGATGAAGCAAAGGTGGCCAAAGAATCCGTTCAAAGTCTGCTTGAGTGACACAATCCATCCTGTCCCAGATTGCTGCTTATTATGCCTAAAGGTTCTATATTTTCCATGGAAACTGATATCTGTAAGGGGGAAAAATGATTTGGATCAATTTACCAATTTGTACTCATCCAGAACAATGTTGATTTGTATTGGATTGTCTTCAAAATTCCCTTAGCACTAATAATCTTTAACAGACCATGACAACTGAGTGACATCTAACATACATAGGAGCCCTGCAGGATTAGCAAGTAAGTGCAGCATGATTTGCCAGACTCTTCAAGGCATTGTTAAAGACAGTGGTGTGGTAGAAGGAGCACAAGTTTAAGAATATGATAGACATGAGGTGAAATATTAACTATGCCTCATGTAAACAGTATGGATTTAAACAATTATTTAATCTTCTAAGTCTCAGTTTGTCATCTATAAAATGGAGATAATAAGATGTAATTTTCAAAGCTGATGTGAAAATAAGATAATGTACTTGAAGTAGTGAATTCCATGGCTGCATCTCAGCTTAAGTCTTATCTTTTTAGGGGGTCTTTCCTAACCCTCTAACTGGCTTAGGTCCTTCTGTATTCTGTTTGTGAAGCACACTGTATTTTCTCTTTTTTTGTGAGACAGAGTCTTGCTCTATTACCGAGGGCTAGAGTGCTGTGGCATCAGCCTAGTTCACAGCAACCTCAAACTCCTGGGCTCAAGCAATCCTCCTACCTCAGCCTCCCAAGTGTCTGGGACTACAGGCCTGCACCACCACTCCTGGCTAATTTTTTATATTTTTAGTAGAGATGGGGTCTCGCTCTTGCTCAAGCTGGTCTCGAATTCCTGACCTCAAGCAGTCCTCCTGTCTTGGCCTCCCAGAGTGCTAGGATTACAGGTGTGAGCCACCACCCTCAGCCAGCACACTGTATTTTTACTTTCAAAAATTTATCCTAGTTTATATTTGTACAGTCATTATTGTAATTTCTGTATTTGCTCTCTGTAAGCTCTGTTAGAATGGTTTCACATCAATTACATCACTATTATATGTCCAGTGTTTACCATAATGTCAGACACATAGTACATGATCAAAAATATTCATTAAAAAATGAATACATTAATAA
>CM052436.1:48806228-48871666 GCA_028533085.1 Varecia variegata
CAAATATACACACAACTTTTTACAGTCTCTAACAGGGGATTCCTATGATACTGTGTTATCAGGATTACATGTATATTTTAATATGGCTGCCATAAACTGAAAGCCAAAGAAATATCAAAAGTATGCCTGGCACCTCTTGAGTATTTTGCATTGTAAACCCAATGAGAGCATTTCCATGATACAAATGGACAGTGTGTTCCCAGGTCAGTTACATTCCACTGACAGCCATGTTTGTAACTCCGTTGACTACCAGGGTACCAGAGCTGAACAAAACAGAGTTGAATGGGTGAAGTCAAAGACAAGGAAAGTAAAAGAAAGGAGCTGGAATTTAGAGACTAATGGAAAAGTTGTGCTCAGTCTGACACAACACTCATCACTCTCCTAAAATAAGTTTTTTCCTTGATAAAGTCATTGGCAACACCTGGAATTATGGAATTTTATTTGCAGAGTGATTTCCAAATAATTGGTGTCTCACTCAATTAAATGTCTCTCTTGGCAACTCGAGTTAAGATGAAGCTTGAGCTATTACTTGTCAACCCTCAAAAGAACATCATTAAAAAGGGTGATTTGTGTATTTAAGCAGTTAACTATGATCTTTGAAAGAACATGCTAAGGAAAGTTGTGCCTAAGCTTCATGTACCAGGTGAAGTCTGGAGAAAAATTGGATTCTACTGGGTTTCCTTTCTGTTTTGTTTACCTGGACTTATTTATTTTAATTTTTTTAAAAGAGAGCACATTGGCTGAGACATTTAAAATACAAAATGGTAATTAAGAATATTTGAGGCAGCTCCAGCTGGCTCTGGAATAGCTCCCAATAGGTAGGCTGACATTTCCACCTTCTAAGAATCCCTGCTTGGATGCAGTTTAGAGCAGCCAACCTTGATTCCACCCACCGTTTGATTAAACAACAGAGAAACTGCAAATAGTAAAAGTCACTTCTCTTGGGCCAGCTTAAACTGACAGCAAAAGCAAGAAAAGAGAATGATGGAAAAGGAGATTATGAATTAGTATAAAAACAACTTATCAAATTGCATTCTTCAAAGTGAGCATCTAATTGGTCAATGAACATTCTAAATGTAGAAATTGCTTTGGCATCTCCATAGCTGAGTATCTCGAGGGCATTTGAAACATAATTAAATTTTCATTTAAAATTATGCCTAAGTAAGGATTGAGATAAACAGCCACCTGTCTGCAAATCTTTAGGTACAATCTTCCATTGTGACTAAAAGCCTGAGATGTTGCTAGGACAAGAAGATAAAAAAACATACAAGACATGGTTCCTGCCTTCTGGAAGTTTATAAGGTAATTGAAAAGACAAAAGTTGTTCACCTAGAACAAATAAGTGAAAATGCCAAGTGGTGTATAATTAAATATCAAAATGAGTGTGTATATACTTTTTACATATATATATGTAAAAAGATTTGGGAATAATGAGGGCAATTGGATAATGATCTTTGGCAGAAAATATTTTGTGAATTTTACTGTTAGCCAGCTAATTGTAGGCAAACAGCAACTTCCAGGGCCTCATTTTTTTCCCTGTGTGATGGGTGGCGGCTTGTTCTGTGAGTCCATAGGTCCTTTACTGTTCTTCTACCTTAGGGTACCTAGGCATGTGCGCCATACATTTGTGAGTGAGAGGTTGTTATTAAACATGCAGAGGCTTCAGGAAGGTCACTGGGAAAGTGGGAAGATCACGTGGGGTGAAGCGGAATGATTGCCACTGAATTTCTACTCTGGATTAGGAGTTTACAGTCATGGGTTTTACCCTCAGTTTTCCCACCAGATAGCAGAATGGCAATAGCAAATCATTTTTCCTGAGTTTCAGTTTTCCCATCTGTAAAAGGAGGGCTTCGGACAAGGCAGTCTCTAACCTGTGTTCCACTTTCTATGAGGCTTTGGTTGCCTATGTCAGCTCCCATTTATCTCACCTGTGCCGCTAGTATGGTGGAAACCTCTACCGGTGGCTTTTCTTCATTAGATGCTGCTAGGCTGAGACCAGTTTCAGGACCCCTTATTGCACAATAAGTTTTCTGGGCATCACGTGTTGGTCTTGTGTGTCCCTTCTCACCTAGCACTTTATCACATGTCTCTGCTTCCCATTTCAAACAATTTTCTACTCTTCATTTCTCTACAATTAATCTCTTATCCCCTTTAGACATGTTCTTCTTCCAGACCGTTTTTTCTCTCTAAAATCTTCTCAAAGAGTTAAAAGTTACACAAAAATCTTTTTAAAATATTAGTAAGAAAGGACTATAATGATTGTTAACTCCTTCCTTCTTCATCTTTTCCTATTTTGGTAAATATCTCAATGTGAAACGGTCAATACTACACATTAGATGTGGACTGATAGAAACACATACTCTCTTCTCATGAACAGACTTTCTAATTGTGCTAACTGAAGGTTGGTATTTATAAATACTACATTACATAGTATTTAATAATCTATTCATATTTTAAAATGGCACATTCCATAAACAATTTGGCTGCCTTAGTACAAGATGTTTAAGGAAGTTTGTGTTAATTATATTATACCTCTATGAAGGCTAACACAACTGAAGTCTTTGCCTATACATATAACACCCTTTCTTTGTTGTGTGATAATTATACCCTAATTATGTAGACAATGTAGTTTAGCAGCATAGTTCTGTTTTGGAAAGGAACATTTTTACCTTTTAAATATTTTTAATCACATAACACATTCCTGGAGCATCAACTTGTCCTTTGCAGTTAGCATCTACAGAAAACTGTGCCGTTTGATTTCCTGAAATTTGCCTCCAGTCCCTCTCACTGATATGAATCTACATTTACTCCCATACTATTTTTTACTCTGACTGCCTCCAAAGATTTCTTATGTATTCTTGGACACTACAGGCTTACCTTTCATTAGATTCTTCTCTGTCTTGATTTTCTTTGTAACCTGGTATACATGTATTCCCCTACTCTTTGTTACTTCCTTTTACATTTCTTCGGTTGACTTGCTCTTCTTCACTACTAACTGGTAAATTGATGTTGGATCTACTCTGAATTCTCTCTTTCTCTCTCTCTCTCTCTCTCCCCCTGTCTCCCCACCACATCTCCTTTCATCCATCCATCCATCCTTCCATCCACATATCCAGTGTATTTACTCATTCTGAGTTGAAACTATAATTTCATTTTGGCAGTTCCAAAGTCCTTCGCTCAACCTGTATCTTTCTCTCTCCATAAGACATGATCACTGGGAAGCTTTGCTAATTTTTCAATCTTAATGTGCCTAAACCAAATTTAATTTCCATTTTAAGGACTTATCTCAATCAGATACCTATTACACATCATTTTTAAAAGAGAGTTTGATGGGGCTTATAGAAACACGTGTAATAATACCCATTGCAGACGTCATTGGGAACATAAACTGGTTAACTACAATGTAGGACCATTTGGCAATATTTATCAAATCACAAATACACACATCCCTTGGCCATAAATTCTACTTCTAGGAATCTGTCTTAGGAGTGTCCTTACACATGTGCTAAATGATGTATGGATGAGTGTATTTATTGTGACATTATTTGTAATTGGCATTTTTTTTTTTTTTTTGCAATTACAAATGTTGAAAACAACATAAACATATGACACTAGGAGGTTGGTTTAAAAAATAATTTTCAGGGAAACCAATTTGCTGGTAAGTACATGTGGTGCTTATTTTTCCATTCTTGAGATACGGGGTGGGGGGAAGGGATGGATGTATACCTACATGATGAGTGCATTGTGCACTGTCTGGGGAATGGACACACTTGAAGCTCTGACTCGCGGGGATGGGCAGGACATGGGCAGTATATATAACCTGAACTTTTCTAACCCCATGATAAGCTGAAATGAAAAAAAAAATAATGATAATAATAAAAAATAATACTTTTCATCTGTATTAGAGTATCATTCAGCAATTGAGAATATTCAAGAAGCCATATACCAATATGGAATAATCTTCAACATAGATTAAGTAAATATAGATTCAAATATATGAAAAATTTTTGAGAAAAAAGAGCAGAAGGAGATTTTTGACACTGTCAACAACAACAACAACAAAAAAAAAAAGAGCAGGAGGAGAGAATAGCCAGCTAGTTAGATAGGTAGATCATAAATCATTTTATTATGTATTTGCTTACCTCTATGTATCCTGAGATGTTGTATGCGTTTGGAAGTACCTACAAGGAACTGTATTGGCTGATTCCAGAGTGGAAACATTGAAGGCTGCAGGACAGGGGCAGAGGGAGACTTCTGCTTCTCCTCATGACCTACTGAGTGAGAGACTTTTCACTGTGTACCCTAGAACCTACTGAATTTTGAATGGTGCCGCTATGCCTTCTCTCCAAAAACTATAATGAAAAACAAATAAATGAAGGACCTAAGATATCATGAAAATAAGAAAGAGAATTGGAGCAATGGTAAATAAGTATAGAAAAACATGAAGATATAATAAGATAAAGGTAGTGGAAAGGCCAATACACAAAATTTTTGCTACAAGGCCTTATGCTCTCTAAGGAAAGCTGGACATTGCAATTTTGAGGCTGTGAATGATCCATAGTTTCCATTTTTAAAAAAAAAGCACAGGAAAGGTCTATTAATTCCTCAGCTGGGACCTGAGAGACACACAAGGGCTCTCATCAATGAGGCATTGTGTGAGATTGTGTAGCAAACCCTCAAAATACCTAAAATGCAGACCATTCTAACTTTCATGAGCCTGATTATTTTTTATATTTCAGATTTATAGAGGTATAATTGACGAATAAAATTGTATATATTTAAAGTGCACAGCGTGATGATTTGGTACATGTATGCATTGTGAAATGATTGCCACAATCAAATTAATTAGTACATCCATAACCTCACATAATTAACTTTTGTCGGGGGATAGGAGAGTAAAAATACTAAGATCCCTTCTCTTAGCAAATTTGAAGTACAGGTATACCTTGCTTTATTGTGCTTTGATTTATTGCACTTCACAGATAATGCATTTTTGACAAAGTGAAAGTTTGCAGCAACTCTGCATTGAGCAACCCTACTGGCACCATTTTCCCAACAACATGTGCTCACTTCCTATCTCTGGGATCACATTGAGTAATTCTCACATTATTTCATTTTTTTCATTATTATTATATCTGCTGTGGTGATCTGTGATCAGTGGTCTTCAAGGTTACTAATCTAATTGTTTGGGGGTGACATGAACCACACCCATGTAAGACAGTGAACATAAGAAGTGTTGTGTGTGTTCTGACTGCTCCACCAACAGGCCTTTCCCCCATCTCTCCCCCTCTCCTTTGGCCTCCCTATTTTCTCAGACAAAATGATATTTAAATTAGGCCAATTAATAACCCTAAAATGGTCTCTAAGTCTTCAGGCAAGTGAAAGAGTCTTATGTCTCTCACTTTAAATCAAAAGCTAGAAATGATGTAGCTTAGCGAGGAAGGCATGTCTAAAGCTGAGATAAGGCGAAAGCTAGGCCTCTTGCACCAAACAGGAAAGTTGCAAATGCAAAGGAAAAGTTCATAAAACAAATTAAAAATGCTACTCTAGTGAGCACACAGATAATAAGAGAACAAATAGCATTCTTGCTGGTATGAAGAAGGTTTTAGTGATCTGAATAGAAGGTCAATCCAGTCATAATATTCCCTTAAGCCATTACCTAATCCAGAGCAATAACTTAACTCTCTTCAATCCCTGCAGAGAAAAAATTTGAAACTAGCAGAGATGAATTCATTAGGTTTAACGAAGGAAGCCGTCTCCATAACATAAAAGTACAATGTAAAGCAGCAAGTCTTGAGGTAGAAGCCACACCAAGTTATCCAGAAGATCTAACTAAGATAAATGATAAAGGTGGCTACACTAAACAACAGATTTTCAATGCAGATAAAACAGCCTTAGATTGGAAAAAGATGCCATCTAGGACTTTCATAGCTAGAGAGGAGAAGTCAATGCTTCAAAGCTTCAAAGGACAGGCTGACTCTCTTGTTAGGGGCTAATACAGGTGGTGACTTCAGGTTGAAGCCAATGCTCATTTACCATTCTGAACATCCTAGATCCCTTAAGAATTATGCTAAATCTACTTTTTCTGTACTCTATAAATGGAGCAACAAAGCCTGGATGACAGCGAATCTGTTTACAGCATGGCTTACGGAGCATCTTAAGCCCATTGTTGAAACCTACTGCTCAGACAAAAATGATTCCTTTCATAATATTACTGCTCGTCAACAACACACCTGGTCATCCAAGCACTCTGATGGAGATGTATAAGAGAATAATGTTGCTTTCATGCCTGATAACACAACATCCATTCTACAGCTCATTGATCAAGGAGTAATTTTCAAGTCTTGTTATTTAAGAAATAGCTCCCATAGACAGTGATTCCTCTGATGGATTTGAGCAAAGTAAACTGAGAACACTTTGGAAAGTATTTGTCACCCTAGAATCCATGAAGAGCATTCATGATTCATGGGAGGAGGTCAAAATATCAAAATTAGCAAGAATCTGAAAGAAGTTGATTCCACCCCTCTTGGAAGACTTTGAAGAGTTCAAGACTTCAGTGAAGGAAGTAACTGCAAATGTGGTGTAAATATCAATAGCAAGCGAACTAGAATTAGAAGTGGAGCTTGAAGATGTGACCGAATCGTTGTCATCTCATGATAAAAATTTAATGGCTGAGGAATTACTTCTAATGGATGAGCAAAGAAAGTGACTTCTTGAGATGGAATCTATGCCTGGTGAAGGTGCTATGAACATTATTGAAATGACAGATAGGGATTTAGAATACTATGTAAGCCTACTTGATAAAGCAGTGGCAGCATTTGAGAGGACTGACTGCAGTTTTGAAAGATATTCTATGGTGGGTGAAATGCTATCAAACAGCATCACAGGCTTCGGAGAAATCCTTTGTGAAAGGATGAGTTAATCCATGTGGTAAACTTCACTGGTGTCTTATTCCAGGAAATTGCCACAACCACCCCAGCCTTCAACAACCACCACCCTGATCATTCAGCAGCCACCAACATCGTGGCAAGACCCTAGATCAGTAAAAGGATTATGACTCACTCTAGCTCAGATGATTGTTAGCATTTTTTAGAAATAAAGCATTTTTAATTAAGGCATGTACATTGTCTTTCATACATAATGCTGTGGCACACTTAATGGACTACAGTAGAGTATAAACATAACTTTATATGTACTAGGAAACCAAAAAATTCATGTGACTTGCTTTATGCAATGTTCTCTTTATTGTGGTGGTCTGAAACCAAACCCTGTAGTATCTCTGAGGTATGCCTGTGTAAGGATTAAAATATATATATTTTCCTAAAAGTTCTTAAATGTTATCTTTCAAATTCTGTTCTTTAATCATCTGGAATTTATTTTACCTTATGATGTGATGAAAAGATCTAATTTTACCATTTTCTATGTAGCCAATTATTTCTACACCATTTGTTGAAAACTGTCTTATTACTTTTCTAATTAAAAATGCCACTTCCTATACTAAATTTCCATAACAGTTGAATGTGTTTTTAAAATGCTAATCCAGTCACCTATGTGTCAGTACCAGCCTGTCTTAATAACTTTAGCTTTATAATAAATCTTGACATTTGGAAGAGCAAACTCCCTCCCCCAAAATGCCATCTTATTCTCTCTCAAAATTGTATCAGCTATTCCTGGACTTTTGTACTTTTTTTTATTTTGTTTTGTTTTTTTAATCTCAGCTTTAGAGAGCTATTATTGGCAAACAAAAATTGTATAAATTTAATGTACACAATGTGATGTTTTGATATAGTATACATTGTGAAATGATTACTACAATCTGGTTAATTAACATATCTATTACGTTGCTTAGTTAATGTGTGTGTGTGTGTGTGTGTGTGTGTGTGTGTGTGAGTGTGTGTGTGGTGACACACTTAAGATCTACTGTCTGCAAATTTCAAGTTCACATACAATACGGTGTTAGCTACAGTAACCATGATGTACATTAGATAACCAGAACTTATTCATTCTGTGTAACTGAAATGCTGCACTGTTTGACCAACATCTCCCCATTACCCCCACTCCCCAGCCCCTGGTAACCCCCATTTTACTCTCCATTTTCACGAGTTCAACACAGAAAGACGAATAACAGGAGATCTCACTTGCAGGTGGAATCTTAAAAAATAAACCTTTGCACTTTGAAACATATTTTAGAAATAGTTTGTCAAATTTTATAAAAGCCTTGTTGGCATTTGATTATAATTGTATTTAATTAATTTACTGTGTTTATATTATTCAGTCTTTCTATTAATGGAGAGATCACTATAGATCCCCATTTATTTATGCTTTCTTCATGCCTTTCAACAAAAATTAAAAAAAAATTTTTCATTAGGGTCTTACACCTTCTTTGTTTGATTATTTTCCCTAGGTAACTTAAATTTTCTACTGTTATTATAAAAATTGTCTTAAAAATAATTGCATTTTTGTTTGTCTCTGTATAGATAGGAATGTTGATTTTTGTATATTGATTTTTCTGCCTAGTAAACTTACTGAACTTATTTATTGATTCTAAATATTTTTTATAAGTAGGCATATGCAAATAACCAAATGTATTTTGCTGTTGTTGTTAATTAACCTTCCAGTCCTTACAGTTTATATTTCTTTTCTTGCCTTACTGCACTGACTAGAATCTCCAGAATAATGCAGAATGGAAGTGATGCAATATGCACTATCGTTCACTTCAAAATTTTAAAAAAAGTTTCTAAGATTTAAGTATGATTTCTGATGTATGTTTTAGACAAAGACCCTCTGTTAGGGGCTGATACTTTTGTGTCCTCTAAAGCGTGGGGCTTTAGATGAAAATGTGGCCTCAACCAGCAGCCAGCTCCAGCCTCCGTCAGCCTTCTTCAGCAAGCCCAGAAGCTCCACTCTGTGCCATGATGTCACTCCAAGTAAGGCATGTTTATACTCTGTTCGCCAAAAGAAACCAAACCAGCCCTGTCTTAGCCTGCTTCAGACTAGAGCTGGAAACCAGCGGGCTTGTGACATGGCTTTAATCTGCTTTGCTTTCTAGTGTTACTGCTCCAGAGATAGTTACCTAATTTTTAAGTGCAGCCAAGTTATTTCATTGTTTCACATCACATTTGCCTCACACTGCTGTGTTTGGGGAGTAAATGGGTACACAAAGACACAAATTTACAATAATGTTTAACTTGGGAGCCATTTCCATCCTGCCCACCCTGTCTCCACCCCATGCAATTCCACCCCAACCCCTCCCCTACTCCCAACCCTGCTTGGGTTCTCATGCTCTTATTCACAGCTGCTTAATTCCAATTTGGATTAGCTCCAGCCTCCAGCATACAGGATACTTGATGCTGGAGAACAAGACAGAAGCTGCTGCTTAAGGACCTTGGCCCAGATGTGTCAGTGTGGCTGAAGGAACAGAAAAGAGATAAAGGATTAAAAAATTGAGATGTGAGTAGACTTCAAGGAGGACAGTGGACTTCAGCCAAGCCGCTTGGTGTGGAGAGGAGAAGGGAAGGTCTGCAAACCCTAAATGTTTACAATATCATTTAGTCCCATGGTCATTGTATGTGTATATCACAAATAACACATGGTGTCTGGTAATTTTCAACACTGATGTTGGCCTCAGAATGAAAGATAAAAAGTATTAAAAAAATCATTTGGTTTTACAGAACACCAACTCACTATATTTGAGAATTTGGGTCATATGAAGTTTGTTACAAAATTTATTTGGTTATAACAGCAGATGGTCTTTATATATATTCAGAAGTCATGATATATTATTTATATGCAATAATCATCTAATATAGTGAAGAAGGGGGAAAGTCTAGAGTGAACCTGGACCAGAGGCAAACATCAGGTTTTGAGTAAGACTTTTATGCTCTTGCATTTTTAGTTCTGAGGATTTACATACTAATCTACAGCAAATGAGTAAATGCTGAAGCCTCGGACTCAGGGTGTTCAATTAATTGTGGAATGGTGAGGGAGATGAGGGCAAGGCAGTGCTGACTGGAAAAGCATGACCCATATTTTCTATCAATTGCACTACTAAATCGTGCACAAAAATGCAGTGACTTGGGAAAAGAGACACCTCACTGCTCATTTCAGACTAGATCTTTGAATCTTGAGTATGTGAGGTTTTGTTTGTTTATATTACCTGGTCTATATAGGAAGAGAGAAAATTGGACCAGAAGCTAGAAATCACTGGGTAATTCTATGCCATTTCTCCATAATGCCATGCTATGGAGCAGGCTTCCTGAAAACAAATATTTCTTACAGTAGTTTCATAGTTTTACCAATTTAACATTAGAGAAATGGATTCTCTATAAAATTTCCCTCAATTTTCAACGTATTTTGTTTCCTTAAACATTACTCCTATACATCTCCCCTTTGAATGCACCCTAACCACCACCACTACCACAAAAACTTTTGATAATATAACAGTTGTTCAATTGTTGAGGAAGCAACAGAAGACTGAGAGCTTTTTCCTGAGTGGATCTATTCCAGGACAGAGGTGTTTTAGAGTCAATATTTTGCAGCACAGTAGTACACTAAAGTACTTTTGAAGCATCAGGGAGCTGCAAGCCAGCGAAATTCCTACAGTGTACAACCACGTCCATTCCCTTTGAGTCACGCTGTTTAATTTCTGGAGCCTGCTATTTGGGTAATGTCAGAACACTAGGGAAATGACTGAAAAGCTGAAATAGGTTTGAAAAAAGTATACAAGCATGTGTTGGGCATAGACAGAATGGGTGGTTTTATTTAAAAGTGTGTCCATTTTCAGTAATTCCTTGGTTTGGTAGCTAATAAAGTGCTATGAAGAAATATACAAAAATACATACAGAAACAGATAAAAAAAAGTACATCAAATAACAGACAGTAGATCGTATAGGGACCATTGCAGGACACTTCCCAGATAGCCCAAGGCACTCACTTTCCCACTTGCCTGTATGTAGTCTGGACTGCTGATGGCTCATAGCTGGGTGCCTCTGCAGCAGTTGCCATTAACTAAAGGAAAGTGCTTCATCCAAGGTTCTACTCATTACCTGAGGGCAACTTGCATCCAATAATTGGTCGATGTGAGGATAAAAAGGCATAGTTCCCTTGCATCGGGTGGAACGAGGGGGTTATCCTAGCTCCAGAGCCCTGCTTTGTATTGGCTGAACCTCTGTTGCACTGCATTGCTGTTCAGCTTTACCCCCTGCTGGTCCTGTGCCCCTAGCTCTCACAGGTATGTTGTTTCCAGAAGCCATTCTCAAAACCTCTTTGAGTAATTTTCTGTCTTAGAATTTTTCTCAGAAAACATGACCTAAGACTATTAATACCAAAAGTGATCTGAGAGAAGACTTTCAAAGAGGATCTTGGAGCTAGATTATTCTCTGGCTTGCTGGCAATGAGTCCCTCATCTCTAGCGTAGGTGGAGCACTGACAGCTCCTGACATGTGGTTGCAGTGAAATTGTTAAAATTTCCATCAGTGCAGTTGCAATATCACAGGTGTTTAATAAGTTTGGGGAAATCATAATTACAAGGTCTATGAAATCAGATAACTGTTGCTGAGGACCATCAATGCCTTGGAGAAAGACAACAAAAGCTAAAAGTCATCAATCACCAACATAAGGCAAAGTGTGAGTGCCAGACGGCCTTCTTGCAACGGGTAGACTCTCTCCTGTAGCTGGAGGACAGAAAAAGCTGAGGATCAGATCCAAGGTTTAATTGTAAGAGTAGCAGAGCTCCAGAGAAAGTTGAATTTCTAACGCTAGCAAGTCTGCTACTAAGATTAGGAATAGGATCGTGGGACTGAGGGTAGGGGCATCTAGGCTGATGCACTCAAAAAGATCATATCCCCAGAATCCCCTAAGCACTCTAGGCCTTCAGAAGAACCCCACTCTTATTTGTCAAAAATGAGCCCTTATCTCTTGCTTAAAGATAATGCATAGGTTACTATATGGCAAGATAGCAAATCGTATGAGAACTACCATCACTTCTCCTTCTAAATATCAGTCAAATAACTAGAATCAACTTTCAACATAACCTGACCAGGGAAACAAAGAGATGATACTCTGAAGGAACTTCAGGACCTAGCTAACATGCTGGTGGGAGCTGGGATTTTATCTATAGACTTGGATCCTGTGAGGTAGTTATATATGGAACTAGATCCTAAAGGTACTGATCAATAAGAATGCAATATAAAATTAGATAACAAAATATTTTTATTAATATGAAAGCATCCTCCCATGATATATTCTATGTGACACTCTAGCAAAGACACTGGGAGAGTTCCTAGAATAACTCTGGAAGCTTGGATTAAATGAAGCTCCATTCAAATGAAACAGAAATGCTAAATCTTTCATGGCAAATGGTGGAAAGGCACAGAGAAGTGGGTATACTAGAGTGGACATATTTCTTAAGGTCAGAAAGCCCACCAGATGATTATATTCCATGGAGGTGTCTGGAGAATATTTTCTTCACCAAAATATTATGGGATTTTCTGGTAAACAAAAAAAAAAAAAAAAAAAGAAAAGCCACCAGAATCAGTAATCACAGTGGTGGCCTTTCTCTGTAGGCCAGGGCTGAGGGAAAAAGATGATATTAAATAACTGGCTCTGTGATAACAACAAAGACAGTTGAATTCCAAAATAATATAGACCAGGTAGAAGCACTTAACCATCAGAAGCAAGATAGCATGTACAAGTATTATAAAATGGCTAACAGAACACAATTCTCCCAGGAGCAAGATAGATGGGTAGCCAAAAAAGATATTGCTCAATCTGTACCACAATGACAATAAAATCAAGGAGTATGATCAGAAGACTGAGAGCAACTTCTCAAATAAAAAGTCATTATCCCAAGCCCAGTTTTAGACCTGAGTCAGTTCTCAGACCTGGCTACCACTGACCCAAGAAGAGGCTGGGTCCTCATCAGAATGGACTGTACAACCCTGGCTCTTACCCATGGAGTGTAGACATTTACCAAGGTAATCATACACCGTGGAAATGGGGATACCCAGACAGTTCAAGGACTCTTGTACAAAGATTTGAGTTGACATTATTATCCACTGACCTTACACTTCATAATGGCCCTCATGCTAGAGTGGTGCATGGAAGGTCAAGATGTCAAATGGAGTCCTGGCCCAGGTCAACTTACATTTAGTCCACTGTATATAGTTAAAATGAACATACTTGGTAATTGACAGAATCTCCATGTAGATTCCTTGGTCTGAAGATAAGAGATCCCATAGTAGAGAAGACCATATAGAAGTCTCTGCAACTGCCCCTACCCCAGTTAAAATTTAAAATTATAAACAATACTGCATCATAGGAATAATCACAAAATTAGGGATACCCGTCATTATGCAAAGGTAGTAGTTCCCATTATATCTCCATTTTTTCACCAGTTTGGCCCCTACAAAAACCAGAAAGATTCTGAAGTGTGACAGTACACCACTAAAACAACCATGTGACAATCCCAACTGCAGCTGATGACCCAGATGTGTAATCTTGGTCAGAGCATAGTAACATGATCTCTGGTACATGATATGAAGCCATTGATCAGGTAGACTTGCTCTTTTCTATCCCCACCAGGAAGGAGAACCAGAAATAGCTCACAGTCATGTAGGAAAAACAACAGTACTATAGTCTTGCCAGAGGGATGGCTAAATTTTACACCCTCTGTCATAATATATTTCAAAGGATTTTGGATTATTGAGACATTCCACAGATGACATTTGTCCACTATTTTGAGAATGTTATTTAAAATGAACTCAATAAGCAAAAATTTTCAGAAGCTTTGGTAAGACATGTGAGCTACAAAGATTCATGGACATGCCATCCAGTGATGTTTTTAAGGATCCAGTTATCTTGGGCATGCCAGGACACCTTCAAAGGAAAAGACATATTATAGCATCGTGTACCCCTTGCCACTAAGAAAGAAGTACAATGACTGCTAAGCCTCTTTGGTTTCAGGCAGCAGGATATTTCACCCTTAAATAAAACTACTCTGACCCATTTACTGAGTGATCTGAGAAGCTGCCTGCTATGAGAGAGACCCCAGGTAGGAAAGGGCTCTGTAGCAGATCTAGACTGCAGTGCTTGCAACTCTGTCGGTTGAACCATACAATCCATCAAACCTTATGGTATTAAAAGTATCTCTCGTGGAAAAAAACAAAAACAAAAACACTTATGAAGTTTATGGCGTGCCCCAATAGGAGAAGTAAAATGTAGACAGCTATAGTTCTAGAACAAGACCATGTTATCTACAGCAAAAAACTGCATACCACTTGAAAAACTTCTGATCCATGGTTGGAGTGCCTGGGGGTGGGCCTCAAGTGACTGTGAGCTCAGAGCCACCCACCTTGAGCTGGGTTCTGTTAGAACCACCAAGTGATAAGGTAGGTGGGCACAGCAGTAGTTCTTCACAAGACAGACTTGAGAAATCTAGGATCAGCATAAACAAAGCCAGAGAATACAAATTAGCTACATGACAGGTGGCCCAGATCCTACGTCATCCACTGTGCTGCAGCAGTTTACACCTTTGGATAAATATGTTATGTTTGGGGGTGGATGGAGAAAGAGTCTATCGTGAGTAGCTGGTAGAGGAGGAAAAAGTCTGAGCTTGTCTCATGAACAGGACACAGTCTGTGTGCAAGCTGCAGATGGACCGCAGCTACATGATCTGAAGTCCTATCCACGGGTGGACCTAAAAGACAAGGGTGACACAAAATTCTTTCACTGCACAGAGCTTAGATGGTACACTTCATTATATATTTTGTGTGAAAATAAAATTGCCCTAAGAGGAAAATATATCGGAACTCAAAGGAAGCAGTGAACACCATAGCTGAATGGCCGGGGGGCTGCTAGGAGAACGACTGAAAAATAGAGTTTAAGGACATCTGGAGAAGAAGGATGTGGATGGAATTCTGGAATTCCCTGAAGTGTGAAGACCTTTGAATTACAACTTAACACTTACCAAAGAGCACCTACCAAGGCACTATTAAAACCGAGTAGAGGAACTGAGCCAGTCACTTCACAGCCATGCTCTGTCATCAGCCATCCCAAGGGCTGGCACCGCGTGCACATGAATGGAGTAGCCATGGTGGCAGGAAGGGAAGCTATGCGTGGGCCCAACACCAAGGGCTCCCACTCACCAAGTATGATCTAGCTATTGCTGCTGCCAAATGTCCACACTACCAGCCACAGAGACCAATGCTGAGTTGCTGGCGTGATGCCATCCCTCAAGGAGAGCCACAAATCACTCATTAGAGATTGCTGACAGTGGACCCCTACTACCCCTTGCCTCAGTTAGGACCAGCCTGAAGTGCCATTCCACCTCTCAAATTACCTGCAGAATGGTCTGAAGTCTTGGACACAGCTGTATTGCAGCTCAGCTTCTCCCTGTGCCTGGCCCTGCGTCCCTCACCCTCACAAGTATTGTTCTGACTGTGCTCCCTGGTAAATCCCCTACAAGAAAACTTCTGTCTCATTGTTTCCCAAACACTCCAACCTAAGACAGATGGAGAGGTCCAGGACTTTCCCCGTGAGCTAAAGTAATTACCTTAAGAAAAGAACATGAATTAACATCAGTGGTCATTTTTCCACATCTGCAAATTCAGCAAAATGGTATTACTTCTTACTTAAAATAAGAATTTTCTTTTTGCTCAGCGGTGAGTTAGCACCAGTAATTTGAAGAAAGAAATTATTTTATTTGCATTCTATTTAAATTGCTTATTGTTTCCCTGTCATGACCTAGAAAGTCATAGAATTAGGTTTTAGAATCCCTATAAAGATATACAGTCTACTAGAGGGCTTCAAGCAAGCAATATTGCCTCTTTTTGTACATTACAAATGGGAAGTTCGGAGAGATCGGTTGCCTTGCATAAGCTGCACAGCTAGGTTAATACTAAAGGAGAAATCAGAAAATAGATTTAGCAATGCTTAGTACAGTGTTTCTTCCTATTAATATGTTAAACTTCTAAGTCTTTGAAACCTATTAAAGTCTAAGCAAAACGAAGCACTGTAATGAGGAGATTCCATCTATTTCTAAAGAGCTATTTGCTAAAATATCGTGTACATTTCTCAGAATATGATTATAAAATACATAAGGAGAGTTGTAACTTGGCTAATTTATGTTGAAGAGAGAAATGGAAGAATTGGCTTTCAAGAACCTTAACTAGACGTGTGTAAAAAAATAGAAGAGTCTACCTGATCCTAAATTTCCATAGAAAACCAAGGTCTTTCAAAGAATCAAGAAGATAATGTACTTAGATTTCAAAATAAAGTATTTCTGATACTAAGATATTTTAATAGACATGACCAACGCCATCAGGTAGATATTCTAAAATCAACCCAAGTCTTTTGAGTTGCAATTTAGGCTCATTGAAATATTTTCAATTCCCAGAAGCAATGAGAAATAAACCTAAGATGTTCCCAGTATGTTCTTTTAACTATCATTAAGAAGTGAAAATTCTATGAGACTTATTTATAATCAAATTATCCACCAACTACAGGTCATGCATCTTTATATTGCAAAGAGCTAACTAGATTAAGAAAATGCAATATACATAGCTGATAAATAACCCAGCTAGAATATACTTTCAGAGTCTATCATATTTCGGTTTTATCATAAGTGGAGAAAAATATATAATGCATAAAAATGTACAGAATATACAATCACAACTTAGCACCAAAGGGAGTGGGGAAATAATTGAAAATAAGGAAAGGTTCGGCCAGGAAATTAAAAATAATAAAGAAAATGACATAATGTGAAAAATGAAATTAACTTTGTTTAATGGCAGAAATAAAGAAACTAAATTTTAAAACACATAAGAGAAAGCAGTAACATTTCAAAGGCAATGATCTGTCTGCCTTTCTTAGAAGGAGGGTGTTTTTTTAATTGTTCAAGTATTTGATTAATTGTGAAAATAATGAAGGGGAAGGTGTACTCTGATGTGTGTTAGCTGAGGCAGTGTGGTTGTAGCTGGAAAGAAATGGACTAGGAGTCAGAGGAATTAGCTCAGAGAACCAGCTCTATTCCTGCCAACTGGTTGTCATGAGAAAACTCACTTAGCTCCTCTGTGCCTTGATATTTTATTTGAAAAATGAAGCCACAGGGAAAAGTGTTTGCAATTTTTTCTAGTCCTACAATTCTATGGCAATTTTTGTTTTTCTGGGCTTATTTTAGGAAATATAAAATATTTAGTAATTTTAGAAATATTTATTGAGCATAGACTCTATTAATAACAACTCTTTCTATTTACACAGAACTTTATACTTTTACAAGTTATTTTCATGTCCCTTTACCTCATTTGATACAATGAGTAAGATGAGTAAGGTAGTTGTATCTCCATTGTATAAATGAAGGACTGTACACTCAGAGAAGTTAAGGAACTTGCCCAGGATTATAGAAGATTGAAGGGTAGGCAGGACTCAAAGCTGTATTTCCTTACTGCAAGGATGCTCCACTATCCAATCCATCCACTATGGCAAAGGAAGAGCTTCTTCAAAAGGAGGTTTCATTGCATTTAAGAAGTACTCATTGCTCCTAAATTATTTCACAGTCCTCTTGACTTTATGCAGTGTAGGACTTAAAAAGATGGGAATGCTTAGAGCCCACATCTACTATGTGCATATATAAATAGATAATCCCATCTGGGTGAATTTGCCTCCAAAATTATTAATTTCAACTCTTACATGTTTTAGATGAGTAAAATGAAACCCAGAGAGGTCAAGTTACTGGCTCAGGTCACACAGTTAGTGATATAGCTCATGACTAGAACCAAGAGCTTCTGACTCCTTCTGCTGTTTTCATTTCACATGCTACCTTTCTGTAAATGAATATGATTTGGAACTATGAAAGTAGTTCTGCCACCTTATACATACGTGACACAGCCAAAGTCAGTTGGCATTGATTAAATAGTGTATAGTATTAATAAAATGTCTTTGCAAATATAAGGTAATTGTTTCCTAGAATATGCTTTACCATAAGTTCAACATATTTTTAAACACTGTTGACTTTCTGAATTCACTGGGACAACTGAACTTTATAAAAAAAATAATGTTTTGGTTTTCTTTTACAAATGTTAGAGTCTTTACATACCTAGAAGATATATTTTAATGGAGAAGAGAAAGGAAATCATATCAATTAAGTGTCTACAGTGTGCCTAGAACTTTAACTACAATGTCTTTACTTAGCTATCAAGATAACTTACAAATTATTAGCTCTGTTTCTAATAGTAAATAAAAATAAGGCTCAGCATGTCAATTAAGATGTGCTAGGCTACATGGGCAATTAGCAGGGGAGTCAAAACTTTGATAGAGTTCTATCTGGACAATTATTTATTAATAATTCATTAAGCCTCTGTTTTTCTTCTTATGAAATGGGCATAATATCCAGTTACATCAAATACAATAGATATTAAAACATTTAATGCACCATGAAGTACTCATGTACATACAAATTACTATTACTATTCTTGGTGAAGAGAAAATGTATCTTAATATTTTTCTTAATTTTCAAGTCTGCCAGTAACATATTCTGGAAGACAAACATCTCCATCAGAGAAAAATAGTACTAAAGTCCACGAATTATTCTTTTGTTGTTTTTGTTCTAAAGGCTCCATGTTACTTTCAAAATTGCACTGAGGCCTTGATCATATTTGTTGATCAAGCATGTATAAAACTGAACATCATTAATGAGAAAGTAAGATTTATGGAATTCAAAATTGCTTTGGGAAATGACAATACAGTTTCATTTATTAATGGTCACTAATGGCTACAATCAAAGCAGCAACTGCTAGGCAAATAAACAAACAATTAGCTGGTTTATTTGAAATGTAAGCAGAGGATAATCTAGCGATTTGTTCATTATTCTTATCTGCTGGGCCTCTTATCTCTCAATTCCATAAGAGAAGAGCTGAATACAAACTGAATATTTTTATATTACGTTACATTTTAAATGGTCTAGGTGAGTTTGTGCTTACCTTCTAATTTAAATTCTGTTTATATCTACATTTTTATTCTGTGTTTCCATAAAGTAGACACTAACTAATTAAAATACAGTAACTCCCCACTTATCCAGAAGGTCCAGCTTGTCAGAAGTCTCTGATAAAGGCCTCAGAGAAGCCAGAAATATCTACACCAAAGTCCTGCATCAAGGCTCTTAGGAATTCATAAAGAACTTTATTGGCTTTTTAAATATGCAGTTCTTTTCAAGCTTAGTTATCTGGCTTCTCAGCCTCTGATAGATTAGTAGAAGCAAACCAGAAAAGGTCAGAAACTGTCTGCGGCAGGTAAAGTATGAACGGATGTGATGGCTGACAGCCTTTTACCACGATGTCCAAAAACCAGGTCTGCAATAATTGTCCTGGATCCCAAGAAAGGGCTAAATGATGTTAATGATGCTTGGATGCTAATTTTCTGGTTAAGTCATGCATTTTAGAACAATTTCCTGAACTTAAATGTGGTTAAGTTCAGGTAGCTGTAAAATTGAGTGATGTGTGCGACTGTGCACACACGTGTGTGTGCATGTGTGTGTGTATGTGGAAGAGAAAGAGAGAGAGAGGAAATGTGTAACTGGTAATGCCTTCTTAGAGTAGGTAGGTACCACTTAAGAAGGATCTTAGTAAAGGAGAAGGAAATCATAGAAAAAGAGGCATATATTTTGAGAAGAGGGAACACCATAATTTAGAGTTGAAATGACTTGAAAGAGGGGTGAATGGTTTGTTATTTGATATGGTTGGAGTGTAGAGTGTAGAGTCTAAGTAGAAAGGTAGCCAACAGCCTGGCTCCATCTTTCTTTTAAGTCTTTAGTTATTGTTAAAGTCTCCTCCTCCCTGTAGACTCTATGACTCTACCTTGGGGTGTCACTCTGTTATTTTTACACTACTATAATTAAAGGGCCTGTGATATGGTTTGGTTAGGAGGATAAAGGAATAGAGTTTGGAATGCATAGGCATGCGGGAAGATAAGAAAAAGTTACCAATCTATTCTGCAAAATCCATCATAATGCCCTACGTATTTTTTGTGTCTCATCTAGTTTTCACAACAGTCACAAATTACCATCACTGTTTTTATTTTCATCTCAGGTGAGAAAACTAAGATGCAAAAAAGCTAAATGTCTTACTTGTAGAGAATTCATAAAGCCATTCAGTGGCAAGGCCACATTTCATACTCAGATATGTCTGGGTCCATTTCTGTATGTTTTTTACCATACCATAGTACTAGCTCTGCAGAAAGAAACAGTGTACACGAAACTGAACTATGGCTTCTAACAGCAAACTACCTACTGCAAAATAATAATGGTTTGAATTTCTGAGTAGATTTATGTGAACAAACAAGTAAAGATTGAGCACAAATTATGGGCCAATGACATTAATAATGACACATTATTAATTGACATTTATTATATGGTAGAAAACATATCTTATATACCCCATCAGTTAGGAATGGCTATTCTCACATTAAAAATAAAGAAACTGTAGCCAAGAGAGTTTAAAGAATTTGCCGACCATAACATAATTCTAAGTGGTGGTGCTGGATGAACTTTCCCCCCCTTTGTTATGGTGTCTCTCTAATACCCAAAAAGGATTAAGTTTAATGCAAGGTGGGAAGTTGCATGGGACTAGGAAATGAGTACTTGATATTACTAGTAAACAACAGATTTCTCATCACTGTATATGTATGTATCTATGTTTGGAAATAGAAGACCCATAATGCTTCCTGTTATTCCTACAATTATATAACTGGCTATAATAAGGCAGTAACTTTAAAACTCTGTACTGTACACAAACTTCTGCTATTGTTCTAATTTTTATAATGACTTGGAGCAGCCAGCTCTCTACTGTACCCAAACCAAATGAGATGTTGGGGCAGTTTACAACCTATTCAAGTTTATTAGTGATGAAAAAAACTAACTGCCACAAAATCTGCTCAAGCTTTTCAAGTGATATAGTTGAGGAAAAGACTGTAATAGCTATCTAGAGATCTGGCTCTAGTGTTGTCTTGCACTAATTCAGCCTGTGGCTTTGTAGGAGTCACTAACATAATCAGTTTTTCCCCACATATGTTACAATGATAGTTCTAGCATTATTCATTTTACTGGTCTGTACAGAACTGTAGACGAGGATCGAAAGACCCAGGTTTGAGCCTTGTTGATTCTTAATTGTGGGACATTGTTTTCTCATGTATAAAACAGGGAAGTAATATCTGTGTCTTCGGCTATCCTAAGGATTACATTCCATGGAAAGTGCCTGGCATTGTGTTGAGCATTTATAAACATGATATTAAATAGCAAAAGTTATTAATATTATCCTTCCCTAAGGTTCAAATGAAAGCAATAAAAGGATGTGAGAGATTTAGGAGAACTCAGTAGAATCTCCTGTCTTTTGAAAGGGGAATAGGGGTGATTAATTTATATGGACACAGTTTGAATCAACTGCTTCTGTTTTCTCCTATTAATTCTGAAAAGATAAGGAAACTGAACACTACCAGGAAGATTATCCAAGAACATAGCAAGCCACGTCTCTTAATTTGTAACCTCCTTCCCATTGGAGAATCCCCAAGGACTACTGAAAGTAAAGACAATAGGAGAAGCAAGAGGTTAAAAAAATAGGGTAGGATATGCTTGTCATGTAATAAATTTTTTATGGCATATAGTAAAACTGGAAAATTAAACACATGCAGATGATGTTCTTTTTACTGCCTGAAGCATTCTTTCCTCCTTTCTCTGCCTGATGAACCTCAAAATTCCTTCCTACACCCAAGAGTCCTTTCCTGACATGCAGGCTGGTCCAAGGCCCGCTCCTCCACTGTGCTCACGTGAATCCAATCATTATGCACTTTTATGACTGAATTTTATCTAACATTAAAACTATCTGTTTACCTGTTCGTTTCCCTTTCTAAACTATAATTTCCTCAAAGGCAAGGACCCCCTGCTCATCTTTATTTCCCTAAGACAGTGTCTGTCAATAAATGTTTATTGAAGTAGACTAAATTATCTTCTTGATTATGTTAATATATCTTAAATAACTTTTGAAAGTAGTTCAACATCTAATCTATCATTTTTTCACCAAACATATTACTCATAACATTTTTTATAATTTCTAATGACATATTAATAAAATAACCATCTGCTAATCTTCATAGTTAAAAGTATATTCATTTTATAGATACACTTTACCAAAGCTCTTAATTTCCTATCATTTTTTGTAAACAAGCTGTCTGGTGTTGACTTAGATTCTATGGTACAGAGGCAGATTCTGTTGGCTTTCAGTATGTCCCTCTGATAGAATGCCCACATTTTTTCTAACTGCTGGCTATTAACAATTGCCCTGAAGGTAAGTTCCTTAAGGCATACAACTGGAGTTATTTCTTAACTAATTATATTCATTGCTCAGAGTTGGCTCCTCTTAATAAAACAGAAAAGGTTGTACACTCCCTTGGTACAATTACATTGAACTGTAAAACAGCTGTTTCTGCTTTTCTACTTTGTTTACCTGACTCTGGTTCAATCAAGAAGACTTTCAACCATGGTAGGAAAAACCTCCAGCTCTTAAACTTCCCTTTCCAGGGATTTGAGCAGGCTTTCCTAAGGTTATATAGATTGCACAGCTACTTTTCCAAGATGATTGACAATTTGACAGTTTGTAAAGACACAAATTTCTTACTTATGCCCTGCACATAAGAAATCATAAAAAACAAATATAAAGCCAAACACCAAAACTGAACAGTTATAATGCATTTTTCTTGTAAATAGGTATAAGTACTGGGACTGCATTTCACAAGAAAAATAATCACATCGATGGACATTGCTTTTTACTAATATCCATTTATTAATTAGATTTTCATTTTATAGAATTTCTATACATCCTTCTGCCCCATCCTTCATAGGGCATAAAATTAAGAATGCAAGTATTGTTTTCCTTCTTGACATCTGCAAAGCCCTCACATAAGCAATGACACACAGTCAGTAGTTCACACATGCAATATTCTTGTAATGTTTATGTGGGTACATATTCCTGGATACAGAATGGAAACGTTTATAATCAAGAAAGAAATTTATCATATACCCTACTGAAATGGACAATTCTAAGAAAAGATTAGAGGTAGCAAGAAGCCAGAATCCAGGAATGAGAGACAGAAAACAGGGCAAAATTAGGAAATAAAGTAGAAGGTTATTGTCATCCTTGGTTGGGTAAGAATAATGGTAGAGCTGGGTGCATCTACCTCCCCTCAACCAGAGAATCATGAGTACCTCCAGATTTGTTTAAATATTTGTGCATTTATCCTGCTGCACACACTTAAGTAGCCAGTGATGGCTATACAAAATAGGATACACATTCCCTTGCTAAATAATACAACAGTGATTTCATTAAACTTGTCATTATTGAAAATTGTATTGTAGAAAATCCACCAGCCAATCACCTTCAAAACCATTCAATTTGCTCATGTCCATCTAGAATGAAAGGCTTGCTGCACAGCTGTGTTGAAGACTATGTAATGACTTTAAATCTAGGACACAGACTCTTTTTGCATGTCCAATCGATTTGTTAGGAATCTGATCCTGTGCTAATGGGGCCGTGTGCATTAAAATTCACTCTTTGAAAATTGTATCTGAACTGGATGCTGCATATAGCTTTTGAACTATACCAACTTGCTTTTGCCTTTGCTTCATTTCCAGAACAGGTTATTTTTTCTTTGAGAAGAAGACTACTGTTTTCAGAGGCATAAATTGAAGACTAAAAAATGTTCACATACTGGTGCTGTGAATTCTTAAATTAGTTTGTGTTGATTGTAAAGTAGCCAGATTCGAATACATGAAGGATATTTCCTAACTTCTAAGGAAGTCTATGTGGGCTTGGAACAATGCATTCTTACTAATTTTATTATTACAACTACATGTGGTGAGCTCTGATACCAAGTCTACTTCCAATGCAAGAGGCGCTTGAAATAAAACTATTGGCCAAATCATAAACAGAAAATAAATGAGAGAAATCAGGAACTTAGGGTCACAAAAGAAAAGCAAGATCATGTAACTGAGTATGTTAAACATACTCAAACAAACTTTTTAAAAATTTTTCTCCATTAGCAAATTCTTTGAAATTTAAAGTCTAAAGTAATTTGTGTCAGCTGTCAATGTTATGACTTTCTTGGTTTTGTAATCTTATGTTATAATTACAGTCTTTATTTTAGATGTCATGGTAGTAATCAATATACGATTGCAATATTTCAAACTGTGCATAGAATCATGTTACTCTACCTTGTTTTCACAACACAATATTAAAACTCTGTCAACCAGTGTTTGACATGAAGCTGTTCAAATCATAACAGTGAATGAAGCATAAAAATGTCATGACATGATTATCATACCTCATGAAACAAGTATTATAATTGCCATGTCCTGATTATCCATGCCAGCAAAGAAGCCAAAATACTGTATACAACTTGGATGAGGAGATAACCTTGGCTTGATCTTTTCTGCCAAAGTGTCAGGAAGTAACACACTTGTGCATACCTTACTATGCCTAACTTGCCCCCCAACTTTAAGCATTTACTACACTAAGAGCCCCCTTCTCCCTCTTCCTGTCTGTGTTCGCAACATGCCTTAGCCAATTGAGTAAGAACAAGGTTGTGCTGTCAAAATCCTGGCCAATGGGATGAAACACAGCCATAGGTCTGTCTGCGTTAGGGATAAAAGATGAAGAACTTCCCTGTTGCTACCGCTACATGCTCTTCTGATCAGAAGTAAAGATTTTGCCTTGCCGAGACAATTTGCAGTGTCTATTTTCTTAATGGCACCGCGGGTCATTTCTAACAAACTGCGCTGATGACATAAAAATCCAATCCAGTTTCACTTGACCTTCAGAGGAAGGCCTCCTGTCTTAAAGAAATAACTTCTTTCTTGTTCATGAAAGAGGCATGAACTGTGGTTATTAGTTATGTGAATAAGTGATAACTGTGGATATGAGTTAAGTGAGTAAAGGTTGGACCACCAGAAGATCAAGAAGAAGCCAGTAAGGAGTCCTAAGCTGTAAAGTCCTTGAAGGCAAGAGCTGTATGTTACTAACTTATCTTTCTGACCAGCAAGCACAGGGTGTGCATGTCCTTGAACAAATCTTCTTGAATTGAATTAATTGATTGGATTATGTAACCGATCACCCTGCTCAGAGCAGAAGTTCCTCAAATCCACCAAAGCCACAACATTGGTATGCTCAGTCTTTTAATCATAATGTGAGAAGGCAGGATTGTTTACCATACCCTCTGAACCTCTCCAATCCTTTGGAAAATGAGACAGGATATAAATGAATGCCTAATTAAGTAAAATTACAAAGTTGAATATGCTTTTCATGTTATTAATTGGTTCCTCTTCAGAATTCTAGGTTACCAAAGGATACTTCTTTGACTATGTGAAATGGAAACATAGACACTAGGTGACTTTCACTGACTGACAAAAAGAGAGAAAAATCTTAAGGCATCTTTGGACTACAAATAAGGGTTGGGAAATGGGGAGAGATTTCAAATTCAGAGAGGATCCTTGATGACTTGAATTTCAGACTCTCTCTTTTATACCCATGGATTTTTCTCATGATTCTTCCCTCCCCTAATTCACTCAGTCTTCTAGATTGGCCAAGCTGTAAGGACAATCACCAGCAAGACTGATCCCCAAGACTCATTCACGGATGAGCCCATCAGCTCATTCATGTAAGTTACCAGATGCTTCCTCAGACAGAGAGAGCCGAATAACCAAGAGGGGCAAATGCTCATGCCGATAAATCTGCAGCACTCTGTCCACACCACACCACAGAAGGAGCTACTTTTGTAGCTGGAATTCACGTTACCTAATTTTCCACACATTAACAAAATAATTGGCTAAATTACACATTCCCTAGTATTGCATATAATTTAAAAAATTTAAATGCCCTGTAATTGAGCTTCTTTCACATCCTGACATGGCCATAACCAACTGATGTGATGACAACTGGGGATATTTTTCTACTTACTATTTATATATTTTTTATTTTATTGTTATTTTTTAATCTAAACTTAAAACATTTTTTATGAAGAAAGATGTGACAATGCTTTTCATAGAAAGGAAATTGGTAAATAAATGAAAATAGCTGGAAAATAATCACTTCAATACTTTCCCAAATTTGAATGATGGTTTAGGCCTTTGATTTTCTGCATATATGTCTTGTGTTAAAAAATAGGAATAGTTTTGAAATTCTTCAGTTATGATTCTATTTAATATCTGCTACATCTTGCCTCCTAAAATGCTAAACTCTTGAGAGCAGAATCTATTTCTGATTAGCTTTGAAGTATCTTTACTTTTTATTAATATTTGTTAAATATACTTTTGATACTAAATGACTCACATTTCATTGCACATATTTCTGTTATGACCAGCATGTAAAAACTTGACCATGTGTTTGAATATTAAAAATTACTGAGCATTGTATTGCTAAACTCTATAGGAAGCCATAAAAAGTATTTTAATGTCAGTTATACATACTTACTCAGCAAATAAGTGATTTATTTTAGATAGAAAAAGAAAGATTACTTTAAAAGAAAACTATGGTAGGCATTCCCAAATACTAACAACTCATTGAAACTGATTTCACTTTTGAAAATAGGGAGTATGCATTAGTTTTGTGTATAAATTGAGTCTTTGTACCACTGGGTTCACTTAGCAATTTATGTTCCTAAAATCTGCTACAATAATACAATCAACCTCATAAATCTTTGACTTAATATTTAGGTGTATCTTCCTCCCTTTCGTCTGTCTTTGAGTGAAGTGTTTGCAGACCTTATACTGTAAAATGGAATTGTATATGCATTGAAGTTTTGTAAATCAAATTTTTTGTCAGTCACTAATTCTCAAGGAGCTAGTTCGTTAAACTAAATTGTATAACCACTGAAATCTGTAGCACATTTCAACCGGCTTGTCAGACTGAAAATCTACAGGCTACAAATAATAATATTTTAAACAGATAACTCTGCTACAAACATGAAAAGAAAGGCACATCATACTCAAGAGGAAAAGTGTTATAAAAGAAAACAGAATTATAAATATGTATATTTACACATATTATATATGTATATATATATATTTCTTGTACAAATAGACTAAATTGTATCTATCTGTTATTGTATGATCTGTTTAGAATGACATTTGAATTTTAAGCAATTCATATATAATGAGATTTCTGCTGAGAGTGGGCTGCAAAAACTTTGGATTAGGATATGAGTGGCTCTCAAATGTAGATAGAAAAAAACACACAATTCTCACAGACCTTGAGGTTCAATCCATATCAAATTATAATGAAATAAACAAGTATAACCACAGAAGAGAAAACAATAGCCTTGCTGGCCATGCAAGACATTTCCATGCATATGGAACAGCTAAAATATTACCATTTCAATGCTCCCTGCCTTCCTTTTTCTTCTAAGAGAACTGCCACCTGCACAGTTTCTGCAGAACACTTCAGAAGATATCTTTTCACTTACCTGAAAGAAAGAACAACAACAAAAGCATTTAAACATCATTTCATGGTGAATCTGTTTTTTGCAATCTTAATTAAAGAAAAATAAACCCCTTGTGTTATATGATAGACATGTTTCTAAAATGTTGTATATGCATTGAAGTTTTATAAATCAAATCCTGTTTTCCTCTTGCCCTGACATTACAGCTTTAGATTATTTTTGAAAATCTGATAATTCATTTGTCATCACCACTGATAAAATTATTTAAATATCTTGCATAGACCAAATTTTCCTGTACAACATGTGCTCATCCTATTAGGAACAAGGTCTCAATATAATGCAGAAGGTGAAAATTACCTAATCTCTTTGTGTATTTAATTATTTAGTGAGTCTTTCATTCTTTTATTTATTCAACAAATATGTATTGACCCTATGTGCCAGCCTCTTTCCTAGGCCTGGAGGTTAGCTGGGATCAAGACATTCTTCCTGACCTTAAAGATTCCACATTGCATCTAATCATTTTTGCAGGTAAGCTGTACATCTGTCAAATAGGACTACTCCTTGGCCTTTTGGCATGCTCAAAAGTCTAACATAGAAAAGTTTTTATCTTTTTCTGGACCTCAGTTTTATGCTCAGTTTGCACCATTAGTGTAAAGATGTGTTTCCTAGCCAGAGGCAACATGGTCCAGGACAGATCAGGGAAACTCAGGGACATAGTGGTAAACCACATTTGAGCAGGCTGCCAAGTCGTCAGTAAGGACTGCACTGCCGAGATAATAGATGCCCACACCCAGCTCCTAGCAGTCTCCCAGCATCAGTACCACTACAGGCAGCATTTCCTTTTGGCATCTTTCAATGGTGCAATGAAATCTCGTACAGCCTTAAGTGAACTTTGACTCCCCCTTCTGCCTCATGAGAACCATCATCTCTCCATTGTTGACCTCCAATTATCATTCAGGCATCATGCCTTTAATGCTGCAAACCGAATGATCCAAACAAGGTAGTCCTAGTCCTCAGAGGGGAAAAAAAATCACTTTCTGCTTTAAATGAAAGCTGCGTTTGTCCCTTAGGGATTTATACCCTGGCATTTCTTATCTGCTGTTGGATGTGTTGGATGTGAACGGTTTGTATTCTATCTTAGTATCCACAGTGAGCACTGGAAGCTCTTGGCTTTCATCCCACCCAATCTGAGAATAGGGACTGAGCTCCTTTCAGTGGGCATATGACAAATGAAGCTGTTATCAACGTACAATAGAAGTTACTAGAGCTATCACAGAGGGTTGTGAGACAAGCAAAACTACATTATAGCCCTGCATGTAGCTGTTGTGTTGGTGGAGGCTGAGCCAATGCACTCTAGTAAGTGAAAACGATTAGATGGGAATTGGTGAGTGAGGCAACTGCTAGGATGATTGCATTTAGAAAGGCAACTGAGGGAATGAAGGACAGCTTTCTAGCATTCTAAGGTTTACTGGGTTTGGGTAGAAGAAACGTGTGTTCTTCAATTAGGTGTTTCAAGGTGTTTATTTCATTTATTTGATTTTGAAGTGAGTTTTAAAAATGCAAGTTCCAGAAAGATATCAAACAGTAAGTTCCTTTTGTAACACCCATAGTTGTTAAATAGATATGAGTGTGTCCTAAGAGAGCTCTAAATAACGACAGAAATATACCTGCTTTTCCATACACTATTGCTCTTGTCCTCATGTTACCAAAGGACAGTAAATGATCTTCAAGAAATCCCTATGTAAAATAGGTGAATATAACTAAACTTATGTACTAGTATTAACACAGGATTATACTGTATAAAAATTTTCACACTCAGGTTGGATGTTAAACGCTTCTGTGGCTACTCATGTGTTTGAAGGCTGGCTTTTCTTAGTCAAAAATATGAATATTAAATAAAGCAATCAGACATACTCTATGATGCCCAAGGGCGACCTACCACTATTATATTTCTTGACCAAAATATTGACCATCTGACAGTGGTGAGCTAGAGGTTAGCATATTTTAATTTAGTCTGGAAAAGAACCATAGTGGGGCTAGGAAAATAATAATAACGAAGCTTGATGACTACTTTCACATTTATAAGCCTTTAAATTTTCCTGGGGCCAGCAATAACTTTCAAAAAAATAACAGGTGGAGGCTGCTGAAGGTGATTTTTGGTGGAGTTGGGAGAGGCGATCTGATATTCTAGAGGCAGTATTGTGGAGTGATTGAGTATGCTCCAGAGTTAAAATGCCTGGTTTTGAAACCCACTTGAATCTTATTAGATTGGGGAAGTCACTTAAATTATATGGACCTCAATTGTTCTATCTATAGTATGGTAATAATACCTGTACCTACATCCAGAAAGTGCTTAGCTTATGTCTGTTCATGATAAGCGCACAGTAATTGTTAGCTTATTACTTTCTCTTGGATAATCTCAATTGCATGTTCTTTGCTTCATTGTGGGGAAAGTCGGCTTGAGATAGAAGAGAAAGAGAGTACCACCTATACAAAAGTTGTACTCTATGGCACAGAATAGGCTGATTGAACTTCTCTCGGGCAATAATAGCTCAGGGAAGTCACTGAGGAAGGGACAGGGTGCTGAGAGATGAGAATAACAATGATGCATTATAATTGCATGGCCTTCACTGCTTCCCAACCTTTTCACAGACAAGCTCTTAATGAGCTCCTATGATGAGCTTGGAAAGGGGGTGTAGAGAGGACATGGAGGAAAGTACGGGAAGAAGCTCTGTAGTAGATTCACCTAGAATCTCCCAGCTCACAGGGCAGGGGCAGCATTCTGAGTTGTAATATCCCTGGGGAGGATCAGTGAAACTTTGTAACATTGGCCAGGAGATGAACTGAACAATTTTTTTTTTTCCACTGGAGTAAAATGATAACGTTTTAATAGTGTTACAGTTTCTGGATTATTCTCTTTAAAAAAAAAACTTATAAATTGTTTCTGAGATGTTTTATTCATATCACAATGCCTACATTGTTCACCTCATTTCATCTTATCATGTAGGCATTTCATCATCTCACATCATCACATCATCGCAAGAACAAAGGTGAGTATATACAATAAGATATTTTGGGAGAGAGAGACCACATTCACATAACTTTTATGACAATATATTATTGTAAGTTTTCTATTTTATTATTGGTTATTGTTGTTAATCTCTTAACGTGCCTAATTTATAAATTAAACTTTACCATAAGTATGTATAGGAAAAAAACACATAGGGCTTGTTGCTGTCTATGGTTTCATCAGCTAAGGGTCTTGGAATGCAACCTCCAAGGATAAGAGGACTACTGTATGTGTATGTATCCTTGTTAAGTAAGGGAAAAAGAGAGTCGTGACATATGCAACACTTGGAGACATAGAAGACACTCTGGAAAATATGTAGCTTTTGAGGTGGGCAGAGTCCTGTGGGGATCAGTGTTCCTTTTGGGCTATATTTTTGTGATACATTTAATTCATGTTAAGCACTGTAAAAGTTTACGACACAGGGGCTGACAGGCAATTCCTCTTGGGAATATATTCCCATGCACCCTTTGTAGCTGATTCTTTGTGATTTCTAAACCTGTTCTGAGGCTCTCCCTCTGGCAAACTTGTTTTTGATGTGTTTTTTTACAAACAAATTATTTTAATTAACAAATAATAATTGTACATGTTCATGGGATATATAATGATGTTTAAATACATATAATTTACAGTGATCAGATGAGAGTAATTAGTGTATCTATCACCTCAAACATTTATCTTTGTTCCCAAAGATAATGTTTATCACTATTCTTTCTGTTGGGAACATTCAATATCCTTCTTCTAGCTATTTGAAATTATATAATATATTGTTAACAATAGTCATCCTGCATTGGTATGGAAAACTAGAACTCATTCCTCCTATCTGGATGTCATTTTGTATCCTTAACAAATCTCTCTGTTCACCCTACCCTTCCCAGACTCTAGTACTCTGTTCTGCTTTTTCCTTTCATGAGATCATCTTTGTTTATATTTGAGTGAGAACATGTAGTGTTTAACCTTTTGCTCCTGGTTTATTTCACTTAATGTCCTCCAGCTCCATCCATGTTGCTGCGAATGACAGGATTTCATTCTTTTTATAGCTGAATAGTATTCTGTGATATATATATATACCACATTTTCTTTATCCATTCATCTGTTGTTGAACACCTAGATTGATTCCATATCTTGGCTATTGTGAATAGTGCTGCAATAAACATGGAGGTGCAGCTCTCTCTTTGATATGATGATTTTCTTTCCTTTGGATAAATTCTCAGCAGTGGGATTGCTGGATCATGTGGTAGTTCTATTTATAGTTTTTTGAGGGCCCTCCATACTGTTCTCCATAGTGGCTGTACTAGTTTGCTTCCCACCAACAGTGTGTTAAGAGTTCCCTTCTTTCTGTATACTGGCCAGCATTTATTAGTTTTTGTCTTTTTGAGAATAGCCATCCTAACTAGGGTGACATAATACATCATTGTGGCTTTGATTTGCATTTCCCTGAGGAGTAGTGGTGTTGAACATGTTTTCATATATTTATTGGCCATTCGTATGTCTCCTTTTGAGAAATGTCTGTTCAGCTCATTTTTAATCATTTTTTTCCTTCTTTCTTTTTATTTTTTACTGATAAGATGTTTCACTTTCTTGTATATTCTGTACATTAGTCTCCTAATCAGATGAGTAGCTTGCAAATATAGATTGTCTTTTTTCTTTCTTTCTTTTTTTGCTGTACAGAAGCTTTGTAGTTTGATATATTCCCATTTGTTTATTTTTGCTTTTGTTACCTGTGCTTCTGAGGTCTTATTCATAAAATCTTTTTCTAGTCTGATGTCCTGAAGCATTGCCCCTATGTTTTCTTTTAGTAGTTTTGTATTTGGGGTATTACATTTAAGCCTTTGATCCATTTTCAGTTGATTTTTGTATAGGATGAGAGAAGAGAGTCTACCTTCATTCTTCTGCCTATGGAAATCCAGTTTTCACGGCACCATATGTTGAAGAGACTGTCCTTTCTCCAGTGAATGTTCTTGGTACTTTTGTCAAGAATCAGTTGGCTGGCTGGACACAGTGGCTCATGCCTGTTATCCTAGCACTTTGGGAGATTAAGGTGGGAGGATTGCTTGAGGTTTGGAGTTCAAGACCAGCCTGGGCAACACAGTGAGACTCCATCTCTACAAAAAATTTAAAAAATTAGCTGGGCATGGGAGCATACCACTGTAGTCCCACTACTCTGGAGGTTGAGGCAGGAGAATTGTTTGAGCCTAGGAGTTTGAGGTCACAGTGAGCTATGATGATGCCACTGCACTCCAGCCTGGGCAACTGAGACCCTGTTTCAAAAAAAAACAAAAACAAAAACAAAAACAAAAATCACTGGGCTGCAGATATGTGGATTAGTTTCTGGATTCTTTATTCTGTTCCATTGGTCTATGTGTCTGTTCTTATGCAGTACCATGCTGTTTTGGTTATTATAGCTTTATAGTATATTTTGTGGTCTGGTAGTACATAATACCTTCAGCTTTGTTCTTTTTGTTCAGGATTGCTTTGACTATTCTAGGTCTTTGGTGGTTCTGTACATATTTTAGGATTTTTTTTTCTATTTCTGTGAAAAATGTCATTTGTATTTGGATAGGGATTGCATTGAATCTGTGGATTGTTTGGAGTAGTATTGCCACTTTAACAATATTAATTCTTCTAATTCATGAACATGGATGTCTTTTCATTTGTTTATTTCCTCTTCAATTTTTTCCATCAGTGTTTTGTAGTTTTCCTTATAGAAGCCTTTCACTTCCTTGGTTAAATTTATTCCTAAGTATTTTTTTTTTGTGGCTATTGTAAATGGGATTGCCTTCTTAATTTCTTCTTTATCTGGTTAATTGTTCATGTATAGAAATGCTGTTGAGTTTTGTATATTAATTTTGTATCCTGCAACTTCCCTGAATTTATCAGTTCTAAAAGGTTTTTGGTAGTCTTTAGGTTTTTCTATATAAAAGATCATGTAATCTGCAAACAGGGACAATTTGACTTTCTCTTTTCCAATTTGGATGCCCTTTATTTCTTTCTCTTGTCTAACTGTTCTGGCTAGGTACATTATTTTCAGGGGAAAGAGAAGAAAGGGTAAGGAGACAATGTGACATCAAGGCAGGTGAGCCTTTGTTTCTAGTACCTGGGGCATGAATACAAACTAGATGCCATATATCTAAATGTTCAAATGTTATACATCCAGGTAACAAACTGATAATAAAATGTATTCTATCCTCCCACCTTGACAATATGCCTTTATAATGACTTGGAAGGCTAGGTTAAAGTTCAGAATTCTAAGACCACTTGGACATGTTAGACCAGAACATAGTGTCACAGGAGAGCTGGCCCCAACCCTGACCCATGGGCATACTCCAGTTTCTTCCTACCTCTGCCTCAGCACTGTGAGGAAACACATCCATGCAGGCAACCCCAGGCTACACATCCAGGGTTTGTCTATACTCTATGTAAACAACTACCTCTTGGCCATCCCTCTGGCCTAGAGATGTGTTTGCTAGTGGTATGGTCAGCATATAGAAGAATATACCCAGGGGAGAGTTCCATATAGATCTTGGATGTGGACTCAGGGTTACTTGGGCAAGGAATTTGGGACTCATCTGAACCAGAATCATAGCCTAGAAGGGGTGGTATAGGTCCTGGGTAGGCTTCTCTCTTTGACATCCAGGATTCTTGATCCCCTCAGTAGGAGTGTAGCTGGTGGGGGCAGATGTCCTAAAGCATGAGACTCATGGAGGATCCCTCTTTCTGAGGGTTAAGAGTCATCCTGCTCCATGAAGTCTTGGGTAACATTCACAACAGAGAAGAAAATAAGATTTTCTAAAAATAACCAAGGTCATTATTGCCTTCCAAGTGTATATTGAACATCAGCTTTAAGAAACTCACTACCACACACTAATTGCATCCCTACTGCCTCTCTCATTGTTGCCATTGTTTTGTTTTCTTGCCCCCTTCTAACGTTGTAATTTCTCTCTCAGTTTTCAGTAGAAATTTTGCCACGTGGAGAACATAATGAGGCAGCTGCTTAATAGTTGCAGCTAAACAGCAAGACAACTGAAGCCAAAAAGTCTCTGCAAGAAACCTTGGGAATATGAAAAAGAATATACCCAAACTGAGAATGGCCAGGCATTGAAGCTGACCCCAACACTTTCACAGAAGTGCCATGGAATTCTCAACCATTGTCCATGATCAAGTCTTGGGTTTGGAGTCTCCTCCAAAGGAGGCAGCCACAAAAGCCCAAGACCACAGTATAAGAAACACACAGCTCAGTGCTGATTCATGAATATTATCCTTGGAAGGGTGATTTTCATAAAAGAACTCCCATTGGAAGTTCTACATAAATCAAAATCATAAATAAATAATATTATGTAAGTACTAAATGGACCTAGCATCCCTAAGATAGTTTAATCAAAGCTTCAGGTACTCTGATATCAGATTTGTTTTGATTTTTTTCAGGCTCCATTTTTTTACTTCATGATAATGAAACAAAAGCTTTTCTAAAAACAGACAAAAATGAATCACAGCTATCTAGGGTAAATGCCATTCACATTTCCTCAAAAAGTCACCTTGTGAACCTAATATAATCAAAACAATGGCAGGAAAATTCTAAACTCTTGTTAAGTAACCATTCATTATTTATCAAAACAGTCCATTGCTTATGAGTAGTTGTAACTCTTAGGCCTGGGAGGGGAAAAAAATACGGAAGTTTTTTTTTTAATCTGTTGAAGCCGTTCAGGTATAATTGTAAATTTTTATCAAAGGAAGCCTTCTACAGAAATGCTGCAAAAGGCAGCATTTAGTCCAGGCTGTATTATCTACATCAATGGATTATATTGCCTATATGTGTATTATGTATATTAATATGCAGCATATATACACACTACATAGTATAGTGTGTGTATATATAATATAGTACAGCATAGCAATTCTACTCTCAGCCAGTGTCCACATTGGCAAATTAGGAATGATTTATGTAACCAATACCGTAAGAATAAATAAATATTATTTGAATACTTAAATATTATAAGAAACTATATGTATAATAAGGATAGTCTTATATTGACATTATACTTTTTTTTTTTTTTTGAGACAGAGTCTTGCTGTGTTGCCCAAGCTAGAGTGCAGTGGCATCATCATAGCTCATTCTAACCTCAAATTCCCGGGCTCAAGCAATCCTCCTGCCTCAGCCTCCCACATAGCTGGGACCACAGGTGTGGACCACCATGCTTGGATAATTTTTTAATGTTTTGTAGAGACGGGGTCTTGCTATGTTGTTCTGACTGGTCTCGACTCCTGGCCTCAAGCAATCCTCTCACCTTGGCATACCAAAGTGCTAGGATTAGAGGTGTGAGACACCATGCCCCAAGATACTTCATAATTAAAAAAAATTACAATTCATCCATTCGGTCCACAAGACACCTTTGTGCAATATTGTGTCCAGAAAGCATTCTCATGCCTCGCCATCTGTTTTCTAACGTTTTGCTTTATTCCACCTATAAAATACAGAAGGGGAATTACCTCCATTGACAAAGGAGAGAATAGACAGATATAGGATTTGATTCTTGGATCTGTGCTCTTTCCATTAAGCCACACTTTCTCAAATTGTAATCTGTGTAATTCACAATAGAGGTAACATTTAGCAGGGCCAAAATTACATTTCTTCACTTGAGACCTTCTTGTCACCTTTTTCTTCCAAATTTAAAGAATGAGACCATGGGAAAGAAGCATTTGTTTGGCCAGTTATGAAAATAAAAGAGGCTTATGAAACTTTCCCTTCTCTTTTTTCACCTTCTCTATTATCTTTATTTTCACCTTTTTTCTCAAGTTCTTCTAATTGACTTAATGGAATTACTCATTTGTTCTAATTCCCTAACCTTATTTATGTATGTATATACGTAGTTTTACTCCTTAGGTCCCCCAAAGTGTCCAATGGACTCTTTATCTCTGTTGCCTTTACATATTTCTATTTTTGGTTCTTTAGTACTTTGGAACAAAACAAAATAAGCACAAAGTTAGTATCAAGTATTTAAACCGTATTAACGATAGTATCTATTAAGCCTTTGTCATGTTTTTTGTCTGTATATCATGCCTCACTAACATGACTTGCATCAATATTTAGGTAATTTTGATTGTTCTTTTTAAAATTTTATCATCCTCTCCTCAACAAAGTAACACCAAACTATTTAGTCTATTTAGTCAGTTTCTTTGATACTCACCCCCTTAGTGGCAATTGAACTTGCTTTTATACTTTCCCCGTCATCATTTAAAACATTTCTATTCTACAGATGAAGCTAAAAGAAATTAAGGAACTTTACTGAGGTCATACAGCTAGTAAAAGACTGAACCCAGAATTAATTCAGTTGCCTGAAGAGAAAGACCTGCCTCTTAGCCACTCTGCAATCCTGTCTCTAGGAAACATCCTCACTCCTTGCCATCTGCCTTCTACATTTTTTCCTCATTCCATCTATAAACCACAAATGGGGAAAAGGCGATGAAGCATAAAGCAGCAGAAGGAAAAGGGATTTATGAATATTTTCTTCAATATTATAGCAATTGGTATGTGTGTAACAGAGCGAAGGCAATTCTCGTGCTGGTCCCTGGTGTTCTCCACCAGCAATTCTGATTTTGCACATGGGACAGAGCAGGCCCTGTGATCAAGGTTTTTTCTCACTTATCTGTTTTCTCCTTATCTATTATCTAGGATCCATCCAAAGTTTAATTTCCCTGAAATGCTATTCTGATCATGCCCAGATTTTACAGGTAACTAACCTGGCTTCATCTGTGCCATCCCTGAGAGCCGAAGTTGCTGCTGGCACTGCCCCGTTAGCAGCTACACCATCTCCATCTCCATCACCGCTGTGCTCTGTCACTCACATCTCTCGCTCCCCCTTCTCCACCCCCTCTCTTTCCAGCAGGGATGGGGGAGTAAATTGCATTATATTCCTCAGCTCCATAAACTATGTCGATTTCTGTAGAAACAATGTTAAATATGGTAATTTCTCCACTCTTTTTCTTAATCCATTATATCCTCTAACCTCAGTCGCACCAACCTTTGAAAGAAAACAGCAAAGGCATCTGGGTAATGTCATTATGCTAATTTGCTAGCGCTGATCTGTAGAAATAAAAACGTAGCTATTAGAGCAAGGATCTCTATGAAAGGAAATGTGGCAAACCTTCCTCTCAGTCCTCCTTCCCTGTGCCCGTCATCCACTTCAGCTGAGCTCTTTCTTTGTTGATTAGAGGCTGACCATGATCTCGTACTCATGCCGGCCCTGTACCTCTCTCACCTTAAGAAGTAATTGGCAGGGTTGGACTTGCAATTCTGAACTCTGCCCAGAATTCAGAAGAAAGAGAACTCTGGGTGTTTCTCTGGGAGGGGAGCTCACAAGATGATCTGAGAGCAATTACTAGGACTATACTTAGCAAAATGGGCAAGGACATAGTGCTTCTCTAACCCTAATATGATAAGAATCTGTAGAGCAGTCAAAGTTTAATACAGCAAAACAAACAAACAAACAAAAATCTGGATAATAATGCCATTTTTGTTTCTTTTATCCCTCCACACTGCTCCTAGGCTTTTGTTGACATCAGCAGAGATCTATTACCTGTCCTCAGAGGCCTATCGATGCTCTCAGTCTGGGATCTCTAGGAGTCACCAGGAGCCGCAGAATCACAGTGCAGAAGGAGACCCTAGAGAGCATTAAGTGTTTCTCGATGGACTCTGCCCTCACTGTCTACATTTTCAGAAACGAAAGAAAGGAGAGCTGGCCAAGTAAAGCAGCTCCCCCAGTCTCGCTGGTGGTAGAGCTGACCTTGCTGCTTATGAAAAGCTGCAAGGAAAAACTGATTCCCAAATATCATCTTTGGACCCTTAAATTTGTTTTCACTTACTACATTGTTTAAAAGGGTCTGGAAGAAAGCATTTTGTAGAATTTCAAATCTACAGTAATGTTCACACATATTTATTTTAAAAATGATGATTTCATGTGCTCTGGTTGGAATTAAGTGTATAAATAAATGACCCTAATCTGTCTCAAATTCAGACAGACAGCCCAGTTTGAAATTTGTCTAATAATTAGAGAGAAAATAAAAAGGTAAACCATACACAGTGATATTTTATTTTGACATAGCCTTTCAATTTTTCTGGAGATATAAATGTATTTAATCCATCTACATTCTCCCACATAAATTCTGGCAAAATTGCCGCATTATGACAGCAGAGATGCATTAATTACCTAAATGTTGCTTAACACCACAGCACTAAAGTGCTTTAAACAACGTGGAAGGACAGAAGAGGTTTTCCATATTGTCAATTCATGTGTGACATTAGTAGGTTGAAAGTAGTGGGAGGAAAATGTGGCTGAGGGTTAAGTACTGTGTCTCAGAACACCTGTGTTTATTTCTGTATACTGTTAGTCATTGTGGGAGCTATAGTTCAGGGAGAGCTTTTAGGGGGAGTTGTTTGTTTTTGTATTTTTGTTTGTTTTATCATTTCCGAATCTAGAAAATGAGACAGTTTGCTGTGAGATACTGCTTCATTCAGCATCAAACGGACTTATGTTAAGAGTAGGAAAGAGGATGAGGAATATGCTAGGAATAGAAACTAATAGACAGCTGGATTTATGTGCTTTAAAAAAAAAATTCAGCATAAATCCAGAGAAAAATAGTTGTCAGGTATTAAACACAGTACAGCACAGTGAGATTAAAACCCACCTCTGGGGCCGAGTGCTGTTGCTCATACCTGTAATTCCAGCATTTTGGGATATCCAAGGTCGGCGAGGGGGTGGTCACTGAGGTCAGGAATTCAAGACTAGCCTGGGCAGCATAGTGAGACCCCCCCCATCTTTACAAAAAATAACAAAATTAGCCAAGGTGCATTATGGCATGCACCTGTAATCCTAGCTACTCAAGAGGCTGAGGTGGGAGGATCTTTTGAGCCCGGGAGTTTGAGGTGTGAGGTTGCAGTGAGCTGTGATGATGCCACTGTACTCTAGCCGAGACAACAGAGCGAGACTCTGTCTCAAAAAACAAACAAATGAAAAAAGCAGGCTTAAGTGCAGTGTCCACTCCCTTATGGTTCCCAGCACCTCTGCACCAGATCAGACCTTCTTCCTTTCTCCCTTGGGATGGACGGCTATATCACCCATCCTTTGTAACTGTATTCAGTCCACCCCTCTCTCATCCAGGCCCCACAGGCTTTATGCTTTCTGTTACAGCACCAATCTGTTAAAGCCAGTTCCTTACACAGAAACTATTATGTGGTCCCCAGTGCCTTCACAGGAAATGTAAACTCACTGACATGGTGTTCAGGGCCTTTCACAACCAGGCCCCACCCCTCCTGCCCACCTTTTCTGGAGCTTCCTATCCATGCAGCTCTCACTGGGGCCATGGAAGACCACTGCAGCTCTCCATTAACTTTCTCACCTCCACTTCTACCTTTAGAATGTTTTTTCTTCCCATGATGCTCTATGACCCCCTTTTCTGGCCTGTCAAAATCCTGTTCTTTCTGCCATTTTCCCTTCAAATGATCTTCATTATATGAAGCTGCCCTTGGCACTACTCTCCTGGCCCAACTGCCATCACAATCAAAGGATTTGTTCTTTACCCGTACTCCCACGGCACTTTGTTTATATTACGCACCAAATCCCACTCTGCCTGGCCAGCCCCTTACTTGTGGAGGAGCTTGTCTTTCTCCACTTCAAGGTGAAGTCCTTGAAGACAGAGCTGGCAATTGAATGCTTTTGGATGTTCTGGTTTCCAAAATACTACCTTGCATCTACCAGATGCTGAATTAGCATTCATAGACTCAAAGACTTCATCTAATTCCATTGAAAGAAACAATCAGTGGCTCCATTCTACCTATGCAACAAAGCTCCACAGATAACAATATGTATTATGCTACATCTGTTTGGCACTTTATAATTCTGCAAATGCAACGACAGAATATAAGAAAGAAAGAAACACTGAAATGTCAGTGCCCTGAAGGCAGAGCTTTGAGGATGCTGGAAGCCACTTGGGGATGTCTTCTGTTGTCTTTCAGCAGGAACAGTAACAGTAGGCTTTGGTAAAGAAGAGAAAAGCTAAAACATCTCTAATTTCCCATTCCTAAAGCTTCTCTTGCTTGGCAGTAGCTCTAGATGTTCGGGAAGGCCTTTGGGACATCTCTCTCCACGGCTGCCAGGTAGCTGCTTTTGCCCTGTATGATGCGGCTCTTCCTGTCAGACTCCCTCCACCCGCTCCGCCTGACTGGTTACATAAGGACGAATTGACATTACATGTAAAAACAGCAGAGGTTATTTGTGGGACTGAGGTGGTTTAATAAGTGAGCACATTCAGCCCACTCCCTTTAGGGAAAAAAAAAATCAATAAAGATATTGACAAGGGGAATTGATGTTATCTTTGTAGACATTCATAAAGCATTGCTGCAAACAATCCCCACAATAACATTTGCCTTTTCATTCTCTGCCTTGAGTACTCTCATCTGACCGTGACTGCTTAAACGTTCTCTCCCAGTCTCTGCAGTGAATGCAACAACAACAGCAGATTCACAGGAGTAAACGAAGGAGACAGCGAGGAGATAAACATCTTTGCTCTTCTGTGCGCAGTGTTTTGAGTTTAAGCGTTCCACTGAACTGCTCAAGCAACAGCTAGGGGGAGCCCGAACACAGTTGAATGCTCTCTGATAAGCTCAATTCATTTAAATTTTCTGTCATGCAGCTTCAAGGGTGTCTTTTGACAGTATCCTCTTTCATTGGCCCAGGGAAGAGGCTAGTAGTCACTGATTGGAGGATGGAAAGTAGTCAGAGCAGAATATCTCAGACACATTCTAGGGGTTTATGTGGTATTTGTGTCTGTCTATGGGATGAGACCTGTTTCCTACAGTTGTATTAATACATACCCATAGCAAGAGGAACTGGAAAAATCATTTGATGGCCAGAAAAATTAGAAAATTTAAGATAGGAATACTTTTCAACTGGTTTGTTTTCTCTACCTAGCCTACTTCTTATATTTTTATTTAATGGCTTCAGTGATAGCCTTTCTTTTTCAATTTGGGATTGTAATTGCTCTCATACTAAGAAATTCTCTCTCTGTGTGTGTGTTTTCTTTTGGCTTTCAAATGCAATATTTAGATAAGAATGAGTTTATAACATGGAAATGAATAACAATCACCCTAAAATAAGCAGGCTAGAGTCAGTTTCTAATTTACTAACAGGGAGTTTGTATATTGGTTGTTTGGAATTATATCCACTCTCTTAGAAATAAGAAATGATTTGTTTAATTTCCCCAAGCAAATAGTAAAAGTTTCCTTAATGTACAATATACTTGACCCAAACCTGAGAAGCAAAAGAATGTAGTGGAGTCACTTTATTGACTGTGTGAACTTCAGCACACTATTAACTTTACTGACCATAGTTCCTTACTTTAAAGTGGGGATAATCATACCTACTTCTTTGGGTTGAGACTTAAATGAAAAAGTGTTTGTAATCTGCTTAGTACATTGCTTGTGACACATTAATGCCTGATATTCTTAACTACCCAGGGTCTGATATACTGCTTGAGGTAAAATAAGTACTCAAAATACATTCATTGAAAAAATGAATGAATGAATGAATGGAATTCCACAGTCAATAATATCTTCATGGGAAATATCCAGAATCACATTTTCTTGACTGCCTTCTCCCATCCCCTTCTTTTGCCAACTTGGGTGAAAGATTTCCTTCCCTTCCTTACTCCTTAATAGAAGTGAGGACATGGCCAGTTCTACTCTCCTTAGGCAGCTCCAAGACCCAGCAAGGATAAGGGCTGTGGGTAGAAATGAGAGGGATGAGTATCACTGGAGGTGGGAGGATGTCAATGGTTAAGGTTCAGTGTAGAATAAAGAATATAACTACTAGTTTTGAGTACCCCAAATTATAGAGGAAGAAAAGAGTCTCAGATTAGGGATATAGGGATGACAGCCTTGAAAGGGAGGAAATACCGCTATGAAGGATTTTAGGAGTTTATAACAGGAGAAAAGCATGTGTGCAGTAAGAAAAAGCAGGAGTTCTGGGAAAGGACTGGTGACATGGGTCAGAGGAGGAGGGATACGCTGAGATGGATCTGTGATAGGGATGTGATAGGGATGTGATAACCTAGGGATCCCTAACCAATGTGATAGGGATGGCAGTAGTATAAAATATGGCAATATAGCCAGCTAGGGGTAAGAAAAAGGAGCAGAGGAAGAAAACGTGGTAAGGCCTAGGAACTGTTCAATTTTATGAGCAGGATGAAGAGTAAGGCAGAAACTAGAGACTGGCCATGTTTGCACAGGTGGTCCAGGTGGGGTCTCAGCCCCTGGGGCAGGGAGGAGTCAGTGGCAACTATTCAGGCAGAAGTTAAAAAGGTGCCAGGTCATGGACAAAGCTGGGGACAGGCTACAGTCCAGGGGTGGGGAGCCTGTGGGCTCAAGGTCACATGTGGCCCTCCACATCCCCAAGTGTGGTCCCTCGACCAAATTTGGATTCAGTCAAAAGGCCGCACTCAAGGATCCAAAGGCCACATGTGGTCCCAAGACCACAGGTTCCATGAGCAATTGGCAGAGCAAGGGAAAGCAGAATCCTGGTTGGAGGATGGCACCACCAATAGAAATCAGTGAGACAGGCAGCTCAGCCACTACCTGGAACAAAATCTCGTTTTCAACTAGAAGATCCTTCCCAGGCCCATCCACCTCACCTCCTCTTTCAGGCCTTGATGATCAGACCTACTATTTCTGGCCTGGTTTTTGGAGCTAGAAGGGTCCTTCACCATTGTTGCTGTACTAGGTGAGGTATCTAAGTGCAGGTTTAGCTTCACTCTGGGGAATCATATTATCCCTCAGTCCTGTGAGTAAGGCTTCCCTGGAATCTTTTTTCCCTTTTGTCTTCTTCCAGAGATGCATATTCCTCTGGAGTAGGAACTAGATTTCAGCACGAATCCTGTTCCCAGCCTCGGTGGCCCCCAGTGTCAGCCTCTGTGAAGAGGCAAGATGGCCCTGCAGCTGGACCCACCTACTGCAGAGGCAAAAGACTCCCCTAAGTAGGGATATTTACTCGTGAGGAGTTCCCACTGAGTAAGAGTTTTGCATTTCTGAGCATCTTAACTGCACATCTAATGATTTAACAGAATGTATAGAAAAATGTCACTAGCATGTCTGCACTTAAAATTATAGAAGATAATTGGAAATTCTTTGTTTAATACAAAGAAAAACTTTTCTAGATCTAGCTCATATGTACTTGTAAGTAAGTAAAGTCTGTTTCATTTTGAGTTTGTGGCATTTCATGTTTTCATAAAAGCAGTATGTGTTCTGGTGCCCAGAACAGTACCTGCATGAAGGAGGTGATGGATACCTATACTTTATATAGAATGTGTAGCTCAATTTGCCAACTTGAAACAAAACAGCAGCAAATAAAGTTTACAAACATGTTCATTGTTTATGATTTTGAAAGAGCTGAGAGAAAATTACTGAGATATGTGATTTCTCCAAGGGAGGTTACTAGCTCCAGAATTACATGCCTAAATAATATGTCCTTTAGTAGTCTGAAGATTTTTTAGAGATACAGAAATATTCAGTTCACTGAATACCTCATCATGTTTCAAATTTTTATTTACAAAATGAAAACCATTATTTAAACTCACAAAGATGCTAAGCAAACTAATGAAATGCCAAGGACAGAAAAAAAATATGCTTACATGACTACATGTGTATGAGTGATTACATATTTAGTAATATATAATTACATATATTTAATATATGTCATCAACTTATAGATCTTTCTTTGATTTATCGTAGATATAAAATGGAATAGGACTAAATAAACCAGGTTGTAGTTTGACAGCTCACTGGCTGTGTGACCTTGGCAAAGCCACTAAGCCTTTCTGAATCTCAGATTCCATGAAGCTCTGATGTGAAAATTCATGTGAAAATACTATGTAAACAGGAAAGCATTTTATGAATGTGTGTTTTGCTGGATCTAAATGGATGCAGGAGTGCAATACATACAGTTTAAAGACATTAAACCACAGGAGAATTTCTCTGCAGTATACAAATGCTTAGATTTAGGTTCCAAAGATTAGAACACAGAGGTATTCAAAGTAAATAGCATAGGGCCTTATGTAGTAAATAAGAACATAGATTATATATATTTAACAAATGTTAAGTATTTCCTCCTTCCACTCAAAGAACAAGCAAGGACATAAATAATTTTAACTATAAAGGGGAAAAAAAGAAAGTGGAAAGAAAAGTCTTCAATAATGCATACTATGAGCATATTCTTATATTAATACATTTCCTAGAGACATCAGGATCATGTTAAAACTGGAGCAGGCACATGAATGATATGGAGTGGAGAACCAGTGTTTTTTTTTCCATTTACTTCTCTTAATAGCATTGCTGGACTCTCACTATGTCATGCATCCAATACCTTTCTGTAGTCTGCTACCATCTCTTTCTTCTCTCTACTCCTTCCCTTTGACATATTCCTTCCCTTTAGCTCTAACTCCTTCTACTACCATTACAGAGGATAAAAACTTATGACTGGTATACTCACATGAAGAGGGCATATAATTTCTGGAGTAATATACCCATTTGACTTATGTGGATTTGCTCCAAGAATGCTAATAATCCTCAGAGACTTGAAGAAGGTAAGAGCTTTGCTCAAGGTGACACAGCTGGTGATAGAACCAGGATTGAAATTCAAACCTGGTTGGCTTCAGTGAACTACATAGTCTTTCTCAAAAAGCTGAAATGAAGAATTCTAGGGGAATGAGGTTTGATGTTTGACAGGAAGGTGTGAAGGGGACAACCAAGGAAGTGTTAGGTGGCAGCAACTGCTGTCTCCACTTTGTTTTTCTGGGATGGGAAGTCAGGCAACTACAAGGACAATGGTAGCCTAGCAAAAGAACTCATTAGGCTGATGGACAACACTATTGAGAAAAGGATAAGAGCTTCTCTCTGGAAGGAGAAGTCAACATCAAAAGTTTGCTTCTGACTAGACCAAGTCAGATCTGCAACTGGAATGAGGGTGGACAAGCCTCAACTCCCACTTTCAAACGATGCAGCAGGCATACCATTTGTTCAAATAGTGGAACTGACTTCGAGACTAGTCTTTTATTCACATCACCTTTCTGTGCTCAGGAAACCTTTTTATCATTCTTTAGTATGTTCTTCTGACATTTACATAAAGAAACATAATCCTGGTCACTTTTAGAGGATGCTGTTGTAAGTCACCTCCTACCTTTTTATCATACTGCAAGACATCTGCCTCCCTTCCTTCATTCTTTCCTTCTCCCATCCTTCTTTCCTTTCTTCTTTCTTTCATTTCTTACCTCCTTTCTTTCTTCCTTCCTGGATTCCTCTTTCCCTTCTTTCCTTTCTTTCTCAAATACTTACTAAGCCTCTTCTTTAGGCACTGTGGTAGGCGCTGGTGAAGAGATTCTGCTAGGCCTGTAACTCCCATGGGCCTCTTATCTCCACTGCTTTCCTGTATTATTCTTTCACATATGATTTTAAAATTAATCTTTCTGGCCAAATGCTGGAATTAGGTTCTGTCTTCTCATTGTCATTGGAAAGGACACCCATATATTATTTTGAATGCAAGCTTTTCAGCATGTCAAACAAATATGTGTACATAATAAAAGTTTTGATCTTAACTCAGACATGAATCATTAAGGAATTTAAAGATATACTTCATTCATTTTATCACTTCCCTGAAATTTTAAATAAGATTTTGTTTCCAGGTATGTGGATGCACTTTTTTCTGGAAATAGATCCCTAGTTTACAACAGATTTTCAATGACATCTATAACCTAAAAATAATAAAGAACCTCTGAATTATTTGATGTAATGGTGATAAATTTTTTTCTTTGTATAGGCATTAACATTAATGCTCTTTCTCATACATCATTTGATTTCCTGATGATCACAATTGTGATGGGCACAAATGAAGACTATTATCACTGAGTATATTTTGATGGTACATTTTAAAGTTTGGCCTGTCTCAACATGATATAAAAAGAATTTGGATTACTCAGAGGAAGGGACTGGTGTAAGATTTAATTTGTGATGTATATTTCACTTAAAATTAACATGGTATAAACCATATTCAGGGTAAAGTATTTTGATGCATTCACACAGCATTAAAGAACATTTTGATGAGCCTTCTTGGTGGAAAAAAAGTGTTTCAAAGGAACAAAAATTAGCAATCATTTCAGCCAGCTTTGCTTACTATAGCCCCATGTACATGATTAACAGGGGAGCTGGACTCATGCACACTGATGTCTGACTTAGAGTGATCACACTATACATAGTTTAGTGATATCCTTTGGTATAATGTGCCCAAATAATTCTTTCTATGTTTATTCACAGAGGCAGGAAATTCATAGGCTATTCTTGCCTTGTCAGTGTAGTGGGGGGCTAAAAAAGCCACTAGGGATTACAATCTGGGAGAAATATCTGGCCCCAACATCAAAGGAAACTCTGGGGGTCTAATTTTCTCCAGGAGGCTGAGATCCACTTGGGCCTGCAGCCTCTTCACCCTTTTACCATAGGGAGGTCAGACCTGCTCAATTCCCTCAAAAAAAAAAAAAAAAAAAAAAAAAAAGCAGAAAGGGGAATTAAAAGCTCTATGTTCTTAAAGTTCTGTAAATAAAATTGAACTCTTCATCAAATAATTTTTACATTTGAAGTGAAGTTTCAGGTGGAAGTACCAAGTTAATGATCCTAGAAACTAGATTTCAATGTGAAATAGGCATTGGAATAGCCTTGTTATATTAGTGGCATATTGAGGAAAGAAATTGAAAATAGCTTATTATAGAGAAAAAACCCTGCATATTAGTTAATTTATTCATTAATTCACTCAAGAAAAATTTATGTGGCCTACTCCAAGATATATATTCAAGTGAAATGAAAACAAATGTTCATACAAAAACCTTTACCCTGATGCTTACAGTGACTTACTTTATAACTGTCCCAAACTGGAAAGACCTCCAAATGTCCTTTACTGGGGGACGGATAAATACATTATAGTACATCTGTACAATGGGATATTACTCAGTAATAAAAATGAAAAAAGTACTGATACATTCTACACCATGGATGCATCTCAAATGTATTATTCTAATTGAAGAAGCCAGACTCAAAGGTCACATACTGTATTATGCCGTTTATATAACATCTCAGCAAAGGCAAACTATAGGGACAGAGAAAGATTAGTAATTGTCAGAGGTAAAGCGTGGGGAGGGCTTAACTCCAAAAGGTTAGCCCAAGTATATGTATGTGTATACGGCATGATAGAACTACTCTGTATTTTGATCCTAGTGGAATTATACTACTCTGCATTTATCAAAATGCATTGAACTGTATACTGAAACAGTGAATTTTATTGCATACATATTAAAAAATAAATTTGAAAAAAGGTGGCAGTAAAATATTCCAAGTTCAAAAGCAATTTTACTGAGTACTTTTTATTTCTTAGACTCTTTGAGAAGTTCAGAGATGAAAAAGCAAACAAAATGTAAGCAAAATACCATAATCTTTTTTTCCTCGACCTTAAATGTCACAATCTAATGAGCAAGACAAACTTGTAGGGAAAAATATAAAAAGCTTTAGTAGTTATACTAAAGGGATGCACAATCTAAAGTATGAGGAAGACCGCTTACTACTGCATAGATTTTTCCCTTCCTGATCACTGTTGCCTGAGAAGCATTCTCATAGCTGTAGCTTTGCCACTAAAAGAAAACTGGCTCCCCAGCGCAAAGACAGCTTCCTCCTGGGGTTGCCAGGCTGCCCCTGGTGGCTCTCCCTCCTGAGGTCCAGTGTGAGGCTGAGGGGCACTGTATCCCCTCCCCGCTCTTTTATCCCACCACCTAAACTACTGTTATCCAGCAAAATGGCCCGTATCCCTGCCCCGCTCCTCTCTCTACTCTATAGGTCTAGTGATTCCACGATGGACAGGACATTCTCCTCCATAGAGATCATGGTTTGTGGGGTGTCAGAGGGATGTGAGGTGAAGTGAACAGCTTCTTGGGCCCACAGAAGGGGCAAGGCTTATTTCTTCATCTATGATGGATCTATAGAGTTTATAGTTTTAGAAAGTACCTAAACTGCACTTCTTGTGAGCTTCTCCCCCCTCCATTTCCCCCTCCCCTGGGAGCCAGCTGAGCGGCTCCCTCCCCTCCTTATCTCACCAACTACAGTAATGAGCTCCAGAGGGACCTGCTACCTCCTTTGAAGTAACACGTTTCTCTGAATAGGCTTTGAAATTTCTCTTCCTACATTGTTTGTTTCTGGTTTCCTCTGACTGTCTCCTCATAGGGGGGGGGTCTGACAGCTGTTGGGGGGATGGGAGGTCCAGCATGACAGCACAGGGATGTGTAAATTGAACAACAACAAAAACACAAACAAAACAAAATAAGAAAGAAAGAAGAGGCGATGAGGGGGGAAGAAAAAGCCCTCCCAACCCACTGCCAGAGCAGGAATGTAAGCCCTTGGGCTGCAGCTGCTGAAGCATCTTGCAGGCTGCAGGCAGAGGATGACAGCCAAGGACATATGCAGCCGGGAGGCCTGAAAGCTGTCACAGAGAAAGTGGCCTGCTGGAGACAGGTTCTGGGGAGAGGAGAGACAAGCCCAGGAGAGGGGCAGAGAGGCAGAGAGGAAAGAGGGTCTCTGCTCACCACTTCACTCCTTGGGATTCTACATGCACAAAAATCCTGTATCTGAAATAGTTTAGGATCCCCGCACACCAAGCAGGAAGTATCCACAGTACATACACTTTAATCTTTATACTTTCTACATGGAAAGACCTAAAAAAGCATTTTGGAAATTCAGGAGATGGAAAGATTAGATTTATCATTTAGGAAACATGAAGGAGGTTACAAACCAGAGGAAGAAAACTGGTTCAGACCCTTGATTTAGCTATCCAGTGGCACTCAGGATGAAAGAATTAAATTTCAGTCTACAGAGAATTAATCAGCCTCTATTTCCAATTGACTAGATCGCAACTTGACAGTGCAGTAGTGGGAATATAAAGAAAAGCAGATTCCACCGGCCCTTGCAACATGAAGAGGGCAGTCCCCTACCCAGAAATCAAGTGTAGAATGAAAAACCAGACTGACAAAGTCAACGCGATGTTACTGGTGTTTATTTTCACGAAAATACTTGTCTGAAGAGACCATTAGATTTGGAAATGTGGGCTAGAGGTCAAGGCCCCCCAGGGAAACTTGTGATGCTCTAGCAGAATAGTAGAAGGCAGATAGAGTACAACTTTCCCAGTTGAAAGGACACTGGGAGCTTTCAGTACATTCTCACTTCTTTTTTTCTGGGTTCCTTCTGAACATTTGCTTGTGGTTTTGTAATCATATCTCAAACTCATATTTGAACATGAACTCATCATATCCTTTAACCCTTGCTCTGCACACTTACTAAAATTGTAATTATCCTTGACTCCTCTGACTTCTCTTTCTTGTGCTCCTGGCCCAGTCAGTCTCCACATCTGTTTATTTTTCTTTTGTGAGATATTTTATTGCAGTCCTTACTTTTGTTGCTGGGTGTCACTTCAAGTCTCTGTCACCACCCCTCTAAATTCTGTCGTCACCTTTAAATGTTCTCCTTGGCTCTCTTCTACCCTTCCTCCTCCTCAGTTTAGCTGGGAGCAGTATTCTCATTCTCATTTGTGCCTTTTTGTCTCCTGCTCCTCCTTTGAAGATCTGTGTCTGTGGACTTTTTTTTTTTTGAGACAGAGTCTTGCTCTATCACCCCAACTAGAGTGCAGTGGCATTATCTTAGCTCACTGCAGCCTCAAACTCCTGGGCTCAAGCAATCCTCCTGTCTCAGCCTCCTGAGCATCTGGGACTACAAGCACATGCCACCAAGCCCAGCTAATTTTTCTATTATTGTAGGGATGGGGGGCGGGCGGGTCTTGCTCTTGCTTAGGCTGATCTCGAACTCCTGATCTTAAGCAATCAGCCTCAGACTCCCAGAGTGCTAGGATTATAGGCATGAGCCACCACATCCAGCCCCACGTCTATGGACGTTTTATTGGGCCAGGGATCATAGATTACAGCTGAAAGTCTCTAAAGCCTCTTTTGGGTGGAGAGCAGAGAACAAAAACATTTTTTTTTTCAGCTAACATGGAATATAATATTCACAAAAGTTAAATTTGCACTAATTATAGAGAGGAAAGGCTCAGTCAATTCCAATGTATCAACATCAGACTATGTTCCCTACCTATATCACAATAAAATTAGTAAAGCAATAACAAAAAAGTGACAAAAATATTGCTTATGTCTTAAAACTACAATACTTGCTATTAAATGACCCTTGGGCTGAAGTAGAAATCGTAAGAGACATAATGAGAGACTTAGAATTGAATGACAGTGGTATCACTGCATATGAAAGGTTACAGGGCACAACTAAAGCAGAACTCAAAGGAAAATGTATTTTATCAGAATAAAAATCTGATAAAAAAAATCTGAAAAAAAATTTTATCAGAATAAAAATAAAAACATTGAAATAAAATGAGCCATGAATTCTACTTGATTCTTTGGGAAAAAAGCAACAGACAAAATTGAAAAAAGAAGATAATTATTAAGAAAGCAGACAAAAATCAAGAAACAGAAGAAAAATATAGAAATGAATGTGGTGCAAATCTAAAGCTTGTTTTTTTAAGATGAGGTAGACAAACCTCTAAGATTAATTAAAGGGTTGGGCACGGTGGTTCACACCTGTAATCCTAGCAGTCTGAAATGCTGAGGTGGGAGGATTGCTTGAGGACAGGAGTTCAAGATCAGCCTGAGCAAGAGCAAAACCTGAGACCCCATCTTTACTAAAAATAGAAAAAAATTAGCCCGGTGTAGTGGCAGGCAATTGTAGTCCCAGCTACTCAGGAGGCTGAGGCAGGAGGATCTCTTGAGCCCAGAGTCTGAGGTTGCAATGAGCTATGATGATGCCATTGCACTCTGCACTCTAGCCAGAGTGACGGAGCAAGACTCTGTTTCAAAAAAAAAAAAAAAAAAAAGATTGATTAAAGGCAAATGAAAATAATTTTCAATTAAAATACAGAATGAAAATTTAGACATAGACAAAAACATTCAAGTCCTGGTGTTGCGGCTAAAAAAAGAAAAAAAATAAAATAAAAAAAAAAGATAAAAAAAAAAGACAAAAACAAAACAGCAATTAAGAAAAATATGAAAATACTATAACTATTCACTAATATATTTGAAAACACAGATGAACTATCTATATATAAATTACTGTAGCATATCATATTTTCCATAAATGTCCACATGTGCTTCCAGAATCTTGCTATTGCTCTATGGAAGTAAAGTCTATTTTCCCTGCCTTTGAACATGAACAGGTATGTGCCTGCTCTGACCAGTAGAGGGCGGCTATCTGGAAAGCCATCGGAATTCCTATTCTTGGTCTATCTCTTGCTCTGGGAAAGCCACCATCATGTTGGAAGCCCAAACTAGCTGACATAGGAAAGAGACATTGAGAGCGCAGATGGAGAGGCCCTCAGGGAGAGCAACAGAGGTCTCAGCTGAAAGCTGGCATCTATAGTCAGATATGTGAATAAAGGAGCCTTTGGCTGATTTCAAACCCTAATCATGAATTCTTCCAGCTAAGGAGCATCATCACTCAGGGACAAGCCATCCCACTATAATCCTGTTGAATTCTTGAAGCACATAATCTGCAAGGATTAAAAAAAATGGTTGTTTTTCACCACTAAATTTTGGGGCAATTGGTTACATAGCCTTAGTAATTGAAACAATTGCCAAACTTGGTACAAAAATGTTGGAAAATTGAGTTGATCAATCACCATTCAAAAACTTGAATTGGTAATTGGAGGCATCCTGCTACCTCCAAACAAGTCCCAGAGCCACAGTGTTTTATAGGAAAATAAAAATTTGAAACAAAAGATAATTCCTGTCTTACACAAATTGTTCAAGAAAACAGAAAAAAAAAACAAAAAACCTCTGATTCTAAAGATTCTAAAACTAGAAAAGGACAGTACAAAATATTATCTATTTCACTTATGAGCATAGATGAGAAAATCCTAAATAATCATTATCTAACCAAAATCCAAAAGACTTCTAAGAAAATAAATTTACCAAGCAATGTTTATCCTGAGAGCCAAAGGGCTGTTTAACATCAGAAACTCTATCAACATAAGGTACCCCATTAGTGTCCTAAAGGAAAAAAAAAGAGCCATATATTTTTCTCAATAAATATAGAAAAAAGACTTTGATAAAGTTCAATATATATTTATGAGTGTAAACAAAACCAAACAAACAACTAAGACAAAAATATCTTAAATATTTGGAGTCTTGAGGCACTTCTAGAACTTTATAAAGATTATATGCCAAATCCATAGTAAATATCCTACTAAAAGAAAAATGTTTGTATACATTCCCCTACAGATCTGGAAAAAAGACAAAGGTGCCCATTATTTCCAAGAAATGAGAGATACAAAGATTGTAAAAAACCTGGCACAAAACTATAACTATTTGCAAATAATATAATTATTTACATAGGAAAATCAACAGATTTTTCATATAAACCATTAGAACTCAAAATAAACTTCTGAAATACTGATGAGTAAAAGCAACTTACACAAATAGCATTCATCTACATCAGCAATAGCCAACTTGAAGATATAATAGAAATTCAAGGCCATGCATAAAAACTGTAAATGATACAAAGTATCTAGAAATTATCTTGATTAAAAGTGCACAAAATTTTCACAGAGAGAATTTTTAAGCTCTCTTTTAAGTCATAAACATAAAGTTCAATAAATAGTGGTTGATACCTTATTCATGGATTAGATACCTTAACATTGTAAAGGTGTGTATTATCTACAGACTAATTCAGAAATTAAATGTAATTCCCAATAAAAATACCAGCAGGATCAGCAAAATTGTTTTAAAGAAACTCAATATATTTATTAAAAATGTATACAAAAAATTAAAATCATAGATTATGAAATCCATTTTCAAAAATAGATCAAATAAAACCTGACAATAATTAAGATACATTATAAAGCTATTGTAATAAAAACAACATGAAACTGCCACAGAAATAAACAAATAGAGCATATGAGATAGAATAAACAGTTCTATATGTCTATAGCAACTACAGACATGATAAAATAGTAATACAAATCTATAAGGCAATAATTATGTAAAAGATATCTTGGGGGAAACAGGTTCATTACACAGAGAACAATAAAGCTGAACCCCCTACCTTAAAATATATACAAAGGTGAATTCCAAGCAGATTTAAAACCTACATGTGGAAAGTAAAACAATAATGCTAATAGAAGAAACTAAGGGGATACATTTGTCATTCTGATGGTGGGTATGCAATTTTTAAACAAGACTTAGAAAGCACAAACTATAAAGCAAATAATAATATAACTGTTGGCGCTGATTGACTACACTGAAAATTAAGTACTTATGTTCATTGAAGGTTACTATTTATAAAGTTGAAAGATAACACACTTTGAGAGGATTGTTCTGACATTTAAAATCTTAAAATGATTAATAACAAGAACATGTAAGAAATTCCAGAAAATCAACTAGACAAAGACAATAAATTCAATAGAAAATGGGCAGAGAATTAAAAAATAAGGTTCAAAAAATGAAAAACCTATATACTTAGCAAGAATAGAATCACATAGGAAAATACAAATTAAAACTACATCAAGATACCGATTTATGTCCATTTGATTGGCAAAAACTAAAAGTTGAATAAAATGAGTATTGACAAAAATATAAGGAAATGAAATGTTTACTAGTGGGAATGTATGACATGGTTCAGCAAAACTAAAGAGCAATCTGGAAGGACTTAGTACAATTATGTATGTTTTTAACCTAGGAAATTTCAGTCCCACTACTGGATATATACTTTAGCACACAGTGTTCAAAATGTGGTACTTGTACTCTGAGGGCACACAAAAACTACCCAAGGAGGTAGGTAAGCACAGATAGTTTTAAGTGAATCAATTTTCTGATCCTCAAATTTCTTATATTCTTAAATTCATTGGTTGGTTTTATTCTTTTCATTTTTATTCTTTTACTTTATGAAAAAAGAGCAATAATGAAAGAAATAGTACCTATCCAAAATCATACTATTTGGACATTGATCCAGGGTTCAAAAACCTGAATCCCTGATTCAAACAAACGTACAATGTGAAATCTGCAGGGTGATACGTGATAGTAAAAGCAGGAAATCTGGGTCAATGTTGGGATATTCTGAATTCAAATATACCAAAGAGTACAGCGAAGGAGTGAAGACAGAGTTCTTTTTAGGGCCTAATTTCTTCCACCCTTGACTACGGACAAAGAATGCATGAGTTCTGAGGAAGGGTCCTACGATATAGCAAAATTAATAAGGTGTTGATAAGAAAGATGATGGTACATTGTTTCATCAAGGCAAATATAGTACTCAGATAAAGACTCTAGGCCTTATCTACTTGTTTTAGAATTATATTATTCAAAATGTGTAAGAAGCATGCTGGACAATTTTAATCTGTTATGAAAGGCTCCCTCTCACTGTTCTGTTGTGAGACAGGCCCAGGTGAATACCTGCACTTTCATTTGCCCTTCTCTGCCTCAGTTCAATATTTTACATGATTTCAAAGAAAAAGGAAGAAAATAGCTCCACCTATACTCCTCACAGATTAACATTACCTCTGTAAGTAAAACAAAACAAAACTTCCATGAGACGTGTTTTATAATTTTTGAACATTTATGTATATCGTTAGGAGGAATATTTTTACTAACTTTTATGAAATTTATATAGGATACTCAAGTATTTAAGATTTAGAGACATATGATTACAAAAACTAAAGAAAAAGTTTAATTTATGTATACATTTTTGTTACAATGAGTTATGATAGGATGATTAAAAACATACTTTCAAACATAAAAACACATTTCATTAGGATAAAATTATGTGAAGAAAGTGAAATGAGAATAAAAGCTCAGGAGAAAAAGGAATAATGTAAACTTGTCTGTTAAAAACAGTTTTGTTTAGTTATTTTTACCCTTTTTAGAGTAACGGTGACTATCAAAACCCTATAGTGTGTTCAGGTTGTTGTCTGTAAATACCATTTATGTTTTTACTAACAAAAGGAAACAAACAGAAAACTGGTCTCTTGGAAAAATGGCTGATTCCAGGTCTGGAGCAGGGCATTTGTAAGGTGTGGCTTGCCATGCCTGAAAGGAAGATGACGTTAAAGACTACTAGGATCATATCAAAAGAAGACAAAAGCCAAAGTAAAGAAACTTCCATGCCCCAAAATGGAAAAATCTGAGCATCAAAGAGAATAATGACTACAATAGATTGAAACACATATAAAAGTCCACAAGTTCACAATGACTAAAAAAAAAAGAATCTTCATTCATAGCCATGGAAGGTTGCTAGGGCAACAACTCATTATTCTGAAAACTGATTAAGGGGAAAGATGAGAAGTATTTGTCTGGCCTTTCCTATTGAGCTGTTTTTCAAAGTAACCAAATAGTTGATAAGGAAAAGTTCTTTATAGGAAACCAGAGATAATAAATGCAGAAAGAATGGTAGAATTAGAAAGTCACTCTTTTGTAACCTTAATGGAATATTGGATATGATCATAGACAGCTGTGAAACTATTTGGCTGACTGATGATGAATTTTAAATGGGAGGATGAGACTGACAGCAACTGAACCAGTGATCAATCTTAACATCACTAATCGTAGGACAACCCACCATTACGTGCCTTCATATGCAGTGCAGTGGAAAACACGAAGCCCCACCCATGAAGTATTCTTGCAAATAAAACAAAATAATTCTTAATTCCATCAATCCACTAGATCTAGGTTTCAGTTTACAGGAACAGTGGGGAAAAGGAAAATATTAAACAACACCATGAAGACACAATTCTGTCAACACAATCATACCTAGAATGTGGGAACTTTATAAGACAAAAGATGCAATTTCTTCAACAAATAAATGCCATAAAAATTGGAAATGTTACAGATTAAAAGAGACTGAAAGGAAATCAATGTAATGTGATATGTGGAATATTTTTTGGATCCTAATTCAAACAAGCCAAGAAAAAAAATTATACTTAAACAAGCAGAGAAAATTGAACATATACCAAATATTAGAAATATTAAGGGATTATTATAAATTGTATTGGTTGTAACATAATGGTATTGTGATTTTTGCTGTCAAATATGTATTTTAAAATATTTGTGAATGAAATAATATGATGTCTGAAATTTGCTTTGAAATACTACAACAAATTAAAAAAACAGGATATATAAACAGCAAGAATGGCAAAATGTTGATTTTGTTTAAGTTAGGTGATAGGTATATGGATGTTCATTATACTATTCTACTTTAGTGCATGTTTGAAAATTCCCATAATAAATAATGTTTTAATATATACATATTTTAAAAACCTTCACGTTCAGATTCTACTGGATGTACTTAAAGAGTAATACAATATTTTTATTTTTAAAAATTACAAATGTTGGAAATCGTACTCTAATAACTATTTTAATTTACAATGAAGCAGGTTTTGATATGTGTAAAATTAATGTGCAAGGAGTCATATAATTTTAAAAATTATTTTTAGGGGCACATGAACAAAAAGCTTTCAAGACTTCTCCTAAATAACATCTTTCTAGATAAATGACCCTTCTTCCCGAATGAGTCAGCATCTGAAGATAGAGATTTAAAAAAAAATCTACTCAGCTTCTCTTACATTTTAGGACTAGTCCTGTGATCCAATATTGACGTGTGAAATGACAAGCTAATCTTGGGACATTCTGGGAAATATTTTCTTCCATAATGAAACAAGTTAAAGTGCTCTCTTGATGCCCTCCCTGACTCCAACACCCTTGCCCACTTCATGACTTTTGTGTAGTATCATATAAGAACAAGATATTAGTAACTGCTACAGCCATCCTGTGAAAAGGAGAAAGACATTGAGAAGTCAGAAAACGTGTGAGACTGTTCTCTGCAGAAGCAGGACTAATGTAGTGTCTGGGGCTCAAAGGAAATTGGAGGCATGATTGGGCAGAGAAAGAAGCCAAACTAATTCAGGCCCAACAAAGCCTCAGCTAAAATCCAATGAGGTCTTGAGCAAAGAATTTCCAATCAGAGTGTCTTGTGTGGGCCATACTTTTTAAACACCAGGACCAGCCTTGCTCAGTCACCATAGGCAAACTTCCAGGAGAAGAGTGTGCCCAGGGCAAAGTGGCTCCCTGCTGCTGAGACTGACCTTGAAGGAGCTCACAGCTAGAGGCTGTCAGCTGAATGCCTGCCCCACAGCTGGTCTGCAAGTACTTCCTGGAGGGAGATCTCAGTAGCACCACCACATCTGCCATAAAACCTGAGTCCTTGCTGCATTGTTCAGTCTCCTGACAGATTCTGGGACACCTACTTCCGATGTTAGTCAGGCGAGAAAGGTGGGTTGATGGTAGGAATGGTTTGAGGTAGAGGGTGGCAGGATAACCCTGCCTGCAGCTTACCCTGCAGGTTGGATGCGTAGTAAAAGGTAAAAAACAGGTAAACATGGCTCAAATCCCAAAGAGCCCTCTCTGTATTACTTGCTAAGTGGTTAAAATCATGGCCTAAAATGTTAAGGTCAATACCGAATGCGAACCTATCCTATGTAAGGGTTTTAAGCAGGAGAGTCAGATCAGATCTTTGTTTTTTTGTTTGTTTGTTTTTGTTGTTTTTTGAGATAGTGTCGCTCTGTCGCCTGGGCTAGAATGCACTGGCATCAGCCTAGCTCACAGCAACTTCACACTCCTGGGCTTAAGCAATCCTCCTGCCTCAGCCTCCTAAGTAGCTGGGACTATAGGTGCATGCCACCACTCCTGGCTAATTTTTTCTATTTTTAGTAGAGATTGGGTCTCAAACTCCTGAGCTCAAGCGATCCTCCTGCCTTGGCCTCCAGGAGTGTTAGGATTACAGCGGTGAGCCACCCGTGGCCAGCCTTTGTTTTGTTTGTTTGTTTGTTTGTTTTTTAAGAGACAGGGTATTGTTCTGTCACCTAGGCTGGATTGTGGTGGCACGATCATAGCTCTCTGTATCCTTGAACTCTGGGGCTCAAGTTAACAGATTCTCCTGCCTCATCCTCTCAAGTAGCTAGGACTACAGGCACGCAGTACAACACCTGGCTAATTTTTTTATATTTTTTAGAGACGAGGTCCCACTGTGTTGCCCAGGCTGGTCTTGAATTTCTGGCCTCAAGCAACCCTCCTGCCTCAGCCTCCCCAATCACTGGGATTACATACATGAGCCGTGGCACCCACCTTGGATTTTCAGTTTTGATAATCACTTTACCTATTCTGGTTTTGAATGATCCAAGGCTTGGGGCAGGTAGAACAAGCAAGAGATATGGTAGAATGCATTGAATAGTGACACTAATAATGAAAATTAACAAATATAGCCAGTACAGAATGTTTATTTTATGTAGTAGCTAACCAAGGGTGCAGACATAATGGAGTAACATTTGTCAAAAGAAAAATCACGGTAACTTCTGTTTACAGGGTATTATTTTTCCAAAACTCTGTAAAAATTGTGTGTGAAAATAAATGCATCCATGCTTACTGGAAATTTCTAGTAAGGACCTGCTATGTGGGTTGAGCCAAGCCTGAGTTTAAAACCAGCTTTGCTGTTTGCAAGATGCTTACTCTGGGAAAAGTTGCTTACTTCTCTTATTCTCAGTACCTACCTCATAGGCTTGTTGGGGAATTAAGTGAGAAAAAATGATGTAAATTACCTAATACTGAATAAATCCTAAAGAAATGGGAGATAGTCTTATTACTTGTGTCATTTAAGACAGATGAAAGTAAAACGTTTGAAAAGATAAACAAATCGGCTCTATATGAGGGAGAGTCTTATCAACATTTAAAAGCATAGCAAAAAAAAAAAAAAGCCAAACAAAGATTTAGGACTACCAGTGAATACATAAAAGTCCCACTACTTATAAACAAGGGGTGACTTTAAAATTCATAACTCTGAATAAAGTACATATGAACCTTTGAGATATGTTCTAAGAGATGATTTGTGTTTACAAGTGCCATACAAATTTAATATACTAATAATACCATTCAATTATATCCAATTAAATTCTATTTATCTCTTTATTTTCACACCAGACCCTTTTGTTTGTGTTCATGACAAATATGTATTCTAGAAAACTTGTTTGCTAAGGACAATTTAAATTTAAAGTAAAGCTATTTATTTGCAAACTTCAGGCTGTGTAGAAAATTGATTAGATAGGAAAGTGATATACTGGGCTTTGAATAGGAAAACAAGTCCTTGCTACAATTAGTGGCATGTGCCTTGGCACTATTTTCCAGAGAATGAATCATACATGCCTTTTACTGCCTCCTTTACACTGGCCTAGAGCAAGGGCTCCAGGGATGTGCATACTGGATTCATACATTTTTTTCATATTGGTATATGTTTGGTTAGTGTTTTAGACCAGTGTACAGAAAAAGGGTAATAATATTTGTAGATGACACAAAGAGGTAAAAACCAACATATAGGATCCAAAAAGATTTTGAAAGCCGGGCAAATGGGTTCAAATTAGCATGATGTGATTAAATATGGATTAATGTAAAACCCTGCATTAAAGTTTGAGGCTTATGGGATGAGGAAAACTTGACTCAGTATATTTTCTTAGGAAAACAATGGTTGATTTTGTTGACTACATGACAAAAGGAAATAATGGTGCTGCATACTACTAAAATATCCCTATTATCTTTTTGGAATGCACTGATACAGTATAATAACTCACTAAGTCCAGCAAATGTATTGCCTATTATGTGCAAGGCGTCGTCACAAAATTCAGACTGTGAAGGGCATAAAAGTTTGCTAGATCAAGAAAGAAAATAGTCTCATTGTCTCTTTCATATAATATGGAAGGCCTATTATGGATAAGGTTGCTGATAGTTTTGGGGTGGCAACAGATAATAAAACACATCCCCTACCTATAGTCTATAATTTATTACAGATCATAGGACACAGAGATGATCTTCTTGAAATTTGAGATTTTGGGCTTATTACAAAGTACTACTGCTCAGGAAAATCCAATATTCAGTAGATGAATTAATCATATACTTACATGTCCATACACACATTACACATATATTCCTGCACAGAGAAATCATAGTTAAATATTCAGAGAGTTTACCTCTGGTGGCAGTGAAGTTTGTGGCTGCTTCATCTTGGTGTCAGTGTGGATGAAAATACCCCCAAAATTCTATTTACAGGTTTCAGTAAGTCTTAGTTCCTCAGCAATTCTATCTTCTCTGATTGCCCCATATCTTTTTTCTTTCTTTTTTTATCATCAGTTTTTATTTAGCAAACTTTACTTCTGAATCTAGTTTGATTTTGAGAAAAGGGATTTTAATCAATTAATTTAGTAATTTACCCAATTTATAAGACAAAGGCTTAGGAAGTAAGCTAATCTTCCCAATCTTGCAATGTAATCTTTGTTTTTTTTCCATGAGGTGACAACCCTATATAGTCAGCTGAGTTCTGGCAGCTCCATTTTAATCTTGGTTAGATACACTTCATCGATCCCGTTGTCTTAGACCTTGCTTTCAGGCTACACAATATATGTGGAAATCCAGTGTGCAACCACTCTGACCATTCTCTCCGTCCTTTCACTTTTTACCTCCATAGATTTACTGATAGACCAATGTCATTGTCACACTTTACTTACAAAATTATGCAACTAGGCTGAGTATAGTGGCACACGCCTATAATCCTAGCACTCTGGGAGGCCAAGGCAGGAAGATTGCTTAAGCTCAAGAGTTCGAGACCAGCCTGAGCAAGAGTGAGACCCCATCTCTACTAAAAATAGAAAAATTATCCAGGAGTGGTAGTTCATGACTGTAGTCTCAGCTACTCGGGAGGCTGAGGCTGGAGGATCGCTTGAGCAGTTTGAGGTTGCAGTGAGCTATGATGACACCACTGCACTTTAGCCAGGGCAACAGAACAAGACTCTGTCTCAAAAAAAAAAAAAAAAACCTTGTAAATAATAATAGCCAATATTTATATAGTGTTTATTGTATGCTTGGCACAGTTCTAAACTCTTTACATAGAATAAGTCATTTAATCGCCCGTTTTAGTCTGTTTAGGCTGCTATGATAAAATATCTTAGACTGGGTAATTTGTAAATTATAGAAATGTATTGCTTATAGTTATGGAGACCAAACAGGCCAAGATCAAGATGCAGGCAGATGTCTAATGAGAGTCTGCTCCCTGTTTCATAGACAGTGCCTTCTATGTGTCCCCACATGGTAGAAGGGACGAACAAGCTCCCTCAGGCCTCTTTTATAAGGACAGTAATCCTTCTCATCAGGGCCTTGCTCCTGCTTGAAAGTGCTTCTTAATATTATTGCATTAGGGCTTAGGTTTCAACATACGAATTGAGGGGAGATGCATATGTTCAGACCACAGCATCCTCCAAAGAAGCCTGTGGTGCAGTTAGTATTATTAATTCCAAATGATGTTAAAATAATCTGTTATATTTTGACCCAGAATAACAGAATCCTCCCATAACAGAATATTATTAAAACATTAAAAAGATTGCTTTTTATATAGGGCATTGGGTAGACTTCCTGGGGAAGATGTCATATAATTTGATGGATGATAACATTTTTTAATAAGGAGAGATTAAATAAAGTAAGGAAGAATGGGACAGTGAAATGCATATCACAGGTCCAGATAAGGATGCATAAAGTACAGAAGTGAGGAAATGCAAGGTGCATTAGTAAGACATCCAGAAAGAAGGCAGAAAATTAATCACAAAGGGCTGGAATGCCATGTTGAGGACTTTGGGCTTTATTATATAAAGAAACAGAAACTCTTTTCAGGAACAGAATATGACTTCTTTCACAACATGCAAAATAAAGAAAAAAAAACACTTAACTGACCACCACCTCACACATCATAAATTAGATTCTTTCTGGAAGAATCTTGGCCTGGGAAAATTTCCCAAGTAAACACCAGAGATTGAACAGGTGAAAATATTTTGACCTTCAGGCTTCTTCATCTTTAAATGACTCCTGAGCTATTGGCAGTATGAAGCTGAACTCAGCCAACCCAAGCACATCTTAGGCACATATCAATTTACTGATAACCCCAAACCACACTTATTGTACATATTTCTGTTATATGAGCTTATGTATGTTAGGTTTGATTATGACAAAAGACTGATATTTTTACAACTATGCCAAAATTTATACCTTCACTTGAGTGTTTAGCAGGGAAGGGCTTTCAAACCTAGGTTCTCACACAAAGGAGAAAGGCAGCTTTCTCATTTTACCAGTATACTCTGTTATCAAGGCCAAATGAAATTAAAGTTGAATTTGCCCATTCTACCTACTCTTGTCTGTACCAAAATGACTTTTGACTATTTGGAAAAATAAAATTCATACCCATAGGATAGAGATTTGCTACCATTACTCAGCACGTAACATGTTCTGGGAACTGCAGTAAGCAATGTAGGAGTATGATCTATTACATGCTGTAAGCCATGAAGAAACTTTTATACAGTTGGGTTAGGGATCAATAAAACAGTCACACAGTTAAACATAATTAAGTGGGATAAAAACAGTCTGAAATATAGACTGTATTTAAAATTAATATTTATGTAGCATGGTGGTTAAGAGTTAGTGACTAGGCGTAAGTGGATTTAGAATCTGGCTCCAATACTTGATGCCTGATCTTGGGCTGCTTATTTGTAACCTCCCTTGGTTTCCTTTTCTTTAAATTATGGTAAAATGCACACTGTCCACATTATGCTTAGCACAGTAGTTGGTGCTGGCAGTTGGCAGGTTGGCCTATGGAGCTTCAGCTGGGAAAGCTTGCCTCTTGTTCCACAAGGCACCCATCCTTCCGTCTAGGCTTCTCCACATGTATTCTCAGGGCAGCATTCCAGACAATGGCTTCCTGATGCCCAGGTTACAAACTCCTACAACATCATTCCACCACTTTCTCTTGGTCAAAGCTTCTCACCTGTTCTGCTCAGATTCAAGAGGTAGAGAAATAGAATCTATCTCGTGATGCCAAAAGTAACAGTCATGTGACTAAGGGACGTGCATATAAGATGAAAGGAATGGGCATTTTCTTTTCCTTTTTTTCTTTTTTTATTTGCAATCTACTATAGTAATGTTAGCAAGCTGGGACCTTAGAATAAAGAGGAGCTACTTCTGAGGGCTTAAGAGAGAGATAACAATATGATCAAGTTTGCTTTTCAATTACTCTGTCTACAGTGTGGAGAATACATGGACAAAAGACTAGGTATAGAGAATGCAGTTGGGGTACAGTTATAGTAACCTGAGTGACAGATGATGGTGGCCTGGAATAGGTAGTGGAAGGGGGACAGATGGAAGGAGACAAAAGGAGAAAAACTAACAAGATACAAAATCAAAAGACTTGGCAAATATGACTGGCTTCTGGAATAACAAATCTTGTTAACTTGCCCTCTTTCACATCACCTGAATTAAGGAACCTACAGCTAAACTAAATAAAGCCAAAGTACTACAAGCCATGGGTTTAAAAGAAATACAAAAGAAACAAATTAAAGTTAGCTGAAAATTGAAAGATTCAGCTGTTGGTGACACTTATTATTGTTCAAGTGTCCAGTGATACAGTGGAATAGTGGAAAATCTATTAAGAATTGATATCATTCTTTTACAATGCCACTTCCAATAGGACTTTAATTTACATTTTATAAATTATGCAATATTTTATAAAGTACGTGAAATCTTTTAGTATTCTAAAGTGCAACGCTGTAGTCTTGGCAGCTTAGAGTTTTGAACATATAATTTCACATTCCCTGATTCAGTAATAAGCTTTCCAAAAGGTGAGACCTGCAGAAATGTTGAAATGAGTTATTCTATCTGCTTGTCAATTTTTTAAAAAGTAATTTCCACATTAAGTACTGTTCACATACAAACCATAATGGGGATGTCTGATATGCCTGCAGTAAATGCCTAAAGTAAGTTAACATTTAATCAGGAATGTTTGTTTTAATCCTTATGGAGATATTAAAGGTAAACATTCAGATAGCAATTGAAATGGACTCTCTCTGTTTGTAAGAAGTGTGTACTTTAAGCCCTGGAAAGGGGAAAGGGTCCCTTGTAAATACCTCATTAAAACACACTGAGACTCAGCAGGTGGTACTTTTCTAAAGGAGATCAAGGAAAGCCCTTTGGAATTTATACAGGCCTGATATGGGCCACTCTCACATGAACAATAGAATTTAATTACTTAAACGGCAGCTGACCAGTTCCAGAAAACATTAAAGTCATTGTTTTGTAGCATTGAGGACACAGTGTTGGAACAAATTAGTACAGTCTAGATTCTTTACATAATTGGCACTTCAAAATGTCAGGTGCACACATGTACTCACCATCAAATTGGTTTCACTGATCATCACCTAAGAGCACATTTAGGAATAACATTAATCGGGTGTCGGGCAGATGTTGAGGGGGAGGAGATGGGAATATACATACATAATGAGTGCATTGCGCACCGTCTAGGGGATGGACACGCTTGAAGCTCTGATTCAGGGAGAGAGGGGGGACAAGGGCAATATACGTAACCTAAACATTTGTACCCCTATAATATGCTGAAATAAAAAAAAAATGTCAGGTGCAAAATAGAAGGTGTACCCTGATCAATTTAGAGAAATTCTACTACATGTGTATACCAGGGGCTTACAGGCTTGCTTCTGTGATATTTCAGTACATTTCCAATGATCTCCAGAAGTGCCTGCATAGTCCCATTCACAGTATCTTTCAATTCACTTAATACATACTCTATCTCTTTTTAGAAAATGATATGAATCCTAAAATAAATGAAATAATACAATAGTGCATCTTTTAAAACTTTGCTCTT
>CM052436.1:48872166-48892637 GCA_028533085.1 Varecia variegata
CACAAACAGCCAGATGGGTGTGTGTGCCAGTGTTGCTCTTTACTGCTACACAGAGCAACACAACCTTTTCTTGCATTCTTTTACCTTTGCCTCTTTAATTCAGCAATTAAAACACTCATAACACATAACAAATCAAGCTATGGTTTTCTAACTATTATCATATCTAGATACAGTAACAAGATTGGTGAAGATATGCTCATTGAAATACCCACTGGGCCACAGACATCAGCTGCATTTGGGATCAAATCAGGCTATTAAACCACAGGCCAGAGCGTCTGTGATTTGCATGAGTAATTAGAAATGATTAATAGAATGCCTTGCTTAATTAAACTTATCTCATAAGGGCACCTCTTGAAAACTCAAAAGCTTGACAATTCATAATCACCCTAGATATGTGGGGTATATTATTTTTTACCTCCAATGAAGCATTTTTTGACTGTTTAAAATAGACATGATTTAATGGCACAACCCACATGTGTATTAGATGTCACAGGAATTTAAAAATGTTTAGAACAGTGTAGAAAACACAAAATGGTGATGTTTCAGGGGATACTATAAGAAAGGAATATAGGTTGTCTCAGTGAGCCTAGCCAACAAGTAAGATGCCTAAGTCTTTAATACAGGCATAGCAACATTTAAGAAAAATATTCAGTCAAACGTTTGTTCAGTTTTTAGTTTAATAGTTAAGATGAAGAATGAGACAAAATCTGTTAAGTGCCTAGAGGGTACCAAGCTATAGAGTGAAGGTTGCCATAAATATAAAAGAGAATGAAGACTAATTTTAAATATAAAGGTTATATAATAGAATGAGAAAAAATATTTTTAAAAAACCAAATACTGCCCTTATGCCAATTACTTAGCTATAAATTTTGAAGTCAGAGAAGATGAGTTTAAAGCAAATGTTAAAGAGGCACTGAAAGACCAAGAGTCTAAAACCTACAAATTGTCTTGTTAATTCCTAGGAGGCACAATAACTTACCAACATTTTTCATGTTCACTGGTGTGATTCTTTCTTGTTTTTCAAAGCAAGTTTCTCTTGATACTACTGTTTTTTGAAGCAGTTCTCCTCTTTATTTCCCTCTTTCTGTCAGCTGACCTCTCCATTTGTTTTTAATGACCCTCCTTACTTGTTATCAGGATAAATGTCTCAGCGTGACCCAATAACTAGATATTTTTGAGGATCTCACAAATTTTTAAAACAGAAATACATGCTTCAGTGCATAACACATCACTTTTATGTTAAAAAGTAACATTTAAAAATATTTCCCTTTTTTATTTCAGAATATTACAGGGGTACAAACGTTTTGGTTACATGAATTGCTTTTGTACAGTTTGAGTCAAAGTTATAAGTGTGCCCATCACCCAAATAGTGTGCAATGTCCCCATATTTCCCATGGAGTATTTTTAATAAATCCTTCTTGATGGATCTACTAATAGGATGAGGAGAATGGACTTAAGAAATTGGGAAGATGAGTATTGGGAACCACTGGAGTCTTCTGAAGTACCAATAAAATTATTTGCTTATATGTTTAAGTAGAATGTTTGATTGCATACTTTGCTCTGTGTATGTTATTCTGTACTTGCACAAGGATCAGAGTGCTAGAAAACTTTATTTAAGCAAACAATAAATCATTGTTCCAGCATGTGGCAATTTGGAGTTTAAGAGTAACTTTAAGATGGCCATCTGTGCCATCAAGACACAGAACTCAACTGCTTAGCAAAGGTAAACACATTTGTCACATGTAAGGCAGCAGATTTTACTGCTATTTCAGAAAGGCATGCTATTGCAGAGGGTATTTTTACACAAAGAAGATAGAATAAAACAGCAAAACAAATTGGTTAACAGTGAGGCATTTAGTCAGATTCAGAGTTTACATTATCAATGGAAACAATGTGCTGAGCGCTGTCATTCAAACTGGTCATGAAGTATGTTTTGAAGAGGAGATGCCTAGATTGGGTTTAATTAGTCAATTCTTTTATAGTGACAGATTTCAGCTCTGAGTCTTCTTTTTAACTTTTACCCACTCAAATAAATATGATTTTAATAATGCACTTGAACCCACATATATAAATAAGCAAGTATATTTTAAACCTCTTTCTGTGAAAGTGTATAAGGACAAAGGTCTTAGTCTAGAAGTTTTAAATTCTGTTTGAGAGGATAAAACATAATACAGAAAAATCAGAACAAGGAGGCAGAATGGGATAATTACTGTAAGAAAAGACATACTGTGATGTTTTTGTACATTTTGCTACATGGCATATATTCTGGCATTGCTATAAACACTAATCTTTGTCCATGTATACACAAGAAATGTGCATTTCTAAACCTAATGGGCTTGCTACAGATCACTAAAGAGCTCATAAAACTGCCCAAACCCCTGAACATGGCTTTTTAGTTAAGACCCCTTAAGGACTAGGTCCTTATCAGTTTTGAATCTGTTACTGTGCTATTATATAATAGAGACTCAAAAAACCTTTTTTCAGGGGAGTTTAGATAAATTGAATCTAGTTGATCTGGTGGTTAAGAACTAGCTATTTCTCAATTCATCAAGTGCATGCTTTTGACTCTGCACATGCTTATTGATATAGTTAAAATATATATAATTGGGATCAGATGTTGAGGATCTTACTATGAAAGGGTAGAGGGTTGATATGCAGGAAAAAGGATATGGACTGCTATTCCAAAGATCCTTGATGAGTAATTTATGATGTGCCAAGGGAGAGATAATCGAGATCCATAGCAGATAGCACAATGGAAAGAGCATCAATCTGTGTTTTATGGTATTGGTTCTGCCATTAATTACTTGGTAAATTCCTCAACCTCTATGAATCCCAACATTCCCATCGATAAAATAAAATGAAGCCATATTTGAACTAGATAATTTTTAAGACCTCTTATATTCCCCCAATTCTATGACAGCATCATCCAAAATATGTCCTGGAAGAACTTAGCAAATATTCTGTGAGAATGTATTCTGTGACAAAATAAGTTTGCTAAATACTTAGATAAAAAAAGAATTTTTTAAAATGATAGGGCTTTTAATGATTTTAGTATGATAATGTTCATTTTATGACTTTCCAGTATGGTCTCATCAAGCTTATTTGACTATAAAACTTTATTTTTATGTAAAACCTATTAACTAAAGACATGGTCACATTCCACAGACTAGAGTTTGGAAAATGCAAATTTATGATTCTAAAAATTCCTTAATAGCTCTTAGCCAGAACTCATCACAACAACTAATACTCTAGCTAATTCCATACATCCTTATTGAGTGCCTCTTACATGAAAAGTTTTCAAATATTATCTCGCTGAATCATCACAATGGATTGGTGATGTAAATATTATTATCTCATATTGTAAGTGAAGACATTGAGCTCTGGGAGACTACTTTATTTGCTGAATGTCACAAAATTAGACAGTGAAGTTGAAATGATAACCCTGTAGTCTGAGTTGACAGTGATTTCTGCCTTGCCTCACAGCCTTTCACACCCACCAAAGCCAACTTTTTCCCTTTTTCCATCCAATTACCTGAGCAAGGTAATCTGAGGTGGGTTTCTCTGGATGCAGTCCTCTGCACAGGGTTCAGTGCCCTGGGCTGCTCAGAAGAGAACAATAACTACCATTCATGAACAGTACAATGGGGGCCACCACCCTAGAATATTTAATAGTTCAAACACTCAGGGAATACCTGGGGAAGAGGTCTCCGTGTAATTACCCCTGGTGATTCTGTACACATCATATTCTAATAAAGGAAGAAAAGAATAAGTAATATATATTTCTCCCACTTTGAGAAGTCTATTGTCTAAGGAGAAATTTTATGATATTTAGATATTTTAAATTTGCAAAGTCAATGTCTTTTTCAGTCATTTGTTTTCCATGAATTTACAGTCCCAGAGCAGGCTGACTTGTTTACCTTCACAACTCTTCTTCAAAAAGACTCTCATTCTTATTTTACAGGGAGGACATTGATACATTATGAGATTAGTGACTTGTGATACCTTAACATCTCAGTAGTTGCTTAAGATTCAAAGACAGGGACCTTGATTCTCTTGTTCCTTAGCCTATGGCATGCCACTCTGGAACTTGGCTGTTCTACCTCCCTGACCTCGGTGTTGGTGTCCAGAGTAAGATGGACCTCAGTGAGCACAGATTTTCTAATAGATTAAAAAGAACTAAACATAAATAGGACAGAAAAAAAAAATAATTATCTATAGCTAGGTAAAACAACTTTTGACAGCCTTACAGGGGATTTACCCTGAACCAAATATGTACTGAATTTACTGTCTTATAGTTATCAAGAATCCAATTAAGACACAAGAAAATTATAATACTGATTTTTTCCCAAACTGAAGTTCTACTCCAAAATAAGTAAGTTTGAAAAAAATGCACTAAAGTAATAGCTTACTTAGTGCCTTTTCAAAATAAGAAATTAAAACATCCTCAAATTTTGTAACAAAGCAATAGTTCCAAGTCCACCATTTTGACCACCACGAATGCCATCACCAAATAACTAATTGGTCTTAAGTGGCTGCACTATATTTTCCACCTGAATTGGTGTATTCTGTCTCCCAACAGTCCTTTAATAAGAACTTGATGAAGTGATTAGAGTAGGGAAGGAAGGAATGACTAATAGAGGATTCAGGCAATGTTCTATGCCTCACTTTCCCCATTTCTAAAGTAGGGCTAATGATTCTCATTTTTAGTCCCAATATAAATAAACAAACTCTTTCAATACATTGCCATTAAAAGTTTCTATGCCAGGTAAGGAACTTCTTAAAGAATCCTGTGGGGTTTTTTCCCCCCTTGTCTCTGAATTTTCTAGAACTGACTCTGATGAAAGCAGAGTGAAAGAACAGCCAATCCTAGCAAAGAGATCAAGTGACCTTGTGGGATCACTGACTACAAAGTCCAGAGAAACATTAAGCAGTGATTTTGACTTTGAGCAGACTTACCCAGAGCGAGCATCTTACACTCGATAGAGAAATGGACTTAAATCCAAAGTCCAGAGTTCCACCATGGACTCTGTCACAGTACCTGTGTGGTGTGGACAATTAACTTAAACTTTCTAAGCTTGACTCCTCATCTGGGGCCATGGCTTTTGCTTTGCCTGCTTCACAGGGTTGCTAAGAGGATCAAATAAAATAATATGTGAGAAAGTGTTGGAAAATATAAAGTGCTTAGAAACAGGCACATAGAGCATCTAATCTGTAGGATATTTGGTCCCATGTCTTCGTAAAATTTGCCTATGCCATGGTGACATCTGAGACTCTTTTATTTATAGAAAGGCTGTATAGAGTAATACATGCCAGGGCCCATGACCTGCTGTACATATACATGCCTGAGAAAGATTAATGTAGCTGTTGCTGTGAGATATCTTCATCGCTTCCTCAGCAGAATTATCAGAAAAATTGTTATGAAACAGCTTTGTGATTGTTATTCTCCACCCTGTAGCTGTCATCTTCCATCTTTAGTGTGTGGTGAGATCAACACAATCATCCACATGGTAAAGACATGGAAGGAACAAGAATTAAGGGAGACTTGAGAGCAGATTTGTCACTGAAAGTATGATCTGATGCCATTAGATAAAGGATAAAGTTATGTAACCCATTTTTTGGTGCCAGAGTGGCTGGAGAAGCACCAAAAGTTTCATGCCCCCTTCAATATGAGGCTGGAGTCAAATAATACCTCAAAAAACATTGAAAAGACATTTCACTAATCATTAAAATATTTTAAGTGGCACCAGGAGAACCCCAAAGCCATCTACAAGATCTTTTTCAGGAAAAGAGGTCCTATCCAGCTTCTGAAAGTCTTCCAAGTATTATAACTTCTCAAATTAATCAGGGAGACATAGTTTCTAAAAATTTGTAAAGAACGATGATTTTTAATGATCTCTGGTGACACACCTTACTCCATACCCAAACTCTAGTCCCAGCTGATCATCAGTTTTACTGATGCATTTCTCTTATCCTGATACTCTTGCCCCTCTTCTAGAGCACCTCAAGCTCTAATTTTTAAATCAATCTATCCTTTCTTAGCTCTTTTAAATTCTGAGATTATCAGCCTATTTTCTCAGTCAGACAACAAACAAAATAAAACATAAGTCAGACATCGATAGATTGTCGCCTCAGCAACGAAATTTCTTTCCATTGTAGAAAGTTATCTGGTGGGAAAGAAGAGGAAATTGTGAATATATTTATATTATTCAATTCACAGCTACCTATGGGCAGATGGGGAAAAACTGATGATAGTAGACAGGCTCCTATTGAAATATATATTTATAGACTTAAAGAGTTAAAATACACTGAATGTCAATGAGTTTACAAGACAATGGGTTTGTTTTAGGGATGAGAAGACTGAGGCCCAGAGAGGCACCAGGAGATGCACAGAGCTTGATAATGATGGAGCAGAGACAGATATACTATGATCCTTGCTTTCCAAAACATTGATTCTTCCTCCACATGCCAGTATAAATAGTTGTCTAAAATAAGCACATAAATGTAGGTACTCATAAGCCCACAAGTTACAAACAAGATGTTGAATGTTTAGTTTTTGGTTGTAAGAAATTTTGTATGGCTAGAATAATTCATCCTAAAGACAATCCATTCTGACTTATACTCTGGAGGCCATTTCTATTCTTTTTTGGCTCTGACTTTATAACTTCCTGACTTCTGTGAAGTGTGATACCAAAGACAGGCAAACACAATTAAAAATAATACACAAAATTAATACAATTTTGATTCTATGATTAAAAAATATTTTCCCTTCAGGTTATTTTGAATAACATTACATATAGTTATGTTTTTACTTTTCTCTTTATTTTCCTATGCAACTAAAGTTCTGGCTTCTCATTAATTGGGTCAGTAAGCAATCACTAATGAAAATAAACAGGAACCCTCATTAAAAATCATCTTTCTTCATGAACTTTTAGAACCTGAGTTTCTTTTAATCTCAGCAGTACATAATAGCATGTCCCTGGAATGTACTTTTCTGTCCTCTGACTAAAAGTGACATCAACTTTTTCCCTGGGTCGTGGTCTCTACTCTGGCTCATTCCAATTAGTCAGCAGCACAATCCTCAGATTCTCTGCCTCAGTGATTTCTGGGAAGCAGGACAGAAAACAGCCAGGGTCTTATGCAAGACATTGAATTATTATTTAGTAGTAATTTCTCCCTCATTTCATCTTATTCTATCTCCAGCTGCCAAGAGCCCATTTAGAGTTTTTACTAGGTAAGATAATTGAGAACTAGTTTTACTCCAAAATATGCTTATCAGTCACAGTCACAGGAAGTTTGGTATGTTCCCAGATCAAAAAAGAGGGCTTTTCAATAATTTATCTGGCAAGGGTCTAAGAGAGAAATGTGTTGGTGTTGGTTTTCAGAGACTTCTGTGGCTAAGAAGATGCACCTGGAAACCAGAAGGGGGCAAAAAAATCTTGGTTTTTCAGAAATTTGTGGGAGGCTCAACCTAGTATTGGATCAATCGTATAGAAAGTGTTCAACAATTGCTTGAGGAATGAAGTAACGCTCTCTTGAGGTCATAAAGTAAGGGAGCAGAAAAGGGCAGGGGTTGATGTTCCAGGGCTAGGAATGGAGCAAGCTGTCCTTATGGGAACTAAGAGGGAGAGCTGAAGGCTTCATAACCACTTAGGGACAAACTCAGAACCCATGTTTCTCCCTTATACCACATTACTGCCAAGGCGCTTCTTGTCACCATCCTAGTTCATCTAGTTCATGGAATTCAGAAAGAACAACAGTATATTTGATGTTACCATCTTGATTTAACAGACAAGCTAGTACTTGGGAAAAACCGTGAACAGGGAATCTGGAGCCCCTGTCCAGGGCTTCTGTCCTGGCTAAGCATCTAACCATCTGGAATCTGGATCAGTCACTTCATCCTTTGAGGACTCCACTTCCTGGTCTGTGAGAAGAGTGAGTTGGATTAAATGGATTCTTGGGATCTTTAGACCTCAACATTCTCTTCTGCATCTGCTGGAGAAGTTTGTGAAAGAGGAGGGCTGCCAGAGGTTGTGCAATACTCTTTCATAGGCTTCATATCACCTAATCCATATATCATCCCTATAAATTGTGTATTATTGCCACCCCCTTGTTTTTAAATAGGAAACCCAAGGCATATAATGGTTTAGAATATGTTCAAGGTCACACAGCTAGTAAATGGCAAAGCCGGGAATCTAACTCAGAGCATACTTATTGTTGCAAATTTTATAGGCAGATTAATGGGAAGCAGCCTCAGTCTCATCCTGAAAACAACAATAAAAGGATGATCACTTTAGATTGCATCCTGGTGCTTAAAATAGAACTGTGACATGAATTGTCATGAAATGATTATTTTCTCCCTTGTGCCAGATATAAATAAGTGGGAAGTGCAGTCAAAACCTGAGAAAAATCTCTGTAGAAATCATCATTGGGTATATAATATAATGGTACTAAACTCCATTAACCCCTGCCCTTGCTTCAATCAACAAAACTTTATTGAGACATCAAATGTGGACTGAATGCTGAGAGGAGAGCTCTAGTCAGCTTATCTTAAGATCCTTACAATATGTGCAGGGAACAATGCAGACAGTTTGTGTCCACATAAATAAAAATAGGTGGGGAGGGATTTTAACATGCCTAGACTAAAATGAGTCTGAGAGTTATAAAAGTATATATCCTCTTGTAAATATGTAGATTCAGAATTTATATATATCAGAATTTATATATATGTATATGTACATATACATATCTACTTTTAAAATGACAAAAAATGACTGGATATTGGGTAAGAAGATGTGAGGGCCAGTAAATATATAATTTTTTTTTTCATGTACTCATGAGGAAATTAATCCCAGATTACATGGCCCAATGCAGAAATATATAATTTTCACATTGGGCCATATAATCTCTAGTCATTTTTCTGCACATTAACACACATGCATGCTACAAATTTTAATTTTATTTTACTTGTTAGGGCTATCTGATTTTACTCAGTGCATACTGAAAATTATTATAGCTCTATATACATTAAAATACAAACACATATACACATGTGTATATATGTACACACATACACACAGATGTATATGTGTATATCTTTATCATCTATTAATATATATTCATCTATCAAATGGATTTCCCATAGCAATAAAGTGACTATAAACTAGAGAGACTGACACAAGTTTTCATGTCTTATAATAGTAGAAACATTACTTGAACCTCAAACTCCCAACAGGTGAGTAATATATCTGTTAGATACAGAATCCATCCAAATTATGAATGAATACACACTGTGTGCTTAGTGCTGTGATAGTAACTAACATGAAACATGCAACTGTATGCAGTGCTCCATATAGACTTCTCCTTAGACTAGGAAAGCATCGGCAATGTTGGAGGGAATGTCTGACGAAATGTAACTGAGTTGCATATTCTCTGCAGGTATCTTGGGGTCTCTCCCAACAGTAAAACTCGATGTCCTTTCCACTTTTTGACAAAGAGCAAGACTATATCTATTTAATCTTTGACTTCCTTTTGAGAGTAGAAATCACTGCTGTCTTGAATTCAGGTTTCCCCAATGTAGAAAATATGACTCCATATGGACTTAGGGAATGAAAAGATAGGCATTTTATAGACACAAGATGGTGTAAGTTGTCACATTGCTTTAAGGAGTTATAGCCAGTTACTCAGCATTGTTAACAAATCTTAAAGAGATTCAGACCATGTCAAGGTCAATCACTTTCAGGGGATTTGCTTTGTGTCCTTGGCTTCTGTAGTCATTTTTGTTCAGTTTTTTCTTTCATGTTTTCCCCCTTGGCATCCTATATGCCTTGATTGTGGCAACATTTCTTGTAATAACTCAGTATTGAGGTTTCTTTTTTGAAAGTGCTGATAAATGGATCCTCATACAAATACATACTTAATGACCAGATGGATAAACAGTAGCTCTATGCAGAGGATTGTGTTTAGTGCTGTTGGTGGTCCTGTGCCCTCCAACACATAGGGGAAGGGGAGTATTTTAATATTTTTTTTCATTATCAGCCATCTGACCATTGTAATTATGTCTCTTTCCTGACAGGTAGACCCATGTATAGATAAAGAAATGGCATAAAATAAGTCATTTTACATTGAAGATGACCCACTATTCCCAACAACATTGGGTGTGAAATAGTTAAATAGCAACACCTCACATATTGCTAAAAGGGTATCTTTTATGTTGTTATTTTCAGCTTAGACTTCATCAAATCAGTGGCTCTCTTCACCAAAGAGAATGGAATAGGATCCTTTCTTTTGCTATTATTAACACAGGTCAAGGAGAGAGCACCGGAGCCAAGTAAATAGAAAAATAAAGTTCTTCCTGGTGTTAAAATAAAGCAGGGTGTAGTGTATAGTCTAGCTCTGTAGGTAGCATCCCAGAGTTCAAATCTTGGTTCCACTATTTTAAGGTTCCCTGGGAAAACTACTTATACTCTTTAAACTCCATTTTCCTTATTTTAAAAGACGAGATAAAAATATTTACCTCTGAGAATTGTTGGGAGGATTTGAATGAGAAAATTATGTAAAATGCAACAAAGTAGCTGATAGCAAGCGCTCATGAATAAGTACTCTAGCCACATTTGGGAGTAAAGAAAGCCTATAATTTTAGTAGACTTTTGTGAATGAAAAGATAAAGACTGTCTATAAATATAAAGATTCTAAATATCACTCATAATAAAACATGGAAAAGAACTCAGTGGGACACATTGCAGATCAGTAGAAATAAGATAATATAAGGTGATGACAAGTGGGTAATCTGTTAAGGACTACCACCAGGATTTTAGAAAGGAGGAAATTTAAGATTATTATTGCCCCAGAGTAAGAGTTATGAGTAGTATAGGGTAACAGTTAAGAGCATAGGCTGGAGAACCAGCTTGCCTAGGTTTGAATCCAAGCTCTACCAAGTATTAGTTGTGTGATGTTGAACAAGTTGCTTCACTTCTCTGTGCCCCACTTTAAGTGGAAATAATATTACTGGAAACTTAAAGTCTGGTTTTGAGGTTTACATGAGTTAATGTATGTAAAATGCTTATTAGAAGTAGTGCCTGGAACACAGTAACCATTACTCAACAGGTTTAGCTTGTGTACATGCATGTGTTTGTGTGTGTGTGCTCAAGCTGGTAAAATAAATTACATAGAGTTGTCATTTCAGAGTAGGTTTCAGCCATTTCTGACTAAATTTGCCTTTTTCATAAATCCCATGGACTTTTGCAGATATTTGTAAACCTAGGGACCTGGGCTGGATGGACCATACTTGGCTAATTCAGAAAAGGTATAATGAACAAAATTGGCAAAACAAACAGTATCACCCCTTAAAGTAGAGTTTCTCAGAGCATGGAGCTTAGGCCACTTGCATCCGAATCACCTGTGGTGCTTGTTTAAATACCAATTGTCAGATCCTATTCCTAAGGTTACCATATCCTTTATAGTTCACCCCAGGACATTTCTGAGAGTGAAAGGGATTGCTGTAAATAATCATGCCAGGAAAACAAGCATCAACCCTACTGTCCTAGACAAAAGAGAACATAGGGTATCCCTTACCTTTCTCAGATCTGTAGCACCTTTGGGATTGAGTACCAGAAATTTGCATTTCTATTAAGTTTCCAAGATGGTTCTTTGAGAAAGGTTGTCCTAAATTGTGTTGTTTTAACAAGACTTAATTAATTCAGACTCTGTGAACTTTATATTATACCTCTATTTCCTGAGGATATTTCTTTGTGATAGGGAAGAAAGAAAAAGGGGAAGAAAGAAACCATTAATTGACCATCTACTCTTTTTAAGCCCCCCTCCTCCCCTTGGCATGACACAACCTGCTGTAGTCTATAAAACTGGTTTACAGATCTTTGCTCTTGAAATTGAGTGAACCCCTTGTGATTATGATAAAAACACATTACTTTAGTTATGACACCAGCACTTTACCACTGTGAACTACCTAGCAGACTGATCCTGGGAAGGAAGGAGGCAGTGATTAGCTTAGTACCCTTAACAACAGGGCAACCACAACCATCAGCAGGACTTCACCCATCACGCTCTTATGCCTGCTTGCCACAGTCACCACCAGAAGTACAAGCCCCCCAGTCATCTGTCAGCGTGTGGACTACCAACCCTAATCTGACCTAAACTCCTGCCCCACTTTTTAGCTGTCTCACAAAATCCCCATCATGTTCTTATACCTGCCTAAATGAAACATAAATATTCCTTGAGATCAAAGATGCCCTGGTAGTTCTCTTTGGGAGGGTGTATTTTCTTCTTCTATGTTCTATTCCCCTTCTGAAAACATGGCTTGAAGGAAGGGTGGTTTCTTCAGGCTCTTCACTACCATACCAACCATTTCTCTTTCTTCTCTCCTCAATAACTCAAGAGCCTTTGAAGGCTGCCACCACACCATACCATGTACAACTGTTTATTATTTGAGTCATCTACTGGCCTCCTGCTCATTCTTTATTTTTAGAAAAATATTTGAACCTACTTCTTATCTTTGATCGGACTTCAATGACTGTTCTGTTCACTGTATAGGTAAACAATTCAATACCTTGGCCTATCAGTTTCTTGTTCTTTTCATTTCTAGTCATGTTTTCCCCAATCTCAGACAACTACTCCCATGGTATTCACTACACATTGTTATCATCAACTCTAAAATCTTAATTTTAATCAATCCTGTCTCTGTTTCCACTTTCTGTTCTTTAAAGTCTTCATTTTATCTCCCCAGCTGCTCTGCTGCTTTGGCCCCAGTGAAACTGCCAATCTATTAATCATTAAGTCTTTACTTTATCTCTTCCTCCTCCTGTTTTCATTTTCTTTTTTTTTTTTTAACCTAGCTTAGATGCTATTATGATTCATCACTACAATCATTCTCTTACAAACATCAACTCAAACTTGGTTTCCCTCCAAATGGTAAAACCCTACTTGGTAAAACCCAGCTCTTTTCTTGCTCCACTCCTGTGTGTGAGCAGCTTAAACAGGTGGCAAAAACACCAAACTCTGACAACTGGACCTACTCTAAATTGTGACCATATATTTAAAGTGTGACTTCAGCCCTGCCAGTAAGCCTGCAATATTTCTCAAGTAGGTTCACTCTTTCATTTTTAAGAGGATTCTTTGATACCTTTTCCTCTCTTATCAAATACCCAGTAAGGCCTGACTCACTTCATTATCAACTGATGACCTCAATATTTATTTAATTGAAGAAACTAGAAGAATGAATGGAATAATCTCAGTTGTCTTCCCTCAAATCTACCAACCTGCCTTCACTTGGATCAATATATGCTGCCTTTCCTTCCGTTAAAATTGATGAATTGTCGCAGCTCTGTCTAAAGACAACCCCTGCACTGGCACATGGAGGGCCTTTGCCTTTCACCTCCTTATGGATTTCACTTTGTCTGCTTTCTTTCCTGCATCCTCAACTTTCTCCTATGTAACAGACTTTTATCAGCATATTAACATGTGGTAATGCCTTCGACGATATGAAAGTTAAATTGTCCCTCGATCCCAATGTTTCCCTGTAGCTCTTGCCCCATTTCTCTGCTCCTCTGAACAAATCACCTCAACAGAATATTTACATCTGCTGCCTAGACTTCATCATTTTCCCATTCTCCCCTCAACCTATCCAATCAAGACTTTATCCCTCTCATTTCAGGAAACTACTCTTGTCAAATGAACAATTTCCACCTTGTTCACTTCCATGATCAATTCTTTGTGTCTATCTTATTCTACTTCTCAGCAACATTTGACACATGAAATACTATTTTCACTTGGCTCCCAAGATTCTAGATTCCCTTAGTTTAACTTTTTAAAAAAAATTTCCGAATATTACAGGGGTACAAACATTTTGGTTACATAAATTGCTTTTGTACCGTGCTCATCCCCCAGATAATGTGTATTGTACCCATTTGGTGTGAAAGGTGTGAACTTACCAATCCCCTCCTTCCCCTTCCCACCTGCTTGATTCCCAATGAATGTTATTTCCATATGTGCACATAGGTGTTGATGGATTAGTTCCAATTGAATGGTGAGTACATGTGGTGTTTGTTTTTCCATTCTTGTGATACTTCACTTAGAAGAATGTTCTCTAGCTACAGCCAGGTTAATATAAGAGATATCAGTTCACCATTTTTTATTTTATGGCTGAGAATACTCCATGGTATACATATGTCACATTTTATTAATCCACACATGTATTGATGGGCACTTGGATTGTTTCCACATTTTTGCAATTGTGAATTATGCTGCTATAAACATTCGAGTGCAAATGTCTTTTTTATAAAATATCTCTTTTGTCCTTTGGGTAAATATCCAGTAGTGGGATTGCTGGATCAAACGGTAGTTCTACTTTTAGTTCTTTGAGCTAATTCCATACTACTTTCCATAGAGGTTGCACTAGTTTGCAGTCCCACAAGCAGTGTATGAGTGTTCCTATTGTTCTGCATCCAGGCCAACATTTGTTGTTTGGGGACTTTTTGATAAAAGTTGTTCTCACTGGGGTTAAGTAATATCTCACTGTGGTTTTGATTTGCATTTCCCTGATGATTAGAGATGTTGAGCATTTCTTCATATTTTTATTGGCTATTAGTTGATCTTCTTTTGAAGAGTTTAACTTTTTATTTCAGTGGCAGCTCTTTTTCAGTCTTCTTTTGGAGTCTCTTCTTGACCCTTAAATTTTGTGATGCTTCAAAACTCAAACCTCATTTATCTTCTCATCTCTATTTGCTCTTTCTCTCTAAATAAGTTTGATCAGACCCATGGTTTTAAAGAAACAACTATGTACATACTAAAATTCATATGTATTACTGATAAAATGATATGATGTCTGGGGTTTGATTCAAAAATAATATGAAAGAAAAGAAAGTGGTGGGGATGGGATGGGATGGTTGAAACAAGACTGGCTATAAGTTGATAATATTGTTAAAGCTAAGTAATGGGAAATGTAGGTTCTTTGCACTATTCTTTCTCACATATTTTTGAGATTTTTGATAGTAATATATATATAACATATATATATATTTAAATATCCCAAATTTTCTTCTCTAGCCCCAACACCTTCCAAGTTCTAAATACATATATTCAATTTCCTATTTAGCATTTCCCCTTGGATTTCTAAAGGTCATAAGAATTAACATGTCCCGAATAGAACTCTTAATGTTCTTTTGCCTTTAAGCCTATTGTTCCCTTGTCTGCCGTCTTAACAATGGCCTTACCATTCCCCATTGGCTTAGTCCCCAACTTACAAGCCCTTATTGGTTCCTTTTTATTCTCTGACAAACTATAGCCTGTCTTCCAGCAAGCCCTGTTGTTTTACCTGTCAAAGTAGATGGGATTTGATCACTGCTCACCATCTTTAGAGAAATTGCCCTCACTCAAGCTGATGTGACTTTTCACATAAACTCGTTTAGAAACCCCCTCACTCATCCAAAGAGTCTATGCTCACAGGGTAGTGCAGTGATCTTTTAAGTCAGTTGATACCATTCCATGGATCATCTCTTTAATGGTGCCCTTTCTTGTTTTTAGAAACAGCCAGAGTCTACACATGGACAACACCTCCTGTGGTCTGTCCTCTGCCTATTTCCCCAGACTCATGTGCTACAAACACACTCTTGTTCACCTGCTCTTGCTAACATGGCTCCTACTGTCCTCCAATATGGTAGGCTCATTCTCATTCTCACCTCAAGGTATTTCCACATCATTTCTCTTGTCTAGAATGTTCTTTCCCCCAACTTTACATGGCATATCCCCTTATTTCCCCCTATGTGTCAGCTTAAGAGGCTTTCTCTGACAAGGTTATCATCTGTCAAAATCTTTCCTCCTGCTTTACTTTTCTTCCTAGCATTATTACTTAAAATTATATTCTAATAATTTATTTACTAGTTAATTTTCTATTTCGCCAACTATGATGTAAGTTCCAAGAAGGGCATCTTTTACTACTACTATATCTCCAGGGCCTAGAGTCTGATAGATGTAAATAAGCAAAATCCATGGAGATGAAATAAATGAATGCTAGACTCTGCTGTGTTTTCAACAAAACTGGTATGAATGTGCCTGTGATGGTAGGAAGCTGCTCCTATGACAATGAGCTGTCTCTTTGAACCTTTCCTGATGTAGTTTTAAGCCTATTTAATTCAAGAGGGATTAAGCACCTCCACAAAGTCAGCCCAACACCCTGGTGTGATATTTGGCTCAGATTGAGCTATAAGCTCACCAGGAAAAGTCAGCCTAGGCCTAGTAGTCTACTGCTGCTGCCCTGACAGTTCCTTGTATCCACAAACCACTCAATCTATTAATTCTCAAATTACAAAGCATGCGTATTTCCACAGGGGAGACCAATCAACCAACACACTACTTTCTTAGCAATTCTGTATCAATGAACCTTTTATTTTGAGTGATGTTTTAAGAGTAGAAATCTCTATTTCTCTGTACAGCCTCTTTCTATAAGTGCCTTGTAACCTCAGGCAACTTGTGGACACTGGATTTAATTAATCCTCAGATAGAGTTCTCCTTTTAGTCAAGGGTAAAGTTCAGTCTCAGTTTGACTCTCCCAAACAATTTGTAAGTTTCCTTTACATCATTCTGAGCTTTGCTTGCCCCAGTCTTCCTGACTATAAAAGTGGAAACTTATTTCTAACTTTCTTTTTAATAGGTGTTTTTTACCCTAGTTCATGAGGTCAGCATCACACACGTTTAGGCAAGGGGGAAGTTCTTATTCCAACATGAGGGCCTTATGCACTTGAAATGCTACACTCATTTTCAGTGAACATCAAGAAGATCTGTGCTCTCAATGTTTGTTAGAAATACTTTCATTGGTGTTCTTAGTCACTCATCCTTGGTTTGAGTGTAATTCATCCAGGAAAAAATTGAAACAAGGAAAAATATACTTTTATTCCTACTATATAACAAGGAAAAAATCAAAAGTTAATTTCCTACTGCAGTCTCAGAATCCAGTGGATTTATCTGCACATCTTTTCTTCTCCTTTTCTTTTCTTTCACTCCCACCTGTCTGACTTGTACCTGTGCTTATTTGATGCACAAATGAAGTAGTTTATGGAGCCCAACCATCTGTGCCTTTTTCTTCCTCAAATGCATAAAACCATAATCCATATACATAAATTCATAATCCATGTGCACTTCTTATAACTCTATTAAGATAGTGAATTTTCCAGTGCAATTAAACTATGAGCTAAAGAGATGATTGCAATTTCAGACTGTATCATAAATACTCGGGCTCTTACAGCTATACACCTGGTGAGGAATTGGGATTGATTTGTATTTTGAAAGACCTTAAAATAAATCTAAAAGAATAACACAAAGCCACAAACCCTTTCCCCTTATTTATCCAAACTCTCACTATCCAAAATCTGCAATATGAAAGAGTTTTATATATTTAAAAATATTCTTTGCTCTCTGAACTTGCTATCTAAAACACAGAAATTGAATAGATTCATATACGTTTGTATCCCTTGCTACCTAAGCTTGCTATTTGAATTCTCATTATTCAAATTCAGGAATGGAATAGATTTGTTTGGTGAAAGACATTTGCACTTAAAAACTGTGGATTTTTCACCTTTAAAAAAATTATTTCAATAGTTTTAGGAGGTATAAATGTTTTTATGTTACATGGATGAAATGTTTAGTGATAAAACCTGAACTTTTAGTCTATTAATTCCTGGAACAGTGTACATTGTACCCAATAGGTAACTTTTCATCCTTTACCCACCTTCCCTTTCTGAATTTCCAATGTCCATTATACCACTCTGTATGACCATGCATACCCATAATTTAGTTCCCACTAAGTGAGAACAGGTGGTATGTGTTTTTGCACTCCTGAGTTACTTCAATTAGGATAATGGTCTCCAGTTCCATCAAAGTTGCTGCAAAAGACATTATTTCATTCTTTTTTATGACTGAGTTGTATTCCATGGTGTGTGTGTGTGTGTGTGTGTGTGTGTGTTATCTCACATTTTCTTTATTCACTCATCAGTTGATGGGCACTTAGGTTGTTTCCATATTTCTGCAATTGTGAATGTGTTGCAGTATTAGGGCAGGTGTCTTTCTGATGAAGTGACTTATTTTTCTTTGGGTAGATACCCAGTAGAAGAATTGCTGGATCAAATGGTAGCCTACTTTTAGTTTTTTGAGGACTTTCCATACTGTTTTCCACAGGGGTTGTACTAATTTACATTCCCACCAATAGTGCATAAGCATTCCTTTTCACCGTATCCATGCCAACATCTATTTTTTTTTTGACTTTTTAATAATGGTCATTTGACAGGGGCAAGTTGGTATCTCATTGTGATTTTAATTTGCATTTCCCTGATAATTAGTGACGTTGAGCATTTTTTTCATATGTTTGTTGGCCATTTGTTTATCTTTTGTAAAATGTCTGTTCATGTCTCTTGCCTACTTTTTCATGAGATTATTTGTTTTTCCTGCTGATTTGTTCGAGTTTCTTATAGATTCTGGATATTAGTCCTTTGTCAGATGTATAGTTTGCAAAGATTGTCTCCCATTCTGTAGGTCATCTATTTACTTGTTGATTATTTCTTTTGGTGTGCAGAAACTTTTTAGTTTAATTAAGTCCCATTTATTTATTTTTATTTTTGTTGTATTTGCTTTTGGATTCTTAGTCATAAATTCTTAGCCTAGGCCAATGTCAAGAATAGTTTTTCCTAGATTTTATTCTAGAATTTTTATGGTGTCATGTCTTACATATTTAAGTCTTTAATCCATCTTGAGTTAATTTTTGTGTGTAGTGAGAGATAGGGATCTAGTTTCATTCTTCTGCATGTGGCTCTCCAGTTTTCCCAGCACTATTTATTGAATAGGGTATCCTCTCCCCAGTGTATATTTTGGCCTGCTTTGTTGAAGATCAGTTGGTTGTAGGTGTATAGTTTTATTTCTAGATCCTCTATTCTGTTCCATTGATCTATGTGTCTACTTTTATACCAGTACCATGCTTTTTGGGTTACTTTTGCTTTGTGGTGTAATTTGAAGTTGGGAAACATTATGGCTCCAGATCTGCTGTTTTTGCTTAGAACTGCTTTGGCTATTCAGGATCCTTTTTGATTCCATATGAAATTTAGAATTGTTTTTTTTTTTTTTAATTCTGTAAAAAAAGACAGAGGTATTCCAGAGGTATATCCATTTTGATAGGAAATGCATTGAATCATAGATTACTTTGGGCAGGATGGATGTTTTAACAATATTGATTCTTCTAATCTATGAGCGTAGGATGTTTTTCCATTTGTTTGTGTCATCTACAGTTTCTTTCATCAGTGTTTTGTAGTTCTCCTTGCAGAGCTCTTTTTCTGGTTTGGTTGGTTAAGTATATTCCTAGATTTTTTTTTTTTTTAATGCAGCTATTGTAAATGGAATTGAGCTTTTGATTTGATTCTCAGCTTGGTTGTTATTAGTGTATAGAAATGCTACTGATTTTTGTATAACTTTATAACATGAAACTTTACTGAATTCATTTATCAATTCTTGGAGTCTTTTGGAGGAGTCTTTGGGGTTTTTTAGGTATAAGATCATATCATCAACAAATGGGGATAGTTTGACTTCCTCTTTTCAATTTGGATACCCTTTATCTCTTTCTCTTGCCTGATTTCTCTGGCAAGGACTTCTGGTACTATGTCGAATAGAAGTGGGCTTTGTCACTTTTTAAAGTGAGATTATATTATGAAAGTGAGGTAGTAAGGAGAGTGAGGTACTATTTTTGTTTTATAGGGTACATAGTAAGTATAACACTAAATGCAAAGTTCTACAGAGAAGTAGCAAAGTTATTTAGGGAATTACTGACCCTAATGATTAATGACTGTATGTATTCATAACCAGTGTTGTAAGACCTTTTGGCAAGTTCGTTATGATGATTACACACAGATAACCCTGATCATTGAGGCATCAGAGATCCCTGTGAAGGATACAGTGGAGCATATTGTTCTCATCCACCAAGACTGTATTAGAGTCCCTCGGAAAGTGAACTGAAATTGATTGGGTCAGTTTAATAACATTAGAATTTCACAACAGAAAAGAGCACTGAGTGGTATAGTTCAATAGCAATTACAATATCTCAAATGGTCATAGGGTTTCTCTATTTATTCCTAAGACTTCTTTGTCACAGTGTTGGTACTTAAAAAATAGGTTAAGGTGAATAGAAAATGCCTTGGGCTAGAAGCTATGACATTTTCATAGAGCTTACTACAGTGCCTTTCACAGACCAGATATTAAAATACTTATTGAGTAACAGTGAATTTATTTATAAAGGTTTATTTTGAATTTTCTTCTGCACCATAAGCTACGGAAACCTACATTAAGGAAGAAGCAAACCTGCACGAAGATCAGCTTAGAAGATAACTTGTATCTGTGAAGAAGAAATATAATAAAAGCTCAAAACTATTGGCCACAAAGAGTGGTATTATTCTGAACTATCAAACGTTTGCCTGTCATTTATATGT
>CM052436.1:48893137-49015821 GCA_028533085.1 Varecia variegata
AGACACAAACATCTAAACCAGTATTTGATTATAAAATTAATTAAACTTTACTACTTTTAAGAATGTAAGAAATGCCACTGTAAATGAAATCATTCTAGGCAGGCATTATTCCATCTCTCATAGGTACACTAACCACTGAGGGAGCAATTATTTGTCCTATGAGGTGTTTGCTTGTTAGGATTTACCTAGACTGTTTCTATCTTCTCTTAACCCATCCATAAATAACAGACTCATGCCGCTGAGTTCTGCGTATGGATGCATGCAGTACCCTGAACAAAAATACCCAGCCTAGGGGAACCATGGGAACTGAAATTCCCCTGCGCTCCTGCTTGCTTAGCTGCTCATCCCTGAGGACACAGGCGGGAAAGGAGTTGCAACTGCAACATGAAAGGGTCCCTTTGTCCACACACAGAGGCACTCTTTGGAATTAATTGATAGGAACTACTTTGATGCCCACCCAGAAAGACACCTTTTCTAACTTGCACAAAGCTGCTTATTGTGCTAGAAAGACTCTGCACTGCTCCATAACCATTCCTGAGCCTGCATTGTCCAGTCACTCCTGCTGCTAACGGTAACATGTTTCTACAATTTAAAACCTGGAGACACAGTATGGTCCCTGCCTCTCTTTTATGACTCAAGGTTTGATTACTTTTTTCCTTGTGCCTATTTGTTGCCTTATTATCTTACTTTATAAAACATACATGACATTCAGGACAGTCTCCTCCCCAGATAATGACCCTGAGAATTCAATCTAATTACGGTATCACAAATATCGAAATGGTTTTATAGTATCCTATAATGTCAGTAGATTTTATTCTGAAGAATAAAAGTATGTTGGGGCACCTTAGGTCATTCTACTGTGTTTTTAGAGAACCAAATTCTTTCTTTCCAATCTTCCCACTTTCTCAGTTCCAAGTTCCCTCTCTTAACATGCTCTCCATGCTCTCAGCCTTCAGCTATAACAAATATATATACAAACGGATGCAGAATTCAACAGGCTAGATTGGTATAGTGCTTACAAGATTTTCAAAAGTCTGCTAAAATGTCTGTTTATTTCTATAGGGATTCCATTCACATTTCTCACATTAGAGTTGAAGAAAAAAGCTCTAAGAAGTTTAAAGACTTACCCACATTTAGCTATTTAGAACAGAGCTGTGTCTAAAGCCTCTATGCCTCCAAGCTAGATCTAGAAACAACATTCAGGCTCCATAATTCCAAACTCATTTTATGTTAAACAAAAACTCTTGTTTTCTCCTTTAAGCTAAGCAAGAGAGCATGTGGATGTGGAACACAAATGGCAGAAATTGGAAATGAGGAATATTCGAGCAAAGAGGAGAAGGTATAAAATATTCACCTCAGTGAGTGGGAGAAAAAATTGACTAGAAAAATATAGTTCTCTTGTTGAGCAGTAATAAAAGCCCATTTGAAAATTTTGCTCATAAAATTAAAGTAGGATTAGTTGGTATAGTGGTGTGATTTTTCCCAAGCCAAATTCATTTTGCATTTAATTAGGTTAGGTTTGGGGTTTTATTCTACAAGTAAGAAAGAGGCCAGGGAGGTGAGGATATATGCAAGGGAGTGAATACATTGAAGAACAATGGCATCTTAGTTGTGAGGAGGCAAGTGAAGACATGAGAAAAATGTTGCTCAGTGAAAGAGGATTGACCTTGATGGGGCCAAAGAATTGTTGGAATGTACACATTAGAGTAAATGAGTTTGAAATGTAAGAGAAAAGGGTTACTGCGGTAGGGATTTTAGTGGTTAAGCTATTGGCATGTTTAAATTTCATACAATAGAGCTAGAACAAAAGCAAGTGAACCAATTTCTAGAATCTGGAGAATGGACGGTGGTTACGTGATTGAAATAAAGAGTGGTAGCAGATAGTCTAGTCTGATGAGGAGTCACAGAGGCTCTAAAGATTTTAAAAACAGGAGGGCAGAAAATGGTCTAAAAGAGGTAACGAGGAGCAAGTACCTCAACTCCACTTGAAGGACCTGTTTTAGATGAGGCAGGGAGAAAAAAGCAGTCCCTCTTTAAGACAGATATGAGAATATCCGGATCCTCAAGGGATGTCAGGTTTCCAGTAAAGTGAGGAAGTGGAAGGGGAGTTCAGAGATGAGGAATTTTGGTGATGACAACCTGGGAGCTCCAGGAGGAATAACAGGATGGCGTGGGAGTGCGCAAGAAGTGGAGTCAGATAAAGGGGTGGGCAGACCCACGTGGGAGATGCATGGTGGACAGCAGGAGCCTTCAGTGGTGATGCAGACAGGAGGCACAGTGTGGGCAGTTCTGTTGGTCTCTCGGGGGAAGGTAAGTGTTAAATGTACACATACACACACACACACACACACGCACACAATGCAAGTGTAAGTTTTATTCAAACTAAAACAAAATAAAACTATTTAGTGTTTTATGAGCTGGCTTTATGAGAATCCACAAGTTTCTAAAATATTTATTTGCTGTTATGTCTCTTATCATCTATTTTCATCTTAGAAAAAGGTAAGATAGTCAGAGAGGAAATCGTTAGAATGAAAGTCGTCTTGCAGCTAATTCAGAAACCCAGAGATATAGCTGCAAGAAGGGCTGTCAGAATTGCTTAAGCTTTTTTCTCCGACGTGGTGAAATGTCTTTTTTGGATGCCGTCACATCCGTGAGAATGAAAGAAAAGATGAACACGTTAACAACAACATAACAGGAAGACCACACTTTCAAGAGAAGAAAGCATCATGAAAACTAAAACAAAGTGCTTCTCATTTCCTCTAGGGATTCCTGTTATATAATTTCCATCTTAAATGAAGCAAAAATACTTCCAATAAGGAGAGAAACACTTAAAAATTAAGAAACACTTGTTCTAGTTAATGTGTCTGAATAGTAGCAAGAAAAAAGTCTCCCCCAGGAGGTCATTATTATTCAAAAATTACTCTAATTAGGTCATGAATACATTAGGCCTTATTCAGTGCCAACAAGAGAAAAAATAGAATTGGAAATGTGACACACATAACACTCCCAACGTGTTAGGGTGATTTTATTCCAAAATGCCATTAAAAGATGAAAAGGTCACCCTGTAGGGAAGTAATTGGTACAGCACTCTTGTAACTGATTAAAGGGGCTTTTATTTAGGCATTTTTTTCTTTCTTTCTTTGAAAAGGGTCTTTCTAGATAGATAGAAAGTGTGTGTGTGTGTGTGTGTGTGTGTGTGTGTGTGTGTATGTATGTCTAATTCTGATTGGATGGATGTTTGGCTGTTTTATAACAATAACACAGAAAAAGAGAAAAACAAGAGCTCTTGACATATCAAAATAGACACACTTATAAACTAAGTACAAATTGCACAGAACATCTTAAAAGAATATAAAAGGGTATAGGTATTTTCCTATAAGATTTGGCTTTCATTTAAGTACTCCATCTCTGTGGTTTCTTACAATATATGCTGCATAAACAAGTTCTGCACTTAATTAGAAAAGAGTATAAAATTTTAATGAGTTGGTAAAAGGCTAGAAAGTTGAAAGTCTTTATTTTTATTTTTTTAAAGAAACTTAAGAGAATCTGACAATGAAACCCCTGATGCATTCTTATGGTTGAATGTGAATCTCCAATAAGCCATTTTAAACCACATACCTACAGCTGGACTAGGGAAAGCATCTGTCCCCTGTTAAAAGCATACCAAACAGGGACTTTGCTTTATCTCTGGTAGCATGAGTTCTGTTTTTCCTATGTAATCTCATTGTGAATGCAGTTTTACATAATGGGGGTTGGAACATTCATAATCAAAATTGCTTTCTTTAAAGCCTACTAAAATCCTCATCATATGTACAAGATTTCCATTTCAATGACATGAAACCTTAGTAAATTTGTGCTGTTATAACAAAATACCTGAGACCTGGAAATGTATAAAGAACAGAAATTTATGCCCCACAGTTTTGAAGGCTGGGAAGTCCAATATTAAGGCACCACATCTGTTGTCTGGTGAGGGTCATCTTGCTGTACCCTCACATGGTGGCAGAAGGGCAAAAAGTGGAGGCAAACTCCATGTCCTCACATGGCAGAAGAGCAGTAAAGAACAAACCCACTCTTGCAAGCCCTTTTTATAGCAGCATTAATCCATTGATGAGGGTGGGACCCTCATGACCTAACACCTCCAAAGAGGCCACACCTCCCAATACAGTCCCACTGGGGATTAAATTTCCAACACATGAATTTTGGGGGAAACATTCAGACCACAGAAATTCCTAAATATGAGATACCTAAAAGCTCAACTGTTTCCCCCTACTCTTAGGCTTGCAAATATTCCATGTCTTAGTATCCTTTAAGAATTCTAATAAATAGTGTACAGGAGATCAGGTATATCAAATGTCTACATGACTTGATTCTGTGTTTCCTGATGATTCTAGGATTAATTCATGGTTTCATTCCCTCATTTAAGCACTAATTCATCCAACAATATAAATTTTTAAATTGTAACTTTTTATTGTAACACAATATCATACTTATAAACAAGTTGCAAGATTTCTCATGTTACCTTCACTCAGATTCCTGTGTGTGTGTATACGCACACACATATTAATATATATGATTCTGCTTTATATAGTATATTGTATATATGTATATATACACACATATATATTCTAAATCATTTGAAAGTTGTAGACATTATGTACTTTACTTATAAATATTTCACTATGGATTCTAAAAACAAGGACATTCTTCCACATAGAGTATAATTATCAAAATCAGGAAAATAATATTACTACAATAATATTGTCTAATTTACAGACCTTATTTAGATTTTGCCAATTATTTCAACAACTACCTTTGAATACCTAGGATTCTGTTGTATATAGCATAAAGGATAAAAGAGTTCTGAGAAAGTGATAGGTTTCAGAGAGTTTGCTTATGAGAATATATTTTGTTTTTGTGGATAATATTCAGTACCTTTTAATTCAATAAATAGGTTTTGTCTGTCAACTTTTTATATAAAATAAATAATAATAGCTCCCATTTGTTGAGTGCTTACAGTAGGTCAGACTATACTAATGTGAACTCTCTAATTTCATTCTCACAGTAATCTTACAAAGCAGATATTATTTTATAGAGGAAGAAACAAGGGCTCAGAGAGACTAAGCAGCTTGTTTGGTCACAGAGCAAATGAGTTGCAGACCTGGAACTACCATCCAAATATTCCTTTACAGTACTTGCTGGAAAAAATAAAAAAAAAAACCATAAAAAAAAAAATAAAGAAAATCAGACAGTCAGTACTTGCTGGGAAAAAAAAAAAAACACACACACACACACACAAAAAAATAAACAAATATTCCTGTTTCCAAAACCTAAACTCTTTTTCATTATACCACATTCCTCATAGTATGAAACAACAGATACTAATGGTAAATGTCCCATTGTCCTGGAACTTATAATCTTCCTGAGAGAGTTATACAAATACACACAAACTCATAACACTGTAAGTAGGAAGTCTGTCTTCAAAGTTGTAACCCAACAGATACTCTGTCCTAGCACTTCAATTTCTCTGCTCACTTGTTTTCTCCACAGCAATTATCATCATTTAATTCACCATATAATATACCTATTTGCTATCCTAATATTGTGTCTCTCCACACAAGAATCTAACTGCATGAGAGTAGCCAATTCTATTTTTTTTTTTTTTATTGCTGAGTCCCCAGCACAGAGACAGTGCCTTGTATATAGTGGTTATTAGTGAAATATTTGTTAAATAAATGATTAAATTTCTTCAACTGCTTGATTTTACAGATGAGAAAAGTGAAGTCCAGAGAGACTGAGTTGCTCGTGGTCAGAGTAATTTCATCATATGAAATGTCATTTAGTTGAATGTAAATAAGAGTCACAATGAGTGGCACAAACACTGAGTCCCATGGGGCACAGAGGAGGAAAAGACCAGTGGTGGGAGAGAGAACCTTCAGGAGAGAGAAGAGGCAGAGAGCGGACCATAAATAACAGGTGGGAAACCTCTCATGAACAAAGACATTGGGAGGGAAATTAGCAGGGCAAATTAACTGGGCATATTAGATAACTAACTATAGAAGAAAGATCATTATAGGAAATGATGAAAGATCAGGTTTGGAAGCCATAATGCTGCCAGAGTATAGAAGAATTTTTTATTTCATGTACAGAAGTTTGCATTCCTATAGGCAAGGCAAATTGGATACTTTCTGGCAGTAAACCAGTTAAATCATCAATGACATAAAAGCTAATCCCGTTTCTACTCTAAGAAAATGCATTACAGTTATCAGTTTGGTGCAAAAGTAATTGCGGTTTTGGACTGTGAATTTTAAATCATTATAACTAGGCTCAAACACATCTTTATTAATCAAAATAGGAACCATTACAATCAACACATTTTTGCCAATGAGAAATAAATTTGTTTATTCCTGTAGTGTAAAAATCCATGCTTTGAGATTTGATGAACTCTTGGAAAGCATTTTCTGCAGCCTGCTGGTTGTGGAAGTGTTTTCCCTGCAAAAAATTGTAGAGATGCTTGAAGAAGTGGTAGTCAGTTGGCGAGAGGTCAGGTGAATATGGCGCGTGAGGCAAAACATTGTAGCCCAATTCATTCAACTTTTGAAGTGTTGGTTGCACGATGTGCGGTGGGGCATTGTCGTGGAGAACAATTGGGCCCTTTCTGCTGACCAATGCTGGCTGCAGGCATTGCAGTTTTCGGTGCATCTCATCAATTTGCTTGCTGAGCATACTTGTCAGATATCATGGTTTCACCAGGATTCAGAACAGTCTAGTGGATCAGACCAACAGCAGACCTTGGTCACACCAAACAGTGACCATGACCTTTTTATGGTGCAACTTTGGCTTTGGGAAGTGCTTTGGAGCTTCTTTTTGGTCCAACCACTGAGTTGGTCATTGCAGTTGTTGTATAAAATCCACTTTTCGTCACACATCACAATCCAATCAAGAAATGGTTCATCATTGTTGCATACAATAAGAGAAGACCACACTTCAAAACCACGATTTTTTTGGTCTTCGGTCAGCTCATGAGGCATCCACTTATCAAGCTTTTGCACCATTTCAATTTGCTTCCAACGCCAAATGACTGTAGAATGGTCAACAATGAGTTCTTTAGCAACTTTTCATGTAGTTGTAAGAGGATCAGCTTTGATGATTCCTCTCAATTTGTTGTTGTCAACTTCCAATGGCCGGCCACTGCACTCCTCATCTTCAAGGCTTCAGTCTCCTTTGCAAAACTTCTTGACCCCCACTGCACTGTACTTTCATTAGCAGTTCCTGGGCCAAATGTGTTGTTGATGTTGCAAGTTGTCTCCGCTGCTTTATGACCCATTTTGAACTCGAATAAGAAAATTGCTGCAATTTGCTTTTTTTCTAACATCATTTGCATAGTCTAAAATAAATATAAAATAAACAGGAAGTAATAAGTCATTAGCAAAAAAATAAAGCAAGAAATGTGCATTGAAATGATGTACAAAATAGCCACATTTATTTAAGAATGTATTCCAATATCAAATGGCAAATTTCAATAATGCTAAAACTGCAATTACTTTTACACCAAGCTAATAGCAAGAATTAAACAGTGGTTTTCCAGAGTTAATTTTTATGTACACCTCTTATTTTCTAAGTTTGTCTCTGGTTTTAAAGAATTTGATGCATTACTGTTCAGGGAATGATTGAACAGATCACACCTTCAATTGATGTTCAGTAATTCTAATACACAGAGATAAGGAAAATATTTTAACTGAGTAAGACAGTAAAAAACATAAAGAGATGCTGGAAAGAATAGGTCACGGAAGAGAAGATGTATATGGTTAACATTTGGCATAAGAAATTAGTGAAATGAGAATCTGACTGTTCAGATGTCTCCTTTTTGATTTCAGTGTATACAAGTCTATCTCAAATGTAGAGTAACGCAAATTCTGGGGCCGACATCATCTTTCAGTCATTCTGACTTAGACACCATTCTGATTAGCACTATCTGCTTTGACATAGAAAACGAGGGATCTGAAAGTAAAGGATGATGTTCTTCTAAAATAGAAAGAACAAAACTTCTAATTATTTTGTGTCATAGTGTTTATAAAGTCTCTCTTTTTATAACTCTTTAATTTGTTAAAGATTATTATCCTCATTTTACAGAGGAGAAAACTGAGGCTCTGAGGGGTTAAGTGACTGTACAAGGTCACCTAGTGAATATAAAAACAAAGATTTGTGCTAGATCCCTGTCTTCAGGATTTCTGTCATTTCCATTATATTATGCCCCAAGTCCCCAAATCAGTTTTTTCCCCACTTGTCTCTGTGATAAAAATGGGAAATACACTTTCTATTGTTATGTCAACATCGAACTAAATTTTTAATACTTAGATTTTGAAATATGTTTTACTATCTGAAACCTTCTCCACCTTTCCAAACTATTGTAGAAATTTTCTGGATATTTTAATGGTACTATTTCTAGATAAGCTTTAGTTTATATTGTTTTTTCAAGTTCTTCCAAAGTTTTGTTGATATTTTGAGATTAAAATTATACATTATTATCATTCATTCATCTATACTTTTTTTCCCTTCAGTAGAGTTGTAATATTTTCTTTTTATTAGATCTACACATTACTTATTTATCTTGCTGTAAGATATTGTACCTTTCTAACTGGTCTAGTGAATTGAATTTTTCTTCCCTTAACTTTTTGTTTGTTTCTAATTGTACATATTAATATGGTAATCAACAACCTTTTAAGATTTACTTATTTCTACTAGTTTTTAGTTGACATATCTAGTAACTATCAGTTACTACACATATAATCATGTAATGTACAAATATAAAAATATTTTTCTAATTTTTATATCATATATTTCATTATTTTATACAACTTCATTATCTATGACATCCAAAATAATGTTTAATAAGATTAATAATGGTATTGTTTCCTTTTCAGAACAGCAAGGCAATAACTTTAGTGTTTCATCATTAATCATAGTCTTGGATTGGAGTTTATAAAATGTATTTATATTATTTCAGGGAAGTCTCTACCTTTTCAATTTATGCAACAGTGTTTAAAATTGTACTTAGATTTGAATTGGAGGTTGAGTTCCTTTTCCAAATGTGCTTTTAACTCTATTGAGATGAATATATTTTTGCTTGTTAACTTATTCATAAGCTGAAATATTTGATTTCTTATTATTAAACCATCTTTGCATTTCTGAAATATGCCTCACTTGGTCATAGTGTAACATTATACTCGTTTCCTCCTCAATTCATTTTGGTAATATTTTCATTATGCTAGTTCTATCAATATTCACATGATGAGCTGACTGCAGTAGCTCATGCCTGTAGTTCCAGTGACTTGGGAGGATGAAGTGGGAGGATTGCGTTCAAGGCTGCTGTGAGATAAGATTGTGCCATTGCGCTTTGGCGTGGGTGACAGAGTGAGACCCTGTTTCTAAAAAAAAGAAATACTTTTGTTGATAAAAAGAGAACACTGAAATTACAAAAAATAATTCACATGACAAAATGATCTTCTATTTCTTTCTTTTTTTATTCTATTTTTTTCTCCAGTAACTGTTTTCAAGTTTTTTCTAAAAGAAGAGAAAAAGTGGGGTTTTTCTCTTGTTTATATTAATAGTATTACAAGTTTTTCATTGAAGATTTGAAAGAAAACACCAAAGAAAATTTCTGGGCCTGCTGCTTTCTTGATAGTTGGCTGTTCAATAACTTTCTCGGTGTCTTTCCTTGGTAATTTAGCTGATTAGTTATTATGTATGTTCTTATTTAAATTTAAAGAATTTCTAATTGCCTGGAAAAAATTCATTTCATTAATGTTTTCAAAGTATTTTAAAGGAACTTTAAAAATATTCATTTATTATTTTGTAAAGTTTTTATATTCTCAGAGGCTATTTAATCTGTTCTTATTTGCAATTTGTGCGTTGTTTTCTCTTTTCTTTCTTTTGCTGATCCCTTTTCTTCTTTTTTTAAATCAGCACTTGTATTTGTTTATCATTCTTTTTTTGTTAAATTTTTAAAATATCAATTTCTTTGGGTATATGTGTTACTCATTTTCTGTCTTTTCAATTGGATACTTCTCAAGTATGTTGTTTAGTCATGTAATGGTTTTAGGCTATGTATTTTCCTCCAAACACATTTTTAGTGTGCATCACAAAACAGTTAATACAATCACTAGTTTCTAGCTATTTTGTTTTTCTACTTTTGCTTCGGTTTTAGACATAAGTACTGTTTAAAATATACATTTAACTCATTTTGTTGAAATTTTGCCATTGGGTACATTAGCTTTTACTTTTGCCAATGGTTTATAGCATAGTTATAGTTTTGTCAAAAAATGATCTGCATTTTTTCCTTAGATTTCAAATTTACTGAGGATTTTCTTCGATGGTAATACCCTTAATTTTTGTAAATATTCCATAGTTGTTTAAAAATAAGTTCTATTCTCTGTTTTCAAGGACTAAAGTTTGATATATACCTAATAAAGCAAATTCATTAATTATATTATTCAAATTCTCTAAAACCGTATCATTATAATTAGAATTTATTGAAAGTGAACTCTGTACAATTTGATTAAAACCACAATTGGGGAGTGGAACTTTAAAAGAATAAAAACATTATGGCAGTATTGATAATTTTTTTAAAAAGGGGACAACTTAAATATGTATTCAAATTATGTGTCTCCTGAAATATGACCTTTCTAAAGGCCTGCCCTGTATTTGTATGTCTCAGAGATCTTAGTGGTACATTTTCAATTAGCAAGTACATTTTCAACTAGCAAGCACCTAGGTGCTTTGTCAAGGACAAACCCAGAAATAGTCATCTCAGGAAAAATCTACAGGCTGGTAATCAATGTTCCTCAGTTCAAAGAAGAAAGAGCCAGGCCAGTCACTTCTCCTAAGGACCTTGATGTGCTCTGCTAGAGGCAGGTCTGGCTAAGCATGCCCCAATCTGCACAAGTTTTCCTGGGGACAATCTGATCATTACAATCCTATCAAAAAACTTATTACTCTCAACTTCTAAAGCATGCCCTTGCTCTGAAATCCCCATGAAGAAAAAAATCATTCAAATGTAGGCTCAACACTTTCCCTCTGATATTTATTTTATTTTTTTATTTTTATTTTTATTTGGTAGAACACAGTTAACTTGGATAAAAATAGATCATACAAGTGAGATTTAAACACAGAGCTTCATTAAAGTACCATGACTTTTTGTAACAGAAAACTGCTCTCTAGAGGTATGGATGGAAACATGGTGATCACACAGCTCATTTCCACGAACCAATGCTCCACTTTCTCTCTGGGTCCTTTTGTGTGTACGTGTGTCTCAAATCTTTTCAGATACTGCCAGCATGCTCTTTCTTTGATACAGGATTACAAAGTGGAGCTGGGAAGTATGACATGGATCCTGAAATGACAGATGTCTGGGAGTTAACCAAACATCAAGGAGGACAGAGCACTGTTTCCTTTGGGGGTAAGACAAAGACATTTTCTCCTTTAATGAAGGCCCAATTATAGTATTTTTTTAATAAAAAATTCTATTATGGTGGCCAGAAGAGATACCTACAACTTAGATGACTCATTTCTGCAAAATATCATAGAAACAAATTAGAAACAGATTATTTTCGGCATGACTATCTTTCCCCATCTCACCTCTGCTACCTATTGAGTTGGACTCCTGTGTCGGCTTTGCTAGAACATGGTGTATCAATCTAGAAGTTCTGGAATGCTGCTGAGGGCAGTGTTTCTCAATACGCAGCCCTCAACTACCTGTATTTGAAGCATCTGCGTACCACATCTCTATTGAATCAAAAATTTTGGAGCAATTGGCTCAGGAAGTAGTATTTTTAACAAACCACCCAAATGATTGATTGTTAGGCATATGGAAATTTCAGTCTTTAGAGATTGTGTTATGAAATATCCCTTGACTTGCATGCAATGACATTGTTACATACAAAGTTAGTTAATGTGTTACAAAGTACCAGAATGGCCCCATGCCTTAGTAAGTATGCTTATATAATAGTAGCTGGTAGCCATAAACCTAAACTCATCAACTGCATTTCAAGGACTTGTGCTCTATGGAAAAACTATTACTAAATCTCTTATTCCTGATGGAGCCTCTTAAAGCAAGGTTGTGACAGGGCTCTAGCCACCCCTGGTTCTATTCTTCACATTTGAAATATAAACATTTCAAGATTCCTGGCTTTATGAAACATGTATTCTATCTATGTTACACTGGAAATTATTATCCCTTGTAAAATTACATGTGAAATATTATGCCCATGCACTTTTCTTTTTTTTTTTTTTTTCTTTTTCGAGACGGAGTCTCTCTCTGTAGCCCCAGGTAGAGTGCAGTGACGTCATGTAGCTCACTATAACCTCAGACTCCTGGGCTCACGCGATCGTCTTGCCTCAGCCTCCCAAGTAGCTGGGACTATAGGCATGCACCGGGATGCCCAGCTAATTTTTCTATTTTTAGTAGAGATGGGGTCTCACTCCTGCTCAGCCTGGTCTCAAACTCCTGAGTGCAAGCCATCCTCCTGCCTCAGGTTCCCAGAGTGCTAGGATTACAAGTGTAAGCCAGCACACCCCGCCACCATGCACTTTTTATAAGGACTAGGAATTGGTCCAAAGACAGATTAAAAATAGGATCAGTTACCCCTCAAAATGCATGGAGTCATTCCTGCCCTTCTGGCTTGTCTCTGGGTATAGATGTGCACAGTTCAGTTCTCTGCTCTGGCTGTCATCTAAGAAGGCACTAATAGGCATTTCTGTGTCGTGTGTCATAAGTCAGGTAAATCTTGAGCTCTTTTCCCTGTTAAACTTAGTTGCCTCTCCTAATCTGGGATTCAGAAGAATTAAGGCAGGTTAATTTAACATAAGATAATTTATTCACAGAAAAAGAAACTAGAGTCATAGCCTCTTCTCTTATACTCACTGCAACTGAGAAGAGCCTCTGAATCCTAAATGATAGTGAACTGCACACACAGAATATGGTTGAGGGGAGTGCTATTGTGTGGGGGCTGGGTATAAAGCAGATCATAAGGCATGCTGGCACCGTTGGACATCCACACATTCTGTGCCTTCTTATTTCTTATTTGTCCTTTGCAACAGGTCGGCTCTGGAGGCTGAAGAAAGCCCAATTTTGATGGTTGTTATAGTAAGTTGCATAATGGCCACTAAAAGATATCAAGTCCTTATCCCTGGAATTTATAAGATATTTTACTATTTGAAAAAAGGGTCTTTGCAGATGTTATTAAGGATTTTGAGATGAGATTACCCTGGATTATCTGGGAGGGCCCTGAATGCCATCACAGTGTCTTTATATTAATAAGACTGAGGCAAAGGGAAAATGACACAGACACAGAGAAGGGAAAGTGACGACAGAGGCAGATTGGGGTGATGTGGACACAGCCCAGGAACACCGGGGCAGCCCACCAGCTGGAACAGGTAGGGAGAGATTCTGTCCTGGACCCTCTGGAGGCAGTACTGCTCTGCCGTACTGTGAACTTCTGGCCTCCAGCACTGTGAGAGACTAAATTTTTGTTGTTTTAAGCCAGAAAATTTGTGGCCATTTGTTACAACAGCCTCAGGAAACTAATAGAATAGCCCATGCCACATGCCATGTGGCTACTATGATGTGTGAGCTCTCCAGGTAGTCTGGCTGACTCTCCATGGAGAGTTTTCAGTTTTCCTTTATGTGTTCATGTATCTTTACAACATGGCTTTATCACCTGAGGGACTATACTTCTCTGTTCCTTGGCACATGGAAGAAATAAACATACTCTATGAGCTTCTAGTTTTCTACTCTTCAGCAACTTCTTAGATTACCTCTTTCATCATCTGGCCAGCATGTGCTTGAACAATGAAAACTAATTTTACAAAACGTTGACGTAGTACTTAATCAAAATTAATAAGAGTTAAAAATAAATCAGGGATAAAATAGTTTTAAAAGCCAAACAACGAGTTAAAAAAAAAAATCTGTTTGGGTTTATGTGTGCTACTATTTCTCTCCAAAAAGTTAATGGACCTAAAAATTGTGGCATAAAATGACAGACTATTGTTTTGACAAACTTACCAGAATTTATATATCTGTGAGAGATTAAATGTGGCCACAATTTATTTCTAGTTCCTCTCATCAAGAGGGAGAATCTATTCCCAGTCCTTTGACTTTGGGCTAACCTGTGATTTGCTTTGAACCATAGAATATGCCAGAGAAAAAGCATATGAGTTTTATAATTTGAGTTTCACAATACCTCACAAATTCTTCCATGCCCTCTTAGAACATGCCCTGAGAACAGCATGCAAGGAAGCTAGTCTGGCCTCCTGAAGGATGAGGGTCCCAGTAGAAGAGAACAGAGCATCTTTCCTCCAGAACCAACTGCCAGACAAATGAATGAGTCCATGGTGTATTTTCTGGTCCAGAGGACTTTTCCCTTAATGCAACCACATGAGTGAGCCTTGGTGAAACCAGCAAAAGAACCATCTGATCATCTCATAGCATTATAAGAATAAGTCACTTAATCCAGGGGTAGTTTGTTATGCAGCAAAAGATAGCTGATACAGCATCCAAGGAGTGTTTGCCTTCACAGAACTTCCCTGTAGGAATTGCCTTCACAGTCTACTTAGAAGCCACACCCACTATGTGGCCTGAATTCCACCCCCTCCTTCCTAACTCATATGTCGAAGTTCTATCCCGAGTACCTCAGCATGTAACTGCACTGGGAATGTCTTTAAAAGAGCAATTAAGTTAAAATGAAGTCAGTGGTGTGAGCCTTAATTCAATATGACTGGTGTCCTTATTAGTAAAGGAAATGTACAGAGTGAAGATGATGTGAAGACAGAGGGAGAAGACAGCCATATGGCCATCTACAACCCAAGGAGAGATGCCTGGAACGCACCCTTCCCTCGTAGCCTTCAGAAGAAACCAACTCTTCTGACACCTTGATCTCAGACTTCTAGCCTACAGACCATGAGAAAACAGATTTCTGTTGTTTAAGCCACCCATTCTGTGGTACTTTTACAGCAGCTGTAGCACATAAATACCCCCACCCTGATGAACACACACATACAACTTTCTTTGCTACTTAAAAAAAATAAATAAATACTAAAGTAAAAATGGTTTTGCTGAACTTGAACATCCACATTTTTAATAGACTTGGCTTACTCTCAAAGCATACAGATTTGTTTCACTTAGGACAACCGAAATAACGTGCAAGAGACTCTAGAAGCAATTTTCAGGAGAAGAGCTCCCTAAATATTTTGAACAATGACAGCATAATTAGAAAATATATCATTTCCTTTGTTTATCGAAGAGAAAAACCTATTTTTTTCTAACAAAAGTCATCGTTCTTTTATAGTCATATTTTTTAATGCATTCACCTTATTCCTCATCTGTATGGTACATGTTTTGGGGATGGCTCTAGTCTATGTAAATGTCTACATTAACCAGAGAAATAACATGTTCTTGAAGTTAAACAAATGCTCTGTGACAGCAATGTCTCAGATACATTTTATGCATTCTGTTTAATCTAAAACAGCTCCTTCCTAACTATATGCCTCCACCTCCCTCTCACTCTGAGTATTATTAAGTAAGTAGGAAAAGAACTTTAATAGTGAGGAAGATAATGAAAAAAAAAAGCAAAAAGAATTTTATTATCTGAATTGATGAGAAAGGGAAGGGTGCCAGTTAGACAAAAACCGTAATAAAGGAAGGATTAATTCCTGCATTCTCAGGTGGTTTCCAACTCATTGCTTCCCTTGCTGTCTCCCACAAGATATGTAAGTAAACGAAAGAGTTAGGGCTACAGATTTAATAACTGTTGTTTGTGAAAACATAGAGATATAATTCCCTGCCACTTCTCTCCTCAATTAAATCTCAGGGAAATTACTGTTCCATTTTAGTATGAATCTACAGTGATGACAGTTACTATATTAAAGATTTATGTCAGAGAAACCAAAAATGTGATTTTTCTCCAGTTTTCCAGCTGGTGGAATTCTAGTTAACACAACTCAGTTTATATCTCCTTTCCCTTGACTGCATTTGGGGCTTATCTGTAAGAATCAGAGCTACTCCTTTCTAAGACAATGGCCTGCAAGGCTCAAAGAGTATTAACTCAGGGAAGAATTATAATAGTAATTCTTTGGCCTACTCAGCCAAACACAAATCAACAAGTCTTTGTCTAAGTTAGAAGTGTCTTTCTCTAAATGCCCAGGTTAATATCTAATTATCTCTACATGGTAGAAAATGGCAAGGTTGTCATGACAACTGGGTGGAAAGTTTAGCTAGAATAATGTTTTCCTTTAAAAGAATGAAGCAATTTAAAGCTCTTTAGTGCTATCTGGAATTATAAAAATTGCTTTATACCCCCATTTTTAGATTGCAGGAGATGATTGATCTTTTTTTTAAAAACTGGCTTAAAAATCCCCTTAACATCATTTTTGAATCAGTGTTTTGGTTTTTTCTTTTCTTTTCACCTTTTTTTTTTTTTTTGAGAGCAGAATTCTACACTCGTGAATGAAGCAAATGTTCCTCTTGTTCATTAGTTCACTGGACCTGTAGCACCTGAATAAAATGAATATTTAGCTACAATTCATTTGATTGGTATATTGTAAAACTATCTTGGAAGTAAATCTCTGGTTACTAAATGAAGAGAAACAGTACTTTCGCTTTTCTACTTTGCAAGATAGAAAATGAGACATGTATCTTAAAATTTCCAAATGGTTGCCCACTAACAAGATAGAATAGCTCTGATCTTTGGAAAGGAACACACAATCCTCTCTTTTTAGTCTCCCTTTCTGTCTTTTAAATAAAATTTTCTTTCTTATTTTTTTCCATGAACTCTTTTAGAGTTCCTCACAATTGTATATTTCTATAATGTTGTCTTTTGCGATTGCTTTTGTCCACTCTGTACACATAATGGGCCGAGTGCTTCAGATAAGTCAACTGAAATTTATATAACCTTAGCGGTTCTTAGGGATAGCCGAAAGGGAGGGCTGATGTTCACAGTAGGTATTTCTGGGGATACTGAACTCAGAGTGAGAGGCAATTTTTGTGAAAATTTGCCACAGATTTTGGTATCACTCTATGTATCTTTCTTATTTAAAGACTGAGCAGGGAAATGCTCAAAGTTAGGTAAAATAGAACCACGATGAAAGGAGCCGGAATTTAAAACTAGACCATCACAAGGTAGTGCGGGTGCTGGGCATGGGCTGGGACCCCCAATAGTGGAGCGTGGAAAGGAGCATCTGTGGAGAAACAGCAGTTTTCTCGATAGGGAATTTTGGAGATAGTGCCAAGCTCAGTGCAGGTATCAGTGTGAGGAGGTCCAGAATGGAGCATCAGGGGCATTTGAGCCTTGCGATTGCTTAAAAGGGCAGTAAGATTTCAAGAGAGTAAAATAGAAAACAAGTACCAGGAACGCTGGTTTCAAGGATCTGGCACCAAACTGAGATTTGAGGGCAATGTCCCCCACCCACTCTTCGTGTGGGAACTAGTAAGACCCTGTCAAGACCCCAGTTCCCAAATGACTGAGTTCTCTGGTGCTTATGTCCTCTCATTGGCTCAAAACCAGGAACCTAGAAGACATCCTGATTCCCCCATTTTTCCTCATTTTTGTCATTCAATCCTTTAGCAAGGCCTGTGAGTTCTACCTCCAGTATAAAATCTTCAGTTTTTCAAACCTTTTCAAACTACTATCTTTGTTGACCAGGACTCTTACAACAGCAACCCTGAGTCCATCTTTTCTCCTTACTCATCCATCCTCCAGACAATAGCCAGAATATTATTTTTAAAACAAAATTCCTGTCATTCAATTCCCCATTTAAATACTTTCTGTGGCTTCCCATTGCTCTTAAAATATAAGCCAAACCCCACAAAGTCCTGTGTGAGCTTTTCCCTTTCTAAATCTCCAACTTTAACCACTTCCCCCTTGTTCACTAGGCTGATAATGCTTCTCTCTTCCTTTGTGCTCAACGAACTGGGGTGTTGCTGGGCGAGGAGACGGGGCCAAGAAGTCCAGCCTTGCAAAAAACAGAGAACGGTGTAGATTGGGAATAAGGCAGAACTTGATTCCACTTTGAATGTACTTTTATTCCCCCTATTACTGTCACTCCTGTTTTGACTCTGCAATTATTTTGCCAATGCTATACAAATATACAAGCCTGTGAAGTGATGTGAGTACAGGGCAAGAGTCCTTGTAGTTGGTAACCTGTTTAAATAAATGGCCCAAGCTAGGAACTTATACTCTACTGAATCTTGTGCTAGAATTTTGGCAGTGCAAGTCACTAACTAAAGTAATTTGAAAGACTTCCACTCAGGATGAGTGGATCCAAAATGAAGGCGATGGAAATTAAGCCAAGGAACACAATGCCCAGAGGAATCAGGAAACAAAAGCAAACATCTCCCCACTCCACCCTGGGGCTGATGACAAAAGCCAGGAGGGGCCCTTTCCCTGCAGGCATCATCCCTTTGAAGAAACTTAAGTACACAGCAGAGCAATTAGAAGAAGCACATGGAGAGCATTGCCAAGTGCCCCCCTCACTACCTTAATCAAAATATTTCCCTTTTACGAAGAGCTCATTTAGAGAAGACATAATGAGCTGGAGTCACCTCGATTCTCCAGGGTTAGAGTCGTGTCATGTGAGCCCGCCAGCACTCCATGCTCCAGTTTCAGCCTCCTCTTTCCTCATTGCCTAGAGTAGACAAGGCTGTCACTTAGAAGATGAAATATATTTGCAAATTAATTAACTTTGTCCAGCGACTGGAGAATTAGATTTCTGTTAAAGGTTCTGTCTCAGTGATGGATTCTCAAGACATTGAAGGAATTAAATGCCACTTTTTTTTCTTTTTACTTTTGGATCATATGGCTATCCTTGTTCCACTGCTTTCATCTTTCTTCCACTTATTACCACATTTCACCTACAAAGCCGGTGGAATTTGCGTTGGTAAATGATGACTCTTGTGAGAATTTTTAATCTCTATAAATTCCTTATCAATTCATTACAAAACCAAGAAGCTAATAAACAGTAGGCTGAAGAAGAGTAGGAGGCAGCTGTGTTAGAACAGCACTTTGTAAAGATTTTCTTTCCTTGACTGGCTCTTTGTTCTGATTTTGAAATGCACAAGGAGGAGGCCAGCAGAATGCAAAATGAAGACAAGAGTTTACAGAATCACAGACATGCAGGGTAAGACCGTTAAGGGATTTTCGCAATTAAAAATCTTGGGCAGGGATAAAGCATTTTTGACTCTCTCCTGCCCAGTAAAAATGCACGACTATAATATTAGGTTACTAAGTATGAAATGTCTGATTTCCTTAAGTATTAAGTTTGACAGTTGATATCTCTGACATTTCATTTTGACACTTCTTGTTTTATGTTTATTGTGAAGGTACATCCTCAGTTTTTCACATGCACATGTTGGCTTGTGATACCTTTCACATGTTTTTTTTTTTTTTTTAGAGCAATTTTTGTGAAACTATGAATAAGTCAAAAATTCGTGGTATTTTCAATATGAGTTCCATCGTGGAAACAATGTAGCACAGACAGCTCAAAATATCAATGAAGTGTTTGGGAAGGATGTTGCTAATGAATGCACAGTACATTGATGGTTTGAGAAGTTCCATTCTGGTGATTTTAACCTCAAAAATGAGCCATGTGGGTGACTTGAGACCACGGTGGATACTCAAGACCACGAGCTGAAAGGTGTAGTGGAAACAAATCCATCTCAACCTACATGTGAATTAGCAACATTTGACATTACTATTCCAACAATATTGGACCATTTGAAACAAATGGGCAAGGAAAAGAAGCTGGATAGATGGGTACTGCATGAATTAGAAAATCATCTCGAAGCTTGCCCTCCTTTGCTGCCACGACATACAGGGGAACCATTTCTAAACCGTTTTGTTATATGTGGTGAAAAATGGATTCTTTTTGACATTCGCAACTGTTTGGCACAATGATGAAGTGCTGAAACACAGTCCTAAACTGAATATTCATCAAAAAAAAAAGCTAATGGTATCTATTTGGTGGTTTGTTGGATGTGTTTATTTGGATATTAACCAATATGTATAAAGCATAATTTTAATGATACTGATATGTACAGTTTTAGGGCATTATTGCCTAAATGAAAAGCGAGGGTTTGAGTGAAAGTATTTCAAGGATATACTTACTCAAATTATGGTAAAAAATGATCTCTTGAAACCCCATCCCTTTCTCTCTTTTTTTGTTAAAAAATTATATTTGAATACACTAAAGAATCATAACTATGCCTATTATCTTAAATTATTAATAACTTATTCTTGACAAATGAACAAGTAAGCAAAAAAATATAATTACTTAGAGACCACATTCCAAATGGTGAATATGTGCATGGGACTCATTTGTGAACATACAACACACAACTCTCAGACATCCAGGGTAAAGATGAGAAACTGATAATTGAAATATTTTTTGTGTGTGTGCATGTTAATTTTAATTTAATTTTTTGAGGAGTAGAATGAAAGATATATAAAAAAAAGAATCATGAAATCAAACAACCTGCTATACAGAATTAAGATAGAAATTGAATTTGAGTTCTTTGAAGATCAGAAGTACATCTGTGGTATGAGCCCCAGCGGATAACAATTCTTCTTTTTTTTTTTTTTTTTTCTATTCCTGTAAAGTCTTTCTCAAACTTAAGGGATATCCAGTAGTTGAATCATTAACTTGGTATTATGTTAGGCAATTATTTCAGGAAAATGTTTAAACAGTACAAAGAGTTATCTACTTCTTCTTAATGATTCCCCAAAACAGAACTTAGGTAAATCTTTGCAGCCTCTCCTGAGCTGAATAAAATGAGGCCACCCTAAGAAAAGTAAAGCTTTAAAGTCACAGAGAATGGTTATTTAGAACAATGTTTCTGCCTCTATGTGTGTGTGGAGAAATGCACGAATGGCAGGTGGAGATGCACTGCTGAAAATACCCCCTCTGGGATGAAATATGATACTTCTATTCATAGGGTAAACATTTACTATCATCATTTTTATTAAAATCTTTTTTTAGAATTTGATTCTTATGGTATTTCCATGTAGCAAAATAATATTTTGCCTCATGCAAAGCGTCTGAAATTTACTAGGTTGATATTTCAAAAGTTTTCCTTATAAAATGAATAAATATTGCTTTGCTAAGTAGCCCATTCCACCTCAGCATTCCAATAACAGCAAGTAAGCCTTGAATTTTATTTCATTATAATCTATGATAGGGCATAAATGTAATGCTTTGCAGATATTTCTCCTTATGTCTGCCCTCGGTGGTAAGCAAATTTCTCTTCTTGCTCCCCATCTACCCTTATGGCTAAGCCATGAGGTTTAGTGTCCCTGGGAAATGGGAAGATAAAATTGGGGGAAGATTTTCCAGAAAGAAAAAGGAAATGGAGAGATGGCCCTTTTCAGCTGATAGACTGTGGAAGGAGAAAAACAAGTTGGCAGGTCAGAAAAGTGGCTTCTGACTTTCACGTGTTGGAAAGGTTGGAGAGAAGTCTTGAGGCACTATAGATTTGGCCCCTTTTCCTCATTGACTTGCCTGGAAAGGAAGGCCCGATCTGATTCAGGGAGGGAAGTGCTGCTCCAGTGTTGGACACGGGCTAGAGATGATCCTGCAGCCGAGCTCCTGGCTCCTTGCTCTTGCCTGTAGCATGCAAGGGATCCAGATGTTTCTGTGGATTCTGTTAAGTTGGTACGGGAGTGCTCAGAGTGGATAAATTACCAGAGTCTCAGGCCTGGAATGAAGAGGAAGCTGGCTGGAACCAGCGTCCAGCAGTTGCTGTCAGCACATCACCCAACCCCAAAGGCCACGCAGGACCAATTTAACACAATTGCACTACTATATAAATACATACTAGCCTCTCTACTAATACTGTTTTCTTCAAGTTCCTCCAACAGAACCCTCTTCCCTGTGTGTTTTGAGAAGGTCATCAACATTCCTTCATCACAATTCAGCAAAACGCCAGCTGTCATATCATGTTCAGATGTCAATAAGCAGAAAGAACCTCTTCTCACTCTCCCTTCTTCTCTTCTTTTCTGGATGACAGGAAGGGGAAGAGCACCTGCACATTTTAGATTTAAAATTGAAAATATCTTTGGTTTCCTCCTGAAAGTTAATTATCTCTTAGGAACCGCATCATCTTCCATATGAGCTGTTATCAATTTTTCCTCCTCCTTTTCTAGTCTTGAGTTTTGTTTCTTCTCCCCCCCCCCAACTCAAAGCATAAACTTTAATGATGAAATTTCATGCTTAGCCAACTTCTTTATGGCCACTTAAGAAGCATCAGTGAGGTTATATACCTGCTCTTGGGAGCAGTGCTGTCCATTTCTCATTACAGCATGTGCAGCTGAGGGTAAAGAGTGGTCAAGCACTAAACAGCCTATCCTTTCCACCCTTGCTACTCTATCGAGTACATAAGATTCTATCCCTGTATACAAAGTAAGAGATAGTGACTTTCAGGCTTCTGTTTTGGAGCCTACAGCTTAAAACTCACCTATGATTTTATCCATTCATTCATTCAATTCATAAACTTGCTTTGTTATTTAATTCATTGTTTATTCCCTCTACTCATTTTTTTGTAAATGACTTAGTTTCAACATGTTGATATTTTTGGCACAAGTGCTTCCTTCTCTGCATTTTTCCTTACAGTATCTCTCCTATCTAAAACATAACATATTTCTATCTCTGACTTTTTAAACAGTAGTGCATCTTTTTTCATTGTCAACTTAGTCCGTGAAAATAGTGCATGCAATAACACTCTCATTTGGATACGTAAACAAGTATGTCTCACATTCTAGTAGCATTTAACTACAGAAACTGATTTTATATCAGAAATTCAAATATTTGCATTTTAAGTTACTTTTCCTCAGATTAAACTAATTTATCAAACCTTGGAAGTTGTAGTGTATAAATGTGCTAATTGTATTATGCTGCTAGTATCATTATGGTTAAAAGAGCAAACAGGTTGGGATTATATTTCACTAATGTCTGCATGATCTTGAACAAGTCATTCAATCTCTTTGAGCCTTAGTACCCTCTGGAAAACTGACAAGGCATTTTACCAATAGCTTCTTTACAGAACTGTTGGAAGCGTTAAATGAAAAAGGGTGCAAACCCTTTGAAACAACAATAACAAAAACAAAGTGTAGCAAGGTGGAATTCTTTATTCTTTTGATCACTTCATCCTTAAGAAAGAGCAAGAGACCACAAAGACATAATTAAAAACTTCAAATAAAAAAACTATTTCTTCTAAGTAGTACTAAGCCATGAACATATTTTTCAGACTTTTATTTTTGCTGTAACCAGACCTGGTATCATTTCAATCATGAGGACTCAACTATACTATATTTCCCTATTGATAAAAAGTAATTAAAGATACAATGTTAAGTAAAGAGTTATAAACTAAGTACATTTTATACACTCTATAATTTTCATGTGACAACTTGCAAGGTTCTCCTCTCTCTTTTTCCTTACTGCTCTGTATCTCTTGATATAGAAGAAAACTAACTAGAAAAACAAATACAATCAGTCAATCAATTTGGAATTAAGTAGCCCTGCTTCATGCCTTGGTTTTTAAGATACAGACACAGCATAAGGTAAGGTTTCCATTCTTTTTTTTTTTTTTTTGAGACAGAGTCTCGCTTTGTTGCCCAGGCTAGAGTGAGTGCCGTGGCGTCAGCCTAGTTCACAGCAACCTCACACTCCTGGGCTCAAGCAATCCTACTGCCTCAGCCTCCCGAGTAGCTGGGACTACAGGCATGTGCCACCAGGCCCGGCTAATTTTTTCTATATATATTTTAGTTGGCCAGATAATTTCTTTCTATTTTTAGTAGAGACAGGGTCTTGCTCTTGCTCAGGCTGGTCTTGAACTCCTGACCTCGAGCGATCCACCCACCTCGGCCTCCCAGAGTGCTAGGATTACAGGCGTGAGCCATCGAGCCCGGCCAAGGTTTCCATTCTTAATGAGTCTACACTATATTAAAAATTATAAAGCAGTATAATCTTAACAATCTTAGTGTTCTTTTAGTGACTTAATACTTGAGTCCTCTCTAGAATTAGACCCCTAATCCATTGTTCAGCCAACTTTTAAGTACCTCCTGTGACAGGGATATTACTACTTCATAAGTGAACCTATTTCTTCCTTTTAGCTGGTCTGAATGAAAATTTTCCTTACATTAACTTTCCCAGTAGTATCTACCTTTAATTTGACCACCATTAATTTTACAATCTCTAATTCTACCCTTTGTGTAGAATAGACTGCCATTCCATATGTTGAAGCCTAAATCCTCAATGTGATGTTATTTGGAGGTAGGGCTTTTGAAAAGTAATTGGGTCATGAGTGCTCCTTATAAGGATGTGAAGAGACCAGCACTCTCTCTGTCCACCCTGTGAAGACACAGTGAGAAGGCATCCATCTGTAAATCAGGGAGACAGCCCTTGCAGGAACCCAGCCATGCTAGCAACTTGATTTCAGACTTCCAGCCTCCAGAACCATGAGAAATAAATGTTTGTTGTTTAAGCCACCAAGTGTATGCTATTCTGTTATAGCAGCCTGAACGACTAAGACAGTGGCTAAACATTTAACTGTTTCATTGTGAGACTTATTGGTGAATACATTCATTCTTCAGAGAAGAAAAGTGGGAAGGGGGAAGCTAGGAGTTTATCAGGTAGGGAAAGCTCAATAATGAATGTGGGGTTGGATCTGGGCATGGAATAATGTCCAGTATTTAAATAATTAAAGGAGGACAAAGCATAATCCAATACAAGGAAGAACACAGCCAAGGCTCAGAGGCAGAAATGAGGTTGAGAGCCCCTCTCTCAAGAGGACCTGCAGTTTGAAAAGAGCTAATTGCACCGACCAACACTTTCTTTAGGAGTGACGACCAGATTTAACAATGGTAAAGACAGCAATACTTTTGCAAAATTCCACTTGGCCCACATATCCTCCTCCTAAACAAGAGTGCAGGCTGGTAATCCTCATTTTTGGAAGTCCAGAAATGCTTGAGAGAGAAATTTTCTGCTGTATGGAGTAATTTCACATAATGCCACCCACTGAGATATGTAGCAGCCCTGTACTTTTGCACACCAGGGGACAATTAGGTTGTATATCTGGGTCTATGGTCTTGACCAACTTAGACAGCTAATGAATCACAGGTGTGATTGTGAGGGGCCAGGAAATCCAGATTTGCAGAGTTCCTGAAAACAGAGGAGGAGTAAGTCACATCTTGTAATATAGCTCTCAACCAAAGAGCAGTGCTGGAACTCTGAGTGGTAGTGAGTTTTCAGTAGTAGTGACTAGCAGCTCTATGTCTAAGAAATTCAGAAAGATTTCACAGTGTCCAGGTAAATGTATGCATTTTTTCAATTCAGAGTAAAACAAAATGGTTCCTGATTCATAGAACAAAGAGAATGTCTCAAGTATAATCAAAGATGAGAATTACATTCTTATTTTAACCCATATTCTTTCAGCCAAATCATTCTTGAATTGTTTTGGCAATTTTTCCAATTATCTCAGAAAAGGCTTTCAAATGAAATATTTTCACCCCTACACCATGAAATGTGCCTCTAAAAATACACGAAAATCTTATTAGTTTCAGAAGACTATGAAAAACTAATCTTTTTGCCCAGTGTACCCCTTACTTCTAAAACAAAAATGAGGCGTTGGCAGCTTGGAAAAGTCAATGCAAAAATTATGTATTGCACAAAGAAGATTTGAGAAAATAAATCTTTCTGGATGTGATGAGTGCAGTGCCATTCTAACTTCACTAGCCCTAATATTTTGGCTATAAAATTAATCAATATCCTACTGTGATAGGGAGCTTCACATTCTCTGGTGAATTTTAATATGCTCTATAGTAGAGAGGTTCATATGTTAGAACCCAAAACATGAAATATCTTTATTTGCTTATATGTGTTTGTTTTTCTTAGTTTTTCCCCCATTGGCACTAAAATAAGCAAATATTTCACACAGCACTTAGTACTAAAAGAATACACTGACAACAGTTGGTATATCAAATTATTCTGGATTCTGTTTTGATTCTGAAATGTGAGGTTGAGTCTTTGTGTTATTACTACAAGTGGTAGTAATAGATAAGGTATAAGAAAATTGATTAGGAGTCAGACGACTGGCTTTCTAATAGGAGTAGTTATCATTTATTGAGTGCTTACTATGTACCAAGCACAGTGTAGTTTACAACATTGCCTCATTTAAATCTCAAGACAATTCTTAAGAGGTAGATGCTGACATTGTCTTTATTTTACAAAAGAGGAAACCAAGGCTACAGTGATTAAAATAGGACTTGTTGGAGGTTCTCCAGCAGTGGAGAGTCGGGGCTGGATTTCAATTCCAGACAGGGAGACCCCAAAGCCCATAGTTTCACCTCCTCAGTAGTCAATGAGTTTTGCCATTTGCTTCCTGCAAGCCTCTGTTAGTCACCCTTCCTGTGCCTTCATTTCCTCATCTGTGAAATTGAAATAATAATAGCAGAACTGCTCATAATATTGTGGTGAAAAGCAAATGGAACTGTATACATGAAAGTACTTTGTCAAAAAAAAGAGCATAAAGGAGTTTTAACACTATTGCAGTTATTACTATTTCACTAAAGTACAACAAAGTCCTGCAAACTGCAAGTCAGTTTTCCTTTGATCAGTTCTTAACACAGAACACGACCATGGGTACGTGATGTTACCTACTCACAAAGCAGGTAGTCGTACACGTGGAGGGATTACTGGGGCACCTCTTTCTGTGGCCTGCAGTTGTCTGAAACATCACAGGGGAGCTTAAGGCAAATCTCAGGAAGGCATAAGGCAAATCGGGAAATTGCCTCTCAAAGCAAATAAAGGGGCTGGTATTGGGTGTGTACTAGAGAGATCTATTAATTTTGAAAATACCGAACTATTTCTGCACCCATTGAGGGATAGCTGCTGCCTTGAGCCCCAGCGCCTGTACCTCCTCCGCAGTCCTCCGCATTCACCACCGCAGCTCCTTCCTGGGCACCTGCTGCACCTCTCTGTGCTCTGGCAGCTAAACTAACCTCAGACCCCAGGGGGCCTCTGGCGCTGGGCTGTGACTACCTGTGTTCTGATTGGCTGCTCCGCAACCCACTCTGGTTGCTAAATGTTCTTAATACAAACTCTGGAAATACTCCGGATGACAGGTATCATTTCAAACCTTACTCATACATTTGCATCCATTTATGAATAAGCGTTAGCAGAGTCTTTTCCTTGGTAGGGAGAAGAGTTGTTTTCCAAGCCTCCAGGGTCTCTCCCTCAGCAGTTTCGGGAGCTTACCTCCCTGGAGGTTTGTAATGACCCCCCGTATTGGACTTGCATGTTTGCTTGTTGCCTCTCCTCCCGCGGGCAAGAACTGCTTCCTCCCCAGTGCCTAATACAGGGGCTCACTCAGTGGTGACAGTGAGGTACAGCATTAATATTGAGGCAAGAGAGTGAGGAGGATGACGGGGGAAAGACGGAGAACAGATGGAAGTAACAGGCCTGTTGGTGTTTTCTAAAACTTAGCTGGCTAACCTTAGTGTTAGAGGTGGGACCCCTGGTTTTCTGACGACTTTTAGGCATTCTACCTTCAAGAATGCTGTGTGTCAGTACAGATTCAGTTAAACATTCCTGTTTCATACTATGGTTGAAAAAACTCTGGACTTTGCTTCAGATAAATTGAAAACAGGGCAAGGCTCAAAGTCCATCAGAACTGAGTTTAAATTCTATACCCACATAGAAGTTGTATAATCTCTGGTAAGAAACTGCAACTCGCTGAGCTTAAACACCCTCTCCCATGAAAAATGAGATTGATCATATACACCTAACAGTTTGAGAAATAAATGGAAACAAAATGTGCAAAGAATTCTGAGTGTTGGCTGGTATTCAATAATTGCTGGTCACCTTTCTTTTATGGCACTTTAGAGTTTATAAAGCATAAACGTGGGGGATTTTTATTACGATGGTATAGATAATTGTCAGGAAGCAATTGAAATTCACAATTTTAAAGAGAGGAACCTGAGACGCAAACATATAAAATGACTAATCCAAGATCATACAGCAGTAAGCAGAAGTGCCAAGAGTAAGGGTCTCCTGAAGCCAGTTTCATGTTCTTCTGAGTCAATGGGACTCTCGATTTTATAGCACATAGCCCCTTTAAAAGAAAGAGGTAGGGTTATACTTCAATTGGACGTCAATCACATCCTTCACAACCCCTGTCTTGCTTTATACAGAGGTGATGTGGTGTGGTGGCAAGGGCACAGGATGCAAAAGCAACAGAGTTGGAGGTTGCACTCTCCTGGCTGCTACTTTGTGATTCTGGGTGAATTGTACCTCTTCTTTGGGTCTTTATTACCTCAGCAAAATGGGTATGTTATGAGGTTTAATTTAAGTAACATATGTCCAAGAGCTTTGTAAATGCTGAATAACCACCTATGTGTGTGTGATGTCACCATCATCACCACACAGGGCACAGAGCACATTCCTCCAAAGACACAGCCTTTTGCTTCATTGGGCATCATTCAGTTTCATAACAAAGACATAAGTCTTTTGCGGCCTGTCACATTCACTTCTGGTTCTAATGGGCAAGATTAAAGGATACTATGAATTGCTTTTATCTTCCCCCAAATAATTACCTTAAGAATATTATTATGCATTTTTTATACTAGAGGTCCAAGAGCGATCTAGAGGAGACTCTGAGATTGCAAATATGCAACCTGTTATGTGGGAGACACATGCCAGTTGGGTTATTCATCATACATTTTTATGTGGTGTTACTGTAGCTGGTGAACAGCTGTTGTGCTCTATCCCAGTGGCTGCATTCCAATGATGGGCAAAGAGGCTTCTAAGTCTGCTAAATGTGCTCTACAGTAATTGCTAATTCAGTGTATTTGGATCCACTGGGATTGGAGGCATTACAAAAATAGACATAGGGAAGCAGGTTGCCACAAGCCAATGCTCTGATTTTTGAGGAAAAAGGAGATCTTATGAAGCAGTTGCTTTCTAATTTCACTAGAATTAAATTCAGTTCATTTCATTTCAGCAAATTACTGAGCTGGGTAGTGAAGAGGCAAATAAAAAAAAAATAAAATAAAATAAAAAAAAAAACTAGTTCCTGTCCTAACAGAATGTTTCTTTTAGTGGAAAAGACAGAAATACATGAGCATAATTTCTTCACAGGGTCTGGATCTGAGTGACCACAGTATGACAAAATCATATTTTGATGTAAGTGACTCTGAACACAAGCCCTCAGTGTATTCACTTGGTTATATCGAAATCATACTTTGCCTTTGTTGCAGACACTGTCGCTGCCCACCCATAAGCTCCTTAGCCTACCTAGCAAGGCAGCGGTGGCTTCCACAGTTCCCTGAGAGTGGGCACCTGTGCTCTCTGCCTGCCTTCCCTGGCCATGGGAATGTCCTTGCACATGGAGCAGAATGGTAGTGCAAAGAAGTTAATGCTTTCAGGAATAACTCTCAACCAAGGAAAGATGTGATGGATAAATACTTCACTTTCTTTCCTGTTGGTAAGACAATTCTGAGGTATATTCTACGTAGTCTCTCAGAGAGTACCCAGTAGGGTTGAGCCACCATTGCTCACAGTAGTCAGATGTTCATTAATGAATCCATTATTGGCTTTCACCCAAATGCTTTTCTCAGGGTCTGATTTAGGCAGGACCCAGACTAAGACTTCTGTGTTATCTTGAGTATCATTTTTTGTTGTTTTGCAAATTTAAGCTAATGTATGTAAAGTCCACAGGTGCTCAATAATGTACCATTCTATATTTTTCCATATTTCCAATCTCCTAAAGTGTACTGTATACATCCTAGGACTAGACATTGAGTGTTGTGACTCAATTTATGCTGCTCCTTTAACCCCCATGACACCCTCTTTGCCACTAAATTGTAGTGCACCCAATAAAAGTGATCCCCCTAACACTCTAGAATTGTTCAGGGCCTGCAGATTTAACCCTATCACCTAACTTCACCTTGTGTTTCAACCTTTACCTGGTGTCCCCATCTCCTCACCTTTTATTAGAGATTCTTCTAATTACAGATTGCTCTTTTGGCACTAACCGCTGGTTTATAACTCCTCTCCTCTGCTAAAATATCAATTTTCCCTTCAGATTATTTCCAACTCTGTCACTATGGGGAACGCTCCAGCCCAAACTGGAACTGTCTGTAAATCTCTATGCAGGAAATGCTTCAAAAGTCATTGCTATGCTGTATTCCCCCGGCCCCTGCAACTGGGCAGGGATGTTTTGCTCAATATTTGCTGGTTATAATGTAAAGGGAAATTATGTCCAAGTAATTGATATGCATGCTACAAAAAATAAGCAAATGTTATTTTTAGACAATCAGAGAATTTCTAAAATCTATTTGTGAGGGTACTTTGTTTAAAAAAATCACCAAGCAAAGGAGATGTTTAGTCAGAGATTAGTCACACTAGACAGGAATTATCTGGTAGTTGACAGAATCAGGAAAACAGGGACTAAGAGGTCAGATAGGCATCATAAAAGAGAGTTGGCTTCTTTCAGAGCAGGAGTAAGAAAATAATGAGGTCCTGGTTAAAGGATAGGCAGCTATCAGAAATGACGGGAAGAAGGAAATAAAATATCCTGAGAACTATGAAACACAAGACATACAATATGATCCACTCTGCTACACAGTGTGCTTTCTCATTGAATCTTTGAAAAACCCTGTACTGTAGATATTAGAATCTCTACTTTATAGATAGGGAAAGAAACTCAAATTAATTTACTTCCGTTCAGATAGGAAGTGACAGGATCTACATTACTATTTGACTCCGTAGTCAGGTCTCTTTTCTCAATATCATGCTTTAATCTAAGCAAAGAGTTCAAAATCCCATCAAAAACATTAGCCAGGTCAAGGTCCCTACAGTCAGAGGCACTTATCTGTCCTCTGACAAAAGTGGGTTAACCCAAGAATGGAGGCAGCATAGAGTCCACAGATGCAAAAAAGCAGGCACATGAGCCCACAGAAATAAAGATTTGTTGGTTCTGACAGATGGGGAGGACAAGAAAGAGAAAAGATTAAATCCTCTGAATTAAGAAAACTCAAAACTGTGCCACATCCCCTTTCTACCACCCCCCACCTATTCACCATCCACAGCATCTTCTCTGAGACTAATATTACTTATAGAATTTTTTAAAAAATGTTAAAGGACTCATATGCAGTGAAATCTCCATGTTCTCACATGACAGTAGGCTCTAGTGGGTGAGGAAATGCTGAGACGACAGGGTTAGTGTTCAGGAAGACTCCTGTGAGTCCGGGTAAGTAGGCGTGAAAGTGGCATATCAGCATACGAGCTTCATTCAGCAAGAGTAAATGTAAGGTAATATGTCTGTGGGGAAATAATCCACACTACAAGATTATGGGCTCCAAGCTATCATTGACAATCCAGAAACCTTCGAGTGCATTATTCGCTAAAGGCAATGGCTGGAAATGTTGCCAGAGCCAAGAGCCCCATGAAATTCTATGTTTCCTCATGGAGTTTTGTATAAACAGAATTAAAAGCATTACCCACCCTTGCACTGGAAACAAAACAAAAGGAAAAAAACAAAACAAAACATGGTACAACAGCACCTGAGTTCATCGTGCATTTGCTCATCACTCTCCAGGACAGAGAATGGAGCTGGACAAGGTCCAGACTAATTAGCATGATCAGGATGCAAGGTTTCTCCTGAAAATGAGGAGATTAAGTATTTTCCATTTGATGGGATGGCAGCTGCACAAGGAAGTGTACTTTTTCCCTTAAATTATATTTAAATAACTGGAAGTGAATACTTTTGGTATCTGAAAATTCCATACCATCTACAGGTGTTTCAAATTCACAGTACTGTCCAGAGCACCACATCCTGTAAAGTCTAAACTTTCACCCTGTATCCACACATTCATGTATTTATTTGTCCCTAAATCAAACAATCATGTTTGGTTATGTGTCAGGCACTGATTAGGTGTTGAGATTAGGTGTTGGGATGTAGAGCTAGACAAGCTCTTCCCTCAGCAGGCTCACCATATTTAAGGAGAAAGTAAGAAAACATGTAATTATTATATAGTGTGATGATTTCCATTAATTGAAGGCTATCCCCAAATCATGATATTTTGTGGGGAATAAATCTTGAATTAATTTGGGGGAGGGTATAATAAAATGTGTTTTCTATTATGTGGCCTTGTGTGCTTTCCTTTTTATATTTCCTTTTCAATTACACACTGACTTTATCTAAGAGGAATAATAAAAATAGTGAATAGTGGAATCAAGCAGCACTAAACTGAGCAGTTAGCATGCCAAAATGCTTTTTTTTCAATGCCATCAATATGATGATTCTCTGTTCTTGTAGACTCCTAAATGTATAAATTCGTATTTTGCATACTCTTTTCCTTTCTTGGTAAAGTCTTATCATAATATATGACATTTGTATTCTAAATGGATAATGCATTTTGTTGCAGAGCTTATAATACCAGAGCTTTTTGGGCTTCTGAGTGCTTAATTTCTCAACTTTAACCTTCCATCAACATGAGAGGTAGCATTTAATAATATATTGCATTTTATATGCTCTTCACCCTGGATCCAATCATGCTTTATTAACTACAGTGAATGCATTAGATAAAACATAATTTCTTTAAAAAGCAGTGATAGTCATCCTAGAAACTATAGCTCAACAACAAAGTTAAAATCTTACATTGGTAAGATGAATTAATGAGAGCTGATGCAAAAATGTCCAAGGCTGATTTCGGAAGTTTATCTTGTAATGCATATACTACACCAAAACGCTTACTTCAGAAATTTCAATGTCTCCATTAAGTTATTGGTCACATTTAATTGTACAGGTCAGCACTTTAATATCATAAACAAATGTTGTTAAAATGATACAGGGTATAAATATGCAAACTTCTAATCTTTCCTATAATTTCTGCTTTATTTTTATGTCAACAAATTAGGAAATAAAGGTGTTTAAAAAACATCTCTATCAAATTAATAACATATGGAAAAACATTTCTGAAGAGATTTTGACAATTGTTTTTGAGGAGAATTTGGATCACTTGTATAATTTAAATAAAATAATTCATATATATATATATATATTTTGCTATCCTCTTTTCTTTCACTATAAATTTCCCTAAAGCAGGTTTAGATATTAGAGATCACGTTGTTGTTTTCCTACTGGGTTTGAAAACAGAATGTCACTGTTTTTTATTTCTTGAGTAGCCATCTTATCTGCACTAGCAGCTTCACCATACACCCTAATATATTCCAGTCAAACCTGCCTTTAAAATGTATGAGCCAACCTTGACTTGCACTGAATTTTTCATCCTTTGATTTCTCATAAGATTGTTACTTCACGATGTCAAAAAGCCTTAAAGGTTTAGCTTGAATGTCCAAACTCAAAGGCACCAGTGTGCTGAGTTTGATCCTGAAAGCACAAAATCAAAGGCCTTCCCATTTCAGCAACGCATGTTGCCTGTTGCCTTGCAACAATAGAAGTAGCCATTAGTAGAATCTGGCTTTAAATTTTTCTAGCCAATTTTTTAAAGTTTGACTATATGAGGACTATAAAAGTAATGATATAGATGCATTTGATACTCATATACATTCAAATGATGTCTATGAAGACACTTTCTCCCATGCAATTGCTGTTTCTCGGTCTCCTTAGGTGGCCTAACAATGTTTCCACTGAGTACAAAGTATTTTAGAGCTTCCTTTTGGAAATTATCTTCAGAGCTGCCTTATGAACAAGCAAGGACATTGACATTACTGGACTGTCAGATGACATACTTCCTTGATTTGCTCCCTTTTCCCTTCCTGTGCTTCTCTCCAGCTCTTTTCTCTTTCTCCTGCACAGACTGAGAGAAGTTGGTGGAGCCTCAAGGAGGTGCTGAACTGGGGCTGCCTTGAAGCAGAAAGTAAAGAAGAATATAGAGTGCAAGACAAATCATCAAAATCAAATATCAGTAACCTTCATTCTACTCTCTGTCTCCATGAGATCAATTGTTTTTAACATTCAGCTCCCACATATGAGTGAGGACACCTGAGGTTTGTCTTTCTGTGCTTGGCTTCTTTCACTTAACGTAATGTTCTCCAGTTCTATCCATGTGGTTGCAAATGGCAGGATTTCATTCTTTTTATGACTATATAATATTCAATTGTGTATATGTACCATAATTTCTTTGTCCATTCATTCATTGATGGACACTTAGGTTGATTCCAAATCTTGGCTATTGTAAATAGTGCTTCACTGAACATGGGAGTGAATGTTTTCATATCTTTTCAATACACTTATTTCCTTTCTTTTGGATATATACCCAGCAGTGGGATTGCTGGGTCATATGGTAGTTCTATTTTTAGTTTTTTGATGATTAATATGCATTGTATGCATGTATCAAAACATCACATGTACCCTACACATATATATATATATATAACTATTATGTACCATAATAATTAAAAATAAAAATTTAAAAATCAAATATTGCTACTAAGTACCTCCAAAGTAAGAAAGAAAGAGTTTGGATCATGTATAAAAAATAATTGCCTAATTTTAATGAGAGAAATGAGATTAGGCTAACTTACTACAATATCTGACTATTTCAAAACTGAGAAACTGAGAAGACTGTCAGAACACTGCACAAATCATACACTCCCGCCCCAGAAGATGGGAAATTGATTCAAATCCTCCACCTGGGATGACATTTCCCGGTTTCCAGAGTCTCAGTCTGACTGGGCTAGATTGGGGAGGGGACGAAGCTGTATCAGGAGCCACTGCCACCATAACAGGTAGGGGAGCGTGTGTGTTGGGGAGAGGGGCTGCAAGGAGTAGAGGCAGCTCTGGCTGAGACTGAAGAGGCTTTGGGACCCTCTCCGCTCCTGGCCTCCTCCGCAAGGCCTGGCCTGGAGGGCGTTGACCACCTTAGGGCTGTGTCTGAGGGCGTTTGCTTCCCAGTCCCCTCAGGCACTGTGTGGGGATGACACTCTCTGTCCTTGAGTTATGGGATCAGAGTATACGATCATATCCCCTTGGCCAGTGTCTGGTGGTTCACTTATGGAGTTTGGGAGTGACATTATTTTCTTGCCTTTATGTCTGAATCATATGATTTCCTCCTCATCAACTGGATTACGGGTTCTGGATAGGTGGTTACCAACCCCCACCCCCAGCCTATTTATATTAATATTTTCATGTACGGTCATCCACGTCCTCCTCTCCCCCGTCTTTGTTAATTGGATCTGGTAGGTGTTCACTCCTCCCTGTACTTGAGACAGATCTCCAAGTGGTGAGACTGGTCCTAGTGACACCAAGAGTTACTTGTTTACATATGTATATATTAATTTTAACCCCTCCTCCTTTTGTTCCACTGTTATGACAAACCTTGTAAATGTGTTGACTTAATAAAACTTGATTATCTTAACTTTGGAAACCTTTAAACCTGACTTGGGAAATGCCTTCTGTTACTCATGGTTCTCCCTTCCTATCAGAGACTCTTTGAAGTAGGTTTCGCTGCTTTTTGACAGTTGGTAGTCCCAGATGTTACAGAATTAATAGAGTTAAGACCACTTAAACTCAAAATAGAAATGCACATGTCATAATTCATGATATATATAAAAATGTATATAAACCTTTTCTCTGCTTTTTCAATTTTAAGTATTAAATAAAAACTTTTTTTCCAAAAGGGCAAAAGCAAACAAACAAACAAAAAACCTGACAAAACATTTGGATTATTGAAAAAACTTAATTTAAATGTTGTGTTAATTTAACATGCCTCATAGAACATACTTTGTGAGTATAATTTTTTGACTTTTCTCCAAAGCCAACATCAATAAAACCCACACACAAATGTGTATTCAAATAAATAAATAGTTTTTTTATCTCCTTTCTAGTTTTATAATTAATCCACATGTCATAATTAGTTGGGGAAAACATATAAAAGAAAAACAAACAGAACCAAATATCATTATGGAAGCACTACAGATTGGGGTACAGTTGATGTTTTCCCCATTTAGATTGTAGGGCTAGCATGAAGGTTAGAGTAATGATGAGAGATTGCAATTTCCTGTACTTCTGCTGAAAATCTTATTGTACAAAAGTGGAGCGTCTGGTAAATTCTCGACAAGAGTTGGCAAAGGTAGAAGAAGTGTGGAAAGTGCCCTAATGCATTTGATCCTGACGGTCATTGGGCATCTTTGGCTGTTAATAAGGTAGTTCATACAGCAGGCATGAGAATATTCCATTAGCTCATTGAATTCACAAAAAATGAATATGATGATATTAACTACAGCCAACAAGAAAAAGGATTAGGCTGGAAGAAATGATGGGAACCTTGGTAGAAAGTGCTATTGTGGTTTTGTAATGGAGGAAAGAATGCAAAGCAGTTTCATTTCATTTCATTTCTTTTATGTTATTTTATTTCATTTTAATCTTACCTCATTACAAAAAGAATTTGTGGTGATTTGCAAAAATGCAGACATAACAAATCAGAATAAGTATGAGCCCCAAATGAATTTAATACAAAAATGCATGGCATGAATTCATATACTACACACTTTTTAATGAAAAGTCACAAATTGGGATCTTAACTTTCTTTAAGGGGAAAGCAGGATCAATTATACGACTCACAGGAAAATCATAAGCCACCCAGATATACAGAAGTTGGTTGTAGTAAAGACATAGAAATATAACAACAGCCTCAACAATATATGTACTAAGAGTAAGTAAAACAATACATTTTATAGGAATGTTTCTTGTCTTGTGATGTCCCTTATAGGACCTAATATTATATTAAGATGAAATTCGGTTAGAAAATACTTTGTAGTTTGATCCATTGTGAAATGATTGTTTCCCTCTGTTGAGCTTTTAAAGCTATCCAGGGACAATGAGTTTGAAATTACACTCCATTAAAAGTACCTGAAGGGAAACTTATTTCTGTTCCTACATATGGATGGGGTTGTATAGGCCGTAACAAGTAGGACAGTTGGGAGTAGGATTGATATTTTGTAAAAACTAAGGAGCCTAAGAAGGCAGCATCCTGAATATGTGCCCCATGTCTCTGTCAGACAGAGACTGGACTCACTCACACATAAGCCGCATCCTCAAGAAATTAATTTTGTATAGACTATTTTTTTTTTTTTTTTTTTAGACAGAGTCTCGCTTTGTTGCCCAGGCTAGAGTGAGTGCCGTGGCATCAGCCTAGCTCACAGCAACCTCAAACTCCTGGGCTTAAGCAATCCTACTGCCTCAGCCTCCCAAGTAGTTGGGACTACAGGCATGCGCCACCATGCCCGGCTAATTTCTTCTATATAAATTTTTTAGTTGGCCAGATAATTTCTTTCTATTTTTAGTAGAGATGGGGTCTCACTCTTGCTCAGGCTGGTCTCGAACTCCTGACCTCGAGCGATCCACCCGCCTCGGCCTCCCAGAGTGCTAGGATTACAGGTGTGAGCCACCGCGCCCGGCCTGTATAGACTATTTAGTGTAGAATCCCCCATCTATCTAAAATCAGAACTGTTTAAAATAATTGGAGCTAAAGAAGATGAGAAATTATAGAAATTATTTGAATCACTATTTCTAGAAAAAGAATATAATTAAGTTAATACAATTGCACAAGAAACTCTTATTTGTATTTTTAAGTCATGTAATAAAATATGAATAGAGAGACATAAAGAAAGATATTACGTGTGCTGTGAACATATAAACGTAGTGTCAAGAAGGTTTAAGGCCAGAATGGGCTGCATGTTCATTGAAATATCCTAAAATCAATAAGAAATAGTGCTTATATTTGTAAGGTTTATTCAGAAAATCTTGTGGCTTAGGGAAGACAGTGACCCAGCAGCAAATGAAAGAGGGAAGCCAGGATTTTAACTCCTGGGTTTCATTTATCTTCTCGAGCAAGAAACTAAATCTTCCCGGTAGAAGGGGTAGGATAAACATTGTAAGAAGGAATTAAAGTTCTGGCAGATGAGGTCGTAGTAAATTATTACCTGGGCAATTTAAATGTCTTCAAATTTCCAGGTCCAGAAAGATTTTATTGCAAGAATGTAAAAGAATGGGCACTAAATCATAGAGATTAAAGTGGGACAAAAATCTCAATTTTAAGGGAGGGACATGGGCAATAAATCTATGCAGAAATTTTGTACCCCCATAATAAGCTGAAATAAAAAAAAATAAAAACAAACAAACAAAAAAAAAAAAAAAAGGAAAAATTATGGATCAGTGAACTTAATGTTGATTTCTAGCAAAATTCTAAAATGAACTGGGAGATATAATAGATTAGTTATGCAAGCTTATGAACAAAGGGTCTATTTTTAGTTATGGAACTAAACTTATTTTTGTTTTCCATGAGGCAGCAAATCAGAAGTCTTTAGATCTTATTTATCTTTATTTCAGTCAAGTATATGAAAAAGCCTTTGGGAAATATAAAGAGAAAGCAGGCCAGTTACTAGTTCACTGTAACTGATTGACTCGCAGATGTCAGATAAATTGAAACGTTTGACACCCCTCTCCCTCCGAATAGTTAACTTGCCCAGTGGTGAAAGGTAGACTGAAGGTATGTTTCCCAGGGTGTGCTGTAGAATATCTAAGTCTATATCTACAACTGTATCTATATATTTATATCTGTCTAAATCATTTAAGTTCATGTCTGTGTCTATGTCTACCATTGAAGGTAAACAGAAAGAACACTTTTGAAATTTGTAGGCAACACCAAACTGGGATGGATAACAGAAATAGAATTCAAAGTGATATTAAAATATGAAATCTTTTTTTTTTCATCAATTTATCCATCAAACACAGGCTGGAACTGTCAATTTGAAAGCCTATCATGTACTACTCACAGTTGTAAGCATGTGGATAAGATGATTTAAAAAAAGCCAGTCTTGGTCCTCACTATGCAGCCGCCCCAACAACACAAATAGTAAAGTGACATAACAGGGGAGAGAAAAGGTACCCTGGGAGCCCAGAGGATGAAGTACCTTCTCTGCCTGGAGTGGAGGAAAAGGAACTACATAGCTAAGGAAGTTCATTTCAACCCAAGTGCTGTTAAGAAACAGCCAGGAAAAGAGAGCTGGCATGAGGGAGGCTTACTTGGAAAAGGCCTAGTATTCAAAGTTGAGCATGATCTCAAAAAATACCAATAATTTATTTTTCCTGAGATTTTAAAAAAAATCTAATAATTTCAAAATTATTAATAAAAATACTGTGCCTGCATTAAAGGAAAGAAGAAAGGGAAGCCCTTGCTTCATTTTTTGACCCTCCTTGACCCTAATTCTTCATAGAAAATAGCTAGGTGCAGCGACGTGATTCACTTTCCAACAGAGAGAAAATCTCTCACAGCTGAATGTACCTTTTCACCTTCCTAGTTCCATGAAAGAAGAGGGCAGTTGTTTTTTAATAAAAACTCATCTATAAAAAAGTTTTATATTAAACAGGTATTTTAAAAATCTAAACAATAAAGCAAAAATATAAAAGATTTGCTTTTGCTGTTACACCTTTTTTTTTTTTTTCTTTTTCCCAAGCATCTTCCTTTTTGGTTTTATTTTTTGTGAACACAACCCTTATTAGGGAGAAAGAAAAGTGTTCCTTCCAAAAATAAACTGTTTATATTTAAAATTTGCCAGTAAATAAGTTTCAGAATTGGAAAATGTATTTTAGGTAACTATATTTTGCTTTTTACTAAGTTAAAAAAATTGAGTTTTAAACAACCAGAGAAGAAGATTAAAATTATAAAGAGACACATAAATCACAGTACCTGAATGATTACTTTTAAAAAATCCAAGTGCAGACACACAAACACATACATTCCTCCCCCTCTAGAAACATAGATTCAGTACTCAATAATCTGGTCACATCAGTTAACAACAGGCTGCTTTTCAGGAAGACCTCACAAAGATATGGCTATTCACGTGAAAAGAATCTCCAAACTTATTTTTTTTAACTGTCTCATTTTTTCCTTTAAAGCTTTCTGGTTTTCCTTTGAAAGCAGAGCATCCCAAGTTGCCATGGGAACGTGATGGTTGACTGCAGTAGCAACAAGTAAATTCAGGGTGGATTTATACTCTAGGTGAAATGGTGGGGATGTTGGGGTGCTGTGGCAATTCAGCATATAGCAATCACTTATCTGGAGAGAATAATCTATTGTCTTGTAAATTAAACTGTTGAATTAGTTCAAATGAACCTCTTTGGATACAAACAGACTGTTTAAATAAATTTCACATCATTTGTTTAACCGCAATTCATGTATGTGACTAGGAAATGGAATCCAAAGCATCAATATCTGCTAAATTTGTGTAAAACATAAAAAAGCTAGAATCATATTAAGCCCAAGTAAATGGTTTCAGGTAAGTGAAGTATTTATAGAAATATCTAACATTTCCTGCTAGGGTTTTTTTTTTTTTATATTCCTTTAGATGAAAATCAACTCTAAAACAGATAAAAGCTATGCAGATAATTAAATAAGGGTGGCAAAGGAATGGAACAATTATTCTTAGGCCATCTATGATGTATGTTAAAGTTAGTCTTACTGAATGATACCATGCACAATGACGTAACTATAGTGTAGGCTGCAAGAAACATTGTTAAATTTACAGTAGGCTTAAAATAAACTGGTGAAAAGACAAAAGTGGAAGTGGAAAGTGACTTGTAACTATGATTAGAGCTTACATTGATACACATTCTTACTGGTTTTGAAGATGCCAGTTTAAATGAGCTGGGAGCTGGGACGAACCTCTTTGTTGGCTGGACAGTAAAGCTGAAAGAGGTGTTCCGTGGACTTAGGAGTTGGCGCAGAATGAGTCCAACTCATTAGTACCCAGGTGTGAGGGAATTTTTGAGAAATCTAAACTATAATTTATTTGCCTGAAGTGGAAAGGTTAATGTAATGATGCCTTTGTTGTGTGTTTTACGGTTGCTACAGCCAGGAGAGCAGTTACCAACAGCTATCTGACAGCTCCTAAGAAGATCAGTTCTACTCACTCAGCCCTGTTCTGTATGCATACTCATACACTTGATATTAATTAAGAGGGTACACATAATATTTATATAGTGTCTTTTCATATTTATGTATAAATGACATTTATATGCTATATGTATATATAATCAAATAAATAATCAGAGAGCCAACACATATCCTGACACTTAGTGTATGGTACTTTATTAGGTGCCAGGGATACAGAAATTTACAGAATATATGTGGATTCTAACTTCATTATGACCATTAATACAATTTATAGAGGAAGAGCAATATTAAACAAGTGAGAATGATGAACATCATGAAAAGTAGAACAGGACCCTGGGGACACAAAGCAGGTGACTCAACCAAGCCAGGGACACCCAAAGAAATGGCATGCTTGTTGAGTCCTACTAGCTGAGTTAGCTGAGTTCAGGGGAGAGAGTGTCAGACAGAGGAAACAGCAAACCTCAAGGCAAGAGAGAACATGGACTTTCAAAAGAAGTAACAGAATTCTAGAATACCTGGAACCAAGAGAACAAGGGCAAGGCAGGAGAGAGAGACCATGCAAGGTCATGGAGGCCATAGTAAGGATTTGGAACTTTATCTAAGAGCAATAAGAAGTAAATGGAAGGCCGGGCGCGGTGGCTCACGCCTGTAATCCCAGCACTCTGGGAGGCCGAGGTGAGTGGATCGATCAAGGTCAGGAGTTCAAGACTGAGCAAGAGCGAGACCCCGTCTCTACTAAAAATAGGAAGAAATTATCTGGTCAACTAAAATATATATATAAAAAATTAGCTGGGCATGGTGGCACATGCCTGTAGTCCCAGCTACTCGGGAGGCTGAGGCAGTAGGATCGCTTAAGCCCAGGAGTTTGAGGTTGCTGTGAGCTAGGCTGATGCCACGGCACTCACTCTAGCCTGGGCAACAAAGCGAGACTCTGTCTCAAAAAAAAAAAAAAAAAAAAAAAAAAAAAAAAAAAGAAGTAAATGGAAGATTTTCAGCAGAGAAAAGTATCATAGTTTTTGTGGTATCATCTCATTAAACTCTCACAATAGCCCTGTGTGTATGTAACAGACACCATTCCCATTCTGCAGATGTGGACACTGAAAATTACAGAGATTAAAACAAATGCCCAGGGTCACACAATAATGCCTAGGCAGGATTTGGACGCTGGTCTTTGATTTTAAGTCCAGTGCTCTTCCACAGGGAAATCATTGCCATCAGTTGGCAGAATGTTGTCATTACCAGGATCCCCAAGGGAAGAAACATCTCATGACATTGGTATTAGAGAGAAGAATATGCATGATAGGAAGCGGAGCCTAGAGGCCTCCTGAGATCCCGTAGTTTTCCTGTAATCACTATCAGCACCTGAGGAGGTCCAGAAAAAGAGGCCTCCTTGAGGAAGCAGGTTCTCAACCTCAGCCTTTCCATTGATAAAATGGAGTGGAGAAATAACTGGATGATCTCTAAGGCTTTTTTTAGTTCTAAAACACAGCAATACTTGTAAGGGTCAGGTCACAGCCCACTGTGGCATCATGGACCTTAGGCAGCTGCTAGAAAACCAACGACCCAGGGAGCATCAGTGCCTGGGAGTTGGGCACAACTATTTCCAAATCTGGGCAAGGGGCCAAGAGCAGGAGAAAGAAGCCAGGTAGAGGAGAGGGGCATAGTTACCAGAAAAATCTGGTACCATAATTGGGTACATCCAAAAGAATCTCAGATGAGTACAGATGTAACAGTTTTCTTAACTTGCAACTCCTGTCTCTTTGCCTACCAGTTAAAGGAAAGAACTGTCTCTTGAACTAGAGCAGTAAGATATTAGTCAGGACCCATCTATTTCACTTCCCTTTCACTTCAAATTGACAACAACCTCCACACGATGGGAGATTAACTGCCCAGTACCTCAGTTTTCCTCATAAATAAAGTGGGGATAATTAATTAATATTTATTTAATTAATAATTTGATTAATTAATATTTGTGATAGCCTGTGGATTATGATTATGGAGGAAATGAACTTGAACAGAATGAATTAGAATTACCATTAGGGCAATCTTTTTTAAGGTGCCCATAGGGTCGCAATTAACTGTATTGTCTCACAGAATATAGCAGCAGAAAGCTGTTTTCCCTCTTATGCTTGCTTGGGAGGGATAGGTAGGAGGATTTCTACCAAACCAAACCAAAACAAAACAAAAACCCAAAGCGTAGGCATCAAATAGATATTTACTGTTCTTGACAATTCTAGAGTCATGATTCATGCCACCTGCAAGGTAAGGAAATAAACCATAAGGAAACAAGAAGTTACAGAGTATTTTTTCTTTCATTTCCCTCTCCTGTTAACTGTATCCCATTCCATTGATACATATTTAAGATGAATACCACTTCAGGATTTTCTAAGGACAAAAATGAGAGAAGTAACATTTTTTCAACATAACTCAGTGCAGTTGTTATAATACATTGTAGACTCTAGACTCTTACAGCTTGGGTTCAGCTTGTGGCTCTGCATTTCCTGGTTGTGTGACCTTGGGCAGGTTAATTAACCCCTGTGTGCCTCAGCTTTCTGATCAATAAAAAGGAAATGATAATAGATTTACCTGACAGGGTTGTCATTAGGACTCAAGGAATTAAAACATGCAAAGGACTTAGAGCAGGACCTAGCACACAGTAAAAACTCAATAAATATTAGCTACCATTATCATTATCATTCTTCTTTCATTCTTTCCACATTTCTATTCCCTGCTCTGCTTTTTATTACCATTAATATCTCTTAACTGCCCAAAAGAGGACTAGAGTTGGGGGTAAGGAGAGAACACTTTGCTGTCTTAAGATTAGTATCTCTTCATTATAGTTCTTACATTAGTTGTAAAAATTGTTGACAGTTTTACAGGAATTAGAGGCAAAATGACAGAACAATCCACCTGTGCATGTGCCTGCGTGCACACACCCACCCAGTGGAGTAAAAATGAAAGCTAATGGGGCTAGAAGAGAAAAGAGCAAGACATTATCCTCAAATATCATTTAGGGAATTGAAGAATAATACAGTTTAATAATAATATTTTACATGAACAAATTTCTCCTCTTTTGAGAAGAGCTTAATGTGCTTAATTTGGTTTTCATTTATATTAATCATTTCTTATCTCTATTAAAGCACTTATCACATTGTATTGCAATTTATCCATTTATACGTCTATCTCCTCTACTAGACCATGAAATCCTTGAAGACAGCGGCTCAATATTATTCATCTTTATGGCCTCAGGTCGAAAACAATGGGTACTCAATTCGTATTTGTTGCATAAACAAATAATAAATGAATGCACTCTATCATATTGTTTGCTTAATTACTTTCCATTATAGATAGTTTAAGTTATATATGTATTATGCAGGTCTATAGAGTAAAGAAAAATTTACATTTAAATTTAAGCAGTAAATTTTACAGTATCCTACAAAAGAGTGATTTTAAAAAAGAATCAGATTACAGATTGTTTAAATAGTTCACTTCTTGGTAGTCTAAATTTTGGACTTGGTAGTCCAGAGTTTTTGTGGAAACTGACCAGGTCATTCAGAGATAATATCCCTCCCTCATGGTTAACCATGAAGATCTGGTTAATCCGTCCACATGAATCCCAAGACTGAAGAATCTACTTCCTTACGTGGCTTAGGCTGCAGGTCCTGACTGACTTTTCCAGGCTAATTAGAACTTTCAAATCAGCCCCCCTCTTTCGGTTTTCCTCAACAGCTGAGCCAGCTCAAATGGCCGCAATAGGAATTTTACTCCTGCGCTCTCTCACCCTGGAGATATGCCCTATTTGCAGTTTTCTCTCTGCTGGATCAGTCTCACCCTCTCCCTAACAGGGACCCTGGTCATAGGAAAGTATTAATTAAGTGCCAGTCTCAGAAGTGCTGGTTTAGTAACAGGGTCAGTTTGAACCTGGTTTTCTTGCTCTTGGTATAGATTTTCTGCCTGTATTTTGATGTTCTCCTACTTAAGACCTTTGAAGTCTGTTTTTTGCCTTTTGCCTAGCATCTCGAGGTCTTCAACCCTGTCCTGTGTCTCTGATCTCTGATTTTCCAGAGAATGGCCCAGCCTGTCTTTGCTTTAAGTTTGGATTTACATTTCAGATTATAAGATCGCATAATGGTTATACTGGGTAAGAATTTAGAAGCCAAACAGATGAGGAATGTAAGGACTAAAGATGTACATCAATCTACTGTAGGGTGATGCAGAGATTCAGTGTCAGTGTTAGAGCAAGAGCTAAGTTCCCCTGTCTCCAGGTCCAGTCCTTTCTTGTTATACCATGAAGATCTCGTTAACATGTCCATATGAATTCCAAGACCGAAGATTCTACTTCCTCACCTGGCTTACACTGCAGGTCCTGACCAACTCCTTACCATGATTCCAGGCTAACTAGAACTTTCATATTAGCCCCACTCTTGGTTTTCCTCAATAGCTGACACTGCTCTTTTCTGTCTTTTCTAGCTACTCTCTTAAAAATGTGGCACTGAGACATGCATGTTGTTACTGCCTGCTGCATTAAGACATTATGGAGTCTCCCCAGGCTTCAGGTAAAAGGCCAGACAATTCAGAACCAACAGATGCAATCTTTCAACAAATGCTTGCATGCAGACCAGGGACCAAGCTCTGACTTAATTTATCTAAAGAGATTTCCTCTGGGAACTTGTATCCTCTTATCTCTTATCTCCGATCAGAAAATCTCTCTGATTTTCTATACTTACTTGAATGACTTGCCTAGTTTGAAGCTTTAATATTCCAAATCTCACCTTCTGTCATTTATGTAATTACTTCTTGTTTTATTTTGGGCAACTATAGTTGCATTTTTCAAACCATGTATTATAACATATTAGTAGATTATAAAATCAATTTAGTGAGTTTCAATGATTAAAAAAATTAAACAGAAAAGAAGAAGAAAATTAATACATCTTATATAGAAGGGTAAACATTGCTTTGTGAAACTTTTAAAAATATATATACACATCACATATATGTATGCATGTATGCATGTATCTGCCTACCAAGTAGAATGTATTTTTTATAGTAGGTCATGATCGAAGTCACTTGAAAGCCACTGACCTAAAATGTATTTAGTTTACTTCTAATGAGAAGCTATAATATTGGGATGTTATTTTTCTTAGAAATTGTTCAGTGATTTTCATCTTCAACTTTTAAAAAATGAAGTGTATTTTCAGAAACAAGAGGAACAAAGCAGGGCTCACAATAATTGCTTGCCTTAGCTCTAGGTTGCACAGAAAGTGTGCAATCAAATTTCTAATGCTATTCCAGTGAGATGAAAGCCTAAATCAATTTTTAAAGATATGATTTACATGCAACTTTTCAGAATACCAGGTACTGTATAAAAGAAGGTGCGTGTATTCTCCCGCCTGCCTCAGTTAACACCTGCAGGTCAGTCAATTCCCAGCTCTCCATGGTGCTTTTCTTCTTTGCAGATTGTTTGGCTACTCTTTCATACATTAAAATCTTAAAATATTTGACTAGTATCTCTGGAGCATATAATGACTATGGATGTGTGTTTGAGATACTCTTATCTACTTTGAGGAAGGTGGGAGCAAAAGAGATGAAGAGAAGAATTCTTGTGTAAATCCTTTATGTGTCTGAAAAGTGAATCAGTAAAGAAGAGAAAAGAGTAAAGAATGTTCTTAGATGGAGGATTTTAAAACTGAAAAACAAGTATCTTCCAGTCATCTGGAGTGTATAGTTTTTGATGTTTCATTTTCTCCTATTTAAAGGAAACATAGACATGCAAAATATACAGATAAAAACAATGAACAGAAATGACCCTTTTGGAAGATTAGAAGTAAAAAGGAATGCCGACATAATTAAAGGTCTGAGAAAAGGAGATGGCTGTAAATCCAGTTGTTTCCATCACACTCAAGTATGATTTACAAACTATTACAGCTGCTTCTGGCACCAAACCAAGAAAGATTTGACCTTGTAAAACATTTCCCCCTCTTTCTCCCTGTTTTATTATGTTTGTTTGTTTTAAGTTTGAGTGACAAATTTCTTTTTCACTGGTTGTTGAAACAAAGCTCCATGAACCAGAAAATGGATGAACCCCCGTTAGCTGTCGGAGCACACACCCACCCCAGATGGGTGGCTCCTCAAAATGTCCCTTAACTCTGTTCTCTCGCGCTCTCAGAGGCTGAGCTGATTCTTATTCTTAAACTAAGAAGGGGGACCATTGTGTTAATCTCGTGCCAAGAACAACAGGGGAAGTGTCACAGAATTCAGAGAGGTAAAATACCTTAGATATAATTTCTTTGTTTGGTCAACAGGGACTTAGGAAAACGAAAGGACCTGTTCAGATTTACACACATTTCAATGGCAAAACCAACTCTACTCACTGCTAGCCCAGTTCTATGAACCACTACCACCCAGCTTTGTTTAGATAAACTCTTTAACTGTGAAAGTGCCCCTAATAATTTTAAAAAGAAAGCACATCTTTTGAATGAACCAAAACCCAAGATTGTGTTCCCTGTAATTATTAAAACTGAGAGGGCAGTTTACAAAGGAGACATTCGCTTTAAGTCCAGCCAAGCCCAATGTTAAGACCATCAGGTTAGTCACTTTGGTCAGTGATGTTAATTCATTTGTCCCAGGTACAAAGAAGTAAGTGGTAGAGTTTGGGACTCCAGTATATTTGATTCCAAAGGCTGTTTTCTAACCCGTGTGCCGTTCTGCCAAGGTGACATTAGCAGCAGCAGAGCTGAGAAATAAAGAGTAGATACAGACATAATCTATCTCCTCTCGCTTAAGTCTCATAATGTTCCAGAGTAAGATGTGGTTGGACAATGAGAGATAGTAGCTTCATGAACTAAAGTTCTTCAAAAGAGATTCTCATTAGGGCTTCACATGCCAGAGTTGATGTGTCAGAGTTGTGTACTTCAGACAACCCTCAAGTTGTGTAGCTGTTGAAAATGTGTTGGATTTTTTTGAATGAGACTTCATGGCATTTATTGCAGCCAAAACCTCAAAACCAATTAAATGGGTCGGCTATAGTTACAAACCAAGGCACAATTTAGGGAGTGTCTCCTTGGTTACAAATGATGTCCTTCCTCTCCCTCACTCCTCTGAACAAGAGAAAAGGAGCTTTCTCATAAAGCTCTCCTGTGCTTCTTCATCTCTTTAAGTTTCCTTAAATCCCAACAGCAAATTTTTCCACAAATGACTTCATTTTAAAACAATGCCTATTTACTCCTATTTCTTACTCTTTTTTCTTTTTTTAAAAAACAAAACATTTCTTTTTTTAAAAAACAAAACATAACAAAATACGGCACAATTGGAAGAGAATAAAATAAACCTCACAGTGAGATAGTGTTGCCTTTCGTTACTCTTATTAGGAGAATTTCTCTTATCAAAGTGACTTTTTCTTGGCCACAGAACAGGGGCCCTTTCTTCCAGCTAGCAGGCTGTGTTGTCAATTATTATTTCTGGCCCTTCTAGTACCTGTCTTCAAGTCAGTGAGATGAAAGTGTTCCACTTAAACAAATATCAGAGTGGTGCCATCACCATGGCAACCAGAAACAAGAGCTTCTTAAGATGAAAAAGTGAATGGGGAAGGAAAGGTGTTATTATTTATTTTGCATTAAATGAAATACATGCAAGTTTAATAGTTGAAAATAGCCTAGCATATTAAAAAGAGATAATAGAATAGCCTCCCTCAACCCCACCCTTATACTTTACCTGTTTTCCATTATTGTGAGCAAAATCATAATCATCCTGTAGAAAAATTCAGCTTTCTTTCATGGGGATTATCAAATGACACCAATTATTTCAAGCCATTTACTAGTAAAAGTCTTATAGAGTTTGTTTGGAAATAAATGCACATATGCCCTGCATATTTAGCAAGGAGAAATTGATAACAAGAGCATAAGACTTTCAGCCAAGTTCCCAAAAATCCAGTTCTCAATCTTGTATAGATCAAACATCAGTCCACACATGGATCTCAGTTACCTTGTCTGGAGACTGGAGAAGGGGATTTAAATTTGCCCAGTGAAGTTGTCTTTGAGAGCATATTTCAGATGCAAATAGGCATTGAGCTTGAACATCTAAGTGGCTGGATTTCAATTCTCTAAACTTGTTTTCAATCCAATGCAAATTACATATTTGTACATTTCATATGCTTGCATCTTCCATTTTTTTTCTCCTTCAAAATCAGTATAAAATAATATACCATAAGACCAGTTGTATTTCTAACATACCTATATACTTAAATATATTTAGTAATCTTGCTGGTACATCTCTTGAAATCTTAAGGCTGAAAGTATTTTATTTAGTCATGTAATACAGATATTTAGAAAAAAGCTCATACTTTATATTGTTCAGAATGTCATTGTTTTTATTGTCCTGGAGAAATTAAAGGTAAAACTAAAATCACTAGGGAGAAAATTACTGACTTTTGCTTTTCTTCTACAATAGAGTTGTACAACTACCTCTGTGTGAGAGAGACAAGGACCCTGCTGTCTTAGTGACAGAACAGGGGATAAGAAATGAGGGAATCGTTTCCTCTCATTTGTTCTTTAGGATTCTATAGATACTGTTTTCTGGTGCCATGAAAATTTCTAAATAAGAGAGTCTGAGACAGACTTCACAGAAATCGTGTCCACCTGCTGATTTGGGGAGCAGAATAGGCTTGGCCTGCAACAAAGACTGAAAAAGAAATTGGCTGGTGATTCAATATTCCCCACGTTTTATTTTGTCTGCGTGAAGAAGCCTTGCTATTTCAAAGTTAAGTTTTCAGTTTAAACACACCTCACCAAAAAGTGTAAAGTGCATTCCTATAACGACCTTAACTAGGTAATTTGGCACTTTCTGCAGACTCTTCAGTCCTGTAAGCCCTGCCTAGGAAGGAAATGTAAGTAGAAGAAAAACCAGGAAATGCCGGTAAAGTCTTTCCTGGTCAGAATTAGGCCCAGGGACCTTGCAGTCATAAAAACTCTTGGCCTTTCAGCCTGTGGTAGCAGCTTTAGACTCGCTCTCATAAAATGGCACAAGCAAAGAGCTGATGAGTGTTGTTGGTACTAGGAAAAAAGCAATAAATGAGAAACTAAAAAACTCAGCTTCTCATTTTTAATTCTTCCTGCTTTTCTCTGTGAATGGGGAAGAGGCATATCTTTCAAAGCAAAGAGAATGTGGGGCTGTCAAGAATTTGAGAGATCATTCATTTATGTCAGGATTTCTCATCACTTTTTTTAAAAAATAAAAATTATATGAGATTATCAGTGCTAGAAAATTAATCCAAAAAGGGTTGTGGGGCAAAAAAATTTGGAAAATGCTAAGTGACCCAAAGTTAAACAGAGCTGTTCACTGCGGGAATTCTCAGAGCCTTTAATAAGGTAATTATGCTGTGACTCTCCAGAGGGAATTAAATATGCCATTTTTCCCAGTGATGCTTGTCTACATATCTTTTTTGAAATTAAAGGTCTTGAAAGACCATGTCTCTAAGAACACAAATAGAGAAGGCTATTACCATCCAAAAGTTTTACCTTATCAAGAAGGAAACCGAGGCCTAGAAAGCTTAAATGATTTGCCCAAGGTCCCATAGTAATCAAATGACAAAGACATGACTACAGCCCCACTCTCCTGAACCCCAGTTAGGGAATTCTGTCTGCTTCACTATGCTATCCTTTGAAACTTTGCAGGGTTATAATTTCCATAACTATAAAATGGAAAAAAATCAATTTTTAAAAATTTCTTGGCAAGGATATTATGAGAACCAAATAAGAAAAAGTATATGAAAACTTCCCAAGAATTACTTAGCCTAGTATAAATACATGGTGTTAAAATTAGTGGCTGTTACTGTACTTGTAGAAAACTATCTAGTTATAAGTCACTTATCCTGGAAGCTGCACACATCCTTTGTAACAAGTTGTAGTATTTGTCACGCTACATGATTTATACTGAAAAAGAGACCACTAGAGCATGAGGGCGTCCATGAATAAGCATCAGGGTGCCCAGGATCTTTTTCAAATTCTGTTTTTAATTCTTTGGTCATATATGTATTTCCTAGATTGTGAGGGACCTTGTGATCTTTTTTTTTTTTTTTCATTTTTAGGGAAATTGTAACTAAATAGAACCCAAAGCTGAAAACAAAAGGTTCTAAGCACAGCAATTCTGAGGCTAGCCATTTCTGGAAAAACTTGCTGAGAGGTTCTGTTTCAGCTGAGGCAGCATGACCAGCCCTTCTTCTCTCCATGGTAAAGAAGTCTAATGCTAAACATAAAATTACCCTGTGATCTATTCACTCTTCTATGTATTTATTTACCCAAGAGAAGAAAAGCAGGGGATATGTCCACACAAATACTTCTACATGAATGTGCATAGCAACTTTATTTGTAATAGCACCAAACTGGAGGCAACCTAAATGTCCATCAGTAAATGAATGGATCTGTATGTGGTATACTCATACAGTAGAATAGTACTCAGCAATAAAAAGGAATGGACCCTTGATACATGCAATAACAGGGATACATTTCAAAGTAACTATACTGAGTGAAAGAAACCAGACAAAAAAAACCCTACATATTGTATAATTGCATTTATATAAAATTCTAGAAGGTTCAGATTAATCTGTAGTGACAGAAAGCAGTTCAGTTGTTGTCTGGAGACAGGAGGAAGCAGACAGGGGCAGGAGGGGAGACATCACAAAGAGGCATACAAAAACATTTGGGGATGATGATGTTAATTAACTTGATTGTGCTATAGTTTCACAAGTGTGTACACATGTCAAAACTAATCAAATTATACACATTAAATATATGCAGTTTGTTATATATCAGTTATGCTTCAATGAAACTGTTTAAAAAATCAAAAAGTCTAAAAGGACTAAGCTTCCTTTGCTAAAACTGGGAACCCCATTGGGGAAAAGAGTGACACATTTTTTGAATTATAAACTTTGAACAGTCTCCCTCTTCCCCATGACAGACTGCCCACATGATTTCCAGTGATAATACACAGTTGTGCCTTTCACAAAATCCTCAGAGTCATGAGAACCTCTCTTTTTCTCCCTTATTCTAGAGGACACAGTGTCTATAGAACAGAATTGTTGATTCTCTCTTTCTAAATGGTATCTCTATGAATTACTGCAGTGTGTGTATAAAGGCAGCTCTCTTAGCAATTAGTTCTCTGGTGTGCACCCAGCTTTAACCTTGCTTCATGTGAAATTTCATTGTTGCTCAAATGCTTTATAGCTGCTTTGTCCAAGAACAGTTTTTCCAGTAGCATCCTAACATAAAAGAGCTTCTACTGCTCAAAGGATTGACTCAGAGACATGTTTTCTTGTTAATTGACATAGTTACTGAGCATTATCGGATTTTAGAAATTTTGTTGAAAATGTGTTTTCCACATTTATAAGGTATTCTCAGTGTGGCAGCACTAACAAGACAGAAATTTTGCATTTGTAAACTCAGAAAGTATTTGTATTCAGATTATATGCATATTATTTGTGGAGTGTTTTTAAATAAAATGAATCTTTTTAATAAAGAAATTTTAGATGAATACAAAAAGGTACATTTTCTTATTGTTCATATTCTGCTAGACAGAATAGACCAAAGTGCATTTGAAGAGAAATGTTAGCTCTCACAAGACCTATTAAAAATGGTTTAGGAAGAAATAGCAAAGTCCAGAAAGCCAATGAAAGTGGAAAGAGCAATGGATTAGGCACTTGAACAGCTGAATTTGAGTCTTAGCTTTGCCATTAATTAACAGGGAGGCTTTGGGCAAATTAATCATCATCTTTGGGACATAGATTCCTCATCTGTTGAATAAAAGGTTATAATAAATGTTCCAATTTTTTTTCTAACTCTTCACTAAGGATTAGTACCTTCCTCATGGCATAAAATGGGACAGGGAGAAAAGTCACACTGTCCTTAATTTTAGGTTGCTTTTACTTATACCACTGTATAAAACTGTAAGTTCTCTTCTCGTATTATATTTGGCAACAAAAAGTGTCTTTTCTAACTTATATTTCTTGTGTAAGATACTCATAACATTTGATACTGTATAGTAGAATCAATGTATACAAATGTTTCAGTATATGTTTATTAAACATAAATGCCTTGTTACAAATACTTTGGCAATATCAAATGTAAAACCTAATTCTGCCCATTAGCTATAGCTGAGGTAATTCAGGACAACTATTTGCACTGCACTGACAGAATGGAGTTTACAACAGGAATAGTAAAATAAACATGAAGAACTCTATTAGACAATAGCTCAACAGATACTTTAATTAGATAATTTGAGGTTTGAAATAATCCCATCATCTTGCAATTTGGGAACACTGGATGACAATTCAATGTCTGGAGTTTAGAATTAAAATTTTCTGTCTGGTATGTGATGCTTATGTGTGTACGTACTACACAGAATCTAAAAGATTTATACAGTCTAGTCTGTTTTTATTCCTGTAAATATTAAATAATAAAACATTTAAAAATTTCTGGGATGCATTATTTAGTCATTGACCATTAGTGTTATGGATATAATATCTTTTCAATGAAATTGTGAAAACTTTTTTCTGAGTATAATGACTGATGTGAAACTACAGAAAATGCTAAAAAAGTGATCATAGATCATCTTTAAGTGATACCCAGGAAATATCATCCCAATGGTTTTGTGACAGCCATCAGGCATACAGAATGTGATAAAAGAATTTTAGTGGATTCTATCACAAATGACCATTTCTTCCTAAGAATCTCTAAGACATGAGTTATCAGGCTCTTCAGAATCTTTTTTTCCTTCCTTTCTTCCTTCTTCCCTCCCTTCCTTCCTTTTTTTCCCTTCTTTCTTTTATATTGTTATCATTGCTAAATCTTTAGAACTTCCAATTTTACATGGTCATGTTTCAGAACTTCACATATAAGAAGCTGCTGTACTGAGGAATTTGAAATAATGCCCAAATTTCCCCTGCAGGTGGTCTGTGCCTCCTGCTGCCCCTTGGTTTCTTCTTGGCATTGTTCCTCATTGAGCCTTTCGGGGCTTTGGAAAGCTCTGCTTTTTGTTTATTGTTCAAACAAACCCTTTTTAGTAGCAGCACATGTAAAATAAGACATTGGAATTTAATTTATTCCCATGTAATGAGGCTGCCAAGAAAAGATCAAGGTAAAAGCCAAACTTCTTTTTTTTTTAAACAGAGCCTATAAGACCCTGGCTTGCTCTCAGTCCCCTGCAGCCCCCTCTCTCTGGCAGGCATCTCATACCCCATCCACACTACACCACTCACGGTCCCTACCAAATGCCTCTTGCCTTTGTGCCTGTGCACACGCATGTCTACTGTTTGAAATTCCATTCTACTCCCCTTCTTTTTCTCCTCTTCCAGCTACTTCTAACTTATCTCCAAGGCTTAATTCAGGACTTCTGGAAGTTTCCCCACAACTCGCCACCAGCTCCAGACAGGAAAAGATGTGTGTGTCGTGTTCTGTGTTCCCATCTTGTGCATATGAAAATCATAGCTCTTGCATCTCTGAATTATAGTTATCTCTGTGAATATCTACATCTCCCAAACAGACAGTGATCTCCTTTAGATCTGGCATTGTGTGTTCACTTTCTCATCTCCAAAGCTAGCCACATACCCTTAGTAGCTACCCAATAGGTTTTGGATGAATACATGATTCATCTAACGAGTTTTAACCTGGAGAAGAAAACTCTAACAGGCACATGAGAGAGTCAAAGATATTCTTAAGCAAAAGATTAACTATTATTGCTCAGTAAGCAGCATGCCATGTTTCAAGTTATTCCTATGTATGATGTCATGTAAACCTGGCAAAAATATAATATGGTGCTGCTATTCCTATCCTCACTTTGCACATGAAAATCTGAGGCAGAAGTTAGCAAACCTGCATAACCTTGGGCAGAAAGGGGTGGAGTCTTTCAAACCAGACAGTCTGACTCCAGAGCCCACACTTAACTGCTAGCACGGAGCCTACCTAGACAGCTACTGGGAAGAAGGATGAAATTATCTCCAGTGTCTGAGCACAAAGCAGGCATGGATTATGAACTCAATAATTGTCTCTATCATGATCTTTTCTGAGTGACCTCAAGGCTGGAACCCCCTTAAATGGCAATGGCTTCTGTCTCAGTAGAAAAAAAAACAGGTTTTAAACAATGATAGCTATCCAACAAATAAAATGTTTATTTCATTCAGGGTAGGTGTGAAGCCATTCATTTGTAAAAATGTTTAAGCAGAGTCTGAGCTAGCACTTAGTGGGAGGTTGTAGAACTGGAATTTATGCACATGGGGAGTCAGCACTGATGAATTGTCAGCATTGGTACAGCATAGTCATGCTCTGAGAGCCAGGCATAAACTGTGATGGAGTGACTACAGTATAAAACTTGTTCAAATGAGGTCACTGAACTTTTTCCAAGAACCGAGACACCATTCAGACCCGAGTCAAGAATTTTCTAAGAGTAAACATGAACATGAAATACTGCAGAAGCACAAAGAAAAAAAATATTGGAGACTTACATCTAGCACTCACTAGTCAAGTGACCTTGGCTATATCATTTAATCTTTCTGTGCCTCGGTTTCTTTAGCTATAGGTTGGGGTTAATAATAGCTCCCCTACTTTTAATATTTGTGTATCAAACAAGATATTTCGAAGTGATAAAGTGTGGTACAAATATAAATTATCGTTAAGTAGATATGAAAGTTATGTAAAGTTATTAGGAAACCTTCAAATTATGTCAGGTCTCTATACACTTATTCTGCCTATAGCTATTACCAGCTCTGGGACACCCTTAAATTTTTCCACTATGATTCAGATATATTTGTAAAAATTGCCCCACTCATATAACCTGATTATATTACTTTATCTCTTATGAACTAGTACCTCCTCTTGGATGACATTTTCTATATCTCAGCCCTTATACCAAAAGCACAGTTCATACGCAGCCTTGATTATTGAAAATTCTTAAGTAGCTGAGGTCAGAGACACATTAGGAATTTTAAGGTTGGTAATGTGAGAATTATTCTCTTTCTCTTTCCTATGGACTCATATCTGCTCAGTACAACGCCAGCCAAGCATGCGCAGCAACAGCATTTGTTTTGGTAATGATAATGGCAGGAACATTTGTAGGTGCAGTTTGGGACTGAGGTTTTCATCTCAGTGACAGGCAACCTTGGTCAGGGAAGAAAAATTTCGATCTTAAAGTTGCAGAGCTGCTTTTGGTAATAAGTGTGTTTTACACATCAATCAGAAAAATTGTTAAATTACTTTAGAAGGAATTAAAGAGCAAAATAGCACTCAGAATAAATTGGAAAGGATAGGGGAAAACTAAAGGAAAAAAGAGAATAATGAGAAGGAGCAAAATGAGAAGATCGGAAAGCGCAAGGAAAGAAAAGACAAAAGATTTAGGAGAAAAAGGAGAAAAAGGAATCCACAAAGAGGCGAAGGAAAGAACAAGTCTCCAGTACCTGTTTTGCTGGACAGTTGAAGGGGTTCCCTGAATGCTACTGCTCTCCCAATTTCCAAAGACGGATTAGCAAATTAATATAAGCTGAGCATAAATGTGCTGACTCGGGTGGCATGGAGTCACCTTGGACCTCATCAGCATTGCTAAACATCGCCCGTAACCTTTCCATTATCACTGAGGGGCTGCTCAGCACCAGGCCCAACTGCTCCAATAATTTCAATTACTTTTCCTGACAAATTTTATGTTTCATGTATTTTAGTGGCCTGATAATTATGATTTCTCTCATTTCTCGCTATCGAGCTTAATGGGTTCCAGCATGAGTGTGCAGTTTCAGAAATGAAGTTCCACTTGAATTCACAAGTTATTATCTACTTTCATTAATGGAATTGGAAAGGAGAGAGTGGAAAAGAGATAAAGAATGAGAAAGAAGGAAGAGATGAGTGAGGAGGAGGAGGGAAGAAAAAGAGAAAACAAAAGGCTAGGATTGAAGAATAAAAATCAGCCAAATGAGGGGAAGAAAAGCCAGGCTAAGTATAAACAGAAAGTAGAAAGGAAAGTATGTGGACAATTTTTTAAAAATACAAATAGCACTGAATAGATTATTTCCATTACTAGACACATGACTGAGGAAGAAGCATAGTGTGTTGGAAAATTCCCAGGCTATGCAGCTAGAAGTTTGAAGAACCTGGTTCCTTTACTTGTTAGCTATGTGATCATAGGCATGTTACATGACTTCTCTGAGATTCATCTATTTTCTCTTTATGTGAATGATAACATTGACTCTATGGAACTGATTTCCTTTTCTCTTTCTCAATTCATTTTCTGAGTGTGTGTGTGCATGCCTGTGTCTGTGTGAATAAATTTTTATGGAATGACAATTATCTACAAGAAATTGTGCTGAATCAGGGAAATTGGCTCTGTTGGAGGTTGCAGAGATGTATGTATACCTCAGTTTGTCTGGGCATTGATTCAGTTTTCTTCCCACATGAGGTTACGACTTTACTCCCACAGTCTGACATAAGAAATGGGAGTGTGCAATTCTGAAAGCACTCCTAGCAATGGAAGCCCTAGTTTAAAAAAAAAAAAAGAAAAGATTATTTACATAAGTTCTACCTGATTATCATGGAAAGCCCAAAGAGGAAAAAAATTGTGTTGCAGTAAGACATCAAGGAGCTCAGATCTATCAAAACCTTACGAAGCCAGTGTCATTAGCGGCTTTATGTCATCTGTTATGGTGCAGGTATGTTGTAACAGGCTCCAGTTTTTCCTGCTCTGTGATTTGGGGCCTAAAAATTTGTAATTTAATTTTGCCTTACAGTGGGATTATGCATGTCATCTCTTCCAACCAATCTTTAAGCTATATGAAAAGATGTAGCCAAAAAAGCAGGATATAAAAAGATAAAGAAGAAATAACTCTTGCCTTCAAGAAGTTGACAGTCTCATAGGGATATAAAACAAATGAACAAATAAGTATAATAGAAAATCAATATGATAAATGCTGTAAGAATGGCACATAGCATCTGACTGGTTTAAGGAAAAGAAATGTTATATCTATTTTGAAAGATTCTCTTTTCATAAAGTCCAAGTCAAAGAAATGAATCTCTAGTTTTACAATTTCAGGCATCGATGAGCTACTTGGGAAAATACAAGGAAGATTACAGAGTTCTTCCCTGTATCTCTGAAAATACATCACATACATGGCAACAACTGAGCCCTGTACTGCAGGCACTTAAGATGATAAAGTGATAAAGATTTACAAAGAAGAAATACTCAAAGACACATTGGAATTAAAAATTTAAAAGGTGACAAAAAGCAGCAGTTGTGCAAAGTAATAATAATAATAACAATAGATGGAGATTGTTGAACTGATGCATCATTTAAAATGCCTTTCCCTATATTCTGCAGCTGAAAAAGGTTATCAGTGTTCGTGAATGGTCCTATTGGGGACCACTGAACAATGGCTCATCTTGTTCAGTTTAGTTAAAATGAAGCCAAAATGGCTGCACTGGTTGATGTTGACTGAAGGTAAATAACTTATGGATTAGACAACGTGCTCCCTGCTCACTAAGTACCTTTCTGCAAAAGCAACCAAAAACATTTCTTAAGATCATATACACTTTTCTGTGAATACATTAAATCAAACCATTCCCTTGAAGGAATCTGATCAATTTATTAACTGATTGACTCAATCAACTTTCAAAAATTTTTGGATAGATTTAGGGGTACAAGTGGTTTTTGGTTACACGGATGAATTGATAGTGATGATGTCTGGGTTTTTAGTGTACTTGCCACTCGAATAGTGTACATTGCACTGGATAGGTAGATTTTCTTCCTTCACCACCCCCTTCTGACTCTCCAATGTCCAGTGTACCACTCTGCATGCTCCTGAGTACACATAGCTTATCTCCTACTTACAAGGGAGAAAATAGGTATTTGGTTTTCCATTCCTGCATTACTTAGGATAATGGCTTCCAGTTCCATTCAACTTGCTGCAAAAGACATTATTTTATTATTTTTTATGGCTGAGTAGTATTCCATAGTGTATATATAGCATATTTTCTTTATCTACTTATTGCCAACCAACTTTTATAAATGGCCTTTTTTGCCTTTGTACCTTATTTATTTATTTAGTAAACATTTGGGGGGTACCAGTGCAATTTTGTTCTATGCATAGATCGCGTAGTTAGCCCTTGTATTTTAATGATGCACTCTTCTCTAGAGATGGAAGAAAATCAGTAGTGTTCTAATTTTGAGGCATTAATGCTAGTTTTTTTTTTTTTTTTTTTTTTAAGCAACAAACTAGGAGTTATAGGGTTGAGGTAGGAGGAAGAATGAATAGGAAGCCACCTCAATTGGTGCTGAGTTAAACTCTGTGTTTGAAAGGGAAACGGCCTTCAATTGTCATCCTATCGGCTTTGAATTTCAGAAAAAGCACATCTATTCAAAGACTGGATACATATCTATTCTACCCCAGGCATTTTAAGCAGTACAGAGAATACAAGGACAAGCGAGAAGTTCCTGCTCTTGAAGCCCCAGTGCTCTATTTGGAGAGACAAACACACATATGCAAATAACTACAACCCCTGTCAGAGAGGTATGAGCCAAGAGCTGTGGCAGCTGGTAGGGGAGTGACCACTATCGGGGTGGAAGAAGAGCAAGTGACAACTTCATAAATAGGTTATATCTCAACTTGGCCTTGAGGAATTCCAGCAACTTACCCTATAAAGTGAAAGAAAAGAATTTCAAATGTAAAGAAGGTTCTACACAGCTGCTGTTCTCAAGGTTCATAAATATTCAAGCAGGTACTATTTGTCTTACAACCTACTTATTGACTGTCCCCAAGTTACTACTTTACTGAGGCAACATTAGTGGCCCACAAAAGGCTTTGGCGGTAGTTAAAAAAAATTCAGACCAGTGCCAGCTCTAGGAACTCTCATGGTTGAGACCCTGTTGAAGTTGACTTTTCTGGGTCACGAGTCTGCTTTATCCCAGCAGGATCACATTTAGGATCAAATTAAGAAATTTGACATTATTGACCTTCTAGTCTCATTATCTTTTACAATGACCTACTTTGCCTCAGTTAATCATGACAAGGAAGTATTTAAATGTTAGATCACACAGGGTGAACAGAAAGGACCTAAGGGAACCCGAACTTCCCATGCTCAGAAATCACCAGTCCATTGCAGCTCCCCATGGAGGCCATCACCCAAAACCCAATTAGCACCCATGAATCCAGAATCTCAGAGGCAAGTCTAAAGTTTTTCTGACCCATTTGAGCCATTTAAAAGTCCTTTCTTAGTTTCTATCATGTCTACTTTCCTCATCCAAATGTCAGCTAGAATAATAATACATATAGAAATCTTGAAAAGTAGAATATTTTATTTAAAGTCAAAGATTCCACAGCCTGCTAAAATGACTCATGAGACACTTTGAAGAATAAAATCTTTCCAGAAAATTAATGAAAACTTTCTTTCCCACTACTCTGCAGAAGTTACTCTGTGTTTCTTGACCTACAGCCATATTAATTTTGGTGAAGCTCAAGCTATTCATATCACTGAGTATGAAGAATGTGAAGGATCCCTATGTTAGCTAGAAGCTTTTGTCTTTCCTTTTTGGTTAAGATCATGGGACCAGTTGCCTTCCATGATTAAATACAATCTTGGAAATAAAATATGAGCTCAAACTGATCTTTTAACCTTTAGAACATCTTTAATTTTTAATATCTTAGTATCATGCTCAATTTTTTATGGATATTTTAATAAGCATCTGTTGAAAGCAAGACTAACAACACAAGGTTAATGGAAATGTGAAAGATGGAGTGGAAGTACAAAAAGGGGTAGAGGATATTTTATAAAAGGGTTGGAGGGATTTACAAGTCCCCAGCATCTGCCCCCACCCTCTGGTCCTAGTTCTAGAAGTCCCAGTATATTAATTAGCAGTATGATTTGTCATGTGAAATAATATTTGGAGCACTCATTAAAGACTCATTACATGCCAGGCACTTTGCATAATTTAAGTTTAATTTTCACAAGCACATATTTATTATCAAGAAAACAGACCCAGAGAACTCAAAAATCTTGCCCCAGGTTATAGATACAACTTATGGCAGAGCAGGGATTTGAACCTAGGTATCTCTGAATGTAAAACCAAGTTTTATCCTTTTTCTGCCAAATTCCTATTTACAAGACTTTTAAAGGTCAGAAGAACTCAAAGTCCAGCTCTTTCTTCCAGCTAAGTGGCTATGGCCAGGCTGCTTAATTACCTTTTTTTCATACACAATACACAATAAAAAATCTAAGTTCCTTAGAAACATTAAAATGCCATTTCTATCCTCTTACTATTGTAAGAGCTGAAGGAAAAACAGATCTGCTTGACAGCTGGTCAAGTAATAAGGAGGAACACTGAACTGAAAGGAGAGGATTCTGTCACAGGAGAAGTTTGGAACATGGTGTTTGAGTCAGAGATGTCTCTATTACCGGGGAGTCCAATAAAGATATGATGTAGGCTGCAAATGCAAGTCACATGGGTAATTTAAAATTTCCTAATATCCATGTTTAAAAGAGTAAAAATAAGTAGGTGAAATCAATTTAAATAATGTACATTATGTAAGCCAATGTACCCAAAGGATTGGCATTTCAACATATAACCAATACAAAACATTTGATGAGATATTTTACATTCTTTTTGTCTCTGAAATCTTTAAAAAATCTGGTGTGCATTTTACACTTAGAGCACGTTTGTTCAAAATACCCACACTTCAAGTGCTCGTTGGCAACATGTGGCTAGAAATTATGGTATTAGAAAGTACAGCCCTAGTAGTTTAAGAAGAAAACTTGAACAGAGAAGGTGGTCAAAAAAATCTTTTATTAAATGAACTAATTTCAGAATGGCATTATTTAAACCTAAGAATTTATATATTGATATTAATAATTGAAGGAAGATAGAAACTCCATCAGCTGGGAGTGAGGTAAGGGCCATAGAAAGATGATGTGGAGTGGAATGAAGGGAGCAGAAAAACAAGCTCTTGTAGGGCAGGATTTTATATCCGTTGTCTATGAAAAAGATGAAGATCAGAGAAATTCAGTTACTTGCCCAAGTTCCTATTTTCTACTGTACTGCTCTGTGAGTCTGTGACTACCCAAAATGAACAGTTTATGTTAATATTTATTTCATTTTCATTGCCTGTGGTGTAAAAAAAAAGTAAAATCTGCCAGCTGCCCTGAGTCTATGTTGCTGATGTTAGGCAGACACAGAGGGGACTTGCAAAGGGCAAGGTGGAAGGAGGATGGAAATCTTGAAAAAGACTGTGTTTCAAAGGCTGTGCTGCTACAACCCTCAAGCCTTTAAGGTGTTAATAAAAGCAGGGAGCCAGGCCCCAGGCAGCTGTTGTACTACACAGTTGTTATTCTAGGGACATTTACCTGCTGTTCTCTTGATGCTGTTGAAGACAAAAAGCAAAGGAATTGGGTTTGACATGTAGTCAGAGAGCACAGGTGAGAGAAACTGAACAACCTCCTGCATATGAGGTTGGCTAAGAATCGGAGAGTTTGTCCAGTGGCCTGCTACGGGTATTCAGACGCTAGGATGGATTCTTATCTGACTTGGACAATCTCAAGATGTCTCCTGGCTTTTATTTTTAAACGTAAAATAATGATCCTACTCCAAATTGTACACATGAAATACAGATAATCTACAGTCTGTGAGCATAGTTTGTAAAGTAATCTCTTTCTATCATGACGGTGAGAGGATTGTTCATCATTTTACTGTTCCTGTAAAGTCAACTCTTCATGACAACTTGGAGGAACAGAAAAGGGGTTTCACGCTGTTCTGATAAGCCTTATTTTCACGAAAACTGTCTAATAAAGAAAATCAAGTAATTTTCAGTTAAGGATCATTGCTGAGGGGAAAGAAAAACCAAACTAGCTGAAGAGCAGTGTGACGGGTGGTCTCCTTAAAAATGGAACCAGAATAAATTCTTATTTCTATTTGATAAGCATTTTACTCATAATTATCTAATTTATAGGATTATGAGAGAATTAAAGATTATACTATATTTATTCATTCAAAAATTCATACAACTATTTTTTTTTAGCATCTACTATGTGCCAAACTCTAGGCTTTGGTTATAGAGTATTGTAAATGAAGGAAAAAAATATCTTTTTCTTTACCCATTTTGGTTCATGACTGAGACCCCCTATAACAAAAGACACCAGAGAAAGACCATACATGACCCTTTATAAGAAAATGAAGATCCCAGGCCAGGCGCAGTGGCTCACACCTGTAATCTGAGCACCCTGGAAAGCTGACGCAGGAAGATTGCTTGAGCCCAGGAGTTCAAAACCAGCCTGAACAAGAAAGAGACCCCGTCTCTATTAAAAATAGAAAAATTAGCCAGGCATGGTGGCACATGCCTGTAGTCCCAGCTACTCAGGAGACTGAGGCAGGAGGATAGCTTGAGCCCAGGAGTTTGGGGTTGCAGTGAGCTATGATGACACCACTGCACTCTAGCCGGGGTGACAGAGTGAGCGAGAACCTGTCTCAAAAAATAAAAAAAAAAAAAAAAAAAAGGAAAGAAAGAAAGAAAAGAAAATGAAGAGCCAAAGAAATGGTTGAACCTGTGTATATTTATGCCAGGTTTGATGAAGAGTGGACAGTCTTGGAGAAATATGACAGGGCAAAAGAATATGGTCTAATGGTAGTAAACTGGGGGAAACTTAGCAAGGCCTGTTTGTTCAGATTCTTCTCTGTGACTTTTGTTTTCAGAGATGGGGGTGTTTGTTTCTTCTTGGAATGGGGGAAAACTACTCACATGAGGGTGTTATGATCTGCTTCAGAGGAATATTCAGAAAATCCTTCTTAGTTTTTATGATTTGCTTCAGGGAAGTAGGGTAGGGGCGGGTCAAAGAGATCTTCATGCGCATGCTGTTTCTCAAATTCCATCTGCTTAAGATATTTCATATGCTAAGGTGCTACATTTGGGGGTAGCATGTCCTGAACCCCATCAGTAGTGTGGTGAGAGTTACCAGCTGATCCTGAACTCATTTTCTCTTCTTGGGCACACAACTAGACTATATTTCCTAACCTTCTTTGTAGTTGGGTGTGGATCTGTGACTGAGTTCTAGCCAGTGGAATGTTTGAGAAAGTGATACCTCCACCCCTGCCATTTATGATTTTGTGTGATCTTTCCCCCACCATGGTGACCTTGGGAGCTATGCTGAAGGTGGTGGAACTACATGAGAGAAGGGGGCAGAATCACCGCTTAAAGGAGAACAATAAGAACCCTGGTTTTAGACTTGAGGTAAACGAGAAATAAACTTCTATGTTCCAGCTGCTGGTGCCACCTTAGCTAATATAAGCATGAGCAGCAGACTTGCTCTATGCCCTCTTGGTCTCACATTCTAATGGGAGACAGACACATAAGCAAACCACATAAACAGAGGCATTTGTTTTATGTATAAAAATGTTATAGCCTAGATATTGAAGAGGCCCACATAATTGTTTTAAATTCATACTAAAAATTAAAATTGGTGATGATACAACAGTAATTTACAACTTTAGAATCAAGTATCTCTTTTTTCTCTTCATTCTGCCTCCTCTCCCCTTTGCAATATATACGTATACCTCTTTTACCAAGTAAAGTCTATTTTCTGAAATAGTGATGGGCTTCAAAGTATATAGAATAAGAGAAATCACATAATCTTAAGAATTTCAGTATACTCTTCTCTTTACTGTATGATAAACCACTTGTAAAATGATGTAAATGTATCTTTTTCTGAGCAATAAGGAAACATTGGTTGGCTTTTTAGGTTTTTCCCATGAGCAAGAATACAAGAAATACTGAATACATAGCCTAGTGGTAGAACTGCAGAAAAATAACTGAACTGGTAATTGAAGAGGTCTGAGATCTAGCCCTAATTACTTGATGTTAGTTAAGGTGGCTACATCTACTTCTGGGCCTTAGTTCCCTCACCTACAAAATTGGAAGTTTGGCTACTTGACCTCCCATTTCTCACATTTCTAGCTTCCAATGCTTTTTTGTTTGGGGGACAGAAAACAGTCAAAGTGTGGCTCAAATTGCCGTACCTAGGAGACATTCTGCACGGTTTGTAGGTTCCAAAGATGGGACTCAGTGTGAACCCTCAATCTTTGACTCTGAGTTAGAGACCTGACACATTATCCAGAAAAAGGAGAATAAAGAGACATTGGAAAATTCCAAATGATGCAAGGATTCTGTTTGAATTATCCAAAAAAACTGCCCAGGAAGTTTGCTTCATTTGACCTTTGTACTTCTGAAGCAGATTTTATATGTATTAATATATACAATATGCATATTTTTATATTTATATGTATAGATACACACACATATATACATGTTTAATTCTGATCCCCCAAAGCTCTGAGCCTTCTTTGTCCTTTGAAGCTTCAACCTTTCAAAATAAGAACTGTATTGTTTTTAACAATTGGGTCTCTCTCCCCAGCTTGCTGCCCCCTGCCCAGATTCTCTCCTCTTTGTGTTCTATCTCAGACCCTCTCAACTGTCTGGCTCCTGCTGTTGTGCATTGTGATTTAAGGTACTCTATGCTTTCCTTTCCTTACCACAGCGCCTTTGATTCAGATAGAGATGGATACATTATTGATCAGATTTTGGCTGCTGCTCTTAGCTGGCTGGTGCTGCACTAGTAACTAATAAGCTAGTAAGCGAAGGGTGAAGAGAGCCGACCTCCTTTTAAAAAACAAGTGGATGACAACTCCACAGACCGAATTTTGGAACTTTTAATAAATGCTACCTGATTTCCTGCTAGGATTCCTTTGCCTGTTTGGTCAGGCAGCTTGACTGTGCAGAGGTTGGGTGGTCCACATACCAGGCTGTGAAGGCCTCCTGCTTGGGTGAAGAAAATGATATTCTCATTTGGGGAGAACTATTCTTTATTTCTTAGTGCATGAATGGCTGGGCTTCTTTGCTAAACATTCCATATAAAAACCTAAGTAGCCATTTTAAACCTGATTCTTTATAATCCTATTTAATATTTGCCACCAACCTATGATGTAATTATATTATCTTTGCATTTCAGATGAGACTATTTAGGTCGAGAAAACGCAGGAACTCATGTGCTGGTAGATAAGTTCTCTACCCCTCTTTGTTGAAATGACTCAAGTTAACATCACAGCTAAAGATCATAGCAGAGCCATAATTGAAATTCAGGCCTTCAGACTGTGAACCTGTGACCTTCTCTTGATACTGGATGCTGCTATGCTACTCATTCTTAAACACCTTTTCTGGGTCCTCAGAGAGATGACTGAAAAAGATACAATAAAAGATTTCATTAACTTACTAAAGTTATTCCCTCTTTAGACATTCAGATGCCCCATGTCAAAATATTTATCAAATTTTTGAGTACATATACCCTTCAACCTAACAACTCCATAATTATTGTTATGCTTGTAAATGAGTGTGTGTGTATGTACACAGACATGAGCATGCAAACGTGATTATGTTAGCCTGTAATAGCAAAATCTGGGAAAAAATTTAGGGACTACTTATTTAAATTATTGTATCTCTGTAGAGTTGAATACTATGCAGATATTAGTAAAATAAGATAGATACATGACTGATTACTTTGAAAAATCTCTAGGTTATCTTATTAAATAATACACATTTGTATAGACTCAACTCCATTGTCAAAAGTTTTATCTATCTAATATCTATCTATCTGTCTATCTATTCATACATCTATGTATCTATGTATTTATCCATTCATTCATCCACTTAGCTACTGATCCTGGTTTATATATAAAAAAATTTATATTTTGCTGACAACATAGATAAAAATCTGTTAAAAGCAACCTCCACTGGGAGAGTGACCACTGTAAAGGGAAACTTAGATTTTATAGTTTACTTTTGTGTGCTTTTTGAATTTCTAACTTTGTGCAGAAATTGCTTTTAGTTTTTAAAAAAGATGTCATGCTAACTGAGGCCAGCTGGGCTCTGACATTATGGAGAACTTCTCTTCTTTATTTCTATATTTCAAAACCTTTATAAGTCTTGTTTAAAAATGCCATAAAATCAAGGCTTAACAGTTATATATATAAATATGGTGCTAGTCACTTTTCATGAAAATGAGTTTTGAAAGATGAAGAGAGAGGATCACAGGGTTATAAGTCCCTTAATAGTGAGCAGAGACGTAGGGGAGCAAAGGACAGCACAGTGAAGGGAGCAAGGGCGACTCTACGCTATGTGCACAGGCAGCGAGAGGGAGGTCTGCTCTGGCAGTGAGGAAAATTGGATTCTAGCCCTGCTCAGCCACCTCCCACCTCCTACACAGGCCACCTAACCTCTCCTAACCTCAGTTTCTTCATTTGTAAAATAAGGAAATTTTGTTGGATGATTTTTGAGGTGTCTTCTAGCTCTGAAATCTATGAAACATAATCCTTTCTCCCACCACATAATTAGGCAGGAGGTGGAAATGAAATAATGAGCATAATTCATCTCTCAATGTGCATTTTCTCTGTCCTGCAGATGGAAGTAGTGGATGGCTATTGTTTTTCACCCTCCTCACTTACAACCAGGGTAAGAGGAAAGGGAATTTTGTACTATGTGGTATTTTGTATTTTATCCAACCCAGCCCACTTTTTTAAAGTATTTCAGCCCCTCTAATGTTTTCTATTCCAAATATACAGAGATGAAGGAAGGCTGATCTTGTCCCAGCCATTCCTGCAGACTGGCAAGTACCCCTATCCTTTACAGTCCTTGGCTTGGGTCTATAAGCCTGGATGATCATTGTTCAACCATATGACCTAGGAAGGCCAATGCAACTTGAGAAATACTTCTTGAACACCTACCATATATTAGACGGTGCCAAGCACTAAATATTCAAAGATCAAGGCCCTATTTAGAAGAAGATAGGAGTCTAAATGGGGAAGAATTAACACATTTGTTACAATAGTACATCTCACACCAGGCTGATGGATCAGATCAGAGCTTTGGAAGTACAGAGGAGGGGCCATTTAGCCTGAGGAAAAGTCCTCTGAGCTGGGCCTTAAAGGCAAGTAGCCAATATGTAATAGTTTCTGACCTTACCCTAGCAAGGAAAATATCTCCATCCCTCCCCACATGACAGCCCCAGAGGTGTGCATATACGCAGAAAATAAGCAAGTCATCTGGAAATGAAGGATGGAGAAGGACCCAGAAATAACAGACAGAGCTGGCTCGGGAAAATGGAAGAGTAAGGGAGTGGTGAGCAAGCCAGGGGAAGAATGAGCCCTGGAAGGAACTAACAGGGAAGCAGGTCAGGGGAAGGCGGTGAGATCTTGGGGATGGGTGGTGCCTGTTAGATTTTGTAGGCTCCATTCCAAAATGGTCTTGTTTGCCTTATCTTGTCAGAGCCTGGGTTTCATTGGCCATCCCTTAGTAACTGCTGCTAGAAATGTGCCTCTTAGCATATATGGTCCCTCCTTATCTATAAGCTGTTATGAGCATGGCAAGTTTTGTCCTGAAGCCTTGACTAAGTGGAACAAACTCTGCAGCACCAGTAAAGCACAGACATCCTGCTGGGGTGAAGATGAATAGAAATGCAACTAGGAAATATTTCGTGACCAGGTGTGAATAGATGGAAGAAGGAAAGACAATATTCCTATCATGAAGTGATTTACACTATATTAGGCTAAGACTCACAGCCAAGTGCAAGAATCAGCTGGAAGTCACATGTAAAAGTGCAAATACTGTATTTTTTTCCTTCAAGCAACATGTCAGTTTAAATCAAATCCACAAATACTTTTTAATGATATTATTGCTCCCCAAATGTTTTCATGCCTTGATTTATTTACTTTTCTGCCAGCAGAGTAAGAGTCAGAATTGCTGGAGTCCCAGGGTCAGGGAGAAGAGGACATGATTTTAATAGTTGACCAATGCCTGTTTTTTATTGGGTAACAAATTAAGAGGCTTCACAGCTTTCCAAATCCCAAAAGATTCCCACCAGCCTGTAATTTCTGAGGCCAGAGTTGTTCTTGAGTATGAGGACTGTGAATTTCCAGAAAGGTTCTATTCAAATGTCTAGTAATAGTCCAATACCTGAAACTAGTAACAGATGTGTTCTGTCACGTACTTTTTGAAGTCATTAGGTAGAAAGAATAATTTTGCTTTGTGATTATGGAGGAAAAATCAAGGTAAAAGAGTACTCCATTTTGATGCCTAATAAAGATGTCATCAGGTGTCACCAGGTGATGGGAGGGGGGAGGAGGGGATGGGTATATTCACACCTAATGGGTGTGGTGTGCACTGTCTGGGGGATGGTCATGCTTGAAGCTCTGACTCAGGTTAGGCAAAGGCAATATATGTAATCTGAACATTTGTACGCCTGTAATATGCTGAAATAAAAAAAAGATGTCACAAAAGAAGAAGAATTAATGACAGATATTGTCTGTTTAATTATTTTAGGTGTTGGCTGGGGGACTAAGAAATGTTTACTAAGCCATGAGTGATTTCCATGTTATAGTTAGAATATCTGAAATCTTGCAAATGGGGTCTTGACTTTTCAGTGCTAGAGGACTAACAATATTCTCTGTTTTTTCAGGTTCTCAACATATGCATTTTCATTAGTTGAGCTGTAGAGTGCCCTGAATCTATATGATTATATGACATATTATCACCAGGTTCTAGCTTTATTATTTATAGGGAAATAAGGACTTTAGACATACCTTTAGATATACTTTTGTCCACTTATTCTGTAAATCACAAAGTGAAATATTAGAGGTCTTATTCAAGGCTTTTCACTGAGTTGTGATGATAAGGCTTAAGGAAAAGCAAAAATAAAACCCTGAGCTCCTGATTCTGAGTCCAATGTTTCCTGTAGATTCCACTATCTCTAAAATACCCAAGAGAGGGATTCTAGAGAACATCTCATCAGAGAAATCACAATTCGTAGAGAAAGCAAAGTTTGAAAAATTATCTGACTGGCAAATCCGTGCCTTGTCTCCAGCTCCTTCCCAGCCCCTGCAGCTCCCACGTGAAGAAGCTGTGTGGCTTCCCATGGAGCATGTGATGAGCAGCTTGACTGGCAACCTAAGGCCACCTGAGAACATCAGGGAGCATGATCATGCATATGTCCTAAGTGCAGTTCTGGAAATCAAGATTAATAAATAAATGAGAACTATGGGTAATAAAACCTCCCACTATTGCTTTTCTGTCTCTAATAACCCATCTGATATTTAATCAATGAGCAAGTATTTACTTTGAAAAATATCAAGCAAGAAGCTATGGAAGGTAGAGACACATAATGAACTGGCTCCTACTCTCAAGCTGCTTGTAATTTTATCTTAATAAGGCACATTCTTGTCTCTGGTCCACTGAAATGTAAAAGAGCCATTTTCAGCTTATCTCAGAATCCTCAGATATTTTCACCTGCAATGGGCTATGATTCGTGCTGTTTTGGTTATGGCCAGTATGAAATGTGAGCTCCTTTTTTATATAAGTATTAGAAGGTATAAAAAGACAATCCGTGTGAGCTGCCCTTACTGAAACCAGTCCAGACGTATTCATACACATTGATGAGGAAGTGCTGAGGAGGTGCTAGACTGTCCCAACTGTTCATATGGCACTGACTTGAGGGGAACTGATTCACGTCACGCTGCAGGGCAGTTTTATCTGGTGAATGTGGATGGATTTTCATAGAAAAGAAAGGACATGAAGAGGAGTGGAGACAAAGTTCCCTCTGCTTTGAAATATGTTAGTGCTCTTAGGCAGAAAAGTTGCTCCCCTAAAAAGGGAAGTTTGGAACCAGTCATGGCCATGTAGGAAAAAATTAGAGATCTGAGACTATTTTCTGTCTTATTTGTGGATATGATCTCAGTAGATGAACCCTTATCTAACTGCTTAACTGGTCCTGGGATAACATGCTATTCTTAGCATAATATGGTAGATATTCTTAAAAAAAAAAAAAAAAAAAAAAAAAAACAGAAGGTAAATGATTTTGCATAACTCTTGGCAAACTTCAGGATGACTTGGTATGGATCAGTTATCATTTATCATCTTCCTAGTTTTAAGGATGCTATCACTATTATGATTCTCAGTCATAATATTATTTCCTATAAAACTGTTGAAAATAAAGCCATAGCATTAAAACATGCTTATTTTATACAAAATGAATTAATGTCTTGTACCTCAAGCTTGCCAAGTTTCAGCCTCTGATAGAAAAATTTCAATGCTATACTTTGTAAAATATATACCTGGAAATCATGAATAAATATTTTTAGATAAATCATGTAAAATGCACAGTGAAAGTCAACTATTTAAAATTGTTTCATCTAATTTAACAACTTTTACTGAGAGCTGATTTCATGGCAGGCATTGAAATGGGTGCTATGGATTTATAGATGAATATAACTTGGTTCCTGTCTTCAAAAATCTTAAAGTTTATGTAAGACAGAGATGCATGAATACAAAATGTCAATATCATATGCTGAATGCAAAGACAGAAGTAAGCAGAGGGTAGTAGAAGAGAACAAAGAAGGAGCAACTTGTTCACTTTGTGGAGACTGGTGATAAATCCTGAAGGAAAAAGAAATAGCTGAACTGAGTCTTGAAGGAAGAATAAAGTTTCTTAAAGAATTCTTTGGTCCAGTAGTCATTTCTTACTTTTTTTGTATTATTTGAGTAACCTTGGCTAAGACATTGCCTTAATTCTTTCTAAATCTTCAGTTGTAGAATAGGAAATTAGAAACAAACTTACTCAGCAGGTGATTTGCTTAGGTCAGTTCCATTTTGATGATCTATACAATCTTTGGTTCTTTCTTATACTTTTTGAAAATATAGTAAGTGTTCTTAACACAAAGCACCTTGTCTTTGAACAGAAACTTTTCAAAAGAAGACAGAATAATGGTCAACAAACATATGAAAAATGCTTAACATCTCTAATCATTAGGGAAATGCAAATCAAAACCACAATGAGATATCACTTATCTCCATTGAGAATGGCCTTTATCAAAAAGTCCCAAAACAATAAATGTTGGCATGGATGCGGAGAGATAAGAACACTCATACATTGCTGGTGGGACTGCAAACTAGTGCAACCTCTGTGGAAAGCAATATGGAGACACCTCAAAGGCTACAAGTAGATCTACCATTTGATCCAGCAATCCCATTACTGGGCATCTACCCAAAAAAACAAAAGACATTCTATAAAAAAGACATCTGCACTCGAATGTTCATAGTAGCACAATTCACAATTGCAAAGATGTGGAAACAACCCAAGTGCCCATCAATATGTGAGTGGATTAATAAAATGTGGTATATGTATACCATGGAGTACTATTCAACTATAAGAAACAATGTGATATAGCACCTCTTGTATTTTCCTGGGTAGAGCTGGATGGAACCCATTCTACTAAGTGAAGTACCCCAAGAATGGACAAACAAGCACCACATGTACTCACCATCAAATTGGTTTCACCGATCAACACCTAAGTGCACATATAGGAATAACATTCATTGGGTGTCGGGCAGATGGTAGGGGGGAAGAGGAGATGGGCACATACATACATAATGAGTGCGATGCGTATCGTCTGGGGGATGGACACGCAAGCTCTGACTCGGGGCGGGGAGGGCAGGGGCAATATACGTAACCTAAACATTTGTACCTCCATAATATGCTGAAATAAATTTAAAAAATGACATGCAAGAACCCTTCATCAAGAGAGCAACATGTAAGGGAGCCTTGATACACGCGTTACTATCTACTGAAGCCCAGACAAAGACATCTAATTAATTAGGCTTTGGGCTGTCTCTGAATGTTCATCTTTTTTTTTTCCCACTCTCCCTTTACTGCTGCACAGTGTATGAAGATTCTTAATTTGCACATGCTAATGCACCTTCATAAAGACTTCCTTTGGAAAAGCTCTTTAAAACATTGGAGCAGCCTTGACTGTAATGCTTTATAATGCTTCTGATTTAAAAAGCAAAATGTATGAATAAGGCTTTTTTTCTTTGACCTGTCAAACTTTCATCAGCTATTGGTGATTTTTAAATAGATTTTTTAGTAAGGAGGTTAGAGTTTACAAACTCTCATCAGTTATGGAACTCAGACTAACAACAGCTAAGATGCCTGATTCATCCCATATAGAGCATATGTCTGAAGGCTTTATGTTGGAAATCTTTTTTTAGTACATATGGAAAAGAGAAATACATATTTTTTTCTTTTCTAAATCCATAATCTAAAAAGACCAGATACATAATGAAAGAGAGATCATAATCTTTTAACAAGGATAGAGATTTTTCTGACTAAACAATAAATCTGTGAGGTGGATAGACCAGTCCTTGCTTTTCAGCATGTAACTGGCCCTGGGAAGGTGTACAAAATAGGAAGGACTCCAGGGTTTTCTACCTGAAGACAAATTCTTGCTCATTCCTACACAGGGTTATTTGAAATACTACTTTCCCAACCACTGAGCTCTAATATCAGGGGCCTATTTTTTCCTGAAAGGGTTTTATGCTGAAGGAAAGAGAGCAGTGTTTGGAGTCAGAAAGACCTGGGTTCAAATCTCAGTTTCCTTATTTTAATTTGAGGCACCAGTAAAAATAAAAACATAAATCTATCAAAATACAAATAAATCACATAAAACATATATGTGTGTGCACATATATATGCACACACATATATGTGTATGTATGTATAAACTCATACATGTGTGTGACTATACATATGTAACCTTGTGCGTGTATATAGACAACTTTGCTAATGATATATACATATATAGTGTGTATAAATGTGTATGTATATATATAAAATACATTTTATATATTTTATATTTGTATTTATAAAATATATTAATATTTTAATATATTTTATATATACACACACATGTATGCATAGTGTGTATACATTTATACATACACACTATCGACCCTTAAACACCACAGGTTTGAACTGCATGGGTTCACTTACACACAGATTTTCTTCTGCCTCTTCCACTCCTGAGATAGCAAAACCAACCCCTCCTCTCCCTTCTCCTCCTCCTCAGCCTACTCATCATGAAGACGATGAGGATGAAGACCTTTATGATGACCCACTTCCACTTAATTATTAGCAAATATGTTTTCATTATGATTTTCTTAATAACATTTTCTTTTCTCTAGCTTACTTTATTGAAAGAATATGGTATATATTGATAATACATATAACTTACAAAATATATATGAATCAACAGTTTATGTTATCAGTAAGGCTTCCTGTCAACAATAGATTATTAGTAGTTAAGTTTTTAGGGAGTCAACAGTTATACACAGATTTTTGACAGCATAGGGGGTTGACGCCCTTAACCCTCCCATTGTCAAGGGTCAACTGCACATATATAATTATATAACTCACTCTCTCTCTCTGTCTCTCTCTATACATATATATATATATATATAAATAATATCACCTTGCTACTGATAGCAAATAACATATATTATATACTCTATTTGACCTTAGCCAAAAGGCCAAGAAGCAATACTATATATTATATATCACTAGCAAGGTTATCATTAGTTCAAAAATAGATCACATTTGTAAAAGCAACTAATGCACAGCTTAAAATAATGGACATTTTCATTATTTTTTTGAATTCCTTATTTCATTCCTAAAAGTTTGTCAGTTACTCAGTCCTGCTGCTGACTCTCCCTTTGAAAAAGGTTTGTGCCTCTCTTATTTTTCGTATATGTTGCCACTAGTTTAGTCCAAATATTCACTGTATTGCATTTGTGTTATTCTAATAACTACAATAATAGTTATTGTTCCCTTGACTGAATTTTTGTTGCCTTTAAGACAAATTGATAAATTCCTATTGGATCAATTTCCAAAGTAGTTTTTATCCTGTTACTTCTCTATTCCAAATATTCAGAAGTTCCCCAGTGTTGACAGGATATAGTTCACAGCTGTCAAAAACTTGTACAGCTTGGCCTCAGCCTATCTTGCCAGTAATTCTCCCACTATTCCTTATCATGAAATCCCCATTCAAAAGCTACTGGCAACCTGAGAGCAGCATCAAAAGAAAATAAGGGGAAAAAAGCACAAAGAATGAGAGGAAAAGAAGGGGAAGAGGAGACAGAGGCCCAGAGGGCAAAGCATTTAGTGGGAAGTGGTCAATTTTCTGCAAATATTAGATCAGGAATTATTCTGGGCTTAATTCTAACCTGCTCTGAGATGCATCTACAACCATGTCTGGCTAGCCTCTTAGGCCATAGCCACACCTCAAATGCATCTCAGAATTCACTTTGGATTCAGATTCAGCTGGTGAGTACTGAGTGAGCACTAAGTACCAAGCATTGTGCTACATGCTATATCATTTAATCCTTTTTATGATCCAGTGAAACTGATGATATGATATCCATTTTATGAATTAGATAACTGAGGCTCAGAAAGAGCTTTTAGAGGTAGAACATAAAACTTTTTTCTTTCCTCTATACCCCTATAGTAGAAACATGCATTCATTATTAATTCTTTGATCCACTTCAATGTTCACAGAATCCATACATCCTTCTAGGTGCTGTGGCAAGCTGAGTTGCAGCTGTTTCACAGATGTTTTCTGCCCTCAGCTGTTAAAACTGTATGGTCCCTCTTCTGATGGTTTTTACAGCCAGGCTCTCTCAACCAGGACCTGAATCATCTCCTCTTGAGCCCTATTCTCCTTATCAGAGACAACAAACTGGGTCTCCTCCTAACTGCAGTTTTAGCAATTGCCCTGGATCAGGATAGAAGTTAAGCAAATTATTTATTAATACACACATATATGTACACATAGTAGCTATTCAATTAAATTTTATGGAATGAATGAATAAAAAATTTATGGCTTTGATCTAGTGCCCTTTTCCCATCTATCTGTGACTTTTGTCTTCCAGAAGAGATTTTTTGTTTTATTTTGTTTTGTTTTCGTGTTTTCCTGGAAGGAGAGCAGTTTTGGGGATTGGGTGTAGGCCTATGTGCTGAATAATAAATCAGCTTGCAATAAACTTGCTACCATGTCCATGAAGCTCTGCTACCGCTGTGGGGAAAAACTGAGGTTGGAACCCATGGGTATAGTTTAAGGTTTCTAGTTTTCCACATCAATGTTAGCTCTTGTTAATCTACATTACTGAGAATTTGATAAGGAGAAGGAGAAAAGGGATGAACAATACCTATTTGTTGTTCCAGGCTTTTATTAAATTATACTTTTAAGAATCCATGGCTTTTGTAGGCTCTTTTATCAAGAGTTCTGATGCAGGGTGAGGAGCAGATGGAACCCTCGATCCAGTGCACAGCCATACCCAGAGTCACGGCTTTGAGTGGAAAGAAATGCAAAGGCCGTGCGGGAAAGCTCCAGGAAGCTGGGCAGGTTACAAAAGGGAAGCGGAACAAAAGAACTGTGCCCATATGCTCAAATCAAAACCAGTTTTGAAACAGCCCCCGTCTACTGACTCCTGGCACAGAGATGAAGTGGCACAGCCCCTCTTTGCTTCCCTGCCTGTGTAACTGTAGACTCAGGTCACACAAACACATTTATCAGTGACTCTGGACCTGTCTGAATTTGGGCTGGTGCCCTGCCATGTCAGAAATGCTTTACTTGCATCAGACTGTCTTTCTCCCAGGGTACAGGCCCCTGAGATTCCAAGGGGTGCTAGTGCTACCCTCTCCCTGTGGTGGTCTGCCTTCTTCCTTTCAGTGAATGAATGTTTTAGTTAACATCTCTTTTGAAGGTACAGCCTTAGAGCTTAGTTCCAAATCACACTTTGCCCTCTCATGTTTGCATTGCTACAGTGAGAAAATCTCATTCAAAATTAGTATCTCTGAGCGGCTACTAAAGAAAAGCAAGAGAGGGACAAGTAAGGGACCCTTACTCCTTCCCTCCTCCCACTCAGTCCTAACTTCAGCATGCCTGTCCGTTGTTTTAAGGGGTTCATTTTGTTCTCACACCCTATTACAACTCCTGTCTTTGTGGGTCCTCCTTAAAGCAAATGTTGTTAACATTTTTCAGTCAGGCTATATGGACTGCATGCCATAAACATGCAGGACACATTTCAAAGAACGTACCAAAAATTCTACACATTTTTTTTTGGTAATTGTCTTTCTACCATTTTCTCACTCAAGAAAATGGATCATAACATAAAGAAGTGAGAATGACATTATTATAGGGATGACTTTGAGTCTGTTCTAATTTATGGAAAAAATATTTATACCTTAACATTAGATCACATTATTTGCAGACACTTTATAACTGATTTTCATGACCTTCACTAAAGGTTAACATAAATGAACAATGGTTTATAGCATTATACTTATTTAGAAGGTTATTTTGTACGTTTGTGTTACTAAGTAGGTAAAAAGTTCATGTCCCAGTTTGACTTATCCTCACATTGGACAGGTGTTTTCTATTTTGTTGTTTTTTTAAAATTTTTTTTATTTTTTATTTATTTTTTTATTTTTTTAAATTTTTTTATTTCAGCATATTATGGGGGTACAGAAGTTTAGGTTATGTATATTTTTAAATACGTCAATTCTATGGAATACCAGGAATGCAGAAGTTGGAAAGTCTACTTAATCTGAGCAACACTAAGATGTCTACGGCTTTCTACCAGCCAGAACACCACGTCAGAAAACATGCTGGACAACAAAGTGATGACAAAAACGAGCCACTTATACAGACAATTGATAAGCATATACTAGTGAGTCAGCTTCCCGCTTCTTCCAACAGAATATTATTGGATTTCAAGTGCTTGGGAAAAAGTGAGTTTGAGATTTGCTCATAACTTTAAACTAATTCATGTGTAAATTTTAGGTGTTTGGGGGAATATTAAGTGCAGTAGTTTCATGGTTTTTAAATCCTAACTGAGCTCTCCTAGTCTAAAAATATTGGGTTGCTGAGACAGTTGAAGGCAGTAGCTAATGGCGAGTCTAGGGCTATCCCTAAACTTATAGAATTTGCTCTCAGCCTTCTCTCTGACAATACAAGAAATCAAGGAATAATCATAATCATGGCAAACAATCCACGTTTTTTCTGCTTGCCCTTTGGCATTGCCTTGCATGTATTATGTATGGTACTCATCTGATATTAGCAGTTGACAATGTTAACTGTGGTAAAAAGGATAATGGGAAGCAAAAATTAAAAATAGAATATAGACTTACCAAATTAGAAGCTTAATGAGAAAAGATCTCTTCCCTCATTAAAATTTTTCCTGTCTCTTCTGAACCAATTTTCATGCCTCCTACAGTTACGCCCATTTGATTCTTCAAACTAAGCTTTAAGGAAAAAGTTCCACCTTTGATTAAGGAGGCCCAATTATTTTACTAATGGAATGACTAATTATGTCAAAACCTATATAACATACCTGTATATTTTTTTCCCAAAATTAGATTGGGTTAACACTGCTGTTTCCTGAAGGAAAGTAGTTGAACATAGTTCCAGCTACCTTTAACTAATCAGGTAAACCTATCCAAAATTAGAGATTTATAATTCTAGACCAATTGAAAGTTTGAGGTAATACAGTATAAAGTCATCTGTAATGTAAAATAAGTAAGTCTTTTTTTAAAAAAAATCCATTATAATATCCTTGATGACTATTTACATTTGGAACTCTGCTTTGTTATGACTTTGAAAACCAGCTCAAACTTGGACAAGGTTTATTCAACAGAGTCTCCCTGGATAGGTGAGCTTAACAAATATCAATAACAACCATAACAATTATAACTATTTTCCTATCTGGTATAGAGTTGACATGTAATGCGAGTGAGATAGGAGCCAGTCGCTTTTTAGGAATTTTGCCTGTTTTGTCTTAAAATGGAGATCAATATATTGCATCATGATAGTGAAGAGATTATATCCGGACAGCCTGAGCTGAAATTCTGTTTCTTTACCCATCAATCGGGATGACTATTCATACCAACCTTGTAGAGATGGTTTTAGGATTAAAAGAGATACATGTAAAACATTTAATGCATCTAACACTCTATACGTTAACAATAGAAGTTATTTATTGCAAAGTTATGTCTATTTAAGAGACAGATGTTTCTGGATGTTAGAGATATTTTATACCTTTTTTTTTCCTGTTTTGCCCTTGCTTGCAAATAACATCATTTTTATTCTGTTATTTAATTATGTGCTTTGAGCATTTTAAAGACATGATCTATTCTTAAGAGTCAGATCTATTCTTGAGAGTCTCTCAACCTTAAATACTGATGTCAGTTGAGACATAGGAAAGAATGGCCGGGGACAAGTGAAGGTGGCCTGGGAGAGTAAGAATAGATACTGAGGGGCTGTAGAACTGTTCTATCTTAGAAGTGATTATAAGGCAGGGTCTTCCTAAAGCAGGGACTTGGGAAAACAATATGTAGGGATGCATGTGTGTACATGAACCTGTGTAGAGTTTATCACTGTCATCTCAGGTGCTTTACTTAGCAAATGAGCTCAGCAATATTTCCCTTGAAATTGCTTGCTCTGGGGTGCTTAACAAATGGTTGGCCGTTTAATGGCCCGAGGCAGAGCCAGGGAAGGTTAACACACTGACAAAATGGGCATTAACTATGATAACAACTGTTTTCATGGGGGATTATTGCTATTATAAACCTTATTCAACAGCATAATGCTAGCAATAATTTTTCTTTTTCTCCCATTTTAAAATTAAGTCACACTCAAGGATGCACATGACACAGAGAAGATTTGAAAACTCAAAAGTTTTAGATCTTTAATAGCCTTTTCATAATTCTCTGTTTTTGCAGAGAAACACTCAGATGTATAATCCAATGCTTGGGTCAATTATATTACTCAAACTAGATGGAGTAGATTTAGGAAAAGAGATGGCAATTTATTAGGTCCTATGGTGACAAAAACTCACACTTTTCTCTCCCAAGCCCTACCAAACTTCATCTTGACTAGACTTGCCCATGGTTACAGCAGCTACTCTGGCTTGGGTATGTTTATATGGGAAATCCCTGTCCAACTGCACATTGCCTGATTGGGAAAGAAAAGCCCTGAATACTCATCTAGCCTGGTCTCATTAGCACAGAGCATGGATAATTTATCATAGTAGCATGTGAAAGAAAAATGTCTGCTTAGAAAAAATGACACATTTCTCATATTCACCTATGGAGCACAGTGCAAGAACAGCCATATAGGGCAGCTCACCATCTGAAGGAAAGGCAGGGAAGAGGATAGTGGGACTCCTATTAGAGGTGAACTAGAAAGGACAGACCCTGGCTCCATTTGTTGGAGCCTGTTCGTGAGCTGTGACTGACCTACCCAAAAGAAGAAGGGGAGGGGCAAAGTCACTCACCTTACATCCTAATTCACCCTAGATTAGGACTGATAAATAAATCTAGGGTGAACTTGTGGAGTGAAAATATGTAGCTGAGTCCCAACGTAGCCTGTTCTCAAATGAGCCCCTTGGCTGCAAGAGGCAGCATTGCTAACTCCATTCATAGATTGAATTTTTCCCTCTGCCACTCGAGCCAGACTAGACTTGGCTTCTTTTTCTCTGCTCTTTCCGTGTGTATTCTACTCATTTCTCTTAGATTCATTTCTAATCTTTTTTGGCTTCCATTTTCCATTGTTGATTCTTCCCTTTTCTGAGTTTTGAATTGTCTTCTTTGGCTATTTCCTTTCCCTCTTTCTTAGAAATTGCTTTCACTCTCTTCTCACACACACACACACACACACCCTTTCAGAACACAAAAATAAACCTTAGGATTCTCTTTCCCGTTGGACTATTCTGCACCCAATCACTTTCCTATGCTTTCCTACACCAGCTGGCGGCAACTCTGCTGACTGGAAGCAATGTTCCATCGCAAGCCACCGACTTAGGAAAACTGCCAAGTGGCTTTTTTGTCAACACCTTCTTTCTCTCTGCTTGGACCTTTTGCCACACTTTAATTGTAGTTTCAAATTACCAGCAGCAAGTTCCTTATATACTCCGACATATGCAGTATTAAATTTAAGCCTGCCACACATATATTATCCTGTTTTTGAGTCAAAGACAGGATGGCAATCTACTCACATTTATTACATTTTTATTGTAATTATGTATTTTAAGACATCTATCATTAGGAAACAGTGACATTTTGTAACATCTCAGATAGGTGGTCAGGCAGTCTTTACCTGATCACAATTGAAAACAACTTTACTACTTTGGAAGACAGCAAGCATCATTCTTTTCTTAGATTGACTTATGAGAATATTCTTAGACAAAATTTATTACCTAATAACTGTCACCCGCAGACACTAGTTCTGCTATGTAAAGCTGCTGTCCCCAACCCCCTGGCCATGGAACAGTACGGGTCCATGGCCTGTTAGGAACTGGGCCGCATGGCAGGAAGTGAGCTGCAGGCAAGTGAGCAAAGCTTCATCTGTATTTAGAGACGTTCCCCATCACTCACATCACCATGTAAGCTCCACGTCCTGTCAGATCAGCCATGGCTTTGAATTCTCACAGGAGGGTGAACTCTACTGTAAACTGTGCGTGCGACGGATCTAGGTTGTGCTCTCCTTGTAGGAAAATAATGCCTGATGATCTGAGGTGGAGCTGAGGTGGTGATGCTAGTGCTGGGAAGCGGCTGCAAATACAGATTATCATTAGCAGAGAGGTTTGACTGCACAATAAATGTAATGCACTCGAATCATCCCGAAACCATCCCTCCTACCCTGGTCCATGGAAAAATTGCCTTCCATGAAACCGGTCCCTGGTGCCAAAAAGGTGGGGACCTCTGATGTAAAGGAAGGCTAATCTCTTTCCTTTCTGGCATAATGTCAACAATTTTAAAAGATCTATCCTCCCTCAGTCTTCTCTAAGCTAAATGTGTTTGTTGTCTTCAGTGTTTGTCATAAGGGAGATCCTGCACAATTTTGCCCACTGTTTTGAACCAGGCCCATTTGTCACCACCCCAACTCTGTCGTGTTGTTCGTAATTGAATTTAGAATTCCAGATGTGTTGTAAGTCATAAAGTATATAGTGCTTCTTCGTAAGACAAATTTTTTTAAAAAGCAGTAGAATACTTGTGGAGCTCATTATCCCCTCAACTTGGCCTAAGTTGGAAATCAATAAAATGAAGAGGGTATAAAATCTTTTTGCTTTAAAATTCTAGGCATCTATACAAGTTATAACAATTTAAGTTTAACCAGCCATACCTACCACCCTTTTCTACACACAACCCACGTCTATTAGAATGGCTGTACTATATGCCTATCATTCCATCCAAAGCCAAACAACTCAACCCAGCCCTTGGTGGAACTGTTAAGATCCTTATATTATATTGGTCAGAACCTAGGGCTGACCGATTATGGACATTCATGCCATAAAAACCTTGAATCTTACAGGCTAGATCAGATTAAAACAGCTCAGTGTATTTGGGTTCCCAAAGTCTGGGGTCCCCAGGCATGTATAGAGTGATGCTATCCTACCTATTGATCCTACGACATGCCTGAAAGAGACAGCACACAGTCCAGGCTGCCAAATACCATAGTAAAAGCTAACTGGGCTTTGGAGCAGCTAGTGAGGTATTCCGTTTTGATATTCCACTTGGCATGCTCATGAATCTTAACTCCTGCTATCTGACCAACTGCAAGGAAATGGATATTTGATTGGGTCTGAGAGGCTGAGAGACCACCACAGCAGCAAGGGCTTTCCATCCGTCTGTGAAACATTGTTCCTTTGATCTCTTGCAGCATCTTTTAAATGGTTATGTGTTTGGGCTTACGATTCATTGTGTGTGAGTTCATAGTTAAGACAAGAAGACTTTAGAGAAAAAGAGTGTGACTTTATCAAACTTAAAAGGTGCTATAAATCTCCCCAGGCCCCATGTGGGAGGATTATCTCATGTTAACTCTGTCCAACTCCAAGAGAGAGCCATGCCAGGGGCACAACCCCTGGGCATGCTAGAATATGGGAATTAGAGATGATATATCAGCCCAAACCCATACTTTAAATCAATGTCAGCTCCGTCTGAACATTGTCTTTGAAGAAATTAATCAATTTCTTTCTTTCCTTTTTTTTTTTCTTTTTTTTTTTTTTTTTTTTTGCTATGAGATAGGTTGCCAAACAGAACAAAATCAGTGGCAAATTGTTATGTACATCACTGGCCTTTGGAGTGAGCTGGCTGTGGCGGCATTTGTACAATATCCAGAGTGGAAAATCACTTGTATACTGGTAAACTTGTCAAACCTCTGCCCACTTACAGTGGTGTTCTGTTTTGCTGGGCTCCATGCTGTTCTAGGTACTATTTCATCATTCCCTCAGGGGGTCCCTGCATCACAGTTTTCTGTGCCTCTGACCCAAATGCCTTCTGCGTTTTCCTAATTTTTTAAACACACTGTTTTCTATCTGCCTCACTTCTCTGTTTAGTTATTAAGTGGCAAACAGGATTCATCTTTCATGCCAATAGCAGTTTATTAGTAATAGCTGCCTGGAACACTGTTTTGAGAAAGATGATGAGGCCATGTCTGGGCTCACTGTGATTGATTGAAAATGCCTACAGTGGGTACACAATGGTGAGGTGGTAGCATGAGTGCCACACTCTTTGATAATTTCTCATGCAATATTCTAAGACAAATGGAAAACGAATGCATATCCTGACATGTTGCTTGTGTCCAAGAATCATTTTATACCTATAGGTTGCCTGTAGAGTAAATCCATCATCAGTAATGGATAATAGAGCTGCTATTTACTGAGCAAGAACAATGTGCCAGCCACTGTGCTTGGTGGCGTACATGCATTACCTCAGATCTTTCCATCAACTCTACAAAGTAGGCATTGCTATGCAAATTTTATAAATGAGAAAACAGGGTTCAACATGACTTGAGTAGCCTTTCCAAGCCATGTAAATAAATGAGTGGCAGAGGCAGAATTTATGCTCTGCTTCATTCTGCATCAAACCATAACAGCAACAACAGAAATTCCAAGCATCATGAACTCCGCTGCATTTGTAAAGGAAAACCTCTAATTTTCTTTTTATTTCAGAATATTACAGGGGTAAAAATGTTTTGGTTACATATATTGCCTTTGCTCCACCCACATCAGAGCTTCAAGTGTGTCCATCTCCCAGACCATGTGCACTGTACCCATCAGGTGTGAATATACCCATCGCTTTCTTCCGCCTCCCACCTGCCCAACAATTGGTGAATGCTACTACTATATGTGCACATAAGCATTGATCAATTGATACCAATTTGATGGTGAGTACATGTAATGCTTGTTTTTCCATTCTTGTGGTACTTCACTTAGTAGAATGGGCTCCGTATCTATCCAGGATAATACAAGAGGTGCTAGATGACCATTGTTTTTTGTGGCTGAGTAGAACTCCATGGTATACATATACCACATTTTATTAATTCACTCACGTATTGATGGGCACTTGGGTTGTTTTCACATCTTTGCAATTGTGAATTGTGCTACTGCAAACATTCTAAGATGTCTTTTTTACAGAATGTCTTTTTTCTCTTTAGGTAGATGCCCAGTAATGGGATTGCTGGATCAAATGGTAGTTCTACTTGTAGCTCTTTGAGGTATCTCCATATTACTTTCCATAGAGTTTATACTAGTTTGCAGTCCCAGAAAGTCTCTATTTTGTGACAAGAAGGAACTTGAGCTCATATGCAAAATATAACCTCAGAAACAAAACAGTGGAGGGCCATATATAAAATTTTATATTAATCTTAAATTAAAACATTCTCAAGAGTTAGGATTATAATTATGACTTACGACCCAGGATGAGATGAGCAAAACTAGGCATTGTTTCCTTCTAGTTCTATATTGTGATTTCAGAAGATAAGAATAGTGTTTCCTATGACCTTCTCTGCTAGATAGTAAACTCTGTGAAGCCAAGAGGCCACATTCTCAATTGCCTGCCCTCCTTGACTCAGTTAAGACGAAGCAGTATTCCTTAAAAATCCCTACATAAATGTTTGCTACTTAAGTGTGTATTGAATAAACAAGCAAATAAACAAAAACTGGGAAAAATATACTGATGTATGTTTGCCTTTCTTTTTTTTTTTTTTTTGCCTTTCTTAATTCTTAGTAAAAACACAGGGAATAGAATAAATAATTTATACCAAGATGGCAAAATAAAGAGCTTGTTTCCAGATCCTGATTCTTTACCAATAAAAGGGTCCATTTGTGCTAATTAGTCCCTATCCCATGATAAAGAAAAGAGGCTTAAGAATTGAATGACAGTGTTTACATGCACAGCCTCACGGCCTAGTAACATTAAAATGTGGCAGAGGAAGACTCAATGGCAGGAGCCAGAATCTCATTCCATTTAGTATTCACTAGATCAACACAGAGAAAATAACTGCACGCTAAGAGTTAAATAATTCAAGTAGAAATAGCAACGCTATCCTACAAGTTGTGGGGACAGCGTAGTGCTGCATCATCTCATTTTAGTAGCTGAAGTAATTATTTATGTTAAATAACCACAGAGCGATTATTGCCAACATAATGATTAAGGTTTATGGTGCAATGTAGAAGGCCAAACTTGTTATATAAATGGTAAACCTCAATAATTCAGTTTTTTAATAACAGTTTGAGATTTAATCAACGCAGAGTAATTGCATTAAATCTGAATTAAGTTCACATTGGAGACATGATAATATCAAGCAGAGCATCTCATTCCTTTTTCTAATATTTAGAACAAATCCCATGATCTCACAAATCAATGCGGTTCAGTTCAAGTTCACTGCAAAAGCAGTTTTCTACTAGAGGCCATAGGTAGTACAGCCACATCAATTTTGACATACAGAACTTACCAATAAGGCAGAGATATGTCTGGGGAAATTACTGAAAGAATGGATTTTTCTCCATACTTTTTATTCAAATATATTAGGCCAATGCATCTCAAATTTTAGCACAAAAGAATACCTATAACATAAGAGAAATATACTGTTTCCCCAAGGATCTGGGTGCACAACCACCAAAACTTTAACTGTTCTCTAACATCTGGTAGTTTATCTTTAAAATATTGCAAATTTTATATTCTTTTCCAGGACACATATAACTATGTTCTTATGCCAAGAATAGCATTTAAATTATGTACTGTCAGAAAAAACAATTTTGCAGTGTTTATCCTAGAATTAAGCAAACCTCCATTTTGAGAGGCCCAGCTTCAGATACTTCACTTAAGAAAATAATATTAAAAAATAAATATTTACACATGGGGTCAGAATAAACTCACTTTCATAGTTTTCCTGAATTGCCAAGAATATTATTTGAAAGGTCATTGATCTTCTTGAAGTTTCCAAAAATGATTACAGTGTACCTTAGCAGTTTAGATTTCTTTGGTCATACAAACATTTAATAAAAGCTTGCTTAAACTTATTTATACTTTCAATTTTTCTCACTTTGAAGTGTCAGTGAGTCCAGACATATACTCTTCCTACTTTAAGCAGTATCCCTAACATATGAGAAAAATTTGTAAGCTGTCTCACACACAAAGAAAGGATTCCATGATCAAATAAGGCTGGGAAACTAAGCATACCATATGTTTCTTGTAGATTTAAAATAAATGCTAGAATATTGAAGCCTCTAAGAAGTTCTATAGTAGCTCAAACAATTCTCAATTCTTATTTTCACAAATCAGTTATTAACCACTAGTGTAACTAATGCTTCATGGAACATATTTGTGAAATATATACAGTTGTTGATCTCTTATGCTTATATTACAATCCATCGCAGTGTTTGCCTTTCAAAAGTGGGGGGGCAAAGGTATTTTTTTTTTATTTGGTTGTTTTTTTTATTTTTTTTATTTTTTTATTTTATTTATTTTTTTTGAGACAGAGTCTCACTCTGTTGCCCAGGCTAGAGTGAGTGCTGTGGCGTCAGCCTAGCTCACAGCAACCTCAAACTCCTGGGCTCAAGCGATCCTTCTGCCTCACCCTCCCGAGTAGCTGGGACTACAGGCATGCGCCACCATGCCCGGCTAATTTTTTTTTTTTTCTATATATATTTTTAGTTGGCCAGATAATTGGTTTCTATTTTTTAGTAGAGACGGGGTCTCGCTCTTGCTCAGGCTGGTCTCGAACTCCTGACCTTGAGCGATCCACCCGCCTCAGCCTCCCAGAGTGCTAGGATTACAGGCGTGAGCCACCGCGCCCAGCCTATTTGGTTGTTTTTTTAGATGAATATTATTAATTAATTTTTGTTGTTGATTATAATTGACAGATAGTAGTTATACCAGTTAATGCATATAGTATGATGTTTCAATATATAACTGTTAAATTTAGGAGCACTAAATCTCACTAGCTCAGTCATGTATTTTATGTTTGGCAACAAGATTTGCATAAAGGCATTTCTGTTTAGTTTGTTAAAATCTTTCCAATAATTCCCATTATCTGTATTTTTTACCTATAGAAATGCACTGAGTTCATACTATAGAATTACAATTAGTCCCAGTTTCCTCCTACATCAATAATGAGGGTTTTGAATGCACCATTTTATCAAATGTTTCGGATTCATGTTTTTCTTTGTATCAATTATCTTCAGTAGATCACTTTGGTGCCCAGCAGCTTTTTAGCTCATACACAAATATTTTTTGAAACCTTTAAATCTACATTGATCAACTGGGAAATTTTATTCACTCTGTGTAACAACTTATTTGGAGATTTTGCATTTGCTTCTACCAAGTTATTGAATCTAGTAGTAATTCTGTTATTTTTTTCTTCCAAAGATGTACCTATGAAACTTTACCCCTTATTATCTGTCTCTCATCTTGTTCCTCTCCAAGATTAAACAATAAAATAGAAAATAACATTTGATTAACCTATTGCACTTTACAGAGATCCTTAAAGCACATTATGTCACTATGATTTTGATTGTGAATACTTAAAGAACAGCAAGGAAGGAGAATGGGAGACTGCAAAGCCCAGTGGAAAAAATAACACAGAAACCCACAGAGAAAATCCAAATAAAACAAACTGGAACATGAACGGGAACCTGGGGGAAATTGAGTGGAAGATGGCAGAGGGCAATGATACATTTTAAAACAAATAGGCTATATAAGTATATGAAAATAAATCATGGTAGAAGTGAATGGAATGCAGAGAAGCCTGGGGGTATTGATTATTAACCCTCAAATTTAACAAAGAACAGAAGAGTGAAATGCACCTAGTGGTCTCGGAAATGCTGAAAAGAAGGAAGGAAATTGCAACATGGGAAGTCTAATTTCACAGCCATAACAACGGTTTCATTAATTTTATATACATTCTGTCTAATAAAAATAATTCAGCATGAACTAAAGATGAATAAATAGTTTTAAATAAAATAAATTTTCTGGAAATTATTTACCCTATTCAGATTTCTTATGAAGCTATTTTATTGAGTATATAGGTATAGAGGAAAGGAAGGAACACTCCAACTCAATGATGTGACACTTAAGGGACTCATGTTTTTAAAATAGATACTTCTAGAGGGCAATGATTATGTTGGTGGTGTGTATTATGCTTTTGGAGTACCCAACATTAATATAAATGCAGTAAGTATTCGATATTGGAGAAAATGATGATAAAGACCTTGGTTTTCACTGTAATGTGTTCTATAATCAAGTCAATCTGCCTCATGGTTTTGTTACAAATACATATAACATACTTACGATTCCTTGCAAGATGAAAGATGTCATAATATGGGCCATAACAGGGGAAAAAAAGTGTGAGTTGCATAAGGACTGAGATCTGGAAACTGCCTGAGGTGGGCAGGAGGGGTACAGATCTCTAGATAGCAGGGGAAAGGGGTAAACCCAGCTTTAGACAGTAGGATAAAGTGCAACCAGTGGAGTACAGTATTTGGAGAGAATGGTGAAGAGTCAGGAGGCAGCATGTTTCTCAAATAATAATGATGAGAATAACAACAGCTACAGTGACACTTCTAGTGTGTCTAGCCTGTTCAAGATACTATACCAGGTAGTTTATATACATGTTCTTATTTAATCCTGACATTATTGTGTGGTTAAATATCATTTAGGTAGGTGTTACTATTTCCATTTTGGAGATAATAAATTTGAAGCTCAGAGAAGTTAAGTAAATTCTCCACAATCACACAGCTAGTAAGTAGATTCAAATATATCTCTGCCTAGGTAAAATCCCTCCCCCCCCCCACTTAATAACCCACATGGTATAATCTCAACGTGAAGCTCTTTTCAAAGTTCTAAAAGGGTGGGGGTAGGTGAACTGAAGTGCAGAAATAATTCTTATTGACAAAAAGAAGAGGGAATTGCTAGATTTCCTGAAAAAGCACATCATCATAGTGTAGTAAAAATAGGTTAAGATACCCAACTTGGGAATCAGATAAACCTTGCTCTTGTTTAGTGTATTATTTTGAAGAAGTCTTCAACTTTCAAAGCCTCTGTTTCCATACCTGCAGAATGGGGATAATAATATTGAATAATTATGAGGATAATTCCATACCTGTAGAATTGGGACACTTAAAAATGCAAATACACATAGAACGCTCAACACAGTGTCTGGCATCTGGTAAATACTCAATAAATAACAGTTAATTCTTGCCTCTACTGATGTTGCTGCTGTTACTAATGTTACCACATCTAGGGTGTCTGTGACACTCCAAACGTTCCAGGCCAATATGCTTATATCTTAGAGTTCATCTAAGAAAAGAACACATTTAGAACTAGAGGGGCTAGTGACTTGCAGAGGTAAGACACAAAGCTAGTCAATTACAAATTCCAGAAGAAAATCTGTAAAAGTTCAGGGTTCAGTTGTGAGAAAATGTCTCTTTTCTGTCCATCTAGGTGATCTTGTCCAGTTTCATGGCTATAATATGCTAATGACTCAAATTTGAATCTTTAGACTTTTCCCCCAGAATCCCATCTCACATATCCAATGTCTTGTGTGATATCTCCACTTTGATGCCGCATAGGCATCTCAAACTTAACATGTCTAAAATTGAGCTCCTTGTTTTCTTCAAATTTTCTCTTCTCTCATTCCTCCTCATTTAAGTTGGTGGCAAATCCATTCTTCTTTTTGATGGCCAAACACCTTGCCTTCTTCATTGACTTATTGCTTCCTCTCTTACTCCACATTCATTCTGCCATGAAATCCTGTTGGATCTACCTTGAAAGACCTCAAAAATTTGGCCACTTCTCAGCACCACCATTGCTACCACCCTGGGCTGGGTTATCATGTGATCTAGTCTGGAATATTGCAATGGTCTCCCAACTGGGCTTCCAGCTCCTTTCTCGCTTTTTACTGTATATACTTTCCATATCAATCAGCATGATCATTTAAACATTTAGGTCATATCTTAACATTTTTCTTCCCAAAGGCTTCAATGCTCTACTATCCCACTGAGAGAAAAAGGTAAAGTCTTTACAAAGTGCTCTAGGGGCCTTTCCAACTGCACGATAGTTTCCTCCCTAACCTCATCTTCTTCCCCTTGCTCAAGCTGCAAGGGCCACACCAGCCTCCTCACAGAACTTACATACACCAAGCAAATTCCTTCCCTAGTTCTTTTGAACTTGCTATTTGTCCCCAGACCATCTGTTTGGCTTATTCTCTAACTTATTTCAAGTCTTTTACTCAACTGTTGTCCTTTCAAGGAGATGTCTAAAATATCAACCAGGGCATCTAGAAATTATGCCATACCTGATTATTTCTTTGTTTTCATCACTGCTTTTTTATTTTATTTTATTTTTCCACCTAGGACAGTGTGTGGCTCAATTTTGAATGAGTGGAATAATAAATTTTGGCTCCGAGCCTTCTTTATCATTCTGTTCTATTCTCTCTATATTTAATATTTATACCATTGTCTGTGTATCTGTCCCCCCAAAAAGGTTGATATGTATGCAAGTATATATGCATGTGTGTATACTAAATTATAAGGTCTTCATGCCTGGGATTTGTTTAACTGTCTGTCTCACATCTGTCTTACACATATAGTTGAAGAATAGTTCTGAATGCAGATAAGTGCTTAATAAAATGTTTATAATTGATTTTGATGAATCAACTTCAAGCAAACTTCTTGATTGTGTGATATATGCTCCCATTTTCTCTACAGAAAAATGAATAGGGTAAAAACCATAAACACATTCTCCCATTAGTCACTATGAATAAAGTTTCCCATTTGCCTTCATCTTTCTTCTATATTCTCTCTTGTTTCATTTGCTTTTTTGTTATGAAACTAGTATTTATGACCGAGGCAGGGCTGAGTAAGATGCAGTGATTATAGCTGATTTTATCACAGCTGTATTACTTAGCTGCAAGGTGAAGCGCTGTGGTAAAATGGATCATGAATCCCTGAAATTGACTATCCGTCACCTTTATAATCCTGATGGAAAGGCAGGTCAGATCAGGCCTGACAACTTCCCATGCAAACAAGGGCACAAAAGCAATGTTCCTGACTCAATTTGTCTGGAAAATAACTACTAAACAATAAGATAAAAGCGAAAAGGAAGCCACAAGTGAGAAGACTGGGAGCATTGTGTAGAGTTTTATCCCAATAGATGGAATGTATGAAAATTCTCTGAGTTGTAAAAGTGTAGATAATACAGGTATTTAAGGCACATACATTTAGAATTGCCTCAGCCATTATTGATTAATTCCTGCATTCGCAATTTTTGCTCTAAACTCAGAACTTTTATGAAATTTTGGAGTTGAATATATCTTTGATGTTTCTAGCTCAACATCCTCTGACACATAAGTAGGAGCCTGATAAATACTTGTTAAATAAATGCATGAATGAATAAATCAATGGACTGATATTTAGCACTTATTTGGTCTTTGCTTTATCACTATAGTGATGAGGATCTCATCACTTTATAAGAAAACTCATTCCACTATTAAAGAGTGTTTTAATTTTTAATATTTTTTACTTCTAATGAACTAAAATTTTCTTTGTTCTAATCTGCATTAGGAATTTTCATGGCTAAGAGTCAATAGTTTTGATTTGATTATCTCTTTCTTTCTATACACCAGCTTATTGAATTTCTTACTGTGGAATTATTTGGTAGATTTTCAATTCCTACTCTCTGAACCTTATGGATCTATCCTTCAAAGGCTTGGGATAACTCAAAGTCTTATACCTGCTGATTATAATGGGCCCTAGAAAGGGAGGGCCCCCCTATACCAGCTAATATAAAAAAAAGTTGTATGTTCTTCTTCAGTTTTATGGTACTATATCCTTCCTCTGCTTTTAGCTGAGATGTTTGAGATTTACTACATTTCTACATTAATGTTCTATGGGAATTCATTTCAGCATTGAGTAGCAGATATGCATTTCAACATGGAATAGACAATAAACAGACTCTCTCAAAGAGCCCTAATCATTGCATTCATAATTCTGAGTTTTTCTGCCTTTGTTTTGGAACTTTTACAGAGATTAATCCTCATAATCCAAGCTTTGTTTGTAACTATCTGCTATTCCAAGTACAAGATATTCCTCTAATGGGAATACATGATGTTTTTGATCCAATAAAAATGCTCAAGGACTCAATTTCATCACATTTGTTATATACTTCAAGTTTGGCTCCATCTCATCATAGACAAAAATATAGAACTCCATTATACGATTGAACTACCAATTACTTAGAAATAATTTATTTAAATAATGATGCAACAGTAAGCCCCATTACTCCAAAGATACCTCTCATTCCTTTATTCTGCCTCATGAGAAAATGGTTTAGTTGGTGCTCTCTATTGTGTGTGTGTGCGTGTGTGTGTGTGTGTACGTATGTGTGTAGGATTAGCTGTCTTTGAAATTCACTTGTTCTTTGCTAATGAAACCTCTGCATCGCTAACAAAGCAGAAAATAAAAAGGTAAATAGCACTCCCCAGAAACAATTTGTTTCCTGTTACGTGCATTCTTGTTAAACACCATCTGAGGGACTCTTTGCAGAGCAAGAAAGAGGAAAAGGCTGCAAACACAATTAGCTGAGTCAAAAAGAAATAATAATTTCAGTCACGATGCAGTCAAATGGATATTCAGACAGACATGCCTAAAGTCCAGGGGGAAAGAAATGGAGCATTGCAGTCATGGACAGTCACAGGAAAGATGATATATGAGGGTACACACATAGGTACTGATTACCAGGAACATCTTTGTACCGATTTCATTAAAGGTCATGGGGGTAGCTGTCACTACTGAACCTCACAGCCACTGCCTCAAGGTCAAGCCAATTGCTGCATAATAGTCAGTAGAAAGAAATAACTGTTTTAAAAAATTTTACTGAAACATATTTTTACTGAACAATTACTATGTGCAAGCAACAGGCTGATATGTTAGCAACTTTTTGTTAAGATAACAGTATAGGGAAAAAATGAATTAGATAAAGTAGTTGTAATAGGGGTAATTAAGAACATGAAATTCTTGAAACATTAATTGACAACTGATGACAATTCACCATGCTTGGCTGTACACAGTTCATAAACTCTCCTGAAAATGATTGGAGCCAAACAGTATTACCTTCAACACTGAAGACTGAAGGAGTAATACGGACACACACCCATTAGGCCATATTTTCCCATTTAGTCACATACCCAGATGGAATCTTTTAATGGCTGGAAGTAGGAGACTAATATTCCACTAAATGTGAAATGCTGTATTATGTCATTCTATTAAAAAAAAAAAAAGAAAAGAGAGTGATCTGCTTCTTTCTGATGGAGCCATGACTAAGTTTATAATCCCTTAAATCACAATGTGGAGACTGTGTTAGTGAAAAAGCTTCACTCTGTCTAAGAGTGCAGGGGAACTCCTTTGTATCAGCTTGGTGCTGGAGGATGTTTGCAGTTTTACCAGGATTCGGGAAAGAGTATTTTTCATCCTGTTTCCACTTTGCTGTGAATTCCTATAATTGGAATCCATCCATTTAATGTTGTGATCTCCTTCATAGAAGGCACAGTATATTTTTCTGTAGTGCTTCCACAGTGTCTGACAACTAAAAAGGGTTCAAGAAATACTAGCTAACTAAATTTATTTGAGTAAAATATAAATGGTTACTCACAGCCATAAATTATACCATTTTCTATAACATTTAAAAATATTTTGCTTCATGGGAATCCCTGAAGTGGATATTTTAGTCCTTGCTAAGACTGAATAAGCTGAACATAGGAGAATAGTTTTTAAAATTACCTAGACAATAGAAGAACAAAAGTTATACTTTAGTATTAAATTCTGAGCAAGTATCTTCAAGAACAATTTTCTTGAGCATTCTATTCCCGGGACAATTTCACCTCAAACCTTCCTCCACATTCCTTTTTCCGGGATCTATCTGCCACTTTTATGATAGAGTCCACTGGGAAACCTGAACAATGCCAATAAGGATAGCCATGCTAAAGGCCCTGGCTTAAAGCTCTACAGCACACACAACGAATAGCTTGCTTAATATCTACCCCTACATCATTCTGGCATATAAAAGCTGAAAAACTAACAGAGAGAGAGAAAAAAAGCTATGTTCCCTAGGCTCCTTTTTAGCTAATGCTCTTGTTATTTGTATCAATAATCACACAAACACTTGGGAGATTTTCATTGGGAACAGAAACATTAGAGACATAAGGCACTGAGTATCCATATTTTAGTAAGGATTCTGCCAACAAAAGCATTGTTTTGGAACCAGTAATTTCAGTGGCAGCTTCCTGATATTACTACATCCTGATCAAAGCAGAATGGGGATGATTCTGGAGCTGGCAGCTTTGATAACAGCTTTCTAATCGAATGGGTGGTTTCCTGATTCAGCAGCTTTCCAATATCTAGACCATGCCAAAGATATCACCTCACCTAGTGGCTATGGTGTGGTTTTAGAAGTTGTACTTGGGAGTTCAGCCTGGAATTTGTTTCTTAAGGGTTCCCAGAGATTCTGAGTTATCTCTACCTTCAAATAAATTATTTTAAGCTTAAAAAAGATAGACTGGATTCTATTGCATGTAAATAAAAATACTTGTCAAACAACATATAGTCTAATTTTCTCTATCTGCCAAGGTGGGGGAGCATTCTATCTTCTTAAATATGTCTTTGGAGATATCTATTTAAGTAAGATAATAATTCTTGCAATATTCTGTCTGGCTCTTAGTCTCTCCTTTAATAACTTTTTTGTTTTTTTAGAGAATTGTGATGGACTCTTACTCTAGATATAGCCTCAGCATGGAGACATACATACCAAAATTGTAATTATTGTTGTATATACATTTTGGAAATTTCAGAAATCTAAGGCTGATTCAGAGGAGTTGCCTTGACCCTTGCTTAAATTCATTATTGGGAAAACAGTATCTTATACAGAGTAGTAACTATTCATGGACATTGATCTTCTAAAATTTGCTGATGGTGAATTTAAACAAGAATATTATGGGTTATTCATTATCCAAAGTCATTTTTTACAATCTTTTAAGAAATTCCCTAACGATAAAGAATCTAGCACCCACACATCAGGCTCCAGTGAATTGAATTCAAAGCAGATTCTCAAAAATTTTGACTGTTGTTCACATTGCTCAATTCATTTAATATTTGTTGAATTCTTTGTTTCACTTTTTTCTCAGAGTTATGCTCATATATAGTTTCATGCATTCAATTTGCCCATTTAAGCTTAGAATAGCATTCATGGAAAGGGCTTAGGAAAGATCACTATTCTGAGATTTCTACCCTTTCCAATCTGATATTCAATGACTTTTGAAATGGTTTCCTTTATTCCACATACCAATGGACTATTGACATTTTTTTATTCTGGCAATCAATAATTGGTAAAAAAGAAAAAAAAAAACACCTAGAGCCTGGAGTCATTGCCTTTTTAGACTTAAAGAGACATAAAATGTTAAACAACCGCTTTCTCCAGGAGGAAAGATCTTCCTTTTTTTTTCTTTTGGTAATTATATTTCCTATGTAGTTTTGTTCTGCTTTTACAAACCATTCCTGCATGCCTGTACATGTTTTCTACTAACACTTATTATCAGTACGGATGAGCATAGAAGATGAAAGGTGTTCTTATTCTACTTCATAAAAAAATTTTTTTTAACAATGATTGGAACCTTTGATATCTATGTCCCACACTGTTGCTTAGGTTTATCATAGTTATTTGGGGTGTGTTAAACTTGACAAAGTCATTTCATTGAATATAAAATGGATAACTTCAGGAATTAAAAGAATTAGCAAAAACTTAATGTATAATAATTGTTCATTAAATATTATTTGAATAACTAATATTGAGCTTCATAATTGCAGAGGCAATCATATTAAGTATTTTCTCATTTAACCAAGTGAGGCTATTACCCACATAGATCAGTTTTGTTCATCTCTATGACAGAAAATAGATTTTATTTATTGCTAACTGTACTTTCTAAGAAATAATCCAACACTTCATTTCTTAAAGCAGTTTATGCAGTGTTTAAAATCAAATAAATATCCTCTTTCATCCCAGTTATATTTCCCCTAAAAATCTCTTAGTATCTTCATAAGATTTTCATGCCAAAACCACATCCTTTAAGTGGGTATATTTGTCTCCTACAAGATCTTGTGCTGTGACCATCTATTAGATTTGATTCATTCTAATGAATGTTTTGGGTCATTTTAGTCAAACTTGTTGCATTAGTTAAAGTGAAGGCTAAGCTGTCTTAAAAGGGGAAAGGTGACCCCTAAACAGTGGCTTTAAAAAGCAAGTTTGTTAGCTGCTCACATAACAGTTTTGAGGTCAGTAGTCCAGGCTGGTGGCAGCTTTTGCTCCATGCAATCATTCAAGGACTCCAGTTACTTCCATTTTGTTACTTCACCCTTAGCAGCCTATGCTTGTGTACCTAGTTGACACTAGGTCATGGACATTTCCATATTTCTGTTCATGAGAAGAGAGTAAAGAGAAAATGAGGAGCACAGGACTGGCATCTCAAGGCTTAGACCTAGAAATGACATTATCACTTCCACTCACATTCCATTAGCAAGTCTTCAATCACTGAAAGGAAGGATGGAAAATGAAAGGCTCCAAATGAGTAGCCATGTGCCCACCTCCAGTTCTAATCCGAGGGCAGAAGGAGAACATAATTTAGCAGATAACTAGCAATTTCTGCTACACTTGCCAACTTTATCAAATATGTTGACTGAATTAAGCTGGTTCACCTCAATTAAGCAGAAAAGAATTTTTCTAAATATTCATGATTCACACTTGGATTTTTTCTCTGACACTTCCCCATGAATGTTGTCTCTTGAAGGATATTTAAAGACATCCCTTCAATTGTTTTACTGACTTGTTAAGAATCTGAATAGTCCTTATTTTACTGACAATCATGAAAGAAAAAAATTAAGAGATAGAATTAGGGGATTAATAATTTTTCTATTGCCTCCCTACAATTTATATTCACTTCAGAAATGGGGAGGCTTGAAGTATAAAAAGATATCCCTTAATGTAAACACATCAAAGTTTGGCTGGTCTGTGTCATATTCAACACTGATCTTTTGGCTCCTCAAACCACTTTATAAAGGTTATAAAGGGGGTTGAAGACATGATGGCTGACCAGAGACACCAGCTGCTAGATCATCTCGGAAAGAAACCCACCTAACTCTGCTATCTTGGAGAGTAAGGACTCACTTGGAAGTTCTAGTGTCCTACCCACCACCTGGAGCATTTGAGTGCTTCTCCTGAAGGGCTAGAGCTGATCACAGGTCCCTAAAACAACACTGCAACATGTTCCTTCTGGCAAGCACTACCTACTGGCAGGGAAGTTAATTTTCACAACACTTTACAGCATTTTCTGACTCAATCATACAGGGTGGGGTTGATTCTTACCCACAAGCACCACCAACTGTCTCAGAGATTAAATTGGGCATGCCAATATAATTCACACTGTTAAGAAGAACACAGGGCTGGGGAAAGAGAAAGGATCTCAAAGACCACCTTTCTTCCTCATCAAAGAGAGATAGGGAATCTGCCCACAGCTCACCATTGCTACAGCTTACAAACAACTAGCAACTGAGAAAACCACCACACTAAGGATATCTATAACCAAGGCATACATTCAGAGCCTAGACTCCATCAAAACACCCACACAAAAGTCAAAGTTTCTTACCCAACATATCCTATAGACACCCCCTTATGAGTGAGGGGGAAGGAAAAAAAAGCCCCATCTGAACAAAAGAAAATAAAAATGTAAGAGGTGACAGCTGCTCCAGATGAAAAAGAATCAGCAAAAAAACTCTAGAAGTATGGAAAATCAGAGCAAAGGACACCCCAAAAAGGGAACACCAGCTCTCTAGCAATATATGTTAACCAAAATGAAAATATTGAAATGACAGATAAACGATTCCAAATATAGATTTTTAAGGAAGCTCAATGAAATCCAAGAGAAAATAGAAAACCAACTCAAAGACACCAGAAAAACAATTCAGGAAATGAACAAGATATCCACAAAAGAGATCAACATATGTTTTAAAAAATGAAATAGAACATCTGGAAATGAAAAATTCATTTAAGTAAATACAAACCACAGTGGAAAGTTTTAAGAATAGACTAGACCAAGCAGAAGAAAGAATCTCGGACCCTGAAGACACCTCTTTTGAATTAACTCGATCAGTCAAAATCAAAGAACAGAAAATTAAGAGGAATGAACAAATTATACAAGAAATATGGGATTGTGTAAAATGGCCAAATATAAGAATTATGGGCATCCCTGAGGGTGAAGAAGAAAATACACAAGGACTGGAAAACCTATTTGAGGGAATAATTGAGGAAAACTTCCCTGGTCTTGCTAGAGATTTAGACACCCAAGTTTCATGCAAATGGAAGCCAAAAGAAAGCAGGTGTAGCCATTCTCATATCAGATAAAATTGACTTTAAATCAACAATAGTAAAGACAGACAAAGATGGTCATTATATAATAGTAAAGAGAGCAATTCAACATGAAGACATAACAATCCTCAATATTTATGTACCAAACACAGTAATGCACAGATTAGTAAGGCAAATCCTACTAGATCTAAGGAAAGAGGTAAACAGCAGCATTTTAACTGCTGAGGACTTCAACACCCCACTGACAGAACTAGACAGATCACCCAAGCTGAAAATAAATAAGAAACACTGGATTTAAACAGGACTCTAGAATAAATGGGCCTAAAAGCCATTTACAGAACATTCTATCTCCAAAATACTGAATATACAGTCTTCTCATCAGCACATGAAGCATTCTCCCATATTGATTGTTTCTTAGGACACAAAACATGTATCAACAAATTCACAATATAGAAATAATACCATGTATCTTTTCAGACCACAGTGGAATAAAACTAAAAATCAACTCCAAGAAAAACACTCAATTCTACACAAAGTCATGGAAATTGAACAACCTGCTGTTGAAAGATTATTGAGTAAATAATGAAATTAAGATGGAAATCAAAAGATTCTTTGAACTGAATGACAAAAGGGACACAACCTGCCAAAATCTGTGGGATTCAGCAAAAGCAGTCCTAAGGAGAAAATCCATAGCCTTAAATGCCTACATAAAAAGAAAGAAACATCACAAATTAACAATCTAATGACATATCTCAAGGAACTAGAAAAGGAAGAGCAAATCAAACCCAAGGCCAGAAGAAAAGACATAACTAAGGTCAGAGCAGAACTAAACAAAATGGAAAAAAATACAAAGGATCAATAAAACAAAAAGTTGGTTCTTTGAAGGTAAACACAATTGGTAGACCTCTTGCTAAATTAACCAGGAATAGAATAGAAAGGGCCCAAATAAGCTCAATCAGAAATGACAAAGGAGATATTATAACTGATACCACAGAAATACAAAATATCATCTGTGAATACTGTGAAAATCTGTATGCACATAAACTCAAAAACATAGAGGAAATGGACAAATTCCTGAAAACACACAACCTCCCAACATTCAGTCAGGAAGACATAGAACTCCTGAACTGACCAATAATGAGCAACAAGATTGAAGGAGTAATAAAAAATCTTCTAAGCAGAAATAAAGTCCCAGACCAGATGGATTAACAGTGGAATTTCACCAGCCCTATGAAGAACTGGTATCCATACTGCAGAAATTATTCCATAACATTGAGAAAGAGGGAATCCTCCCCAACTCATTCTACAAACCCAGTATCACCTTGATGTCAAAGCCAGGAAAGGACACAACAAAACAAAAAAAAGAAAACCACAGAAATATCCCTTACGAATATAGATGCAAAAATTAATAACATACTAGCCAACTGATTTCAGCAGCACATCAAATAATAATCCACCATTGACCAAGTAGGCTTAATCCCAGAAATGCAAAGATGATTCAACATATGTAAATCAATAAATGTGATTCACCAGATAAACAGAGGCAAAAATAAAGAATGTATGACTATCTCAATAGATTCAGAAAAAGCATTTGACAAAATTCAGCACCTTTTCATGATAAAAACCCTCAACAATTTAGGCACAGAAGGAATATATCTCAGGATTATAAAAGCCATATATGAGAAACCTGCAGCTAAGATCATACTGAATGGAGAAAGGTTGAAGGCATTCCCACTAAGACCTGGAACAGACAAGGGTACCCACTGTCATCACTTTTATTCAATATAGCCTGAAAGTCCTAGCTCGAGCAATCAAGCAAGAGAAAGAAATAAATGGTATCCAAATTTGGAAAGAGAAGTCAAAGTATCACTTTTTGCTCATGATATGATTTTATATCTAGAAAACCCCAAAGACTCCACCAAGAAAATCCTGGAATTGATAAATGTATTCAGCAAAGTCTCAGTTTATAAAATCAATGTACAAAAATCAGTAGCATTCTTGTACACCAATAACAGTCAAGCTGAGAGTCAAATCAAAGACTCAACACTATTCACAATAGCTACAAAGAAAATAAAATACTTAAAAATATGCTTAATCAAGGAAGTGAAAGATCTCTACAAAGAAATTTCTACAAAGATCTCTACAAAACATTGAGGAAAGAAATCACAGACAACACAAATGGAAAAAACATATCGTGCTCATGGATCAGTAGAATCAATATTGTTAAAATGTTCATACTACCCAAAGTGACTTACAGATTCAATGTAATCCCCATCAAAATATCAATATCATATTTCACAGATCTAGAAAAAAATAACTCTACACTTTGTTTGGAACCAGAAAAGAGCTCAAATAGCCAAAGCAATTTTAAACAAAAAGAACAAATCTGGAGGAATCACATTACCAGACTTCAAGCTGCACTACAAGGCTATAGTAACCAAAACAGCATGGTATTGGCACAAAAATAGAGGCATAGACCAATGGAACAGAACAGAGAACCCAGATATAAAACCATCCACATACAGCCAACTGATCTTTGACAAAGCAGGTAAAAATATACACTGGGGAAAAGAAGCCCTATTCAGTAAATGGTGCCTGGAAAATTGGATGCCCACATGCAGAAGAATGAAAGAGGATCCAGATCTCTCACTGCTCACAAAAATTAATTCAAGATAGGTAAAAGACTTAAATGTAAGGCATGAAACCATAAGAATTCTAGAAGACAATGTTGAAAAAACTCTTCTATATATTGGCCTAGGCAAAGAATTTATGAGGAAGACTCCAATGGCAATCATAACAACAACAAAAATAAACACATGGGACTTGATTAAATCAAAAAGCTTCTGCACAGCTAAGTAAATAATCAACCGAGCAAAAAGATAACTTACAGAATGGGAGAAAATATTTGCAAGTTATGCACCTGGTATAGGGCTAATTACCAAAATCTACAAAGAACTCAAGCAAATTAGTGACAGAAAAACAAACAACTCCATTAAAAAGTAGACAAAATGCATGAATAGAAGTTTTCAAAAGAAGAAAGACAAATGGCCAATAAATATATGAGGAAATGTTCAACATCAGTAATCATCAGCAAAATGCAAATTAAAACCACAAAGAGACATCATTTTACCCAGTTAGAATGGCTTTTATTAAAAAGTCCAATAATAGTAGATGCTGGTGTGGATGCAGAGAGAAAGGAACACTTATACGTTGTTGGTGGGACTGCAAATTAGTACAACTTCTATGGAAAACAGTATGGAGATTCCTCAAAGAGCTAAAAGTAGACCTACCATTTGATCCAGCAATTCCAGTACTGCATATCTATCCAAAGAAAAAGAAGTCTTTCTATCAAAAAGACACCTACACTACAATGTTTATTGCAGCACAATTCACAGTTGTAAAACTGTGGGATGAACCCACATGCCCATCAATTCATGAATGGATTAACAAAATGTGATATATGTATACTATGGAATACTATTCAGCTATGAATAAGGATGAATTAAGTAAGGCCTTTTGCAACAATTTGTATAGAATTGGAGACCATTATCCTAAGTGAAATATCTAAAGAATGGAAAAACAAACACCACATGTACTCACTATTAAATTGGAACTAACTGATGAGCACACATATGCACAAAGGGATATGCTCAGTGGGAATCAAGCAGAGGGGAGAAGGGAGGAGGGGATGGGTAAAATCTACCTGACAGGTACAATGAACACTGTCTTGGAGATGGGTAAACTTATAACCCTGACTCAAGCGTAACAAAATTGATACACATAACCAAAAACATTTGTACCCCCATAATATTTTGAAATTAAAAAAAAACGGTTTTTTTTTTTTTGTTTGTTTTTTTTTTTTTTTTTTGAGACAGAGTCTCACTCTGTTGCCCGGGCTAGAGTGAGTGCCGTGGTGTCAGCTTAGCTCACAGCAACCTCAAACTCCTGGGCTCAAGCGATCCTACTGCCTCAGCCTCCCAAGTAGCTGGGACTACAGGCATGCGCCACCATGCCCGACTAATTTTTCTATATATATTTTTAGCTGTCCATATAATTTCTTTCTATTTTTAGTAGAGATGGGGTCTCGCTCTTGCTCAGGCTGGTCTTGAACTCCTGAGCTCAAACAATCCGCCCTCCTCGGCCTCCCATAAAAAAAAATGGTTTTGAAAGATATGCTTTACTAATCTTTTATTATAGCATTGCAAAATTTTTAATAACAAAGCAACCATAACAATGCTATTAAAATAATTAATAATTCAGTTGGTCCCTATTTAACTCACTATGGGTGCCTAAGTTCACATGAAGAGATCAAGCTTCAGAGGTGAAACAAGGCATTAACAGGTGTTGCAGGATCACAAAGGTGATTTCCCATTAGCCACATGGTAAATGTTCTGGAAATAGCAGCAGGAGCACTGTAACTCACAATGCTGCCTGTGCATCAAGTCGTTATGTTAAATGAAGTTATTATTTTGGCTAAATAAATTCCAAGCCATTATTATAAACATATTAATTAAGGTTGATGGTGTAATGAAACAGGTTTACTGTTAACTTCACACATGCTACATAAGAGGAACCTGGGACAATTCAGCTCTAATAACAGCCTCAGAGTAAAGCTTTGAACATTAAAGGGCATCGCACCTGAGATGGAAATGTATTTTCCACATGGACAGTGGCAATGTCCAGATCCAGAATTAGTAAACTCTTGCCAGAATAATTTAGCACAACGATTAAGAAAGCACAGGCTTTATTTTTTATTAGAGGCTCTGCTACTTAATTCTGTATGACCCTGAGCAGCATCACACAGCATCTCTAAACCTTAGTATCAACATCTGCAAGATGAGGGTACTAATTGTTGTTTCCTTATACGGTTGTTGTGAGAATTAAATTAGAACTCCTATGTTAAGCACTTTGCCTGATGTCTGGAACAGTACTCAATAAATGTTAACACTTATTGTTACCATTATTATCCTCAAAATGTTTATATTGCCTGCCCATTCATATTGTTAATTGGACCTTATGTTTGAAATAGAGGAATTATGTTATTTTGTATAAAATTGACAAGGACAATAAATATTTTTTCCAAAGGGAAATAATCAAATTTCAACTATTGGATACTGGAATGGAGGCACAAAGAGTCTTTGAGAAGGGAGATTAAAAAGGAGGACACAAATAGATGACACATGGGTGAGAATTTTAGCAACCAAATTGCTGATTCTACAAACAGGTAGAGGGGATATCCCAGAACTTGGTGAAAAGTTCTTCACTTCTAAATGAGAGCTGAGGAAATGAATTTTAAACTGCAACTAAGTCATAAACATGGAGGAATATTTTCTATACATACCAATAGGTATAATTGGAAGAAAAAAGACAGCTTAAATTATACACGTTTAACATGTTTGAAGAAATTGTCACTATGAAATGCTTTCAAGAAATGACCTCACTGCAAACTTAAATGAATAAATAAAAGTCATTGAGACTGTTAAAAAATATATATATATTGCCCCTGGGTTTGCTATAAAAGGATCTCAGGGGTTATTACCATCTTATCAAATATTCCATTAAGACTAACAGCCCTAAAAGAGAACTGTCATTTGCCAAAATTTCCTCTGAGCTCTAGGAATCCTTTTTGTCAGTGTCATATCTGGACCAGGATTCAATATAGAGAAGAATGAAGTCAGAACCTGGTTAATATATAATTAGCAATAAAAGGAGTTGGGCATTTGAATAATACATCACATGGTCAAATGAGAAGAATACCAAGAAAATGGAAAAAACTTGGACTATAGATAAATCAGGTACAAATAGCAAGAAGGGAATTGGATCGTATGTAGAAAAGAGATGGCAGAGAGTACTAACCATTCCTTGTGTTTGTATCTACTCTTTCTTTACAGTGGTTCCTTGTTAATAATTACCACATCTGTGGGAAAAGCCTGCAGCAAGTATCCAAATTCTTATTTTGGAAATTAAAAAAAAACCAGACAGGATGGTAAAGTGACTTGCACAGGGTTTCATTAATGAGTCAGGGGCTCTGCTGAGACTTGTTTGGATCCCGGGCTATAGTCATTAAGACGCACTGCTTTTGGGTATTCATGAGGGAAACACAAACACGCTCCCCACGTACAGTCACACCAACATTTTTCCTTATTTGATAATATTGAGATGAGAGTAAAGTTTAGTGGTCCCTGTTCACTGTATCTCCATGCATACTGGAGGTCCTATTGTCACTACAAAATGGATTAAGTATTGCCCTAAATCTTTACTGGTGCAATCTGAGAGAAAGCAGCATCCATATTATCTGAGGCTTCTTCGAAATGTAGAATCTTATTCAACTTGTACCCACTAAATTTATTAAAATAAGAAAATAAAAAGAAAAAAAAGAAATGTAGAATCTTGGATCCCATTCTAGGAATCAGAACCCACATTTTAGCATGATTCACAGGTGATTTTTATGTTCTAAATCACTCTCAGCCACTCTTCCTTTGGATATATTAAAGCGCCTCAATTTATGTTGCCTCATTTTAGTTTATTTTTATTTGCATTGACACTAGGCAGAGGAGTAAGAATATATATTTTGATTTTTTTATTTTTCTGACACACTGAAAGGTGCATCAATAATAAGCACTCAAGCTGGCTTAACAGAACTCCATAATAGTTTTCTCACCAATGCTTAGAGGTGTCTGAGGTTACCTCTCTTTATCTTCCACTGAAATTCATATCTTCAAGCTTCCCCTCAGCAGTAGAGGCTTTGAAGGGCAGGGTTGACACTCCAGAACTGCCCACACCCAGCTTACCCCTAGTAAGGAGAGCAAACTTTGCAAGTATTCTCTTTTTAACAAGGAAAGCAAACTGAAAGTAGGCAAGATACCACCCTAAAAGGTACATTTATGAAGTAGGTTGAGAGTGACCTGGCCTGAGCATTTTGTACTTCCTGTAATGAAGAGTGTGAGCACAAGGTTGCTATCTCTAAAAACTCTGGAAAAGATGAGTAGTGTGGACAGTAGGTCACAGTGCTCTCAAAATTTGAATGTATAAGAACAGATCATTATGGGCATTCTAATTATACAAATGTAAGTTAGATAAGTTTTGTTCTTGAATAACTCTGCTTTCAAGGAATCTAATATCCAATTTCAAACAAGAACATAAGATTTCATACATGAAAAACATAGTAGGCTTCATAAGAGAAGCACAAATAAGGTGCAATAGAAGTACAAATATGACCTATGTTTGAATGAATCATTTACAAATCATTCCATAAGTTCTCCTACACGTGTGTATATCCCATTCTAGGTCGTTATCTTAGATTCAGGGAGTAATGTTCTTTTTACCTTGAGATTCAAAGAGATTGAGAAGACAAACCTCATTTGTAATTAAGTTTGTTAAAAATTTTATTGAGCAACTGCTATGATTGGACTAGTGCTTCCATAGATATCTTATACAAAGTAGTAACTATTCATGAAAGTTGATCTTCTAAAATTGGTGATGGTGAATTGAAAAGAGGAGGAGAAAAAAATCCATTCTGAAATTAGATAACAATTATGTAATAGTGCATTTAAAGGCGCAATGATAGTGTGCGTAGTCAATACAAAGTTTTACTATTGGTGGGGAAAAAGTGATCAGCTGGAAAGAAGGACTATTTAAGGAAGTCTTCTTTGTGATTGCTGTTAAGTCTATTTGAATTCGTCCTTGCTGTGGTAGGCAGAATAATAGCTTCCCAAGGATGCCAATGCCCTAATCACTAGAACCTATGAATATGTTACTTTATATGGCAAAAGGGACTTTACATGTAATTAAGTTAAGGATCTTGAGATGGGGAGATTGTCTTGGATTATCTGGTTGAGCCCTATGTAATCATGAGTTTCTTAAAACTGAAAGAGAAAGAGAGAAGGAAGAAACAGAGGAATATTTGACAACAGAAGATGAAGTCAGCGTGACGTTATGTGAAGGGGTCTGTTACTGCTACTGCTGACTTTCAAGATGGAGAAAGAGAAGTTGGTTAATGAATTCCAAAATACAGTTAGATAGAAGGAATAAGTTCTAGCATTCAATAGTACAATAGGGAAATTCTAGTTAACAATACTTTATTGTATATTTCAAAATAGCTAGAAGAGAAGATTTGTAATATTCCTAACACTAAGAAAAGATAAATATTTGATATAGTGGATATCTCAGTTACCCTGATTTGATCATTACATATTGTATACATGTAATGAAATATCATATGTACCCCCAAAATATGTACAACTATGATATATCAATAAAAAATACAAAAAAAGTAAAAAGAAAAAAGATGGAGGAATGAGGACATAAAGAAGAAAAGGCAAGGAAACAGATTTTCCCCTAGAGTTTCTAGGAAGAAATGCAGCCCTGACAGCATCTTGAATTTAGATTAGTGTGACCTGCATCAGACTTCAGATATAACTGTACAATAATAAATTTGTGTTGCTTTAAACTCCAAATTAGTGATAATTTGTTACAGCAGCAATAGAGAACCAATACTCTTGCTTAGTCTTTTGTACCAGTAAAGGCGGGGGGTGTGGGGGGGGGCTCTTTCATTACTTCCTAAGGCTCATGTGTCTAGGTTTTCATAAAAAGGGATTGTAAATTTATTGACAAATACTCCTATTTTTACTAAGTGGCATCAAGGATTGTTGAAAAGCACACTCAAAGACAGAACTCATAAATTTACATTTTGTTGATCTATGACTAGACTCCACACAAGCCATCAAAACAATGATGTCAAATTTGAATGAACACGATGACAGAATATAATTTTTGAGTAAAAAAGATGACACAAATTACTCTACTATTGTAAAATGACCTCCCAGTCATATTGGATTCCCATGAAGTTAAATGGCTCTTCTAGATTATACATTGCTCTGAGAGAGAGCACATGGCCAACTAGTTAGTATCATGACATATACAGTCTGGTTTGAATTGATCTGAGTAAAATGGAAAATTGTCTTAGAGAGTGTCTTACAGCACATGTGAGAAATCTATCACACTGAACAATCAGGAATAATGGAAACCAACATGCACAAGTTCCTATAGTACTCCAGAGAGGACTTCACGCAGGAGCCAACTCGGGGCTGGAGAGAATCTCACACAGAGATGCCAAATTGAAGAAATTCTTCAAATTTCTTGAGCTAATTCTAGTTTGGGCTCTACTCAGAGGAATTTTGGATGAGGCTCAGGCAGCAAAAATGACTAAATCCAAGACACAGAATTTTATGACAAATCTATTTCTCTCAGTTAATTATATATCAAGAACTGCCTTTAACCTACCAACTTCTGTGGATAAATCAGTAACATTTCTTCAAATAGAGACAGAATTATCAAATTATATACCACAACACAAAAACTCTGACCGTATTTCAGGCAATTTTTTGATATAAAAGTAAGTTGCCTTTTGGAAAAACCCTACCAGTGTCTGATCCCAGCACATTTAGTGTGACGATTCTAAGAAGCTCAAGAGTTGTGCTATGGCAAAGCTAAACTCTTTGATTAGGAAGTCCACCAATGATTTCAAATATAGTTTTTCCTAATAAAAGAAAACAGAACAAAAAAGGACATATTAGAGTTGAGAGGTAAAATTCCATGAGAGGGAAATTTATTAAATGTCTTAAATGGCAACACAATAGACTTCAAATTTTATATAAGTAATATTCAATCCTGTAGCATATTTACTAGCAACTTAGTATATCACAGCATATTTTTGAGTGGTGGTAAAAGAAAAAATTTCTCCAGTGATAAATTTAAAAATGCTTACTTTCTTTACACCAGAAAAACTGAAAAGCAGAAGTGATTCAAATCAGAGAATATCAGTTTTATCCAGAATGCCTGTAGTCCTCCATAGAATAAACAACATGTCCCTGAACAACATTCTTGGAAGTCAAAATTCAGAATGTATTGATTCATTTTGCAGTAGTAAGGTAATTTCTGTCATCTTTTTTTATTTATGAAATTCTATTACTGGAGTCAACAGCAGTTTATAAACTGGGTTAAAAAGGGATTACAGAGACTGGCCTTGACCAAGGAGAGGACAGACAAAGTTTTCATTGAAAAGACAGAGCCTGTTCTTCATTAAATATCTTTTAAAAATATCTTTACTAATTTTTCCCTTTTATTAAAATCATTTGCAGTTATTAGTTGATTGGTGTAGATCAAAAAATGTTTAAAATATAAAGATATATAGATGACTTTATCAAGAATATTTTTGAAATGTCAATGTAACTTCAAAGATGTGTTTGGAATCAAATGACACTGATCTCTTGTGGGAGGTAAATGGTGTGTGTGTGTGCATGCATGTATGTGTGCACACACATATATGAATCACTACCTTAAGTCTTATGCCCCATTGCCCTCCAAAGATTTCTTAATTGCTCTGATATGTTGTGTCGTTCTGCCTAATTTCCATCTTCATTGCTTCTGTATCATCTTCAGCATCAATCATGAATATTTACTGAGTAAATATTGTATACATTGCATGATTATTATACTAACATGGTCCAAGCGCCCACTTCAAGATAGCAAATTTAATAACAGGAAAAATGTTATACTTTATTAGTTCCACGGCCCATTCAATTCTGCAACTTATCTCTAAGAAAGGCACCAAAAGGCATATGTGAGGAGGTCACCTATGCCCCACAATTTCAAAATGGATCAAAATTACACACACAGTTAGCTTACCCTAAAAAGTTATTTATCTGCATGATGGAAATTTTTTAATGTAGGTAGTGTGGCATACAAGAACATGAAGTTAGAACTGGATCTCAACTTATAAGTCTACCATGTACTAATAGCTAAATGACCTCAGGCTAGACCATAAATTTCTCATGTATAAAATGGGTTTGTTAATACCTCTATCATCTATTTATTGGTGGAATTAAATGAGAGGACACAAGTATATTCCCATCACAGTGCCTGAAACTTGGTAGATATTAATATATGTATAATAAATATTAACTTCCCTCTTCCTCTCCATGCCTTCCTCTTAGGAAATATGGTCATTGACTAATTATTTTTGTAAACTTTCTTCTTCCTAAGTAAAATAGGACTAATTTTGTTTGTATTAAAAACACATTTAACTATTAACAATAATTTCTCATTTTAGTATAATGATACTTCATAAATAAATACATAAACAGTTTGTTTCATGCTTTTGTCATTTCTCCAACTTTATATTTCCAAACTAAACAGTAATAACTACTTTCCATAACATAAACTCTTCATTTATGCTCAGATGAATATTCCTCATATTTCTAGATCATTTTTATTGGATTTCCCAATCAATCATCTTTGGTTTATATTTTTCTTTACTATGTCATATATTTCTTGAAAGGTGGAGACATGAACAACATGAGAAATTTGAAGTATAACCTCCACATTTAATAGAAGTTAAGTTAAGGAGAACCTTGTTTTTCCTGAAAGTCCTACTATTCTTTTAACTGGTTTTACCAATGAGAAACTGAATTCATATCTTCCAGATACTTTCCAGCTTTCTGCTTCAATCCCTATTATTGGAACCTGCTACTCTCGCTTTATCCTTCAGTGATGTTTCCACAATATGTCCACATCCAGACTCATTTATCTGCTTCTGGGAAGATCTAACCTGATACAGCTACCCGAATGCCTTCTTGTCCCCCACAGTATGACACACTCCTTGATGGCTCTTACACCAGACTCATGTGTGTTTTTCACACCACTTTCACTGCCATGATTCTATTATTGACTTTCTATTACTTACACTTTAAATTTTCTCAAACGCTATATCAAAAATAGTCTCACTACCCTGATATATACATGGGAGCATTCTGTCTCTACTTTCAACCATCACATTCTTGAAATAACATTCTGTCTTTCTATCTACATGCCCATTAACAATCACTGTTATCTGGCTTCTATGCTAACTGCTGTTTTGAACAGATGTTTTCTCCAAATCCAAAGGATATTTTCTCCACTTCTACCTTCTTTAAATGCTATGGAGCGTTTGACATGATGAATCACTCCCAGCTTGATTCCTCTGGTTCCTTGGCTTTTGTAGAATTCTAGTTTACTGTTTGTTCTACCAACTCTATGACTGAATTTTCTGAGTTGATTTCCTCCTCTAGAACTCTAAAATTCATCCCCAAGAAACTAATTATCAAGGGAAGTATTACAAGAGGCAAAAAGAAGGTAATCATACATAGCCTCATGGATGACTCACAAATCATAATCTCTGGCTTTCTTTTCTCTCTGGTTGCTAGGTCTAAAAAATTTCAATTTGCCTATTTAATATCTAGGGGTACCTTAAGCCCCACAAACTCAGTTTGTACTAAACTGAACTTTCTTACTTCCTAAACTCATTCTTCCTCCTGAATTCATCATTTTTGTAATGGCACCATCTTCCCACTTGAACTTTTACTTAATTTGTGACTGTTCTCCTGACTTTTGCCACCCACCACAACTCCCTTCTTTTATCTAATCTAGTCAGGTTTCAAGAGTTAGTGTCCTGTAATCACTCAAAACTATCCAAACTCCTCTCCATTTCCATTGCTGTTTTCTGTGTTCAGCTCTTCATTATTACTCAACCCAATATTATCATCGCTTCTCATTGCATTTATTTACTCCACTTTCTCCCAAATTCAATTTTATTTAACCACTAATAACTACAAAGTATTCCCACTGAAGTATTGCCATCTATTTTGACATGTATCAAAAGTAATCTGCCATCATTAATAATTAAAATACTGATGTTTGAAAATAACTTGCATTAAAAATTAGAACAAATTTATGACTTTTTTTTAAAAAAATCACTCATTCATTTATATGATGATACGATTTCTTTGGGAGCAATAGTTATTTCTATGTATTAATAACATTTGCTATGACAATGTCCTGTATGTTGGAATGTCATCTGTCATGTGTGATGAGGAAGAAAAAGGTTGAGAACTCTTAGTTTTCAGGATTAAGTACAAATTCCCTAACTTGACATTTCATAGCGGTTTACAATTTGGCCCCAATCTTGTTCTCTACTTCTTACACACTCTGTGTGCTAACAAGAAAATAGCAATAGCCTCAAAACCCTTATTGCTCACATATATCATTTATGCCTGCTTTTCTACTGTACCTTTCCTCATGTTGTTCTCTGTTGCCTAGAAATCCCCAGTGCTTTATTATGCAGACTAGAGGTCTAAAGGTCAGGGAAAAATGTCATCACCTTCATGAAAATTGGACTCTCCTTCTCTTCCCTCAAGCCAGAAAGAAACACTTTATGCTATGAAACATCATAGTATTTTACCTACTTTTCTAGTGGGAATACTGTCTATTTCATTTTCTGGTTTTAAAAGTAATATTTTAATCATATACTAGAATATAAGCCCCTCGAAAATAGGAACTGTTTATATCCCTCATAATGCTCAGCACGATTGGTGTTCAAAAAATATTATTGAATCAGTGGACTTTGTAAATTCTTTAAGTTTATCCATTGGTTTAATATGATCCTCCCTCTGTAAACCTGGAAATTTCCCTATGTAACACCTCTTCTGAATCATTTATTCAAGTATTAAGTCAAACTAATATTATAATTTTTTTTCCTAGGAGTACCAATGTTACCATTTCTCTATTCAAGGAAAAGAAAGTTTATTTCTAAACTTAGTTTTCTACTTCTCAGCTAATTTCAACTTTTTCCTCAATCCTCTGATGGGTGGGAGTGGCAAATCTTGTGGAAATATGTGATATTCTTTTTCAAAATCCAAATAAAGCCTTAAGTATGGCATATCCAACATTCTTGTACTTATAAACTGCCTCAAGAAAACTAGTTGATTAATTGAATGTAATTTTTGCCTTAACAAAATTATATTCACCTTCTTATAGCATGTGTTTGCAGAATCAGAAGCCAAGATTCCTGATTTCCAGTTCAATGTCCACCTTGTTTTTCTACTGTACCCACAGCCTGTGCTGGAAGTAAGGTCAGTTCTAGTTGGGTGGGGCTGGACCTGACACAGGGGTGAGAAGGTGCTCATCAATTGGAAAATAATTTCAAAATTGAATCATAATCACATACTATCTGGGATTGCAGAGAGGAGAATGGACCAAGAGAGCATACTTAATTTATCCTTGCCCCAGAAACAGGAAAACCCCTAACCTTTTCTGAAACAATGATCATCTCCTTTGGTCCTTTGAACACATGGAATCTCTAGTATATGTCATTGTTTTATTTTATTTCACACATTTTGATTTCCTATATTGATTAGCAACAGGGAAAATTTATTAACAAGCTCTTTTGGACAGAACAGGTATGCTGAATCCAGAAATGCCTGAGTTATAACCTTGAGTTTGACATAAAGTTTCTGATAACTTTATATACTTAGTGTTTTAGGAAATACAGTGTAAGCATTTTTTTTTTTTTCAACAAAGATACTTGATTTACTAAAACTGCAACTGGAAATTTTAAAGAAAAGTAAGAGACACAAAAATGTTCCAATTTGTGAAAAAAGGAAAACAGAGGCAAATGCCAAACAGGGCATTTAGTAGGGGGTTAATTTGCACCAATGCCTTCTACTGCTCCTCGATGACTTCTAGCTTGGAAAAGTGGAAGTATATGCTCAGAGAGAGAAAATGCTTGAGTTAACGAAAAGCAACTTTTGATAACTTTTCCAAAGGGGAAATGGGTAACTAAAACCTTCCAAGCTTCTCCTCAACTCTAGCAAGATGCATTTGTTTGATAGAAGACATTTGGTATTTAAGAAACCATGGGGACTACACTCCTAAAACTGCTGATCTGCAATGGATGGAAAAGAATTTGTCACAAACATTATGGTTTTCTTGCATTGGTGTGCTTTCATAAATCATTTCTTATTGCAGACTCCATGGACAAGTGCCACAGAAAAGACTGAAGGGCTTTCTCAATTTCACAATGGAGTTTGTTTCTCAAAGGCAAAAACAATCAGCAGAACTTTCAAGGAGAGAGGGCAGTTTATGTGCCAAATCTCCCTGGATCATAAAAATTATATGAAAGAAAATCATGCCACTGAACACCGTGCACGCACACACACGCACTCTCTCGCTCCGCTCTCTCTCCCATTCTCTTGTTCTCCCCATCTTCTCTCCCACTCTCCTTCTCTTTCCTCTTTCCTGCTCTCTCTCTCTCTTTCTCTCTTTCTCTCTCACCACACACACACACACACACACACACACACAGACTTATACTGCCCTGTCCTTTGTCAAGCAGATCAATATTTCAGACACAAATGAGGTGAGCTCAGGGGAAGAGAGATTCATATTGAGGTGTGAAAACATTCTAGGAAGAAAAAGACAGATCCGTTCAAGAGTACAAATACACCCAATAAATCATGGTGAGCTCGGGGAGGTGACTGCTCTTCCTTCTGGCAGCTTTGTAATTACTCTCTCAATACAGCCACAACTTTCTTTGGAAACAGACATTCTATATGCAAGACAGTTACAGCACTGGGTATCACTGCTGGCCAAAGCACAGACTGTGTATGTCACAATCCATTAGTTGGGAGATGTATCTGAGCAGCCTGAAGTTTATTAAACCCAAGTGCCACTTTTCCCGATCACTTTTCTCTAGGTCTCCCAAGGGCAGTCATCGACTATTCCTAATAGTCCATCAATCCAGTCTGCAAATAATTCTTTCTAAGTTTAGACTTTATGAATTATTAAGCTGATCTTTGGGATCTGGTAATTCTCAATTCAGCTCCCCTCAAACAATCTTCTAATGCTTCTTTATGTCTCGCAATGAGAGATCTTCAGAAGACACTACAACCAATGAAGAACATTATTTCACTTTACCCCATGAGAATTTCATTTGCCTGGATTTGTGTTGGAGCACTTTAGAATATATTTTGGAAACTTCAAGATAGATAGAATATCAATACTAAAAGTACAGAAGACATTCTTGATGTTTTGCCTGCCTGAGATCTCCTGTTTGAAATACCCATTTTGTCTACACCTATCCATTTTATAGTTAAGTATGTGATGATTTGCATCATCTTTGAATTGGTTCACATGTAAAAAATCATTTTCCCAATTAGTTTGTAAAGGAAGAGTCCAAGTCTTAAATGGTCTCATCTTGCCAGAAGTGGTGGTGTGCTGGAGCTGCTTAGTACAAGCTTGTGAGAGCAAATTTTGAAATCTGCAGGAAATTCTAACAGCCATGATAAAAAATTAAAATATAAATTTTGTGTTCACTGTCCTCACATTCATTGACTTAATGTTAATAAATTGAAATTAGCCTTGGTGGGAATATTTATACCACAGAAATAATCAAATACAGATGTACTTCTTTTTATCGCACTTTGTGGATATTGCATTTTTTATAAATGTCTTGCAAATCTGTCAGTGCCATTTCTCTAATAACATGTGCTCATTTTGTGTCTCTATGTCATGTTTTGGTAACTCTCACAACATCTCAAACTTTTTCATTGTTTTTATGTCTGCTATGGTGATCTGTGATCAGTCATTTTTGATGCTACTATTGTAATTGTTCTGGGATGCCATGACCATACCTGTATAAGGTGGCAAACAATTGATGAATGTGAGTGTTCTGAATGCTCCACTGACCAGCCAGTCCTTCATCTCTCCCTCTGCTCAGGCCGTCCTATTCCCTGAGACACAATAATATTTAAAATAGGCCAATTAATAACCCTACAATGGCCTTTAAGTGTTCAAGTAAAAGGAAGAGTCACATGTTTCCCACTTTAAACTAGAAATGATGAGGCTTAGTAAGGAAGGCATGTTGAAAGCCAAAATAGCCTGAAAGCTAAGTCTCTTGCACTGAAGAGTTAGCCAAGTTATGAATGCAAAGAAAAAATTCTTGAAGGAACTTAAAAGCACTACTCTAGTGAATACATGAATGATAAGAAAGTGAAACAGTCTTAATGCTGATACACAGCAAGTTTCAGTGGTCTGGATAGATCAAACCAGCCACAGTATTTCCTTAAGACAAAGCTTAATCCAAAGAAAGGCCCCCTTGTACAGCTCTTGCTTGTTGTGGCCATTTCTTATACTAGATAACTTTCCTAGGGTCACCCCTAATCATAGATGATTGCATCAAGTGTGAGCCCCAATTACTATAGATAGAATTTGGCTTGTATGACCAGTTTCCTCTTTGTAAACTGGAAGCAGGAAAGCAAGGAACTGAAGCACCAGCTACATGGCCAAGAGGTCAACCCAGAGCCAAGGATATTGTTGTTTGAGAGTCCCTACACTGGTCTTGGAGAAGACTGCTTTTGGTTTGCACACACCATGATAAGCTACAGCAGAGGCCTCAAGGAATTCTCAACTTTGGTTTCTGAATTCTTTGGACCTCATCTTTATGCAAAGGATGAGACCATAATCCAAGATATGATGATTAGAAGTCTGTCTAACTCATGTGCTTCTCCTATGAGAGCTTCAAATAAGTTCACATCTTAATGATTGCTAACATTTATTGAACACTTGCTATATGCTGAACACTACACTAAGTACATAGTATTTCATTTGACTCTTACTACATTATAACACAGGTGTAATTATTTTCCCATTTTGAAGATGAAAAAGCAGAAATTTGTTTAAGTAACTTGCTTGTTCATTTGTCTAGCTATCAAGTAGTAGAACTAAGTAAATGTAGTTCTTGAACTGTTAACCAGGCACAAAACTAAAACCCATGCCAGTAAAATATTTAGTCCCCAAATGGTCAGAGACTTATGACCTTCAGCAGCATTAGTGAGAGCAAGAGGAACATTGCCATTAGTGGTAGCATTAGTTTTCTGATCCCCAAGTGGCTTCCAGGTTTCCAATGATTAGGGAACTGATAAAAGATGCACGAAGATTTTTTAAAAAATCTTATCAATGTTCATTCAGTTGACTTGAAGATTCATTATTAGAGAGATGGCATCCAGGACAAAGGAAGAGATCTTCCCAGTTGACTTTGGCTAATCAAATGTTGCTGATATCATAGGTTTTATTCTAGGCAGCAAGTGAGACATTGATTAACTGAGTTAGCGAGGTGAGGTGGGGACATTCACGGAAGTGAAGTGAATAGGCCCCCTAAAGAGAAGGAACATTTACTAAAGAAAAAACAATGAGCGTATTTAGCCTGGAGAAGGGGAGAGTTAGAGAATGCATCAGAATTGTTTGTAAATACTTGACTAACCATAATTTTATTTTATTTTATTTTTTTTATTTCAGAGTGTTACAGGGGTACAAACGGTTTGGTTACATGAATTACTTCTGTGTCATTTGATATTATCTTACTTTTGACCTAAAGAGCAAAAAATAGATTCAACTTAGAAAAGTTAGAGAAAGGAATATTTTATTTAAAGAATAACTGTAATAATTAGAGCTGTTAAAAAACAAAGTGACCTGTCTGATGCAGTAGTGAGTTTCCTATATTGTTGAAGGTATTCAAATAGGGCTGAGCAGTCCTGGTAAAAAAGATTCAGGGTGGGGTTTGAGGTCATTTAAAACTTTGATATTACCCTGTCTACAGAGAAAGAAGAAGAGCTAGGATCACCATTCTTAATTACTCCCAGTTCCATTATCTTTAATCACATAAAATCTAAGTTTTCCAAAAACAAGTTCTTCTTGGGCAGCCTCTTTTCAAAGATCATGCCCTGAATATGTGGCATGGACAGTGAGCAGAGAAAAGATGAACCAGAGTGAAAAGAGCATCCACCATTTAAACAAAGGCAACTCTTGACCTTGGAGTAAGATATGGCTATTTTTAGCAGGAAATATAAAATATCATGCAGTTGTGGAAAATGTTATAGGAAAGGAGCTTCAATTAAAAGTAAAAAGAGAGAATAGTCAGAGAAGAGAGATACATGTTATTTTCTCAAAAAGACTTTCCAAGTCAATGAAATAGCAGCTCCAGAAAATGTATCTTGGGGAGTAAGAATGTGCTATATTACAAATAGGAAAGTTGGCAAATGTTAGGAATGGAATGTAATTTTATCTCAAGATACACTTTTAAAATCTTGGATGAATACTATGTGTAATTGTTATCAATAGAAGACTAGTTTGCCTTACAGTATTTCTTTGGCAACCTCTTAATTGTCACTTTTAGCATCTCATTGCTCTGGTTAATAAGTGTACTATTCTAGGTGAAAGTGTAAACCTTAATTGTCTTAAGTCAGAGATACAGTAACAACTAATTTGACCATGTAATCAGAATTTTTCTGCTGAGGCTGGTGTTTATCTGTTGAAAACTAAACATTTTAGTTATCTGATTTGCTGCTTCCCTCATGCATGAGGTGGATTAGACAGTAATTAAGAGGTCAGGATCTGTGATTAGACTGCCTTCATTTGAATGCCAACTTAGGCTGACCTTGAGGAAGTCACTTAACTTCTCTTTGTCTCATTTATATGTACAGTGGGTATGAAAATTGTATTTGTGTCTTAGCCTTGTTATGAATTAAGTGATATATATATATATATGTATATAAAGTAAAGCATTTAAGGCAGTGTTTGGCCATAATAGACATTCACTATGTTATAATAATAATTGTTACCATTGTTATCATTAGCAGCTTTAAACAAGCAGTTTCATTCTACTGATCGGGTTAAATTGAATGACTTCTTTCATTGTTATATAGACACAACCTAAGAATAACTGAACTGCCTTTATTAGGTATAGATTGATTTATATATAAACAACAATCGCAATGTTATTGATATTAATTCATTTTAAACATTGGTAATACTAAGTTTAAGAACAGAAAGTGTGGTTACCTCAGATTTATTGAAAATTCCTATGAAAAATTCACATCAGAAATAATTGCTCCTGTTCTATGCTCATCATTTTGATGTGAAGTGTAATTGTCCTCAGTACCTGTGTGTTAGCTATTTGAAGAACAGTAGAGTGCAGTTAAAAATAATGTCACATTTTATCTTCTTGAGTCCTCTGCAACTATAACGGCTGACTAGAGAGGCTGAGATTTAATGACAAATGATGATGAATGATTTAGAATGATTAGAAAAGTTAAAAGAAAGTGTTCTTAGAGAATAAAAGCGTGTGTATGTGTATAGACTTAGACATTCACACGGCTTGACAGTTTGAGATTCTGGGACAGTTCTGTACTCTGGAACTCTCTGCTAACATTATCAAGGGTTTCAAACTGTGCTGTCCAATATAGTAATCACTAGCACGAGAGGCTGTTTAATTTTTATTGTTTAAATTTCAATAACATTACATTTCCATTCCTCAGTTGTTTCAAGTGCTCAAAAGCCTCATGCTGCCAGTGGCTATTGTATTGGGCTATGCAGATATAGAGCATTTTCATCACCATGGAATTCAAATAGTGCTAGTCGAGGTGGGAATGGGAGAGGGTTTTAGGGATGACAGTTATCTCAGAATAGAAGGAATGATGTGGCTTGACAGAATAGTATGGTTGTCCTGTAAACACTGGCGACAGAACAATAACTAATAACAAGTTAAGTATCATTTTCAGTCTGTGGACAAAGAGACTACCATAGGAAGGGTAGTAAGTTGCCACAATAATATGCTTCTTCCCATCTGCAATGAGTCAGCCTGGAAGGTCCTGGTGTGAGTGCGGCAAACCACCTGAGATTGTTGTGATTAGAGAGAAATTCACTTCAGCAGGAAGCTGGGCATCCAAAATGCCAAGATTAAAGAAAATGAAAAACAACCAAAAAAAGTCTCCTACAGTTTCGGCCAACAGACCTAATCATAAATTCTTTTAAAATGCAATTCACTGAAAGAGATCTCTGGTAGCAATAAGCTGCAAGCACTCTTCCTGCTACCACCCTTCTGTCAAGCCATGGATGAATATTTATATCAGGTTATTTTAATCATGTTTTTCTTGATGTGACATTATTCTACATAATTTATTTTCCCTTCTTGGGTGTTAAAAAAAAAAAAAAGTCTATTTTTTTCCTACTGTCAAGTCCAAAACTTTTTCTTTTGCTTTTATGCCCCTTAGAAAAAAACAGGACACAGGATGACACACAGAGGTGATTGCACTGGCATGTGTTACCATTGAAAATCGATGCTCCTGTCCTTGGCCCGTTCTGTGGAATGTAATGGTCTGGAACACTAAGCTCTGCAACAAGGCATGAGGTACCTGAGGTAATCTGGAGGGTCAGGATGTCAGGTTACAGCAAGTCTGTGTGCAGTCTAACACACCGAGTGTGAGGGAGCCTTCCAGGGCAGATGCACTCTCTGAGCTGAACTCAAGGCAGGGCTTCCAGCAGTGAATTTTAAATTTGATGTAAATACACCCATCTACCTTCTTGGGGGGGGTGGAAGATGGAAGAAGTATTGGGAAGGGCAGGCTGCAAGGAAAAAAGAGACCAAAATGACAGAGGAATAAAGACAGACACAGACATGTATACTAACCCACTTGGATACACAGAGACAGAGACAGAAACACAGACAAAGGAGAGAGGCATCAACAGAGAGAAAACAAAAAGTTTCCTGATTTGTTTCTTGTTTATTTCTTTTTCTGAACCCTCAGTAAATCTCTATCCAATAGAGGCTTTTCAGTTTGTTCAACATTTATGTTTACTCTAAGTAAGAGCTAGGGAATTCTGTATAACGGACAAAATTCAAAGCCAAAGAAAAATGGGTAGTAATTTAAAGATCTATTTAGCTTTAATGAGGAATTGCTACAATTGGAAAGATAGTAATGAACTCCAGCACAGAAATCACTAGTCTGTCTCTGAGTGCTGTTTTTCTCCCTTTCCAGAAACACCAGCTCTCCATTTTAGTTATGCTCTGACAAGCTGTTTGCAAAAAAAAGTAATGCTCTTCAGATACTAAACAAGAGCAATTTCAGGAGCTGGCACTTTCCTCCTATAACTGTCATGAAGAAATGACTAAAAAATCAAATGAAGCAATGCAACATTTGCTGGTCTTTTCTAAGCATAGATTAAATTATTACCAAATAAGAGCGCTTGCTTTTCCTTTTATAGCTTCTTCCTTTCCACTTTTCTTTTTTTAAAATTTTTTCTGAGGGTACAAGTGGAGGATTCTGGAGCATCATGCAAAAGTTGGGTTCAGTGAGGGTTATAAGGATTTCTACTGTTTGCCTAGAGGCAATGAAATGTTTGGACAGCTTATCTCAGCACAATTTACAATTGCAAGATGTGGAATCAACCCAAATGCTCATCAATTCATGAGTGGATTAACAAAATGTGGTATGTGTATACTATGGAGTAATACTCAGCCATAAATAAGGATGACTTAATGCCTTTTGCAACAATTTGTACAGAACTGGGGACCGTTATCCTAAGTGAAGTATCTAAAGAATGGAAAAACAAACACCACATGTACTCTCTAGTAAATTGGAACTGACTGATGAGTACACATGTGCATAGAGAGAAGTAAAACTCAACCAAAATCAACCAGGGGGGAGTGGGGAGGAGGGGTAGGGCAAAAACTTACCTAACGGGTAGAGTGAACAATATCTGTGTGACAGGCACTCATAACCATCACTCAACCATTATAAAAGTGATTCATGTAACCAAAATTATTTGTACCCCATAATACTTTGAAATAAAAATAAAAAAAAGAAATGTATGGACAGAATAAGACATTGAGGCTATAGGTCTGTATAAAGTGTCAGAGATGTTCCAATTTGGACCAAAGTACTATATATTGAATACTTTTAGGTTTCAAGATGCTATTAGTCAAGTCCAGGATGCCTGGAAGTACATTTTGGGGCCCGGACCCTCTTAGTCTTAGGAGTCTCTTTTCTTCTATACTTCTCTGAAGTTTATTACATGCCCACTATTAACTAGACATTATAATCTTTGCATTCCCCTAGAAATAACACATCATACTGTGTAAGAACAAAGATTCAAATAAAGCCTATATAAAATGTCCAACTTCACTGTACTGCAATATTTGCATTTTATAGAAAACATTTTAAAATCATTTTAGTAAGTGGAATCCATTTTCCTCCATGAACTGTTAATACTGAATTCTTAATAGCATCCCTAGGGTTTTGTGTCTTGCTAGGAAGCCTTTAGAGATTTCATCATTGTTAAGGCACAGTAAACAATCACAGTTTATGCTCATAAGCATGAAACTCGCAATCTATTATGCACCCTAGTTTTTATATTTTAAAAGATAGAAAACTTATTTTCCATGCAATCTGAGTATGAGACAATGCTAAATCAGTTTATAAGGCTTGTGAATATTGGTATAAATATTCCTAAAATGCTTTAATGTATAATATCAGCATTTTGAACTCTTATAGAGACAATTTCACTTCAGTATTTCTCAGTTTTTTCACTGTTCTTTTCCTTTCTTGAAGCTAGTTTTCATTTTTGTTTCTGGTTCTTATTCTTCGTTGATAAAAAGACCAGGTTGATTTGACCCTCTCACAAGTAATACCTCTAAACCCAGCTTCACAATATTGAATTTTCAGTTTTGGTTCCAAAAATCTTTTTAAAAAATATTATAGATCTATATTTAAGCCTGGTACAAACATGACGAAGTTATCAAATAAATTATAACTACAGTGTATGAATCTATTGTTTTTTCCAATTGTGAAATGTATGTTCACTGTAAACAAAAAAAAGAAAACCATGAATATATAAAGTAAAATTAATATATTATTTAATCTCTTAGATATATATCTCTAATATAGCGGTAAATTCCCTCTGCTTATTTTTCATAAAATCATGTAAATGTTTAAAAACCAAAATCTTTTAAAAATTGTAGAATACTACTCTACGTAAAGTTTGATATGCTGCTTTTTATTTAAATTGCTATTTTATCTTGAGCATATTCTTGCTTCATTGTTTACTATTCCTAAGCGTGACTCTGCATTATATTTTTCTATATGACTGTGCCACAATTTATCCAACTACATTGCTATTGTGAGGAATTTGGTTGTTTTATAACCTTTTTTAAAAAGTGAATAAACTATAACTCTGTTCTTAAATCTTCTACTAGACTTATGATTATTTTATTAGAAAACATTTCTCAGTCTGTTCTTCTTTCTCCAGCAATACAGACTGACCCCAAACCCAGCAGAAGGAGAGAAATTATTAAAATTAAATCAGAATTGAATGAAAAGGACAGCAAAAATGCCATAAGGGAGATTAATAAAACAAAAAGTTGGTTCTTTGAAAAGATAAACAAAATAGACACACCTCT
>CM052436.1:49016321-49170345 GCA_028533085.1 Varecia variegata
CCTACAGGAGGAGTGCGATGTGCACTGTCTGGGGAATGGACACGCTTGAGGCTCGGACTCGGGGTATTGGGAGGGACATGGGCAATATATCTATGCAGAATTTTTGTACCCCCATAATAAGCTGAAATAAAAAAAAAAAAAGAAAACATTTCTCAAAGAGATTAGAATTTTAAAGGGTATCACACTCAACTGTAATTTCTTATTTAATTGATGTTATACTAAGCCTATAAAATGGGAGGAAATTTATATCATGAAGTTTTCCTTTCGGTATGTTTCATAGATTTCTTAATATATAGTTTATATTCTTATTTTTCTTAATTGGATTTTTTGTGTCTTACAATCTTCAATAGATTTATAGGGAATCTATTTATTTTTATATATTTATTTTATATCCCCGGTACCTTATTGACTTCTTACCTCAGAGCTTTTGTTATTTAGCACCTAAAGGTACATTGTTATAACCTTATTGCAAACATAATATATAAAATTACATTTTTATTTTGCTGTGATCTAGAATTTCTTTTTAAAAATTCTTTCATTTCTGACTGTATGCTTTTATATTTGTCTTGTTTCAATTCTCCTGTGCTTTTCAGGTATACATATATGTCAATATCAAATGTATCTTACTTTCAATAGATGCAAATAAAATAGAGTTTTTTCCTTATGGTCATACCTCTAATGTTGCTCTGTTAAATGTGAAATAGGCTGTATAGGCTGAGATTTTCAGATGTTTATTCTTTAAGCATTTTGGTATGTATGTAGCAAGATGCTCACATATTTTTTTCATGTGATGTACTGCTATTTTTCATTATTTGAGTAAATTATATTAAACCACTTTTATATTACTGAATTAAATATTTTCTTGTTTTCTTTATAATTTTTTCTGAATTAAATTGTACTTGTTATATCTATTTAATATTAATATCTATGTAATATTGATAATATCTGATTCATGTGTGTTATATATGTGTGTATATGTATGTATGTGTACATATGTGATTTTAGTGTATAAGATTTTTATAGCTATTTTTGGTTCTGGGTTTAGTACCTCTGAAACTAAGAAGTTTCATTTGTTGATGTTTTTCTACAATATGGAAAAGTTTTAAGTTTGTAAGTGTCTGATATTTGTAGGTTTGTTAGAATTCACCTGTAAAATTGTCTGGATCTAGAGTTATTTGGGAGTTAATTCTTTGGCAAAATACAAGCTTCTCCCAAAGTTAGTTAAGTGATTACTTCACAAGTCATGTATTGTGCTGAGTGGGAAATTAGAAAACAAGACGTTTATGGTCCCTATTATCACAGAATATAAAACATAGTGAGAGAGACAAACATTAAATAAGTAATCTCAAGAATAATTTAAGATATTTTCCTTTGGCAATTTGTATACAATTTTTGGGGGTAAATACTCCAGGAATTTAAATATAATGTAGTTTCTTATAAATATCCTATAAGATACAGAAGTTTTATATATATTAAATTCTGGGGTGAGTCACAGACTTCTTCTTTTTTTTTTTTTTTTTTTTTTTGAGACAGAGTCTCACTCTGTTGCCCTGGCTAGAGTGCTGTGGCATCAGCCTAGCTCACAGCAACCTCAAACTCCTGGGCTCAAGCAATCCTCCTGCCTCAGCCTCCCGAGTAGCTGGGATTGCAGGCATGTGCCACCATGCCCGGCTAATTTTTTCAATATATTTTTAGTTGTACAGCTAATTTCTTTCTAGTTTTTTCAATAGAGACAGGGTCTCGCTCTTGCTCAGGCTGGTCTCAAACTCCTGAGCTCAAACCATCTGCCCGCCTTGGCCTCCCAGAGTGCTAGGATTACAGGCGTGAGCCGCCGTGCCGGGCCCACAGACTTCTTTGGAGGATCTGATTGAAGTACCATGTTTTCAGGAAAGTTCACAGCCACACACACAAACAATAATTTGCTTAGAGCTCAAAGATTTCTCAGAACTCAAGAATCCCGTTCTTAAACTCTAGGTTAAACAATATTTTTTCTATACCTTTTTTTTTTTTTTTTGGTCTCTTTGATCTGGAAATGTCTAAAAACATCTAACATACACATTATATTTCTTACATTTTTTCTTAGTCCATTCAGGCTGCTGTAACAAAATATCATAGACAGAGTAGCTTATGAACATCAGAAACTTACTTCTCACAGTTCTGGAAGCCAGAAAGTTCAAGATTAAGATGACAGCAGATTCAATATTTGGTGAGGGCCTGTTTCCTGATTTCATAGATGGTGCCTTATATGTGCCCTCACATGTTGAAATAGACTAGCTAGTTCTCTGAAGTTTCTCTTATAAGTGCACTAATTCCTCATTATCTAATCACATTCCAAAGGCCCAACCTCCTAATGCCATCACATTGGGAGTTGGGATTTCAACATATGTATTTTGGGAGGACACAAACTTCCAGACCATAGCACATTTCTACTAGTTTTGTTCAATTATTTTGATGTTATATTATTCAGTATATAAAGACTTAAATTGTTAAATATTCATTATGGAATCATTTTATAAGATTAATCCATATATAACATTTAATGATTTTTGCCTTTAACTCTATTTTGTATAATGTTAATATTTAATAATCCATTATTTTTGGTTTGTCAGCAAAAACATTAAACATCTTTTACTTTTTAACATTTCTGTCTTTTTTTTTTTTTTGAGACAGAGTCTCGCTCTGTTGCCCGGGCTAGAGTGCCGTGGCGTCAGCCTAGCTCACAGCAACCTCAAACTCCTGGGCTCAAACAATCTGCCCGCCTCGGCCTCCCAGAGTGCTAAGATTACAGACGTGAGCCACCACGCCCGGCCAGCATTTCTGTCTTTTTAAGAAGATATATCTCTTAGTTGAATTATTTTCAACTCAAACAATGAGAATTTCAGATAATAATAACAATAGATTCAGAGTTGTCAGGAGGATTAAGGGACATAAAACATTTAAAGCATGTAGGATAGCATATAGCATAGTTCCACACATATATCAAGAAGTAATAAATATTTAATATTATTATGATTTTAATTATTAATAGTTATTTAATATAGGCATTTAAACAATGTATAGTGATTCTTATAATAAATCTAGGGTCTTTCTTTTGTCATCTTGTTTGGAGTATTTTTTCTGATTTTTTTCTACGTTTTTCATATTTTGTTATACTATAATTTCTTGCGTAGTATTTAGCTTGCTATTTTTTTCAGTGATACATCAGTACATGTTTTGCTTTTAATTCTACTTAGTGATATCTTTACAATTTCCAAAACTAATCATTTAAAATGTAAAATATTACAAACATACGGAAAACTACAGAAAGTAGTATAACTGACACATACACCAATGTTGCAGTCAGATTTAACAGATGCTAACATTTTGCTCTACTTGTTTCAGATCTTTCTCTTAAAGAAATAAACCATTACTGATACAGTCAAAGCCCAGCTCCACACTCCCCAGAGAGAACCACTATCCTGAGGTTGGTAGGTATTAATTCGTTGCATGTTTTTATAATTTTTACTATAGGGATCTTTATTTTTCTAATTACAAAGTTAATAATTAAATAGTGTTCTTGAGTTACCCTATTGTAAAATTAGGATTTTAGCCTTTTGTTGTACTGCACTACCCTATTTCTTTTTCTTGTTATAACTCCAAGTTTTACACATAGAATATCATGTTTTATTAAATTGTGGTTTTTATCATGTTTTCATCTAATTATTAAGTATTTGACTTTAGTTTTTTAACTTAATTTACCATAATTATTTAGCTCTGTTTTTAAATGATTTGAATGTTTTTCTACCAATTTATTTTACCCATGATTTACCTCTGATGGACTTATTAATTTTGTTTCATCTCTTAATCAGTTGGTGTACATTTTAACATAATTTTAAGGTGATATATAGGCCATTAGGTATCTGAGAAAAGCTTTAAAAAAAACCTTCACAAGAGAAAACACCTGTGAGTTAATAAACATATCCAAAAATGTTATTCCTGGCTAGATATATTATAGACATTGTTCCATTGTCCATTGGCCTTCAGTGTTGCAGAGAAGGCAGTCAGTATTCAGCATCCCTGCTTTCTGTCCATGCCTATAATTTATTTTTCTTAGTTTTTTAACTCAAAAATATTTTCAGTATTTTTCTAGGCAAGAATATCTTTTTATTGATTCTGGTATATTATGACAATCCCTTTGGATCTGTTTTCTCATGTCATCTTTAAGCTCCAATTATGTCAGTAATAATTGCTTCTGTTCAAAGTTTTCAGTTTCTTCCTGATGAACACAGTTATTAGCCCAGGTAAGAGAGGACATTCTCTGCCCTCTTTATCTCTTGGGTTCTTTCACATATTTTCTTTTTTTTTTCTCTCTCTTTCTGTCTAAATTTCTGGTTCTGCTATTTTTTATGTACACATTATGTAAGTTTCTCAAGCCTACCATGTCATTAATTGGAATTTTTATTGACTTGTTGTTTCAAATTATCCAGTTCAGATTTCAATTTTGATTTTTGCAGATTCCTTTACAATGAATCCTCAAGTCCTCCATCAGTTTTTGTCCTGTATTCTACTGTCTTTTCATCTCAAGTAATTCTCTTCTTAATGCTTATTTTCTTTTTCCATAAAGATAAATGCGATCTTATGTACTATTGAAAGAACAATGAACTTTCTAAAGTTGACTCTGTTACCCATTATTAATGGTTATTAGATACCTTCACTCCTATGTTTATCACAGCACGATTCACAATACCAATGATATGGAATCAACCTGAGTGTGCATCAACAGAGGACTGGATAAGGAAAATGTCATATATATATGTATATATATGCACACACACACACACACACAAAATGATATTATCCTTCTGTAAAAAAAGAATGAAATCATGTCTTTTGTAGTAACATGGATGGAACTGGAGGCCATCATCTTAAGTGAAACAACCCAGACACAGAAAGACAAATAATCCATGTTCTCACTTATACATGGGAGCTAAATAATATGTACACATGGAAGCAGAGTGTGGAATGACGGACAATAGGGACTAGAAGGGGTGGAGGGGTAGCAAAGGAGTGGACAATGGGAGGTTGCTTGGTGGGTACAGTGTATGCTGCTCCAGTGGTATTTTCACCGAAGGCCCTGACTTCACCACAATGCGATATATCAATCTAACAAAATTGTACTTGTGCCTCATGAATATATACAAATAAAAACTAAATGGGAAGAAGTAGTTATTAGAGGTCTTCTCTTCTTCTGTCTCAAGTTAATGTTCTTTCCTAAGTTTGTATTATTTTCCAGGCTGTGTCTTCTTTTCTTTAATCTCTTCGTATTTCTATTTAGTCAACCTTGGAGAGAAGGCAAGCTGATTCAGGCTTTGTGTATATTAATAGATATGGTGTGTAGATTGCATTTGTTCTTACTCTCTGTTCACTTGGGTGCTGGTCAAATATTTAGAGATTCTTTGATTGGCATTATAGTAAGTTGATTTGCATAACTTTTAGACTAATTCCTGATATCTTTTAATCTTTAGTTCTGTGTGGCTTTACTGGATTGAAACAGGATAGTGTCTTATCTCAAGTGCTTGATTGTCTGACACAAAGAACAGATGAAACACATGAGAAAATGAAAGTCTTTAATATCTGCTAATATGAATTTTTTGTCTTGTCTCTGTACCTCTCCCCAACCCGGCTCTTTCCTGTGCAACTACAGATTCCAAAATACAATACATCATCGCAGCTTGTCTTTCAATACATCTCATCTATTTCTTTTCTGGAAGATACGGTCTCAAACTGAATGTAGGAAGAGGGGCAGATATAAGGTGGTAGGAGAAAAGTAGAGGACTTGGTTACCCTAATTAACACCTACTTGATTATAGGAATCACTTAGTTGTCAGACTGATACAAACTCTTGTTTCTGATCCAGGGGACAGATAAGAATGAAAAGATTATTTTTTTTCCTATTCATATTTAGTTGAGCTGTTGTCTTCTGATTCTGGTTCATCACTGATTGGATCTTGCAATCTAATTTTATAAGTCTTATAGTTTGAGAACACTGTGAGAAGATTGATGGATAGCTCTGCTTTTGGATGGCAGCATGGTGTTTCAGTTGGTATTTTCCTCACCTTTGGGTCAAAGAGCTGTAAACAGAATAGAAACTTGCTTCTCTGTCAGCAAGAGTCTGGGGGCACTCTAGGCTGAGATGGCAGCTTTGATTCCTCAAGCTCCCAGGGTCCAGCCTACTCCTTTCTTTTTGCTTTGTTGTGGCTTCCATTCCCAAGGTCACATCATAGTCCAATATGGCCACTGTCACCCAACACACTCACATTATAGTCAAGAGGAAGGAGAAAGAGATAAGGAATAAAGGGCAATGGGCAAAGGACATGCAGAAGCCGCCTTTTAAGGGAGGTTCCAAGGAGTTTCCATGACCTTCCTGTTTATATTTTATAAACTAGAACTTAGTTACAGAGCCATAATCACCAGGAGGGGCAAGTAGAGCTGGGAAATAGGGTCTTGCTGTGAACAATCATGAACTTACCTAAAAGAGAAGTCTTTTAATACTAAAGAAACAAAGGAAAGAGAGAGATGAGAACAGCCAGCAGACTCTGACACATTTGTGGCTTTTCACCTTTCGGGGCATATTGCTGTGCCATTTGAACAGATAATTGGGAGACGCTGAATCAGAGGCTGATAACCAGACTCATTTCAAACCAAAATAGAAACTCATTTTAATCCTTTAGATATGCCAAATAATTTTTGTTTTATCTTTTAATAACCTCATGTTAGAGAATGTTCATAGAATTCCACATTTATATATTTTAATTAGGAAAATTTCTAATATCTCACCTGTTTGGTGGTGCCAAAATCCTAATTTCTCTATGAGAAAAATGCTTATGCATCCTTAAGAGAAATATCTATTTTTCTGTCCTTCTGAAAGTGTTTCTATTGTGTCTAAAACTATTTTTCAAAGCAGTAGTATATACATGGTCTATACTTGTCAGTATTTTCAGGTGATCCAGTCAGAAACAGCCATACGTATAAGTTGAAGAAGAGATTACAAGTGAGATGTGATCTTGGGGTGCTGGGAATGCCCTCTATGCTGCTAATCTTTTCCCATCTTTGTACCCATAATTCCACCTGAAAGTCTCCATCAAGCAGGTTCAAATCATGCAGCCTTGTATATAAAACTGTCTTCCTGAGAAAAAAAGCAGTTTTAATCACTATAAACGTGTCCTTTGTTCATATCATCTTTTGTCTTTAAGTTAGTCTCTAGCTGATTACCTCTCCATTATCTCTCTAGCAGACACTCTCAACTTCATCAAGACAAAATTTCCTTTGTGAGCACTTCTGGAGTGATTTTTCCAACAGATGATCTCCACTGTCTAATCATTAAATTTGTCAACCAATATTCTCATTATCTATTCTATACCTGAGCCACAGACCATTGTTAGGATATGCCTAGATCACTGGAGACCGATTTGTTTTAAATCTCAGTTTTGTTTTTGCTGTCACTTGACTACGCCAGCTATTCATCTCACTACTTCCTCAGCTCACACCATACAGTGGACAAGTACACTTTCTTCGATTTATTACCTCTTATCTCCTTAGTTGTTAGCAAGGCATCTTTCACCAATTATGGAATTAGCTCCATACTTGTGTTCTTACTTTATTTTCCCTGCTCACTTGTCTAAAGCTTTCATATACTTCTCCCAAATCTATCATCTTAAAGCAGGGCAGGAGAATAAATATTATAGTAGGCGTATTGTTACAAACTAAGTGAATATTCATATATTGAATCCCTAACCCCTAGTGTGGCTGCATCTGGGATGGAGCCTCTAAGGAAGTAATTAAGGTTGAATTAGGTCAAAAAGGTGGGGCCCTAATGTGTATGAGCTCAATCTCCCCTCCCCCTACACATGCACACACAGTGAGAAAGAGTCATGTGAGGACATGCTAGAAAGCCGAAGTTTACAAGCCAGAACAAGAGCTTTCGCCAGAAAATGGATCCGTTTGCCCCTTGATCAGAGAACCTCTTATTTGTCCAAGTGAGACAGAACTGACAAATTTTCTTTGTTTAAGCCACCCAGTCTATGGTACGTTGTTATGGTATCCTGAGAAGACCAATATAGGTATATAGAGGTCCTGAGGAAAATGTCTCTAAACCAGCTCATGACCACAGGAAAATGAAAAGGAAGGCTTGAAAACCTCAGCTTGATGGGAAATGGCCTCATATGGCTTAACTATTTAAGACAGCCCAGATGCTCTCCACATATTCTTTGCCTCCATCTAGGAGAGATGGGCACCAGGTTGTCCTTACCCACCTGTTATTGGACTTGAGTGATGATTGGAAGGAACTGGGCAGGGACCTGAGAGGGATGTGCTCACTTTCCTGAAAGTGTTTGTCCCCTTTGCCTTGGCATTATTTTCTCACTTTTACTTTACAGATGGAGGTAAGAAATGGGACAGAAAGCAAGAACAGGATTGAAAGTTAAGACTTTAATAAGAAAGTGGGAATAATGTGACTCATGTCCCTGTAGAACCAAAGTTTAATGCATGTCTAAAATATTTGAAGCATTTATGAATGTAAAAATGTACCCCAAAAATAGAGTAGAAGGAAATCTTCTAACACATTAATTGAGGTAAACTATGGATGGTCAACTGAAGAGTTATTTTTTAGCTGCTTTGCTCTAGAGTGTTTCTTGTATTATTTCATAATCAGAACAAAAGCAAAACCAAAATGACACATTGTATGTATTAAAATTTTAATATTATGGACTAATATCTCTATAGCCTAACTTCTACCGCTACATGAATTTACCTTCTTGCCTGCATCTTTGCAGTTTTGTGACACTGTAGACCCATGTGTCTTGCATACCAAATGCATTTGTCCAATTAGCTATCAGGCAGTCTAAATTTGCATAAGTTTTTCATTTTTTTCATTTAATAATACACATTATTTCACAAACTTGTTCCTGCTTCCACCATATTACCAAGGAAATCTGTTAAAATAAAAGCTCTACTTTTCATAGAACGTGCCCTGTTTTGAATCAAGGATGATTTGCATTCTTAACATAGAAGGACTTTGTGGAAATTTCTGTGCATCAATATCTTAAAAAGATCTCCATCTCCACAGGCAGATGTAGAATGTTGAATATTTAGCATTGGCTATTAGAGAGATTTCTACTTATATTTGCGATGTAAGTAGTTGACTGTTAGTGAGCACTCTGCCATTACTTATATAATAACTTAGTTATTATTATTATTGCAGTTGTCTTAGCATTAACCTGATTATTTTTTCACAGAAGAAATCCATGGATATCAAACCAGCACATTTTATTCAAATAAAAGCCCAGCAATCTATTCCTGCTTCAGTAGTGTGAGCTCTTGACCCCAGGAAGCGGGATGCGGGAAAAGTTCATGTACTTTAGGTTCCTTTAAATGATAAGCAGTTTAGCCTCTTCCAAATGATGAGCAATACAGTTTGGTGGCCACTTTAATGGCCTCCACCCCCTCAGAAAACAAAACATGAAACAAAACTGGCAGCTACTGATTCTATAAATTCTGCTGTCAAAGACAAAATTGCAAGCAACAGATTGAAGGCACTACCGTGCAAAGATGTATCTCAAGAGGAATAATTAAAACACATATGCACACTCAGAGAAAAATAGATGATTTTTTTGCTCCCCACCACAATTGTCTTGTATTTTCTACAAGTAATAAGACAGGAGAAAGTGGCTGTATGCTAGAATGCCTCTAAAATTGACAATTAATAAGGATGTTGTTTGGACTAAGATTTCCTTCCTGCTAAATGTTTAAATATATCATTCTGTTTGTCTTCACCCACATTCTGCCTGCTTCAGGGGAGAGTTCTTGGTCCTTTTGACTTCCCTGACTCTAGACATGCACAGGGGACCTTTTCATAAATGAAAAGATTTGTCTCCATGTGTACTTGTCTTCGTGGGTATTGAAAGAGAGAGCTTTCCTTACAGATATGTGCCCTGGGCATCTGTTGGATTTCTGTTTAATCCTTCATCTTTGAGGGGTATGTGTGTGTGTGTGTGTATGAGAGAGAGAGACAGAAACAGAGAGTGACAGAGAAACAAAAAACTGAAAATCATAACCTTTCGATATCTTGCTCTTGTCATAATTTATTAGGATATGCCTCTAAATGGAGAATCTCAATGCCATCCCTACAAAGAGAAACTTGTAACTGGATCAAGAAAGAATAAAAAATTCTAGTATTTTTATTTGTCCTCTCAGTTGCATTACATTCGAAGCCTGGATTCTGATTGCTAACAATAGGAACACAGCATCTGGGTATCTTTATTCTCTTCTCTGAGTAAGAGCTGAAAGAGGATGCAGATAAAGTGACAATGGTGGAAGGATGGAAGGGTGGATGAGGGCTTGCCATTCCCATTTGGAAGGAGGGAATATTTTTAAGACTTCTACTATGTGTTGCTGTTCATTATCCAGATCACTTTAGAGGAGTTTGAAGACTGAATCAATCCAAATTTAAGCTCTTTTATAAACAGATTTAATCATTCAATAAGTATGTATTGGACATTTACAATGTGCAAAGCATTCTGAAGGATACAAAATGCATAACATAGTCTTTTCTCTCAAGGGGCTTATGATTGCATAGGGGAGGATTATATATATATATATATATGCAAATAGCTATATTATTTTATTCAGAACTCTTTCAGTTGCAAATGACAGAATCCAAACACAAAATCACTTAGAAAAGAAATGTACTGGGTCATGTAACTGAAAGGCTATGAATATATCTTTGGACATAGCTCAATTCAGGATCTTATTTTATGTAATTTCTCTCTCTCTCTCCTTTTCTCTCTTTTTTTCCCTCCCTCCCTCCCTCAGTTTCTTGGGGTTTGATTCCTTTGTGCCAATTACTATTGACAAAGATAAGATGATTATTCAGTATTGGTCATATAACTGTAGCACCTAAAATAGTGTCTGGACTTTAATAAGTGTTTATTAAACATTTCCTAAATATTCATAAATATAATTATTTCAATGGTTTGGAATAATATAAAAAATGGATTACAATTATTTTTACACAAAGATAATACAAATTTTAGAAATGACAAAACAAGCAAACAAAATCTTCATCTATAACCTCTCTGCAGTTCTCAATCATAACAGAAAATGGAAAAGGATAAGATTCCAGAGGTAGAAAAATTGGAAAACATGGGAATACAAACAGGCATGTGAAGAACTGAAGTGCCTGACTGTAGGGTCCACGCTGGGTAGAGAGACAAATGAAGACAGAAGCGAGCTCACAAACTGTGAGAATGGGAAAACGGTTGAGGGAGTAGAGACTATGGGAAAAAAATCAGAGCAGACTGAATAGGAGTGAGAAAGTAGTAGAAGTTAAAGTGATCGTGAGCCCTGAGGGGAGACGAGTCTGAGCCTGGTCTTTAAGTGTGGCTGCGTTGCTAGGCAACTGCAGTGGAGAAGGAATGAAGGTCGGTGGAGCTGAGGGGACAGAGGCATTAAGGGGTCAATGGGGTTAAGTGGCCTTTATCAAAAAGTCCCAAATCAATACATGCTGGCGTGGATGCGGAGAGACAGGAACACTCATGCACTGCTGGTGGGACTGTAAACTAGTGCAACCCCTGTGGAAAGCAATATGGAGATTCCTTAAACAGATTCAAGTAGACCTTCCATTTGATCCAGCAATCCCATTATTGGACATCTACCCAGAAGAACATAAGTCATTCTACAATAAAGACACCTGCACCCGAATGTTTATAGCAGCACAATTCACAATTGCTAAGATGTGGAAACAACTCAAATGTCCATCAATTCATGAATGGATTAGTAAAATGTGGTATCTGTATACCATGGAGTATTACTCAGCTATAAGAAACAATGGTGATATAGCAACTCTGGTATTTTCCTGGATAGAGTTGGAACCCATTCTATTAAGTGAAGCATCCCAAGAATGGAAAAATAAGCACCACATGTACTCACCAGCAAATTGGTTTCCCTGATCATCACCTAAGTGCACATTTGGGAATAACACCAATTGGGTATCGGACAGAGGAGGGGGGTGGGGATGGGTATATATCTACATGATGAGTGCGATGTGCACTGTCTGGGGAATGGGCACGCTTGAAGCTCAGACTCAGGGGAATGGGAGGGACATGGGTAATATATCTAACCAGAACTTTTGTACCCCCATAATAAGCTGAAATAAAAAGGTTGTGAAAAAAAAAAAAAAGAGGTCAGTGAGTGTGACGTGTCTTGAACTTGCAACTGTACGGTCTTAAAGTCGCACAGACAAAGCCAACTCTAACGGTGAGTGAGGAGTAAGGCGGAGGTGGACAGAGTCGTCCCCAGAGGTGAGGCATCTGTGGAGCCCTGTGCTTTGTTCACTGCCATTTCTAAGTTGTGCTAACAGGGCCGTTTGAGCCAGTCCTGGCCAGAGACAGTCACCAGGTTCTTAGGCAGACAGAGGTGTGGAAAGAGTAATCAAACTTGCCTTGTGGACTGCGAGGCTGTGGGCCAGTGGGTGGCTTTATAGGTGTATTGTGTTGTGTTTTGACCTTCAAATCCCTTTTAAATACCTGATGGCAGAAATATCTCCTCCTCCACTACCCAGAGTCAGCCCTGTGAGATGCTCCAAAGCTGCGGGCAATTTCCCCAACCATGATATTGTGAGTAAAGTCTGTCCCTAGTTTAAATGCATAATAACCTACACAGTGGCATCCTCCCTCATTCCTGTCACTTACTAAGCATTTACATTTTTAATTTGCATCATAGATTTTCTTAATGTATGGTTTGTAATTAATTTATTCATTCACTCAATCATATGGCTATTTTGTGTCTAACTTCCCATTGGAATGTAAGCTTCATGTGGGTGGGATCTTGGACAGTTTGTTCAGTTTTATGTCTCTAGTCTCCTGATCGGTGTTTTTGAAATAAAAGTTAAATACACACACAGTTTTATATTAAATTTTTTAGTATAAAAGGATAAAAAAAATAAAGTTAATACCATACTAAACAAATAAAACATGCCTTCTCTTACTAAATTGTTTGCTTTAGTGGTGATATCGATTGACTGATTGATTGAGATGGGGACTGGCTATATTGCCCAGGCTGAACTCAAGCTCTTGGGCTCAAGCCATCCTCCCTCCTGAGCCTCCCTGGTAGCTGGGGTTACAGGTGTACACCACCATGCCTGGTTGTAGTGGTATTTAAGAGATATGAAAATGCAAAATGGTAAGGAAGTAAATTGTGTGGTTTATGCCATTGTCTTATTATACTTGTAATTATTTCTGTTTTAGTGCATCTTCCTCTTTTGCCCAAAGGAAAGGTAGTTCATTCTCCCTTTATCTCTGTCTGTCTGTCTCTCTCTTTCTGTTCCCTCTTCTTTTTCCCCCACCCTACATCATATACACATTCATATACAACATATTCATTAGACTCACTCATATCTCACATCTTCGCTCTTTTTTGCTTTGTCTCCCTGGGTAGAGTGCAGTGGTGTCATCATAGCTCACTTCAACCTCCAACTCCTGGGCTCACGTGATCCTCCTGCCTCAGCCTCCTGAGTAGCTGGGACTACAGGTGCACACCATCCCGTCCGGCTAACTTTTTTCTATTTGTGGTAGGGACAGGGTCTCTCTCTTGTTCAGGCTGGTCTCAAAGTCCTGACCTCAAGCGATTCTCCTGCCTAGGCCTCCCAGAGTGCTAAGATTCCAGGAGTGAGCCACCCCACCCAGCCACCAGATCTTCCTTTTTAAACCTATTTGCCAGATCTATGATTTCCCTGTAAGTACTCTAGTTGACCCTCTCTTATGCATACATTTTCTGATTTGCATCATTAATAGGAATAATAAATTTTATAAATTCAGTACTGCTTTTGTATCTTCATTCAGTATCTTCACAATCATTGTCATATTATTAAAATAATGAAAGCAAAATGCTTGGCTGATTGGAATGCAGTGCTAATGAGGTCAAGGTAGTTGTTTCAACCTCTGGGCAAACCAGCTCGTATTTTACAGAGGGGCTATGGACTGAACCTTAATCCTAACCAGCCACATTATAAAAGAAAACCATGGGTTCCAAGCAGATGGTGACTTTCTTTTATGAGAAAGTGAATGGATTAAGCAAATCCACAATTGAGTTACAATCAGAGCCTCTCTCCTACTTAGCCTAGTTATTTTGGGCCCATAACCAGTTAAGTCAAGTTTAGCAAACAAGTAGCCTTAACGTTAATGAATGACTAGTAAATATATTTCAAGGATTTAAGAACAAATCAGACAGAAATCATCAAAGGTAAAGATAAATATTAGATAACAGGTATCATTTTGGATAGCAACACCAGAAATAGTGGTAAACTCTTTAATAATATTATGTTCATTTGAGGGCCACCTCATACAGCTGTATAGGTTGTGGACTGCACAACTTTAAAGGGAGCCTTTCACGTACACTATGATGGGAATAGGCTATAGAAAGACATTAACTCTTTAATCTTTATATTAGTTCTATAACATAAGCACTGAAATCTCCCTGCCCCCTTTACAAATGAGGAAATTGAAACTAATAGTGGTTAAGTAACTTGCCCAAGTCACACTGTTAACAAGTGGTGCAGACAAGATTCAGAGCTACTTTGCTTGAGTTAATATAGTCTTTGGAATGGGGAAAAGAAAATATTTATTTAATTTGGCAGGATAATATAATGAAACCTAAAAGAAACCCTTTAAGAAACCAAAAAGGGAAGTATCTTCATTACTTTCAGGATAGCCAATGGGGAAAATAAAGTGCAGGGTCATAGGAGATGACTAAAAGATAACAGAATAAGAGACAGGCTTAGAAAGCACTGATCTCTCAGTTATACTAAGTCATATCTTTATCATAAAATACCCTTGTTTAGCGGACCACTTTAATAAAAAAAAATACAAGGACTCATCTGTGGCCATTTTCTAGGCCTGGGATTATTCCAACCTTTACTTAGGATAGAGAAGATAAACAGAATATCCTTATGTTTTTTGTAACATTTCTTCGTTGAGGTGTGTCTTGGGGGCAGGGATGGATTTAAAATGCAGATTACTGAGCCCTAATTTAGAGCACTCTATCCCAATTTTCCCAGAAGATTCCCAAGCACCCTGCTTTAGAAGATGGGTGGAGGATAAAATGTACTCAACTCCTATAGCCCACAGGTAGGCAGAGGGTTTTGGATTAGACAAAGAGAGAACCCCAAAAAGGAAAATTAGAGAAATCAGATTCAACTATGAACACTAAAGTGTCCTCTTGGAAATTCTTTCAGATAGGTGCCCAGGTAGATTGTCATTAGGGTTGTCACCCAGTTTGCAATCCATGATAGGAACGAAGCAGCAACCTCTGACAGATGGAAGAACTAGGGACTTGAAGTAAGAGTAACCTAGACTCAGATCCTGCTCTGACATTTACCAGCTGGGCACAAACAGCACACTTTCTCTAGCCTCCATTTCCTTACTCACAATATGGGGATAAAACTACTTTCTTGCTAACTATGAAGATAAAATGAGATGATTTCTGTAAAGTACCTGCTATAATGTAAGTTTGCACTGATGACATATGTTGTGGCTATTGCTATTGTTAGAAGGCCAGGGGGAAAATCACTGCACCTAAAAGCAAAATCCATAGTTATTTTCCGATTGGGCAAAAAAAAAAAAAAAAAGCAGTCAAAATGGGTCCTTCCTTGTTAAACACTATGTTAAATTACTCAACTTCAAGTCTGAAACAAATTTGGCTTCGGTTATATCTCAATAGTACTATTTGAAGTGGGATTATGGTAAACAAAAAGAAATCCTTAAGAAATGCAATGACACAGAAGGAAAGACTAACAGAGCCTTTGGTACTGCTGTGCTGCGTAGGTCTTACTATACAGTCCCTGGGGAGGGGAGCAGTCAGAATAAGCTTTTGGAGAGAAGGGAGGGATTCTTCAGAATCTCTAAGGAGAAGCGGACAAGGTTGTGGAACCATTTTGAGTTTGCTTCATTGTCAGGACTACAGTAAAAGGATAAAGACGACAGCAAGCATTTGTATAAGGATGGTATTGTGGAAATGTTGCTGATAAAGTCAATGACTTTGACTCCAAGAGACATTTTCATCCTGATTTTTAAGACAGGGAGGAAAGCGTCTGGCATAAGCTTCAGGAAAGGTATAATCTTTTAGTTAGCTTGGAGGTAAAAATAAACAGCAACAAGTCAAAGGAAGTGCTGGTTAGACTTGGCAAAAATTGCCACTTAAAGGAGCATGATTGAGAGAGGCAGCTCACAAGCAGGAGTGTACATTGCCGCTAATTCAGGATGCCTGGGAACTGGCAATGCACTGGGTAATTGGACATTATGCTTTCCCAAGTGTTTCCATCATTATGCAGCACATGTGGATTACCAATTCTCAGATAAATGAAGTGCATGTGGAATCTCAAAATGTTCAGAGATTGTCTGGTCTAACTCTTGTACTTTACAGATAAGGATGTTTGGGCCCAGTCAGGAATCATGTGTGTGAAGTCACAGCTAATTAGTAATATAGCCAAGATCAGACTAGATTTTCTCACATTTAGGTCCCTTTTTATTTCCACTACCCCAAGTCATTGTGTAACTCTTAACATTCTTGAATATTCTTTGGTTATTGAGAATTTTAAGTACCTCAAGGTCACCATTACTGTTATCAATTCTCTCTGGACCAGGGTCAAGGGTAGAAGTTATAGACATAGGAGATTGAGCCCACCTAATACACCCAATACAGTATCCCAAGATTTTCTTTTTTTTTTAAAGAAACCATTATATTAATAGTCACTTGTTCATTTATCATTTGCATTGTTCTTATAAACTGTCACTGAGCAAAATATGCAAAGGAAAATGGGCTTTGTGGGTGTTTCAAAAAGAGTAGTTTTTGATAAAAATTTTAAAATGAAATGGTTGTCTAAGAAAACATTTTATAATAGTGTCATTAACAGAAGGGTCATTGCCTGTATTGGAAACAACTGCTCACAAGCTGAAATTTTTGTGTCAGGTTGATCTGACATCAGCTGAAATATTTAAAGGCACAAAGACACAATACGCTAGAGATAAATTTTGGAAAAATTCTCTTTTGTTGAGGCCCTCATCTCCATACATCACAAAATTTGTAATCAACCCATCTTGATGTCAGGATTGATGGAGAAATATAATTTGGGGGCATGATTTACTGTATGTGAAGATATAAAGTTGAAAGCTATTTTAATGTTTACATATATGCTTATATTTAATCTCACTAATAAGCTTCCATTAGTCCCTAAGACACAAAGGTAGAATTAAGGGTTGAGGCAGTCTATAGTAGATTTCTAGAACAGACTTCTCAATCTCTACTGTGCTTATAAATCAGCTGGGGAATTTGTTAAAATGCAGATTCAGATTCAATAGGTTTGGGGTGGGAATAGCTATTCACGTTTTTAAATGTCTCCCAGGAAGAGCTGATTGTTCTGGTACATGGATTTCCTTTGGGGTAACAGTGGCTTTAGAAGAGAGGAAGGAAAGGGGAGGAACAATAATGCTCCATTACTTAGGGAAACCAAGTCTCTTTCTCTATTTTTAATCTATTTCTAACTAGAAATGCAACTTACTACAGACTAAAGTGAGGAGATTTTAAGGACTTGTGACTCAAAGCCAACATATTTTGGTGCTAAAAAGAATGTGTGTACATGTATTTCAGAATTACCCTGTCCTGCTCTCTTCACTTATCCTTCATACCATGGCCAGAGGAATCTTAATACTCCCAATCATTATTTTACTCCCTTTTAAATATATTTCAGTAGCGTTGTACAGACAATGTGCAAACTTAAAATAGTTTGCAAGTTTCTACTGGATCTGGCTTCTACCTCATATCTTATCACTGTCCTCCTCACTCTCTAAGCTTTAAATTAACTGGCCATCTATTAATCCTTCAAATACCATGTTTTCTCTCCTAGATTTTCACAATACTGTTCCTTCCTCCTGAAACATTTTCTCTTTCCCCATCACAATTCTCTCCTTCACTTGACTATTCCTTTTTATCCCTCTGGGGAAGCCTTCATGGATGCCCAGAGTCAAATGTAAGAGCCTCTGCTATATGATCATACAGCACCTTGGTTTTGCCCAATCATAAACCATCACATTGCCCTGATTAGTTTACTTGAAAGTCTTCCTCACTGTACGCCAATCTCCTTGAGGACAGAGATCATGTCTTTTTTGCTCACTATTTTCTTTTCTTTTCCTGGCTTGACCTTCTTCAGGCAAGTAGTTAATAACTGTTAAATAAATTAATTAACAAGTAACAGTGGCAATACCTAGATGGGAAAGAGGGATGGAGTAGGGCATTGTCCAGAGAGAGCAGAGAGGTGGGGCACGGGGGAACCTAATGGAGTTTGGGTAGCCAGAGGTAATTTTCTATAAAGAAGGCCCAAGATCATGAAACATCCATATTGGGCAGCTGGAATTGAGAAGGGAATTCAGAAATGAGGAAAATTTAAAGGGATGATGAAGAAGAATATAGAAGACAAAATGTAAAGATCTAGTTGTCATTTTCTTGGGCTATTTAGATAAAATAATGTAACATAGTAGGCAGACAGTAGCCTGCAGTAGTAATAGAGGGAAGGCAAAGGTGAGCAGAAAGTGGAACAAACTATTTTTGCCAAATCCTAGTAGAAGCAGAGGATCACTACATTGGGAAGCTTAAGAATTCTGACAGTGCAGATTTAGGAAGCATTTAATTGTTTGAATCTTTAAGACTTGAGAATAGGCTTGTAATAGTCTGCAGAACAAAAATAACATCTTGTGGGATCCATGTGACAATTAAGGGCATATTTGTGAAATATTCTATGTCCATAATAGAACAAGCAGGAAGAGAAGAGATTCAAAGGGCTCCTAAAATATAACTTGCCTTGGGCCTTGAGCACGCAAGATGACTATTTATATGCCCCAGTCAGGGAAGTGCTTGTGAGTTTGGGACAGTGACACTTCAGGAACTTGAATTGGATTTGATTTGTTAGAAAATCCCCTAAAGTCTTTGTTTTCAAACTTCCTAATGAGTAATGACCTTTCTGTCAAATAAAATAGTACCTCTTGGGACAGGATACTCAAGATACTCATGTTGAAAAGAAGACTGTGGAGATGAACATTAATTCCACCCTTCTGCCCTGTCCCAGCATCCCATCAGCAGCCTCTGAGGTCCATTGGCTTTGGAATACACTATTACAATCCAATTTCTTCTAATTATTAATATCATTCCAAGAGTTTATTCTCCCCACACATTTGGTGACTTACGTTTGCACAGACCCCACGGACTGCTTAATGATGTCTTGAAAATTTAAAATCAGTTTTGACTCCAAATACAATCTCTCAGTATAATTAATTTGTGTATAATTGATATATATTATATAATGTACATATTATATGTTATATACATTATTATATGAGTAGTTAAACTATTTACCATAAAATACATAAAATACGAAGATTTAATACATACCAAGACTTAAGGGAAAGAAAAGGCAACAAAAATATTTTTTCAATTTTAATTTTGCTTATTATCCATCACTATCTAACAGAATTCTGTGTTACTATTTTACTGTGGATCGTTTTGATCCAATGACCTTGGAAGCAAGTAATCGATATTGTCAATAATGAACACGGCCTTCACAAAGAGACCCCCTAGAAGAGATTTCTAATAAGCTGCTCAACCTTATCAGAGTATATAAGAGGCACTGCCTAAATATTTATTGAAATACCTAATGAATAAAAGAGTATTGTCTTTTTTTTTTTTTAAGTTTTTATTTTAACATGGAAGCCATTTTAGGGTCTGGGTTATAGAGCAAAGTGCTTTGGACTTGGAATCAGAAGGCCTAGATCGAGGGCCAATTTTAGGCAATTTCTTGTTGAACACTAGCCTCCATTTTCATTTTTTTAGTGGAGGTAGACACCAAGAAACTCCTTAAAAACTGTGTACTGCTATAAATATGTCAATGACTATCTTTGGTAATGTCGTCTTTCCTTTTTCTAAAGCACATTTTTCCCAGGAATCCCAAGTAGAAGAGCAGACTTTTATCAGTATTTTTCCTATTTAGTATTTTCCTTGTTCAAATTTATTCTGTCTGAAGATGGTAGATGTGGTTTTTATCCCCTGATATTGTTCCCAGTCAGGAATGTTTATCTTAGTTATAATGTAGCGCTCTAACCACTTACTTTCTAATGAGAATTTCAATAACATTGAAAGGATTTAATTAAATATCTCTGCTTTCTGGAAAAAAACTACACCTGTACTAGCCTCTGTAATTCCCAGCAAGAGATTTTTTTTTTTTTTTTAACATAGGCCAGCTTTTAAAAGAGCTGTGTTTTAACCAAATATTTGATGGGAATATTAGTTGACCTCCCTGTTGATTAGTTGTATGCCTGACCCTCTGCACTCAGAACAACAGGAGATCATCTCTGTCAAAGTGCTGCAAGGATGAGCAGCATAATATAGTGCAAATACCATACTGCCAATATGCATTTCGTAAATTGTACCTGCAATATAGGATTTAAGAACCAACTGCAGTGTATAATATAACAGGGTTAATTAAATGGTAGCAAAACATTTTTGCTTTTCTTTCTTTTTAAATTCTTCTTTACTAACTAGCTGTGCCCAAATTATACCTAAGCAGAAGGCTGATAACCTAAAATTTTCTGATTAATTTAGAGAGAAGAGTATAGGAAGCAGCATTTGTTGAGTTCCTATTACATGCAATATTATAAATGTATCTAATCTTCATAATAGCCCTGGGAAATAGGTATTATCATTTCCATTTTATAAACCTAGGTTCTAAAGCTCAGTCAACTTAATAACCTGCCCTAAGTTATGCAACACAAAAGTAGTACAGTTGGGATTTGAATCCAGGTGTGATAACCTCAAATCACAACCTCTTTCTGTAATACCATTCAGTTCCTCAGGAGACAAGAAAATAATTTGAAAAAGATATAGACTTTAAAAATTGATATAGAGTGTATATATTTGAGATTAGATTTATATCTAATAAAGAACACTAGATTTAGAATAAATTTCATGCGTAATAGGACACAACATCTGACCCAAGTCAGAAAATTATTGTCATAAAATATATAATTTTTTCATAACCTTTGCATGGCAGGTAAAGGGCTAGTTACTTGATTTTCAACTGTAACAAAGGCACAATCTGTCTATAATATACAAGGCCATTGTCATTCAGGCTTAAATATTCCCGGGTCCAAGCATTTGCCAGAAAAACTCTGAAGATGAAAGCTGAACATCATATCTCTAAAATCTTGTTTAATTCTAAAGACCAATAGAGACAGTAAAGAAAACTGAATATTCTTAAACTAGAAAAAACCAATTCTTTATTCTAGTTTAAGTTCTGAAGAAGAGAGTGGCTTGCTCTTTAGTTCATCATATATTCTGGGTTTGGTGAACCCACCCATTCTTCCTTTTTAGGAAATGGAGCAGATAGAAGGAACGAGAAGTCAACCTCGTGGGTCTGTGACTTATCTCCTTTCCCATTTCATCTCATTCAACTCAGGCAACTGCAGCTAACAAATGAGACAGAAAGTCCACAGAATGGCTAGTCATTGAGTTAATCATAGACTCACTCTAAGCTTTAATTTCTTCAGTTAAAAAATATGAATTAAAACAAACAAACAAAAAACAAACAAACAAGCATTTAAATTTTTTAAAAAATTTAAAAAAGCTAAAATGAAAAAACAAAATGTGAATCCCATGTCCTGTGCCCCTGATTAAAATACAAATTCACCGTTAGCATTAGAAACATCCTTAACTTCCACAGCCCATACCTTCCACACTAGTAGCTGAGGTGGATCAGTATCAGTGCACAGGTGTTCTCAACCAAGCCCACTGGGGATGCAAAATTGTGAAATTGCTACACAGGTTCTGACTTCAGATTTGTACCTAGACAAAGGTAGGCATTACAATATGGATGCTGAGACTGAAATAAGCATAATACCTGAACACTATTTTGCAGAGAATTTATTGACTAGATAGATGATTGATAAATAATCTGAAAATTATAACAGAGCATGTAGCTAAATTATAATTACTATGAGAGATTTCATGAATTCTAATGCATATAAGTAATGTATAGAATTAAATGCACAGAAAGAGAGTTAGTGCCTTCTTGTGAAAAGCTGTTGTTGCCCATGGAAATGCTCTGCAGGATGGTGTATAACTAATGCTGCAGGAATACTACCAGTAACACAGCACAGTGAAAGATTACATACCATTAAACAATAACTGAATTAAAAAGCACAGGGTACAGAATATAATGCATCTGATTCAGCCTATTTGTCAAAAAATAATAATTGCTGTATTTTAGTGAGTATTTACATTGCCAGGAGCTTTGCATACATTTCCTTATTTGTTCTTAGGAAAGCACTTCAAGGGTAGAATTTTTTTCTTATTTTTCATATTAGTAAACTAAGGCTCCTAGAGGTTAGGAACCATGTGCATATGAATGAAAAGAGTACTGACAGATGTGTATTTTCTTGCTGGAGTTTGGTGCACCTTCCCTGATTTAAAAAATGCAGGATGCATGTTTCCTCCAGGACAGGATCTACTAATAGGATAGCAACCTGTGCACTTGTATTTAATAAGAATAGGACTGGTTTAAGTCTATTATCCACTGTGAGTTGATTTTTGTGAGAGGCGAAAGGTGTGGATCCTGTTTCAGTCTTCTACATGTGGCTATCCAATTTTCTCTGCACCATTTATTGAATAAGGATTCTTTTCCCAGCATATGTTTTTGTCTGCTTTGTCAAAGATCAGATAGCTCTATGAGGATGTTTTTATATCTGGGTTCTCAGTTCTGTTCCACTATGGTCTATGTCTCTATTCCTGTGCCAGTACTATGCTGTTGTAGTTACCATTGCCTTGTAGTATAGTTTGAAGTCTGGTAAACCGATGCCTTCCAATTTGTTCTTTTTGCATAGGATTGCTTTTGCTATATGGGGTCTTCTCTGGTTCCATACGAAGCGAATTATTTTTTCTATATCTGTGAAAAATGATGTTGGTATTTTAATAAGAATTGCATTGAATCTGTAGATCACTTTGGGTAGCATAAACATTTTAACAATGTTGATGTTGCCAACCCATGAGCATGGTATGTTTTTTCACCTGTTTATGTCCTCTGCTATTTCCTTCCTCAGTGTTTTGTAGTTTTCCCTAAAGAGGTCTTTTATGTTCTTAGTTAAATATAGTCTTAAACCTAAGACACAAAACTATAATAATTCTAGAAGAAAATGTTGGAAAAACTCCTATAGACATTGGCCTAGGGAAAGAATTTATGAAGAAGACCCCAAAGGCAATCAGAGCAACAACAAAAATAAATAAATGGGACCTGATCAAATTAAAAAGCTTCTGCACAGTCAAGAAAGCTATCAACAGAGCAAATAGACAACCTACAGAATGGGAGAAAATATTCACATGCTATACATCTGATAAAGGGCTAATAACCAGAAAGAACTCAAGCAAATCAGCAAGAAAAAAATCAAACAGCCCCATTAAAAAGTGGGCAAAAGACATGAACAGGAGCTTTTCAAAAGAAGATAGACTAATGGCCAATAAACATGAAAAAATGCTCAACATCACTAATCATCAGAGAAATACAAATCAAAACCACAGTGAGATATCATCTAAGCCTTTTTTTTTTTTATCAAAAAGTCCCAAAACAATAGATGTTGGTGTGGATGTGGAGAGAAAGGAACACTTATACACTGTTGGTGAGGCTGCAAACTAGTGTAACTTCTGTGGAAAATAGGATGGAGATTGCTCAAAGAAATAAAAGTAGATCTACCATTTGATCCAGGAATACCACTACTGAGTATTTACCCAAGGGAAAAAAAGTCATCTTCTCAAAAAGACACTTGCACTAGAATGTTTATTGCAGCACAATTCACAATCACAAAGATGTGAAATCAATCCAAGTGCCCATCAATTCATGAGTGGATTAATAAAATGTGGTATATGTATACCATGGAGTTCTACTCAGCCATTACAAAAATGAATTAAGTCCTTTTGTAACAATCTGGATGGAACTGGAGACCATTCTCCTTAGCGAAGTCTCACAAGAATGGAAAAACAAACAGCACATGTACTCACCATTAAGTTGGAACTAATGCAACAATACTCATGTGAACAAATGGAAGTAAAGCTCAATGGAAATCAAGCAGGTGGGAGGAAGGAAGGAAGGGATGGATGAAATCATATCTAATGGGTATAATGTATACTACCTGAGTGAGGGGCACACTTACAACTTTGATTCAAGCAGTACAAAAGTAATACATGTAGGTAACCAAAACATTTGTAACCTCATAATATTCTGAAATAAAAACAAATAAAATAAAATCTAACTCATAAGGTACTGTGGGGATTAAATGGGTAAAAATGTGCCTTGTATATAGTAACTAATAAGTACTTACTATTAATATATTAATAGTTATTAAGATTACAGAAAACACAAAGACATGAGCCATATTGAACTTCCTATGCAAATCTTAACAATGCCCATGGGACTCCATCTCAACTTCAAGATGCAAACCTTTACAAGTGTGCAGCTGTTCTGGACATCAACAATGCATGCACAGCCCATAATCATACCAGTTATGTAACCTGCTATGCAAGCCACATCCATCCAAGTCATGTATCCCCAGAGGACAAATACAGCTATGCACAGAGAACCTGCTATCTCTTAAGTACTTCTACTTTCCATAAATTTACAATTAATATTAATCCTGATCTTGAAAATAAGCTCTGAACCAAAGCAAATCGCCTTAAAAGCAGATTTTCATTAATGAGGAGATTTACTTTAAGTTTCTCACAGCCTACCTTCCTTACTTGGCTTTTGTGAGAAATTGCAAAGCATCTTTCCCTGATGAGATCCATACCATGACTGCACTTTTGTACTTAATTAATGCAGAAAGACAAGTAAAGGCTGTGCCGCATTCTCCCCTCTCATTCATTTCCTCTTCATTTCTTACTGTGATGTTGCATACTAATACAGTGTCTACACATAGCCACAAGTCTAACAAACATACCTGCTCAAGGCTTATGCAGTCTTTAACCCCCCATCCCTCCTCATGCTCACCTTAAATATCAATATATATGTTTGCTCACCTCAAGCATTCATTTAAGGTCAAGCACATTTTCATGTTCCCCACCAGGCACATTCCTTCACCTTATGCTCCTCCTCCCGTACTCATTCTCCTTGGTCATACCTGCTTGAGTTGTGTTTCTCAGAAAGGTGGGTACATTTACTCATGGCTCTAGAAAATATCTCCTTCTCCTTTTTCAATAGATGCTCCCATTCTTTTAGACATTAGACAAAAATAAGAGTATCTAGCACCTTGTTTGCAAACATATTGATGGGCTAATGGAGTTTTACTATGGAGGAACACCCAAAGTCACTTATAAAGTACTCATAAAGATAAAAACACAATCTCATTCCATTCTTCTTGTTCATCTTTTCTCTATTTACTCATTCTTATATAAAGAGACAATAGGGAAAGACAGCATGGTACAGCAGAGAAAAGTGTAATGTCTTTGTGTAATCTAACCTTATATTTTTTTCATAGAAACAGGTAACTGATGTAAATCATGAACTGTGGGGGTGTCTAACAATGAGTCTGTGTCCTAGCTCAACTGATACTTCTAGGAAGAAGTATCTTTCTTCATAGGAGCCCTATTCACCCAAGAAAACAAAAAAATAGTCTCATTGCTTTAGCATTTGCCATGATAGCCTACACAGAGGGCCAGTTAGTAAGACAAGCGGCAGTGTTAGAGGTGCTGATGATATCCCTGGTCACAGACTTATATTTGTATGTGGGATCTCGCCAGTCATGTCATCATGGCAGCTTATTATCCACAGTAAAATGGGGAATTAAAGTGTCTGTCATCCATTGATAACGACCAAAGGAGACCAAGGTACTCTGCTTTGTCAGCATGTTTTCTGCTCCAATCCCTCCTAATCTTGCTTTTTAAATTTTCATTCACCTGTTCCTTTATATTTAGAATCCTCTAACCTGAGTTTTACTACCTGTCAATCCAGATAGCATGCTACATGATCTGGATTTTACTAAATCATTTATGATCTCAGTTCTGAAAATCTTATGGATTAAATGAACAGCCAGCAGAAAAATACCAGGTGCACAGAAATGACTTCAGTCTCCAACCAACATAAGAAATGATGAGTATTCTCATTTGGTCTTTGCCTTTCCCATTTATTTCTCCTTTTACTGCCCTTGAAATTTCTCTTACTCTTGTAAAAAAAAAAAAAAGTCAAATTCTAGCCATTCTTGCCACAAACTCTAGCCAAGTTAGCATGGGCTTAAGACAACAAGCTCTGAGGACTATGGCCCTGGTTCTGGTTTATCGTACACAAGACTCAGAGCCCTTATATTTGCAGTAGGCCACTGAGGCAAGGATCTCACCCTGAATCCCTGCCATTGTTCAGTGTCTTGAATGTGGTTCTAGGGGGTCAGCATTGTATTAGTGAAGCTCTGAAGAATGGGGCTCAGGAGGGTCTTTGTAGAGGAGTAGGTACTACACTGAAAATTACCTACCACTTTTCTGGGACTCACAGGAAATGAAATGATTCATTTATTCATTTTAGAAAGCATAAGAATTATTTAACAAATAGCAATGATGTGCCGCCACCTCTGTTCTAGACATACGGGATACATACCTTCATCATTATCATTATATTTTTGAGTGTTTACTCTGTGCCAGGCACCATCTTAAATTTTTTATATTTAATAAACACTAAGTAAAATATAGTTCCTGTACCCAAGAAATATTTATCTTCTTCTCTTTCCTGCCTAGGAATTTTCTCATCCAGGGACTTTAAGATTGAAGAAATAGCTGGGCTTTCCCACTAATTCCCTGTAATTGAAAAAAGGAAAGAATTTGTTTGGAATCTTCTACCGTATAGTCACTCTAATCACTGGTTGATCCATTTTGTGTACAGTCATGTGTCAATTAATAACAGGGTCCATGATATGTGTCTTTAGATGATTTTGTCATTGTCCAGACATCATAGAGTATACAAACCTAGATGGTATAGCCTGCTATACACCTAATATGGTATATACTTTTGCTCCTAGGCTACAAACTTGTACAGCATGTACTGTACTTAACGCTGTTCGGCAATTGTAACTCAATGGGAAGTATTTGTGTATCTAAACATATTTTTGTCATTAAAGATGAAATGTTCGACTTCTAATCAAAAGTGTAGTTTATTATATCTCAAACAAGAAGCAGTACAATTAATCAAAGTATGCATCTAAACTATTGACATAGTTTTGCCATCTTAACATTAGCTTGTTTATGTCAGCAGCGAAGAAGCCTGGCAAGCGAGTGGTGATGAAATCTCAAAAGGTGTTTTCCACAACTTGCTGGGAATAGAATATTTTTCCTTCTAAGAAGTGGTCCAAAGCTGGGAAGAAGTGATAGTCAGTTGGTGCAAGGTCTGGTGAATATGGTGGATGACAGAGAGTTTCCAAGTCCAGCTTCTGTAGTTTGAGCAGTGTTGTTTGTGCAACATGTGATTGAGCGTTGCCTTGAAATAGGATTGGCCTGTCTCTATTGACCAATCTCGGCTGCTTAATCTCAAGCGTCCTCATCATTTCATCCAACTGGTTGCAGTAGACATCTGCTGTTATCAACTGACCAGGTTTCATGAAGCTGTAGTGTATAATACCAGTGCTGGACCACCAAACAGACACCATTAGCTTTTTTTGATGAATATTTAGTTTTGGACTGTGTTTCAGCACTTCATCTTTATCCAACCATTGCACCAAATGCTTGCAATTGTCAAAAAGAATCCATTTTTCATCACACGTAACAGTACATTGTAGAAATGGTTTCCCTTTATGTCGTGACAGTAAAGAAAGGCAAGTTTGAAGACAATTTCTCTTTTGACGCTCGTTTAATTCACATGGAACCCATCTATCCAGATTTTTACCTTGCCAATTTGTTTCAAATGGTCCAATGTTGGGGAAATAGTAATGTCAAACCTTGCTGCTAATTCATGTGTAGATTGAGATGGATTCACTTCCACGACAGCTTTCAGTTCATCATTATCCACCTTGGTCTCAGGTCACCCACATGGCTCATTTTCAATATTAAAATCACCAGAATGGAACTTCTCAAACCATAGATGTACTCTGTGTTCATTATTCACATCCTTCTCAAACACTTTGTTGATATTTTGAGCTGTCTGTGCTGCATTAGTTCCAAAACAGAACTCATATTTAAAAATAACACAAATTTTTGATTTATCCATAGTTTCACAAAAATTGCTCTAAAAAAATTTGAAAGATAATCACAAGTAAAAATGTGTGTTTGAAAGACTGAGGATGTACCTTCACAATAAAAATAAAACAAGAATTATCAAAGTGAAATGTCAGAGATATAAACTGTCAAACTCAGTACTTAAGGAAAGTGGACATTTCATACTTAATAACCTAATAGAAAAGGTGCAATAAAAATAAGATATTATAATCTTACAGGACCACCATCATATATGTGATCCATCCTTGACCAAAAATAGTTAGGCAGCACATGGCTATATTTATTCTATTTCCTTTTATTAAGTTTTAAACTTTTCAATGCAGGATATGTAGAAGCAGCAAGGCAAAGAGTGTATCGTGGCAGGATCTTGAGATACCTAGCAGTTTGCCTTTTGTTAGTCACAGCTCACGTGCCACCTACGTGGCACCATTAGGAGTTGAATATAACAAACCAGAAATGACACATCACACACATGCCTGGAGGCAGATATTCCAAGAATAGTTCTTTGCTTTCTTTAAAAAAAAAAAAAAATGAATGGAGGCAACAATACTATTCTCCAGGATATTTATTTATTTTTTTAAAAAAATGTGTTAACCATGGGGCATTACATATAACTAAAAAAACCAGTCAAATGCAAAGCAGTTCAGAAGAGAGTTGCTCTGGTATTTACTACTTTTTTCACAGCAGAGCATATCTTTTCTGCAAATTAATGTTTGAAAAAAGACACAACAACAAAAAATAAGACATGAGGACCTGCAGGCGGGGCATGAAGCCGGTGAGATGTGAATAAGAAATAATCAACAACTCAGCAAGACCATTACCTATTTGTTTATTAATTTTTCCACTGTAGTAGATTGATCTGAAAATAACAGAACATCTATGAAGCATGAAGCGTTTCCTAAGCTTTCAATTAAGATGAAATAAAACCAAATGCAGGATGTGTGTACATTGTAGGAAATCTCATTAGGGCATTGGTCATCACAGTCAGGCAGGGCTTCATTACTTTGCACTGTTGCTTCCACTCACTGGGTTCCCACTCAGTTTGGGCGCCTAGTGTAAGTAATGCCACTTTTCACTTACGTGGAGTTTGTTTCCTAGGGTGTAACATACCACATTGATCTTTTAAGACATAGGGTAGCACTGTGATCCCCACTTTACAGATGAAAAAAATGAAAAGAATTAACTGCTTTTCCATAGGACTCATTGTAAAAATAAGGAATAGAACATAAAGCTCAGAAAATAATGTTAACCCCCTAAAACATTTGGTAACTCTGTGCTTGTATTTCTGTGGTTTCTTTTTGCTAGGAGTTTCAACTCAGGGAGGGGAGAGGAGAAAAGAAAATGAAAGCATTAAATGAGGGAGCAGGGAGAGAGAGCAAGTCAGAAAATGGAACAGACCGATGATGCATGTTCTGGTAGCTCCATGCCAGGGAGCATTGAGCAGAGTGTGGTGGGGTGCAGACAGAGGGAGATGGCATGGCAGCCTCACCCCTTCTTTCAGGAGCCAGACAAAGGGAAGGTCAGTAGAGTCAGTTTAATTTCTAAGGCCCAGGGACAGTTTAAAAAATTAATTCAAATTAAAGTAACCTGCAAGAAATCAAAACCAAAAATAGAATCTAAAGTCAGCCTTATGGTGGTTTTATGTTCTTAGTTTTCAAGACTTCCTATGTATTTTTTTATTGGTAAAATCTCAGTAAGATACAAAACAGGACAACTCAACTTTGGTGTCTGTTCTCTAGTGTCTGTCTTAAAAACTCATCTACTTTTCCAGTTCTCTGGAAACATGAACTGCATTTGAATCATTTGTGGATCCAATTCTTGTTAAACTTGGAGAAATTCCAATTGCAGACAACATTCTTCACTCCCTGAAAGACCACTGGAAACCCACAACCAATGAAAAAAAATACATGTAAATAGTACATATTTATAACCTGAAATGGCTCTAAATTAGCAGGGCCAGAATAAAGCCTCATAGTTCCCATATTTTTTTAAAATTTTTCTTAGTGTTAGGGAAGAGTTCTCCTAGCATCTAAAGAAAGCAATGGCTTAGAAGTGGAGTTTTGAAAATAATGGACCCTTTATCCTTAAGGCCAAAATAGAACCCTTCGTCTTCCTCAACTTCACTCTTATCTCGTTCACGAACCACAGTGGAGTTTAGTTGGAACAGCACTATTTTAGGAATCAACTAGAAGTGATGACCTGTGTTTCAGTCCTGGCTCAGCCAGGGAATAGCTGTATGATCTTGGGCAAGTCATTTAGCTTGGATTAGGACTCAGTGATATAAACGTCCTCCAATCTCTAGATCACGCTATAGAAAAAAGCAGCTCTAGCATGTGGTTTGGGCTCTACCATTTACAAGTGATTGAACTTGGGCAAGTTGCTTAGACACTCTTTGACTTAATTTTCTCAACTGTAAAACTTTACAGAACTCAGAGGAGTTTATGAGGATTAAACGAGACGAGGCTTCTGAGGAGTTTAAGATGGCACCTGGCATATAGTCAGCACTCAATGACTTTTTGCCATTACTGATATGATGATGCTTCATCGTCTCCAATAGTAGTAATTTCCTCTGTGCCAGGCGGGTGTCTTTAGCCAGCCGCTTTACTAACAGACTGATTGGATAAGTAATGATTTGGAATAATCAGCACTGGAGGCAGGTTTGGGAAGGAGAGTCTGGCTGATTGCTGTTATGTTATTTTTCTTTCTTTTATGACCCATAACCAGTACTTACTGGAGCAATATATATTCACAAATTGCAGTCCCAGAGAGTTGGAAGGAAAGTTGCTATTTAAAGGCTGCTCACAGTGTCTTGATTGGCATTTTGTGGTTACTACACAGAAATCAACTGTTGGATAAAGGTTGATTTAACTGCCGTGTCTCAGAACTATACCAGGTTCTACTGGGCATAGCCCAGAGCCAAATAAATAAATGAAAAAATAAGATATTTTCACCTTGAAAGTGCTTAAGGTTTAGTCAAGTATACCAAAGTCATCCACAACTGAAATAATGATGTCTCATTAAAACAATATATATTTGTTCATGTGATATTGTTGAGCCAATCATATATGTGAGGGGATATTCTAGGAAGGGAAGTTTCAGTGAAGTGTGATTTTTTTTCAGGGAGTCATTTTGTTTCATACAGATTGTGGGCAAGTACTTGAATGAAGCTTGGAATTTGTAGAGCAGATAGAAAGGATGGAGAGTTATAAGAAAATAGGAAGGAATAAAGGGGAAAAAAAAAAGTTCAAGTTCAAAGGCAGAATTTGCAGCACCTAGAGAGGGTGCTGTGGAGAAAGAAGGCCTTTACTGGGTAAGAGACAGGGAGGCATAATGTCTGTTAGGTAAGGAGGAACTCATGGGTTGCATATTTCATAGCTTTTGTTTTAATCCATAACGTATTAGTGAGACAGTATAGGGTTTTGTATAAGGAACAAATGTACTGAGATAAGTGGAGCATCCAACTAAACAATATGAAATTGGTGATAATTGACCCTTTTTGATTAAAGGTATAGCAATTTCATGTGGTTCAATATAATATCTTAAAAATCGATCTGTCAGTTTGATAAGAGGCAGGGAGATTAGCTTGGGAGCTAATTGTATTATCCAGAGGTGAAATCTCACGGCCTTTGATAAAGGTGGATGCTTTGGACAAAGAGAGAAGAGTGAATTTTCTGACATATTTTTGCTTTTGTTGAATTTTCTTAGACCCTCTATTTCTATTTCTTTTCTTTTCCTTTTTTTGGTCTTACTCTTGAGAAAGCAAAGTATTTGTTTTCTCATATCCTTTTTGGTCCAATTAATTATGATGTTCTGATCTTTCTTAGCTGCTTGACCTGTAGGCCCTCTATGGAATATCACAAGGACCCTTCTTAGAGGAGCAGCAGAGATAAGCTTAGTCCTTTAGTCTAGGATTGTTATGATAGATTTGATAGGTGAAGTGTAAAATGCAGGGATAAGCACAGCTATTGAGAACAAATGTCCATTCTCTCTAACAAAGATCTCCATTGGATTTGGAAAAATGCTGTAGGTCTAAGAAACCTTATAGGGATATTCTTGGTTTTAAACATATTAGAAAGAGAAAATCCTGGTTTTTATTTAAGAGAGTTTATGAGGCCACATCCTTGAAATAGTCAAATTTATGAATTACTTAAGGATTTATGTATAATTTAATGAAATGGAAATATACAGGCTGAGTGCCATGGCTCATGCCTATAATGCCAGCACTTTGGGAGGCCAAGGTGGGAGGATTGCTTGAGGCCAGAAGTTTGAGACCTGCCTGGGCAACATAGCAAGACCCCATCTCTACACAAAAAAATTAAAAAAATTATCTGGGCATGGTGGCACCCACCTGTAGTCCCAGCTACTTGGGAGGCTGAGACAGGAGGATTGCTTGAGCCCAGAAGTTTGAGGTTGCAGTGAGCTACAATGACATCACTGCACTCTAGCCTAGGCAATATAGTGAGACCCTGTCTTAAGAAAATAAGTAAATAAATAAATAAATAAATTTAAAAAATGGGAATATATAGCCATTTAAGTGTTTGCAACTTTTAAAAATGATTTGGAGCTTTTTTGGGGGATTGGGACATACTGAACTTCTTTGAACCATTTTAACTGACTTGTATTAATAATTCTGAGGTATAGATATACAACATACAGCATGGAGACATTAGACCTATACCTCAATTGATATATATCCGTTGAAGTGAAATGATTTAAAGTTACACCAAAAAATAATACCATCCATGTTTGCAGAGTTGGGATGACAGAATATTTATGATTTAAGGTATTTACTTTTTAGTTATATATTGTACTATGTGTTAAAGATTTGGGCCTATTGACTGAAAGTCATCAATCTAATGATAAATTCATCATGAAGAGCAGGAGCTGTTCCTTAGGGTTATCACAGAGATTTAGGATGGGGCTGGACCTCACCTCCCCCAAAGCCTGTAGTCACCTGCAAAATCTGCTCTGGATCCTGATATTGTTATCTATTCAGGTTTGATTTTCTTGTTCAAGGTTCACTGTATGTCTGGAGCAGGGGTGGGGCAAAATCAGGTAAAGATAAGGCAGGAATTAGATACCTAACATTTATCTCTGTCTCCTATCATGCACCCTTTAGAACCATGGTCAGATAAGAGTGTGGGAATCTGCTTGCTCTCTTCTCTCCTTTAGCCTAACTGTAGAACTGACATTCTTTCCTCCCATGGAAAATATGGATTTCCTGTATTTGTTCTGGTCAGTAGCTCTAAAGACAACACAACACTGGGTGTTGAGTGTCAGAACAATTATCCTTGATGATCCACCTGCTAAAGTAGGTGAATGAAAGGAACATCCTATTGTGTGTGTACGTGTGTGCACACACATATGGCAGGCACATGTATTGATGTTTCCTCTCTCTCCCCATCTTAAATTATAGAAAATAGCGAGGTAATGAAGTAGAAATGAAGGGACTTCTTTTTCTGATAATATAGGATCATCCATTAGGGAGACTTATGGCCTTCCTGGACCAAAGTAAGTTCCAAAGCTCTGCCTGGCTCTGATGGTGTGTTTGGGAGGATATATGCATAACTCTCTCTTTTTTGCTGACACATTAAACATTGAGTGGTTCTTCAGAGGCTGAGTGAAATGGCCTGGAGCTACTTAGCGGTTTAGGAATATGGACAGTTGCATTCATAGCCAGAAACATGAAGAACAAAACTAAACAATACTTTTCACTTTACATTTCCCTTACACATCTTAGCATTAGATTATTGTTTGCTAAATGGTCATGTTTATTAGTTTTGTTTCACCATCATGACTAGAGTCTCCTGGAAGTCAAATTCCTAGCGGATATTTTGTTATCCTTTACAGTGCGTTGTACAGAGATTAAATAAACATTGACATTCCACAACAGTGGAACAATAGGAAAAGAAAGAAAAAATGTGAAGAAGATACAAGAAATTGGAGGCAAAGGAGATTGTGTACATAGGTAGAGAAAGACAATCTGGGGGAATGAGCCAGGAAAGAAGAAAGATGTGACCAAGTTGTTGGGGTTGGTTGTCCCTGTAGAACAATATTTACTAAGAGATGTTTTCCTTTAGCTCCTCTTTTTCTTTTTTTTTTTGGTTTCCTATCCACCTCCTTGTCCTCCTTCCTTTCTCTTTTACTCTATGCATAGCCTCAAAAGAGAGTGTAACAATGGACAACTCAACAGGCTGGCTATACAAGTTACAGTGATGACTTGACTGACTTAGGCTCATTATGGACCAACAGGGATGGTGTCTGAGGTGTCTGCAGTCCTCAGGGAGACCAGAGGGCAGCAGCAGTGTGCAGCACTCAAAACCCAAACTCAGGCCTCAACCACATATCCCACTGGGTCTGTCTGACTTAATACACCTCTCTCTCTTGCGTTACCTGCTCTAACATTTTGTTCTTCCCTGAGAGCCCTTGAGGATGATGGAAAGAGTAAAGAAATACGTCTGGAGTACTAAAGAAACTCCTAATAAGATTAGTAAGCTTTTTTCTCCCCAATCCCAAGAAAGGATGCCATTTTTCTTTCTACTACTTTTATTTCTTTTTTTTTTTTTTTCAGTCTCCCGCTTCCATGATGATTGATGTTAAGTCATTATTTACTGAATGTAAACATCCTGTCTCCCCTCAACTCTTTCCAAAGGGAAACACAGAGCCCAGGTCTATGAAGTAACCCCACGTGTGGCAGTTAGATTTGGTGAGAAACAGAATACTCTACTCTTTCCGTGTTACAAAGAATAAATAGAAAGTTGTATAGTTCAGGAAATAAACAGTGAGGCTGAGTCAAGGTCATCTCAGCAGAGATGATTCAGGTCAGTTTGACTCTCCCTGTCCTTTCCTTTAAATCCCACTTTTTGTTTTTATTCTCCTCTCACCCGACTGTTGCCTCTTGGGTCCCTTTAATTTCTTTTAGTATGTCCCCTCTTTTTTTAATTTTCTCAAACTTACTCTTGTCCATTCTTCTTTCTATTTTACTGCAGTTCTATTTCTTTCCCTTTTTCTCTGTCTCTTCCTTGTCTGCTTCCTGTGAGATTTATGCAGCTTGTCTCCGTTGGTTCTCTGTTCCATTAAGACAAATATACTAGGGAGCAGGTGGGGGAATTGGGGGAGGGACTCTAGCTTACCTTGTAACTAGCTTAACCCACTGTGAGGGGATATGATGAATTCTGGTCTTTTCTTATTCCTGAATAGCACCCTAACAGCTTCATCACCACCACAAGCAGGAAGATGCTGCTTGCTTTTAAATCAGCAGGGCCTGGCTAAAAGCCTAGAGATTCAATAAAAGTCTTAATTGTGCTGGCCTTCTCCACATCTCCTCACCTCCCATACTTGTGACTTTTGTGACACAGAAGTTAATCGTACTCATCAGAATACAACATCTCTAATAGACTTTTTCCAGTCTACTTGGATTGTGGTGCCCTGCTCGTGATAGTGGGTGTCAAAGAGATTTCAGGGTTGCCCTGCCTCATGCATGATGCAGTCCCATAACAGGGACCTTGGCTGGAGAAGGTATGCAAGGCAGTCTTTCCATTGTAAGAGTCATGCTTACATTTTAGTATTATTTTGAATCTAGCTGAGAAGACGAGACACGTTGCTCTTGTTCTGAGAAAAGACACATGAACCATTCAGATCCCTGCACCTGTCACCTCCACTTTCCTTTCTCTTGCTCTCCCTGTTTCTGTCATGGCCATTCTGTCTGTCCCCTTTGGTCTCTTTCCTTCTTTCCTTTTCTTTTCTCTCTCTCCTAATCCCATCATTAACTCAAGGCTCTGAAACTATTTTTCTATCAGATTGTGAAAGAGCTTAATGGATGAGCTAAAGTTGCCCCAATTCTTAATCCTTTGACCTGTTATCAAACTCTTTATTAGCAGAGAAAGAGCCATTTCTTAAAAATTTGACTGGGAACACCTGCTCCCCAGGATGCTGTAGGGTCTGTTTTCAGTGGCTTGAGGACAGTCCTACAAAGACACTGTGGAGAGCTAGACTGATAAACCCAAGCAGCTGTGAAAAATCCTTTAGTCTCTAGAAAGGTGAGAATGGCTTGGAGTTACGGATGGACAGCAAATGGCTGGCGGCATAAGGGGAAGCAATGAAGAGCTACAAGGCAGAAGACTGTTACTGAAATAAATGACTCTGGAGAAAGGACAAGGGAAAATAGATAGGAGGAGAGTGGAGAGAAGAATAGCTGAATCCTAAACAAGGGCACACCTCGAGTTATTTCCATGGGATCCTCTGATCTGACACCGCATGCTTCCTACCACTTCCTCTCGTGCACCGGGCAGCCCCTCCTCACCACCCCATCTCAGTGTTCATTCTCATACACATTTCATATAACCAAATCCCCTGTTGCTGCTAATGACACCACCATTTCACTTGGAATTTATTTGGATTTGAAGTCCTTTTTCATTAACTTTCTATGCTTAAATCTAGAGAGTGACCCATTCTTATTAAAGTATCTCTGCACAATTCAAGTAACTCCCCCCAATGTATTAGCCAGCCCCTAATTTAATCTCCTTATTCATGTCCTAGCAGTAATGCTGGGATTGTTGCTGACATCAGCTCTCCCTGCCAAGGACACATTAAACATGCTCTGGAAAATAGACATACAAAGCTGCTTAACAAACACTATGAAAATGAGGTTTCCATCATATTTCCACAGAAGTCAGCCCTCACCACCTCACCAAACCTAATGCCCCAGTTACCGCCATTTCTCCCCCATCCTCTCTCTTTTCAGGGCCCAGGTTTCTCCATGAATGATTTTCTCTCAGGTCCTTCATTATCTTCCACCATGACCTCCTCTCTCACACTCAGTGTCTTCCCCATCTTTCTGTGCAAGACCACACGCAAAGGCAGAGAGAGCAAATTGACCCAAATCTCCTACAGGGCAGACAGTAATAGCTCGCTGGACAGGACAGGACAGGAGTGGGAGCCCGCAGGTGAGGAGAGCGAGAGCCTTGGTTCTGGAGCTGTGGATTTCTCTGTGAGCAGAGGAGTGCAGACTGCAGAGCAGAAAAGAATCAAGCAGAAACGAAGTTTCTTTGTGTGTGATTTGTTTTTTCACTCAATTCTAGCTAAGGATCTTGATCCTGAGCACACCTCTTCCTTCTCATTTTTCTTCCTTTTTTCTTTATTTTTTGTCCCCATTTTCTCTCAGTATCCATTTTACTAAGCAAAAAGGTGAATCTAAACCATAAAATCTAAAATCCCCGATGGGTGCCTTTCATAGTCTCTTTTATCTTTTTTTTTTTCTCTGAATAAGGCACTAGATGATTTTATACTTGGTAGGCACTAATCAAGTAGTTCTAAATAAATACATTAAATAACAACCAACAATGATTTAGAATGAATTATATATTTAGAAGTAGGTAAAGAGAGTTTTACACTGGTTGGATACCAAAGTTAGCACATACTGAAAACAGCAACAACAGCAGCAGAAGGATAATTATATATCACAACTATGAGAAAACTAGAGGTCACCAGGAGCTAGTGTAGAAGAGTATTGCTTGTTTGGTTTTCCTTGCTTTCTCCTTGACTTGATCTCTAGATCTGTTTGTTTAGACAATGTGATTTTGAGGAACGAGCCAAGAATTCAGAGGGCAGTTTTAGTTCAAAACTGATTCTCCCGCTTAGTAAGTGATCATTTTTAGATAAACAAATAAATACCTCTTAGAATTTGTTTCTTCATTTGTAAAATTATAATAATACCATTACATAGGATGGTATTATTGCCACTACTAATTGAAGAATTATTTCTTATGATCTCCTATATTTCCCACTAAAATGTTTCCAGTAGAACATCAGCTGAGATGATGACATGTATATTTGAATGACCTTATGAGTATTTTGTATTAATCCATAATTGGAGAAGCTTCTGTTTTCTCCATATATAGATTGACCCACTTGAATTTACTCTCGTTACTGGTAATAGAAGGGTCTCCTTGTATACAGAAAAATTGATTTTAGGCCTTTGCACCAAAAATACAAGGGGGATTGCTACAGTAAGAGCTTACTTGGAGAAGTTTCCTTGTGAAAATTTCCTTAATAATTTTGCTCTTGTCATTTTTCTTTAATGAAAATTGACTTAGCCAATCAGGAATTCCATTTGCTCTTAAGACCTGCCTCTGTTCACTTTTATTTTTTGTTCCTTTCTTGCGGTGTTGTCCAATGCACTTGGAACCAATAAATCTTGATGTGGTTTGTGCCTCAAACAATGATGCAAACTGAGCCACATAAACAAAATTCAGGTTTTCTCTGCTGAGATGAGAGCTTGCAAGTTGCCAGATCCTAGTAGAGCACACTTTGTGGAGGCCATCCCAGTCACTTTCCAGAGAACTGGAGAAAACTCTGGGGCTCTTCATCAGGGCAGATGGCAGAGTTACTCTTCATACATGTTACATTACAGTATGGACTGGGATTTGGGGAAACATCACTACATAATTGATAAATTAGTTTTTTACCATTTTGTTAACGTTAAATAAATCCCATACTCTCTTTTGAGAGAGAAGTGGTTTGAGTCATTACTTTCATTTTGGATAGCCAACAAAAATGGCCCATGTAGTCTGGCTGAGATTTCATTTTATGACACCTGTAAACTAGGGAAGAAACTTAGTGAGTGACTTTTCATTCAAGAATAATAAAAAGCTAGGTCACTAGATGATCCTACTAATTGAACTGATACCAGGATAGCCCTCAATTACTGTGCATGTATAATTCTCATTAACCAAATGTTATTACGTTCTATTAAGATATGTTAAAACCATTGGATCTGTAAGGATAATATAAAACTCTAGGAGTTTACAGGACCCATCTAACTGAAATATCTCAAGCAATTTTTACTATGCTGGGAAAAAAAAAGAAAAGAAAACAACAGAGCCTGAGATAGGTTATGGAGAGCCTTGCTAAGGGATAATTTTAAAGCTTCAGCAAAACAAAAGTATGAAAAAAGAAGCCCAGTAGAGTGTTTAAAGGCAGGAGTTGGAAAAGCAGAACATTTTCTAAATTAAAAATGGTATAAACTTAGTTTTCTATTTCAAAGAGAATGAGCAGAGAATAAAAGGACAAGAAGAAGAGAAGCAAAGGGAAGAAGAGAAGAGAAGAAAGGAGAGATAAAATAGAAAGTTTAAAAACATATTGGAAGACTAGATCTCATATTTGAACAAATAATCAAGGAAATGTTTAGGGACAAAGATGTCTAGCATTTCATTTAAGAGGTTTTATTTTTTTGGACATTTAGATATAAATTCCACTGCCTTCTCAAGTTATGAAACAAATACTGTGTGTGAGTTGTTTTTTGTTTACTTTTATATAAATTAAGAGTAAATTCTGCTTCTGAGCTCCCTATATGATTTAACATAGTGTGGGACAAAAATATCTGCTGCCGGACAATGAGTTGGTGGAGAAACTAAATGAATTCAATAAAGGCAGAACATTGGGGCTAGGTGTGACTATAAAATCAGGAGCTCTCAGAATTTACAGATTTTCAGGGAGGTCATTGGACTGTCCGTTGGAAGGAGGTTTCTAGACAATTATTTCTATTATAATGAACAAAGCAATACCAGTTAATATCTGGAGAACAAAACCATAAGGGTGTCAAGATATACAATAGAGAACACTTGGTCAATAGGAGACACCTCTCATATGATGACTAATAGTTAAGAATTCAGAGAAGTTGGCTGCTAATCTGTGCCATCACCTTGGGATTTAAGATTGGGCCTCTCGTAGCATCTTGGATAATGTTTAAAATAAAACAGTCTATGAATAAATTATCTGTTGGAAGGAACAGAAACCTGTACTCCACAAGTAGAACATTTTTTATGTCTCAGGGCTCCGTACTCCTTTGTTTCCTTTGTGTTTAGTGAAATTTATTGGAAAATGATAAACTATCTTATTTATGTCAAGTGCAATCATAAAAGTGGGATAACACTCGTAATTTGACCAGAGCTGTCAAAGTAAAGCTGCAAACTCGGATGGATAGTGAAAGCAAGGGGAACTGGGTAGAATATGTAAGGACAGAGAAAGAGTGTGGTGGGGAAGGAAGAGAAGAAGTAGGAGGAAAAGGAAAAGAAAAAAGAACGAGGAGGAGGAGGAGGAAGAGGAGAAGAAGTAAGGTAGGGGAGTTAGGAGAAAAGAAAGGGAAGGGGAGGAGAGGAAACTCAGTGTGGGGTGGGAGGGTGAGAAGAGAATTAGAGCCCTGTGGCTAAGCAAACCAGTCTTCCACCCCATCCTCGCTTAGTTTCTTCAAATCTTAGAGTAGATCTTATCATATCCCCACTCCTACCATTTGCACCATGCCATACCTACTAGATTTAGAAAAGTGATCAAATGTCAAGTTCTAGACATTTTTTAAAATATCTTTTAAAATATTATTTTTTAATTAAAATTTCAAATACCAAAGATTTTTCAGGATCTTTCAATTATTCACTCTTGGAATGAAGTAGAACTTTGTAGATCATCCCAAATTATTATTCCAAAAACACAGCACTTAGGATGACTTCATGTTTAAAAGCCTGCTGGGGAAAATTTCCATCACACTTGTTTTTTTCAACTGTTATTTATTTTTTATCAAATAATTAGTTTTGTGCAAATTGTTGTGAGTTGTTGATTAACACTATGCTTGAAATTTTGATTACTTATAAGTTTTGACTGGGCATATTATTACTGATATAGCAAAAAGTTAAAAAACAAGATGGAATAAAAGGTAAACAATATGAAAACCACGTATGGGAAGAAATGTGATGAAAGATAATAATTAATACTAAGATTTTACTAGGAGGCAATACTGAAGGCAGGAATAAAGGAAGTAAATTAGGGCAGGCTTGATGTTGAAGTTGTGTGGCTGGCTTTCCTCCATAGTTGCAGAGATTCTCTTATTTAATTGATGAGAAAGGATGCAAGTTAACATACATTGGAGTGGAAAGGGGGATACCATAATGCTTTTAATAGTTATGGTCCCCAAAGGTCTTAATCTGATCCTGACCACAGGATCTGTATAAATTCAGTAAAGCCAAATATTACCCTTTAAAAACCTATGAAAAGACCTTACAATTTCACAATGTGTATCATAGGTCTGGTTTAATCTGAATAAGTTATAATCAGAATAAGAATGGCATCTACATTATAATGACAAAGAAACACCATTTGTATTAAGATGCATGTATGGAATATGATTTGACCTGCCTGAAAATTAAATCTTTGATACATCAACGTAGTTTGTGAATTTCAAGTAGATTCACCATTCATAGTCTAAAATGTTCTTTCAAATACAATGATATTAGAAAATTGTTAGTTTGTTTCCTTTCTCATTATGGAGATAATGGTACTCTGGTGCTCTGCTATCATTTTGTGGATTTAAGAACACTCCAAATACTTTTTCTCACCCTTTCCAGGAATGGTGAGTCTGAGGTTCAAATAGTCAGCCATGAGAGAGGGCAACATACCTGTAGCCCTGGATCTATAGTTGTCTGTCCTTCCACATATCAAATCACTAACACGTTATTATATATGTCATATCAATTATCAAGATATACTTACACAACCCCAAATAACAAGAATAAAATTAATTACCCTTGGAAGCAATCATAGAAAAGAAAAAAATGCTTACATGCAATATATTTGCACTTTTTTCCTGCCTACTCTCTATTCTTTAAGACTGGAATTCAGCCAGTTAACTAGAGTTCTCACTGAATTTTATTTCAAAATTGAAGACTTGAGGTTGTTAAAGCTGCCTTTACTTTGAACTTCACACACCGTCTGTTGGATTTTGGAGAGGCAAAAGAATCATTATTGAAGGTACTTAGGAAGTTTCTGCTAATTAAGATCTGTTCCCCTCAACCAAACAACTGGCTATACATAATACAAGAATAAATGTTTTCCCTGATCCTACCTGTTTTGTTATGCATTAATTTAAATGAGTAGAAGATGACATTTGACTGGCACCTTATTCTGGAACTGTTGTATGCCATGTAAAGAAAGGAAACTAAAAATATATAAGATACAACATTTAACTTATTTTGTTTGCTATAGTCTTTTTAGCTCCTTTTTTATGTAGGAATGTATAATAAAGATACATCTAAGATTTGAATTAATGACCTCATTTTTCATAAATATAACAGAAAACACACCACATTTTTAATAGATGACTATTTCAACCACTGCTTAAACAATTATATAACACATTTTTTTAAAAAAGAATACGTTTATACTTAATGTTTTCATATAACTTAAATATTTGTTTACTAAAAACTTTAATTTTTCTTAAATGCAAGAGACACCTGAATGATATACATATGTAGAAGTGCTTTGACATCTACCACTGAGTTATTGAAATATCCATTTCAAAACCCGTCTTACCACAATCAATCAAGTCTTTCAACATTGCACAGAGAAAATAAATATCTCAAACTGGCTATTCAAGTGCTCTTAAAGCTTAAAGAGCCTTAGATAGGATTACCATCAAAGAATGAAACAATGTATTAAAATTTTGAAAACTGCATTACAGAAGAGTAATCTTTCCATTTAGATAACAAATTATATTAACACATATTCACTATAGTGTAGCCACCGCCACCTCCCACCCCCACACGCCACAGTTCATCCAGAGAATGAATTATAGCTGAAAGAAAGCATCACAAAAGAATGGTGGAGCGTATTGCACATGCCCACCCATTACTGATGGGTAGATGGATTCTCAGACTTGGGGTAAGTGGGTAAGTGATGAGGGTGCCACAGGGCAAGGGAGACCAGGGAAAAGGAGGCAGACAGAAGAAGCTTTCAGTGCCCTTGTAGCCTTGAACTCACAGAATCCTGTTGACAGGCAGAGGAGAGTGACCAGTAGCTTGGACAACAATGAAAACATCTTCTATAAGGCTACTATCTTGTGACACCTGGTCTCACTTTAAATCTACACTTACATAGCACAAGAGTAACAACAGATTTCTAGGATGCTTTCCATACTGACACACTTCAATGCTGAGACTCAGAAGATAAATGTCAGCCCTGAAGGCAATTACTTTAGACAATTCTAAGAGGCTGAGTAGAAGCTACGAACACACTGGTGACAGTGCTATGAATAAGAGACAGATGCCTTTGTCTCAGGCCTCCTTCTTGCCCTGACCTTCGTTAACAAAGGTGTAAGATTGTTTTTTCTTTCCGTAGCTTTGTCCTATACTTCCTGCCCCAAAAGCAAGTGATCTCCTCTCTGAGCTTTATCTCATTTAGTTGACTTCCTCCTGCACACATCCAAAGCTGGATTCATGATCTTTATTCCCAAATTTGGGTCTGCCCAAACATTCTTTCTTACAGGAAAAGGAAGCATCATACATCCACTTCAAGCTATATATCTGGGAACTAACCTTGAAATTTTCCTTTTTCCATCCCTCCTCCCACTCCACCAACTCATTCATTACAAAATCTGGCCAATTTTTCTTCTAAGACAATCTCCTAAATCCCATTTACATGTCTACATTTCCTGCCTTATTAATGCAATGGTCGTGCGTTCTTTGTTCACTCTTGCCAACTTCAATCTGCTTTGACATTGCACCCAGAGTAATTCTTCTAATACACATTAGGCATGTTTTTGCTGAAAGGGTAGGGTTAATTTTTCCAAGAGAGATTCCCGGAGCCTTCTATAAAGCTCCATAGAAACTGGCTCAGACCGAGTTTAAGGTGATTAATCCTAGCCACTCACAATCACAAGGCTTGAGTTCCACACCCTTCTCATGACAAAGGAGGGGCTTATGCTTCCCCAGTAGGAACACTTGATGTGGAGAATTCTACTCCTTACCTGCTACATCATCTACTTGTGCACCTTAGTGCTAAGTCATAGGAGCGGCTGGTACTACTCACAACCACATATGCTGGATAGGGTTAGAGCTAAGTTTCTGCCTATAATATTTCTGTTGTTTTCCTGTTCCTGGTTACACAATGTTCCCCTAATCATGTAACTTCAAAGCCCCACAGATCAAAGGTAGGAATTTCTCCTGAAATCTGGTAGCTGGTCTTACTAAACCTCTGTGGGCTGTTCCAGAATACAAATGCACCCACTACTGATTTTGTCTCTGTTGGTTAAACTTTGGGTTAGGCTTTAACCTCAAAAATGCTGCTCCATCAGGTTTGGTGTCCTTTTTCACATGGCAGCTACTCAGCTTAAAATTCTTCCATTGCACCACATCACTCTTAAGATAAGCATTCACATCATTACCATGGTCTGCAAGGCCTGGCGTGTCCTGGCTCCTGCCTCCTCTCTCGGGTTCGCTCTGCACCACTTGTTCACTCTGTTTTAACTAACTGGCCTTCTTTTATTTTTCAAAAATGCAACATCTTTCTTTCTGCCTCAGGGCTTTAACCTGCTGTTCCCCATGCTGGAACATTCTCTGCCACTCAGCCTTCTGATCTGAAATCAGAAGTCACTTCCCCAGGAAGCCCTCCCAGTTCTTCCAGACTAGCCTAGACATCCCTTTATACATATATTGTTTAGCAAGAAAACCCAAACCAAACAAACAAACAAATAAAAACATGAGTCTTTTCTAATTGTTATTCTTACTTTGAAATTGAATCCTAATGGTAAAGGTTCATGACATTAACTAATAGTTGCAGAAAAATGTGTTTATAGCAATAGAAGTGCTTTCAACATACACATTCACTCCAGAAAACGTCAGTTTATTTTCTTTATGTCAATCCTTGCTCCTATCAGTAAGATGTTATGCTCTTCTCCCATAGTATCTGATATTTATCTCTCACAACACTTACCATAGGTACAAAACTTATATATGATAATTTTAGAAATTTAGAAAAAAGAATAAAAAGAATAACATCTACAATTCTGTCACTCAGTCATCTAGCTAGCTTTTTTTTTTTTTTTGCATTTACTAAAACACAGTTTCATAATCACAAAAAATATTTGTTAGTTCCTCACTGGCAACATGAGGCAAGAAAAAAAATGGAAGAAGCAAGAGGCTAGGACTGTGGCCCCAGGTGATAAACATGACAGAAGGTGTGCTAGAGAGCAAAAAGAGAGAGCAGAAGAACATAAATTCTTTGTTTGGTCATTAAGACAGAAGACAGTACCCTGAGATATTAAGTGAATTTTGTTTTTCAATTTTTAAGGAAGACGTTAGGGAGATTCTCATTTGCTAAATGTCTTTGGAAACAGGCAAGAGAAACAGATGAGAATTGTTAGATCAAATAGTGGTTAATGTACAAGATGTTCTACACCTAATAGATAAACAAGACGTGGAAAAATCACCAGGACCAGATGGCAGTTCTTATGTCCTTTCATATGTGGTATTTTCCTCTTCAAAATAAAAGATAAAGCACAAAAATGTGTCTGGTTTTAGTCTAACTGCGAGTAGCTGGGGAAAGAATAAATAAGTTAGTTTCTATGGCTTCCATCTTGCACCACTATTGCATTTAGAAATAAAGATCCAATAGATGTGTCACCTCATATCAAAATCTTCTGTAACTTTCATAACAATAAAATTTAGTCTGAAAATAACATAAAGTATTCCCATACAGAACTGGCACCTAATCATATAATAATCTAAAAAAGTAAATATTTTGCAGTACATCTGCAATTAGATACAATGCCACTTTACAATATAAACATATACAGTAGATTTGTATTTTTCTTGATCTTTTAATATGCGATTATTCAATTCTAGTTCTGTTATTTCCAGCCAGAAGGGATCTAGACAGCTGGTTGAGTGAGGCGTTCCAAATACTCTGAGAGACAGGCAAGAGATTCATTTACTCTTTGCTTATGGGGATATATTAATGAATCTTCAATCTTGCCCTCACTGTCCCCCATGGCCATAAGCATTTGTAGAAAAATCAGGTTTACATAGCAGAAAGGCTCCTGTCAATAGTATTAAACCTGCTGTTATTTATCTTCCTAGTCTTGGCATATTGAAGGGAGGGGCAAAGAAGACAAAATATAATGTTATCCTTGCTTAACAATGAAATATAGGATTCTCTTTTAGTTTTAGAATTTCAGAAGTTCCTATGTTGCATTCTGTCCCATTGTTCTGTGAACAGTACCCCCCTGGAGCTGTGCGATGCAGAAACTCTAGAGAGAAGGGGCTTCCTGGGCATGGTCTTCAACATTCTATATTTATCAAGAGCCAAGAAGAGAAAACAGATGTGGTCAAGAGTCCAGTTGTCTCTTCTTTTCTCTTTTGTCTTTGACCTGAGGAAAGGATATACTGAACTAGGGGTATGTATCTGATGTGAACTAAGAGTAGTAGGAAAGAAAATCCAAGCTAAAAATCAATAAAATCCCACCCTATCCTAACTACTGTTAGTATAATTTCACTATTCTAAATTCTTTCCTTGAGAGGAGCATGCATTCCAATTACTATCAAATGAAGTTACAGTGTTAGAACACCTCCCTCTTGACAATGGAAAGGCCTGGCTGCCTGATGGCTGTTGTTGGGGAGGTGGTTAAACTGCTAATGTTGGGATGGGAGACAATAGTAGAAAGACGTGGAAAGAATGAATGTGCATAGTTACTTCACACTGTAACTATGGCCAATCCTCCGAAGACACAGTGACCAGACTATATTCACACAGTTTAATTTCTGCAAGTTCCCTGTGTCCCTTCGTCTGTATTCCCTTTGCCACTGCAGACTCTTTTGCTGTCCTTTTTGGATTAGTGCAGAAACCTCTCGTTTCTCAAATCCCCTTCCACAAGGTTGTGTTTGTTATTTTCCTAAAATGCAGGTTAGCTGGTTATTACCACCATCAAATACCTCTATGCCTCCGTTCTGTTTATGGAAGCAAGTGAGAGTTACCTCGCCGTTGCAGTCAAGACTTCCAGGAGTTGGTCTCCCTCTATCCCGACTCCTCCCACAACTCTCCATGAGTGCCATGTTTCAAGTACACTGGGTCATTTACCATTCTCCAAATGCCTGCTATGCACATTGAAAATACTGGCCATGATCATGCCAATCCTTCATTTTGGAATTCCCTTCTTTTTCTATCAAGTAGCCAAGGGATCCCTCCATGCCTCTATACATCTCTGAAGCCTTCCTCATGTCAACAGCTGGAATTAAGTGCTCCTTGCATGCTTCTTTAGCACCCCACCATTTACGTCTGGGTTGCAGTGCTTTTTTTCATTCTTCATTGTACTATTGTTTGTTATTGTACGTGAATCTATGTAACTAAATTTCAAGTTCCTTGGGATAATGTCCTTATACTTCTCAGAATATCTGCAATGTTTTCCATGTAATTACAGTGGTTCCCAACATTGTTGACACCAGGGACTGGTTTTATGGAAGACAATTTTTCCACGGCTGGGGGTTGCGGGGAGGTGGAGCTCAGGTGGTGATGAGAGTGATGGGGAGGAGCTGTAAACACAGAGGAAGCTTCACTCACCACCTCTCACCTTCCTTGGCTCCTAAGTTTCAGGGAAGACAATTTTTCCATGGAAGGGAGATGTGGTCGGGGGCGGGGGGACCACAGATGTAATAGGCTTATAGAATAGTAGCTGAAAAAACAGCTGATTAATTAGCAAGAGTAAGTTTATGTGAAAGTTCATTACTCAAAAACTAAATGTAAAAGGACATAAGGATGGTATATCTTTATGGATGTGAAATTTCCTCTCAACTGGGATCATTCACATTTAATATGGGATAAACAACTTACGTGAAAGTCTTTCTAAGGTGAACATTCAGGCTTTTACCAAAGAGGAGGGATTATTAGGGCTATGGGAGGCTTTCCAGTGTGCACACTGTCACGCCACATGAGCAATCTCCTGCGTACGTCAGCAGTAGGAAGTGCAGAGGTTTAGAACATGGTCTTTGGAGCCTAATCTGAAATATCTTTTGTAACAACCTGGATGGAATTGGAGACCATTATCCTAAATGAAATATCTCAGGAACAGAAAAACAAACATCACATATTCTCACTAATAAGTGGGAGCTAAATGATGGGTACATATGATCATAAAGTGTTGTAAAGGACATTGGAAACTAAGAAGCGGGAAGGGTGGGAAGGGTGAGGGATAAAAACTTAACCATCAGGTACAACATACACTATTCTGGTCATGGGCACACTAAAATCCCTGACTTCAGCATTATACAATTCATCCATGTAACAAAAACATGTGTACCCCCTTTGTATTTTGAAATTTGAAAAATATTAAAAACAAATCTTGATGCCATACCTTACTATTAATAGCTTTGTGACCTTGGGAAAGTTGCTCAACCTCTCCAGTCTGTGCCGGTAATAATACTTAACCTCTAGGAACTATGGTAGAATTATAGATGGGCAAATTGCTTTGTGTGGGGCTTGACACAGAATAATGGTTACCATTACTGAATAGCTAGTATTTTTTTTTCAGTCTGAGAATAACCATGCTAATCTAAGTAAACCTTTGAGGCCCTTAAATTTTGACTACATCTTCATTTAAAAGTATAATGACTTGAGGCCTATGATTTTACTTTATCTGTGGTTGCTTTGACCTAAACATTTTTAAAGAAAATGAACCCATCAACTCTACATGTGAATGTAGAACAGAAATACTAGTGCATAAGAAACAATGGATTCAAGTCTGAATAGTCAAGAGATTTAGAGGAAATATATGAAAAAATACCCAACTATTAAAACTAGACTTTTGAAGTAAAACAATAGGAAGATAATTTGACTGTCTCACCAACCATGGCAGAGAATAAAGAATAGAATTGTGCTGATTGGGCTATGAGAGTTGTCAATTTCCTTTGCCCCTGGGTCATTTCCAAAAATCCACGTCAATAAGCACTTATTGAGCACCTGGTCTGTGTTCAGAACTGTGGGCACAAAAAAAAGGAGAAAGGCATTCTTTCTGGCTGAACCCTAAAACCTATTAGAAACATATCTTTGAGTAAAAAAGTACCTGTTTTTCAATAGTTATTTTTATTCACAATTCACAATGCTTTAAAAAGAAAACTTCCTCTCCACAAATATGGGATGAAGCTTTGATACATAAATTCATTTTATATTTTTTTTTTCATTTTATATTTTTTGATGAAGAAGCAATTTAATTACAGGTTAAATGAAAGGAATTGTAAACACATGACTTCAATAATAAGGGCTGAAATACCATGAACTATTTAGAAATAATACCACCTTACATTTTCAATGATATTTGATGAAGAAGCAATTTAATTACAGGTTAAATGAAAGGAATTGTAAACACATGACTTCAATAATTAGGGCTGAAATACCATGAACTATTTAGAAATAATACCACCTTACATTTTCAATGCTATCTAATAGTTTACTTTTTTACATAATTTTTTACATCCCTTTTTACTTGCAAACATCGTGACTTCCCTGTGAAGCAAACATTTTTACACCCATTTTATTGATGGGCAGGCTGATGCTCAGAGATAAAACTGTAATATTTGCCAATAAATCATGTATAAAACAATTAGCTAAGAGAGCCAGGGAAGAAAATCTGGTCTAGCAACCATGTAGAAAATTCTAGATCTTGGAGTCTTACCCCATTGTCTAATGCTTCTGTTTCCACATCTTAAAATCCAAAATAAAAATAAAATTTTAACTAATAGGGGAAAATTAATAATTTAGTAGCTACAACTTTTCATATGTTCTATTTATAAATATTTCAAGAAAATAGAATTTAGTTTGATTATTATAAGCAAACTGAACAAATTTGTGACATAGAATGCCTTTTAGCCCTTTGTAGTGTTGTATCCATAGAAGGAGTAACAAATCATGTTGAATCTGTTTTTGTAAAAGCTTGAAAGTTGCTTTTAATATTGTCTAATATTAATATATTTATGCAGCATTTATTTTTTACATGGAGTTCAAAATATGCAACTACGAGTTTTTTTGCCCTTTATGTTAGTTAATAAAAAAGTGTAGTTAATAGAATGCTAAGTAAGACAGGTTTTTTATAATTTTGATTCACAGCCATTTATAGAAATATGAGGGGAAATGACTACTTAAGCAAACTGCCTGGCAATACTGCATTCAAGTTTTTCCTATATGACCTCATTTTGCTTCTAACCCAGAATTTAAAAACAAAAGGAAATTTAGAGGCCATATGGTCTACTCTCTTCTTTTTATGTTTGAGGAGAGTTATGTGCAAAAAGGAAAAATAACTTATTAATGACCTAATAACAAGTTTTCTCTACTCCAAATTTTCTTGAACTGTTTGGAGGTTGAGGATGGCCCTGACTGTCATTCCAGCCATGTATTTAATATCCAGAGCATATAATAGGGGATGACAGTGGGAGAGGTCACCAAAAATATTTTTAATAGAAAGGTTAGGGAGCTTCTCTCTCAGTAGGTGGTGTCTTCAGATTAAATGCAATACTTTTCATTTGGCAATGATTTGACCTTATCAGTGTCTCTGCTTTAAACGATAAGTTCCTCATGGGCAGTTTATAAATCTCCATAAAGGTCCAAACAATGCATTGTGTACAATTTAGTGTCTTTTCAATGATTTATGTTTTTCATCTTATTTAAAGAACTGGCAAATTTCAATCATGGAGTGGTTAGTTTTGTTCTATTAATTATCATGACCACTTGATTTTCTAGCTCATTCCTCTAATTTTTTCATCAAATATAGTTTACTATTTATTTCATTTTTCACATGTTTGGACAGGCGTACTAAAAGAAATCAAAACTCAACATTAATCTTTTTTTTTCTGGTAAAAAAATTTGGTTGACAGGGACAGTAGCCATTGTTGACAGAATGCTCCTATTTTACTTTCCATAAATTACATTTACCCAGCTATCTCCATTCACTATTGCAATATGGAAATGAAATTGATTTGAGGAGAAACGACAAATTTTATATTAAGTCCTTTCAATGGGGCTGAGGAAAGGAGGTACATACATAGAGCCAATGTCAATAATGGATACAGATGGAGAACATGATTAGTTAAGGTCAGGATACAGTGACCAGGAATTAGGTCTCTGCATACCTCGAGGACATTACTATAGTGAAGTGAATTGCTTCGGTCAAATCTTACATAGGCCAGTAGGCTTTGCTTTAAAAGTAATTATTTACTGTTTCAAAGCCAGCACACATCAAGATAACATTTGGAATCTTAAACAGCCTTAATTTTTTAAATATATGCAAAGTTTAAAGAACTTTTTATTAAACTGAAGGCAAAGGAAATGCTATTTCAAATGGCTATCTTTATAGCATTGTAGATAGGGAAATTATGTCCACACAGTCATGGACCATTTCAATCAAAGGATTAAGTTCAATTCATTTCTATGTAGCATCTTTCAAATACTGTTTTCTAGTGAAAGATAATATAATGAGATAAAGCTTTTACGGGATTAAAACTTATACAAGCATCAAGGGAAAATGGACCCAAGCCACTGGGTTCTGAGTTATAATAAAAAAATTACCATTTAAAGTGGCAAAATGTAAGCTGATTACATATACACAGTTGAAAGGGAGGGAAAAAGAAATACAGATCCAGGAATTGGGCAAATATTATAGAAACAAGACTAACAGTTTATGTATTCATAATTTGAAATTAAGTGTACAAACCAGATCCAACTAAATTCAATTATCTCTTCACTGAAAAAATAACTTAAAGGTATAAAAATAAAATAAATTGGAGTTGTATAACTGCTGGGAAATTTTCCAAAATATTATGTAAGCTGTCATTTTTCTTTAACTAAGATCTAATTATTTTCTAAATAATAGAAAATAATAGTGGATAGATCCACTCACTATTCCATCATAAAGTGCCTAATAGGGGCCAGCACTGTTTTGGCATGAAGTGGGAGTGATGGATAGAGCAGGGAGTAAACTTCATGCCCTTATGAAGCTTACAGTCTATTAGGGGAAATGGATAAATACTTCATGAAAAAATTACAAATTACAACAATTTTCAGTATTAGGGAGAGAAAGCAGGTCAGATATTATAGTGAACTGGGGGAACAGGCTCTGAGTTACTTTGAGTTATGATAATGAGTGATTTATGCTTGCCTAATTAGTAAATAAAAATAAAATCCCCAAACGAAGTTATCTGTGTATATGTAAAAAACAATTTCAATTTAGAGAAATATAATAAGGAATAAATTTCATAAATGAGATATTGAGGCCAGCAGACAGATGAAGAATACATAGAAATTCTAGCACTGAAGAGGAAGAATGCTTCCCCTGTTCTCATTGCACTCCAGAGTCTAGATGTGCTCAGAATGGATGTGGACGCTATTACTGAATTGCAGGAAGAATCCATATGAGCCCTGATAAATCCTTACACGTTCTTCCTGGGTGGACCGCCACAACTTTTGTTCCCATTTCTCTTTATCTTTTACACAGACCTTTAGCTTATTTCCTGTCTCGGCAAAATTTCACTTACCACTTGATAGGGGATAAATTCCTCTCATACATACATGACTTTGCATTTCTCCATGTTCTAGGTAAATGCTACACCCCACCAATTATGACCCAAGTAGTCAATGGAAGGGAAGAGAAGAAGAGAAGACAATGATTGCTATTTTTCTAAGGATGTCTTCATTCCTGTTTTAATGATCCTTTTGGGTTAAAATGACACAGCTGAGTAGGAAAGAATACATATTATTAGAAGAGATGGAGGGGATAAAATAAAGCCTTCAGTATCGGGATCAGCTCTCCACTTTTCCCCACAAAACAAATGTGAGCATGGAGCATGAGCTATCATCAAGAAGAGTCATAATGCTTTGCTTCCCCATAGCAATTCCATTGTAGAAAATTGAAAGGGGGCCAGGCTTGACTATCTTTATTCATTCTCAGGATTTTTCTGAGATATCTACATCGAATATTTCTGACTCTTTTATTTTCCATGATTTGATATTGTCTGGAAGCAAGGAAAGCTCATGAGGGAAATGTTTGAGTCCCACTTGGTAATAGTCCCTTTTTAAGTGTAGAATTAAGCAATATTGGTTTTTTAAAATAAGGATTACTATTACTAATATAGCATGGCACTGCTGACATGTTTCTAATGCCAGTATCTGCTACATTAAAAGCAAAAGAGTATGGCCTTTTATGTGAGAGTAAAAAGGTAAGAACTCTGTTCTCAAACTGTGTGACTGATGGCAGTGGCACAAAGAAAGCAGGGGAATGAGGAGTGACAGTCGACTCTACTAAGGTTGAACTGAGGGAAAAGAGCTGAAGGTATGAAAACAAACTCTTGATTGAGGGATAAAGGTGAATCAAGAAGGCAAATTGGTTTTGTTTAGTTAAGAAGATTAATGAGATAAAGTCAGGAAGATGGTATAGTTTTATATGTACATTAAGTAATTCTTATGTTAGGGATCAAAAAGACAGCATAGCGGTGCAAGCAAATGAGCCTGGCAAGAAGTTCTCGGGAGAGAAACATGAACTGTGTGGATTGCAATAATGATAGAGAAATAAGAAGAGTTCCCCAGTATCAAATTAAGTTCACCAGGTAGAGTTTGTACTGGCATTCTATTATTTGCCAGTATCTGTTAATGACATTCTAGGAAAGACCCACTTTTTAATAGTATTTTCCTGGCTAGGAAAAGTGTTTGAGCCATTTTAAAGACTGTACATTTGAAGCTACTGCTACAGTGAGAAAGCTGTCTACAAAGAGCAAAGTAGCTAGGCCTCAAAAATCTCTTTTGTGTATTTAACAAGTAATGTGTGGAGCCTCCTGGATCAATTCAGAAGTAGAATTTCTTTCTCTCATTTATTTCTAGCCAGGCCATTACAATAAAATCACTTAGCTCCTACTGATTTCATAATCTATGCCAAATTCTTAATTGAAAAGTAACTAACTTGCCCTAAATGTTAGTTAAAAATGGAGTTAGTACTTAAAAGGCCATGTGGAACTTTTGACACACATGTAACCTTTGTTTGCTGGAAGGAATGTGGTAATTCCAAACTCTTCCCAATGACTTTCTTTTGCTTTTCTATCAGACTCACATCCAAACCATCCCTCTAAAACAGAACCTAAGTAAAACAAGGTGTGTCCTATGCACATTTCAGCTTCAAGTCCAGTCCCTGAGCATCCCACCCCTCTCTCCTAATGATGCTGCTACTCATAAGTGCCTCTAGGTAGAAATTTGTGAGACACAACTTGCTTAAGTTATATTCAGAATAAGAAGTTAAAATTCTGTTCAGAGCGTCATGTCCTAGGAAGAAATTTTATGGTCATAAAAACACAGATAATTGTATGGTCATAAAAGTGAAGACAAATACCCAAAATAAGTATTACTTATTACAAAGGCATTATTTATGCTAAAGAGAAATACTTCCTCAGTGTCTAACACTCTTACCAGCATTCTTTTCTTTATATAATGTATAAATGTGTAATGGGCTCATTTTAACAGCTTTTTGGAAGCTGAATATAATGGTAGTAAAAAAAAAAAAAAAAAAAAAAAAAACAGTGTCAATACTACCAAAGAGAACAAAAGAAAATAAAAGAAAAATAACCAAAGTGAAGAGCCGAAGGAATAGGAGGCATTTCTGTCTCTCTGTAATCTTGCTTGCTTCCTTCCCACCGAGGCAGGTGAAGGGACCTGCCAGAGATTTCACTGCAAAAGGAAACTTTCAGAGATGAGGAGCCACTTCAAATTGACACAAGACTGTTTTATCTGTCAGTCAAGGCATGAGGTGAACGGTGGTATAGCAACAATGTCACTGAAATTATATTCCTTTCCTTCAAGTACATAAATATTTTATTTCTTTTTTTCAAATTATTTTTCTATATTGATATCTTTCTAGATGTAAAATACTGTATCTTTCCAGCTGCTCCTAGATCACAATAAATATCAAAATCTTTCCATGATTCATTGACATAAATTCTTTCTGAGTTCAAAAGGGAAGTGTTGAAGCTGAAGTTAGAGTTACATGCAATGGGCACATGCAACAACTCCGTGCCCCTGAGGTTTTGCTACAGATCAGGAATTGCATTTGATGACCACTTAGCTTTCCTAAGTAGGATTGTGTGGTATCAGCAGCCTTTCTCACACTGCAGGGCTGGAGCAGGTGCTGGAATGTTATTGCCCTGCAAAGACGTGTGTTGATAAAATGAAGAATCAGCGTTATCAGGGTTCTCTATTCCCCTCACAGCCTTGTGAGATTGTATTTTCTGAGTGTGCAGGAGGTACACCATGGCTTCCCTACACCTAGTTTCAAAAGTAATATTGTTTCTTGTGAAGGGTAGGAAGATTTTAACCTAATCTCTGGGCAATGTGACAGAAGGAATGTTGGTAGGAAAGGAAAGAGGAAAAGCTTCAATTTTAAACCCTATGAACTTTATATTGTATAAAGCTGACCCAGGGTCACGGGGGCTCCTGGTGGCTGAGAGAAAAGCTAGGTTTTGTCACACATATGTGGAGAGATGAAGAAGAGTATGTACGAATGTTTGTCAAATCTATAACAATATTATGATTCAGGAAAAGGAAAAAGCTTTATATGCCAAAAGGAATTCAGTCTTAGGGGAAAGTGAAATATTTATCATAACAATCTTGAAGGCATAAGGTAATTTCGAATATGCCCATGAACAAGCTGCTTCAAAGGGTATATCTAAACAACCCATCAGAAGATGACAGAGGGATTGGAAGGAATAAAACCTATAAAAACATTAAAGATAGCATAATCAACCAAGACTTACTTTCTTTGATTTTTTTTCCCTGAGATATGAAGAGATCATTATCATCATGCTTGCCATTTTTGAACACCCCTTGTATGTAAAGCAGTGTGCTAGGGAACGCTATGTATTACTCTCTACAAAGGAAATAAGATACCTCACCCCCAGCTTCCACAGAGTAGCTTTCATAGGGCTGTCAGGGTACAGTCAAAGGCATCACAGGAAAAACTTAAATGAAGTGAAATAGATCAATATATGGTTGAATCAACTGGATATGTGTGAAATGGAATAAAGTTTGCCCACTCATATTACGTCTAGAGGTGAGAATTATGCCCCCTCCAAAAATAAAACGAAAGAAACAAAGCATAATCCCACAGATCCATTAATTCAACATATGTTTTCTGGTATCTACTGTGTATTTAACTTTGTGTGGGACCTAGTCTAGTCTTCAAAAACTTTCAATCCAATTGAAAAGGAAAACTCAAAAATCAGTTAAATGGCAATACAAGAAAAGTAGGTACCTGAATCAGTGTCGAAAGGTGTTCACTGCTATTGGCATTGAGAGGGAGGCTATATGCCTGGGAGCGTGGACGGAGTTAAGATAAGATTACTCTCTGATAAGATAAGTACTCTGATCCACTGGGTGCTTTTGACATCTACTCTTTGGGAGATTTTGAGCTTTAGAGGGTGCAGACTGGCTTTTATTACACTGGAAACACCATTTCCTCATGAGAATTAAATATTTATTATACCAATATTGAAACTACAAGATAATTTCACATATGCCCATGAACAAGCTGCTTCAAAGTGGCAAAAAAGCAACAGGAGTGGATGAGAATATATATTGCCAACATAGAGACAAGGGGCATTGAGTAAACAACACACAATAGTGGGATTTTGCTATAGGCTTAGAAAGTACACTGTTGTTCCCCAAGATGGCCCTTCTCCTTGGCCAGCATTGGCTTTTACATATTTCCCCATGTGTTGTCACCATCGTGTCTTTACTACGACTCTCCCACCCTCAATCATGGCAGTAAATCATTTTTTCTTGGGGACTTTCTGCAAGGACCGTGAATGCATCTACTGTTCCTCAATAGTGCATTATTTATTAGCAATTGCTGTGGCAATACATTGTCCTTGAATTTCTTTTCTAATTGTTCCAGCTTCTTTTCTCAAACATATTGTAATTACTGAAGGATAGAGAACAAGTCTACCTCATGGTATCCCCACAACACTTGATTCAGTGCTGAGTACACAAAAGAAGTTTATAAATGGATAACTGAACAGAGATGGACATAACTAATATTAGCCCAGAATTCCTTCAGGATTATTAAAACTTTAATATATAATCAATACTTGTATCTTTACAAGAAATTCAAGTTAAGATCACAGCTGCTAAACTATGAGCTCCCCTGGGCATTTTCCCCTAGTCCATTAAAATTTCTGCAGGGATCAACAACAAAACTGAATACTCAGCCCTCATCCCTTATTTTCAATCAGTGTGGCCACTAGGCAGCTTTGCTGGTAGAACTCTATTCCTTTTTTTTTGGCTTCTTAATTTTCATGTGAGGATTAATAATAATATTAATACACACAGGAAGTGTATGTCAGCAAAGGACAATGAAAAGGGTGGGAAAAGATGGCATTTTGGTTACATGTCCAGAAGAGGACACAAAGCAATGTAACATTTTTATTCCACCTGTCAATTCTGTTAAGATTAAGAGTTTTTTGATTTAGATAGTTTCAAGAAAGTTATAAAGGAGCCTTTCTAGAATACATGCTATTATTTCTATATGGTCTATAACTAAGTGTCAAAGATGTGTGTGTAGAGGAGAATAAGAGCATTACTCTCTTTAATGTGAAAAATCGATTGTGGACTTCATCACTTAAACCAATCCCTGACTCTCCTATTTCACTACTATTCGTGCTCATCTTTTTATTTCTTCCTTTACTTTTACCTTTAGGCCATCTTTCTCTCTTGCTGGAATTGGATTTACTTTTCTAAAAGGTCTCAAGATTGTGAGGTGGAGGCCCAATGTAAGCAGCGGGATAGAACAATCTAACAAAAGGAATGGGGTGCTCCAAGTTCATAATTAAGAAACACATGCAAAGGCTCTTTGCAAAGTATCTATACAACACTCTGTGCATGTATTTACCACAAATGCAACCATAATGTCTTAACCTTAGCAACTTCTTAGCTAATGATATTTCAAATTTGTTAGGTATTTGAATTTTTTTGCAATCATTTTGAGAATGTTTAGATAGTATTTACGGATATCGGTGTGGTAAACACAGTTTACAATCACTTTAGAGTCCCCAAAGGGTATTCAAAAGATGGGGAAGAGACAGAGTATTGTAATTCACTCGTGATTAAAACAGCTTGCATTTGAATTAGATGTAATGCATGCCTATGGTACACACAACCACAACATGGAGTATGAGAGATTTGAGATGGAAAGTATCTTGAGTGACATCAAATCCTTTCACTGTGTGCCTTGCCTCCATTCCTCTCTTGAATGTGCACGGAAGATACGTTTCAGCATCTCAATTCAGTACACACACCCCTTCCAAGTGAATGTCCCCTAGATGTCATTAACCACCAACCAATTTCCACCCAAAATGTAAGCTATATTCTCTTTTCAAAACCCATTTTACTGCAGAGTTCAACCTGTATCCTTTTAATCTGAGTAAATTATTTCTTCCTCCATTAGGTATTTATGGCTTTGTAACACGAATACACATACCTTCCTTAGCCAAGCTGAATAGACATAATTCTTTCAAACTTTTCCCATAAGTCAGTTTCTTTTTCCTAATCAATTGTGAAACTCTTCTTTGGATTCCTTCCAATCTGTCTACTTATTTTTGGTAGTCAGACAAACCAAACGGAATGGGGCATTCTAGAATAGGTTTCATGAATGTCATTGAGAGTGGAACTGTCACCCTCTATTCCATGATTAAATGCTCTAAATAGAGTACATCCAAAAATAACATTAGCCTTTTGGGAGCCACATCACACTAGAAATGTGCAGTCTTTTCCTCTTTTCCGTCTCACATCTCTAGCTGTCTCCCCAGTATCTCTGGGGTAGGTCCTCGCCTCTTCAAAGCTTGTTAAAAGACTATGATTTTCACTGTTCCTCATAAACATTACCAATTTGTCCTTTTAAGTTTTAAATCTTGTTTTCTTTTATGTAATTGCTTAGTATCTTTGTGATTTTCCTGAATACATGCATACATCCACCCCAGAAAATTCCTAGGAGTCTTTTCTCAGATGTATTCCCCAAACACACCTATTTCTTAGTATGCTTAAATCTTAGTATTGCTTCAATCTTTTGTTAAGTATGCAACATATGTCTTTGACCATTTTCATTTTTAGTGTATTTAAATAAAAATCTATCAGATTCCTCCAGTGCCATTCACTGTATTAAATACTAGGGATATAGCAATAAAGAAGAAATGATTCCCAGAGGACAATCAGATAAATGCAATTTGAATATCTTTGTGGGCATTCTGAGCACAGTTCCTCCTTTGGTTTTCTCCTGGCCTAAAAGCCCCATACATTTTTAACTTTATTGTTTCTATACTGGCTTAGTGACTGTCTTTGAATGACACAGTTAATGCTCTTTGCCTCTGTGACTGGAAACAAGTAATTAGGCCCCCAAAACAAGGAGGTGCTCCAGCCTACATCCTGGGTCAGCCTTGCCAGGTATGAGAACAGCTACATACAGGCCTGTGCACTGGGTTTGGGTAAACAGCTCTGTTTCCAGAACACCCTGGTGAAACAGAATCTTCCTCTAATAATTTCAACTATAGTTATGTGCAATTTCTATCATTGACCATTTTCTTTATTTCAAGTTGGTCATTTAATATTGCATCTTTGTCTTGCATTTAAACTTAAAGTTTTACCTTAATTGAATTAGAAATGTTCCTCTTTGGAAAGACAGCTCAATAGAAAAAAGGAAACAAATTATAAGAGAGGAGACTTGAATTCCCACTGAGGTCCTGGCACACTCTTCTATAAGAGCATTGTTCTTATGAGTCTAGCCTTTTCCTGAAACCACCAGGATGCAAATACAGTTCAAAAGGAAAACTCACTCAACCATGCCTCAGTTTCTTCCTGTGCAAAATGGCAATAATAATAGTGTTTCTATCAGAGTTCGTTGTGAAGATTAAAGATGTGGTATAGAGCTTCTCTCAGCACCTGGCCCACATCACATGCTCCATAAATATCATCTGTTAGTATTTTGCTGTGTTGACTCTTTTTGGTGATTATTTCAGCTTGATTTGCTAACATCAGAGTGGCACCTCTGAAAGGTAAGCAACCCTTGTTCCATTGTCTTTCTAATAAAAGTTTATTAATGTGTACTTATCATTCACCATGGCAGGCAAACTTCATGTTATAGTTTTCAGGGCATCTGTGACCTTGTTTACCAAGTACGAATTTTCCAACATTTTCTCTCCAGAGCCAGGAAAACAGCGAACAGTAGGCAGAGAGGTGCTGCTTTGGGGTGAGGAGCTGACCTTGTCTGAGCCACTCGCAGTGCTTCCTGCTCCTTCTCCGACCTTCTTCTCCCTACCACTGTGCTCCTTTGACCTACTGCCCGAGGCTTCTCTTCTTCACCACGTTTTTACTTCTCCCCACCAAAACCTAGAGTCATAAATGCCAATAAACTTTGCATTTTAGAGTTGACATCAGCTGATAAACGTTATGCTGCAGTTTTCTCTAACCTAGATTGAAAACCTCTAAATCAGAGACTGTGCTGTCGCGCATTGCCTGTCCTGCGCCACATAAATCATCGACAGATAAATCATCCTAACGATACTGCCAACTAACCTTGTGTCACGCTGCCAGGCCCTCCTTCTTTCAAACTGTGTCCATTTTGTCTCAATTGGCTTCTAATCCCATGCTAATAGTTAAATGAAAATGAATTAATTTAAAAATTAGAAACCTTTTGACATAGCCTATTTAATTCTAAAATGAGAAGCATCATATTTCCTGTATCTATTTCTGTAAGAACTTCTTTTCAAAGAAATTATCTAGCATGTTTAGACTGGTTTGATAAAATTGTTTTCTTTTGTCATTCATATTCTCATCACATCCAGAAGAAATTTATACTTGTCCTTGTTCACCCTTTCTTTATAATAAAGTCTACTATATAAGAACTTATTCATCAGATGTTAATTATTGGTATTATGTTTATTATTCTCTGGTCTCCTGGATTTATTATTATAACTTTATTTTTCTACTTGTGAAAAAGTATTAATTTAAGCACTTCTCAACAGTCTCCAAATGGCTTATTAGTTGGTTACATTATTGTCACATTTCCCATGAAAACTTCTTTGAATATTATACACATTGATATTTTAAGAAGTTGTTGCTTCTGGCAACAATTTTTGTTTGTTTTTATTTTTGTTTTTATCAATTCTAACTTACAGTTATTCAGGCATGTTAATATTTACCTGTCAGGTGTTTTGACAAATAAATATTTGTATCTAATATTGTCACACAAAGCTGTAACATATTGATGAAATGTTTGTCAGAGATGAAATTTTTATACACCACTAAAATATTTGCCTGACAACGATTTCACAGTTCAACAATTTCTTGGAGATTTGGCTTTGACCTCAAAATTTTAGCCAATTAGCATGTTTATAGAAATCATTTCTTATTCACTTAACATAATTACAGAGCTATGTTCATTGCTGTGTGTTAAAGGTACATTAGCATTCAGTGATTAGCCTGTTGTTTGACTCTTTTCTAAAAATTCTAACAAACAAGAGAGAAGAACCAGTTTAGGGTTTAAATATCTTGTTCTTTTATAAAATACCACGATTATGACCTTGGAGAAGAACATCTCAGAATAAACTTCTAAGTCATCTAGGCATTTGCTGAGGTCTTTCTGAAACCTTTCAGGTATGAAAGGAAAATAATTTTATACCAAATTTTTTTAATTTTTTTTTATTTCAGCATATTACGGGGGTACAAATGTTAAGGTTACGTATATTGCCCTTGCCCCATGTTTACAGAGTCAGAGTTTCAAGCATGTCCATCACCCAGACGGTGCACACTGCACCCATTAGGTGTATATATATCTATCTCCTCCTCCCCCCCCCATCTGCCTGACACTGGATGAATGTTACTACTATATGTGCACTTAAGTGTTGATCAGTTAATACCAATTTGATGGTGAGTACATGTGGTACTTGTTTTTCTACTCTTAGGATACTTCACTTAGTAGAATGGGCTTCAACTCTGTCCAGGATAATACAAGAGGTGCTAGATTGCCATTGACTTTGCAGCTGAGTAAAACTCCATGGTATACATATACCACATTTTATTAATCCACTCATGTATTGATGGGCACTTAGGTTGAAACTAAGTATTGATACTAATTTTTTTTAAACTTAAAAATGAAGAGTATATCCAGACAAGAAGGCCTCAAATCTAGAGCTTGTCATGGGCTTGTAACATAGTCAGTATTTAAAAGGTATTTGTTGTTTGAACATTGAAGTATAGGAATTAATGCAACAGGGAAAAAAAGGGCCTGGGGGGAAATGGTGATGCTAATAACAACTAATATTCATTTAATTCTCTCTGTGTACCAGGTAAATTATTAAGTGCTTTACATGTATTATTTCGTTTTATTCTTAATCCTTTCCTCTAAGAGAAAGTGATATTATTAACCCCACTTTACAGATGAAGAAACTGAGGTTCACATAGATTAGTTAAGTCCTAGAAGTAAGTTAGAATGTAGCAGAGCTGTAATTTTAACCCCAACACTCTTGACTCTAAAACCAGCACTCTCAACCACTCTTTTCTTCCTTTCAAGACCACCAACTATCAATCTAGCAGATGGAAGAAATGGAGGGCAAGATCTAGACCAGAGTTTCAGCAATAGGCACAAAATATTTGTGGTGAAACCGAAGCCTGGTATCTGCCAAGCGAATTCTTAAAATCTTTTTTTATTGACACCAGAACTGGTTTCTGAACAGAAACATATCTTAAATCCAGAAGTGGTATGAACAGCCTCAAGGGGAGGAAAGGAGTTACAGGGCCTGGCTGCACCTTCCACCGGTGTGTGTAAACAGCTTAGGTGCGTCTGCAGCTAAAAATTGAGGGGAAACGATATAACTTATAGATGACATTGTAGAGCAATTATCCAGAAATGAAAAAGTTAAGCAGAGTCAAAATTCAATTCTAATTTAGACAATTATAGATGGCTTCAAAAGTTATCTAGATTTATTTTATAAACCATTTGGCAAATAAAATTAAAATAGTACATGGAGATTGACTGAAACCTTGAGCTGAAAAAGGAACAAAAGATAGACACCAATCTCTTCCCAGTTGCTTCTATTTAGGTCAAATTTGCGGAGGAAATTTGAGTCCTAGTATAAGCAAGACAAAAGATCATACCAAATTATGTTCTGAATAATTAGGGAAAACCAAGCAAAAATCTCATACCCATCTAAAACTTGGATGGATAAAATTAGGTGTACCTCTGTTGCTGAATGCCTCTCACCTGTAACACATGGGTATACCGAGACCTGACCTGAGGGCAATGCTCAGGAAAGTGGTGTCCCTATCATAGAGCAAACCCAATGCCGATGATGCTCCCTTTGAAGAAGCCATGTGCAGATTCCGCTCACTGCCACGCTGCCTCTGAATGTCTGGTTCCAAATACGTTGGCAATATGAACATAAGGAACTCTGGATAAGCTGGAAAGAGTTCTGGAAACTAACCAAGGTTTAGGTAAGAGTGGAATTATTTTTTATCGTAGTTCTATCATGTAAATAACTTTCCTTAATGGTGGAGACTTAGAATGAGGTTGCCAATCTAAAATGTCTTTCATTGAGTTTTATTGATGCATTCCATTTTCTTCTGCAGTCTAAGCTCTTTGACATAATTTTCTAAATTCCATGACTCACAGTACCAGCATTATACTCTGTAGTGTTTGGGTGCTCAAACATTATGTGCTATTGTCAACATTCTAGAAGTTTGATACTGTGTTCTGCACGGTGACATTTTTTTTTCCTGGGGAGTAGGGGAAATCTGAAGCAATAATTGAGTGCATCATAATTTGCCACTGATAATAGCTGTACAAATCAAAAAACTACTCTGCTAAAATTTTTTCTCTGGTTTGGCCTATGTAGAATTCCAATTATGATAAAATGTTTAATCTCTAGAGGGGCAATATATGCATATGCATCTCTGCATATATAAACAGTACAGAAAGCCAAAGTCCTGGAAACATTTAACATCTGTGCAGCTAACATTTCAAGGGTATTTAAGCTTAATGTCACCAATATTAATTCACATATAATATAAAAGTTTCAGCCTCAACATTTGCTTAACAGTTTTGAGTTGACCATCCACTGTCTATTAATATAGGACCAGTCTACTGACGATTTTGACCAAGTGCAATAATAATAGCAAAGAAAGTGCAGGAGGCTTTGGCTAGGGAATGAATGTCCAGGAAAAGACCTGGGCATTTAATAGAAAGCAATGAGAGGACAGAGAGAGGAGAAGAGGTAATTGGTAGAGAAAATGGAGAGCAGTGATCCACTTGAGAACAGAAATACAGGTAGGAGAGATTTGTATCAGGGATGCAGAAGAAAGGTGAAGGTGGGTAGGAGAGCTTTGTTATTTGACATATTTGGAGATGGACTCACAAAGAGAGTAGGGACTATCTTTGAAATGTAAGCTATTTCTCTTACAGTGAAGAGGACATCTCTATATCTCCATTTCCTCTGCATCTGAACTGCCACTTCCATAGCCTTCCAGGTAATGTCACCTTCATCTCCAGACCTTGTCTGTCCCTGGCAATGGCTGAAAGGCACTCCCCCTGAACTCCTGTGAATATGTCATCTAATGAAGACATCTATTAATATGGGCACATTACAGCTTGCCATCTGGCTCTGCCTCTTGGACCCCTCTCCTCTCTGTAGATCTGCACACACAGAGCACGCTGTGCCTAATCAATTATTTATCCATTTTCCTCACTGCCGTTAACAGACTCAGCCTCTGCTTTCTGCTGCAAGGCTGCTAAGGGCTGATGGCACACATTTCAGTCTAAAAACATTTTTTTTTCCACCCAAACCAAACATTGTGCATCACAATGTCCTTATATTTCCCTTGTTCTGTCCTTGTCTCTGTTCCCCTTCTTGCTTATTTTGTGAGAAATGGTATAGTACAGTATTCCACAGCAAAGACCCTGAAACCAGAACCTCTGGGTTTCAACCCCAACTTTTCCTCCAACTTGTGATCTTGGCAAGTTGGTTAACTTTGTCTTGGTTTCTTTACCTGTAAAATCTGGATTATAATAGGACCTATTGCTATTAAGGTAGGCTTGTTTTGCATATTAAATAAATAATTATATATAAAGGTACCTGGTCCATAGTATGTACTATTATTATTCTGTTGTTATTTTTCCCCTTTTTATCTGCCCCCACACATCTCTCTGCTCATTGTTTTTCACATTTATCTTCACTTCTCTCAGAATTTCTGTAACAGAAATGACCTTTATCTCTTTCACAATATTCTTTCTGTACTTTTTCAGCCTATGTCTTTTAGACAGTAATAATATATTATTTCCCTAATTTGCTCTATTTCTTTCCCCATTTTCCTTTTCAGGTTCACTTTGTCTTGCTCAGCCTTGTCTTAACAATCTGATATTCTTCCTTTCCATCTCCTTTTGTTACTTTAACATTTTTTTCGAAGTGCAAACCAAGAATGAGTTAAATTGCTATAGTAAATTTAATTTTCCTAGTATCGCACTGTCAGGGTTTCCTTTTTTTTTTTTTTTTTTTGAAAAATGTAAAAACTCAGTTCTTTTTTTAGATGATGAGAAAACATTAACTATTCTGTTCTGAAATAAAACTGAACTTGGGATTGGCATCCACTTGTTCTCCAGTTGTGGTTTCCGAGGTAGTCTCGTTTTGAAAAGCAGCCAGTGAGGTGCAGTCTCTCTTCCTCCTTCTGCAGACTAATCTCCTTCTCTTTTTCCCTTCTCATCTATAATTTTGTTAAGAAATGTCCTTTTTTTAATGAAAGGTATAGAATATTTGTTTTTACTTCAAATGTCTTATTCACCTCAAAAATATTATTGATCAATTGCATATCAGAAATCAAATTGTTTTGACTTGGTATTTTTCTGGACCTTTAAGTGACCACTGGTGTAATTCATTCATCTGGTTGGAAAGGAAGACCAGGGAGTCTGAGCTCTATTTTTTGGATATTTCCCTGGCCCTGGCCTGAATTTTTTCCATCTGAGAGTTATGCAAATTGGTAAAAAAAAAAAAAAAAAAAAAAAAATTCTCCAACAAAGGACTTTACAGTTCATTTATACATTTACTCAATTTATCATTCATTTATTCATTTCCAACATATATTGAGATTCTCCTTGAGCACTGAGGAAGACATAGCAAAAAACAGGTGTACCTCTCTCCTTGGCTCCCTCACTCAGCTTACACGGATAGGCTTGATTTTAAGAGACACCAACGTCAGGGCAATATCCTCATGTTGGCAGGATAACTACTCTGCAGGAAAGAGAGTGGTGATGCCAAAATGCAGATATCCACTGAGCCCTGTTCCTAAGGGCATGTTCTATCTGTGTGTAATGATGATTGGGGTATGGGCCTAAGTCTAAGTAAATGGCTAGTTGTATGTTTTTGCGACACGATGAGATGGGAGAAAATGCATATTTATGCCATCTTTGATTCTTCTAAATTTTCCACCAAACTGCCTGCCTGTGCTTTAATGTGGTCATTAATAATACAAATTAGAACAATGTAATTAAATGCCCTTGGGCATCACCTGAGTGTTTCTGGACAACTGTGATGCCCTGGGGCACCCTGATCCTCACAGTTTCATGGCTAGCACTTCACATGAACATACCCTGGTTGGATTTTTTATTTCTTGCCTGAAACTATCTCTATTCTACAATTTTTTGGCTCTGGATGCAATTAGATTCACACTTTACTATACTGTAAAAATCTCATTTGATGACCCATATCCATAGTCTATAAAACTGGTTCCAGCTGAGGCAAGGGAAGCCCACCTGTGGCATGCAAGGCAACATCCAGGACAGGGGATTTTGACTCTTCTCTGCCTAATGAGGCCATCAGTGACATTAATGTCTCCCCGCATTAAGAGGGTTACAGCTGTATTATATGTTACAGGATCACTGAAGCTGATTTGAGTAGAGGATGAAAATGCCATTCACTTCACACACTGAGACCAAATGTTTTACAAGCTTACTCCTCCAAAATCAGAAAGCAAGACTGAATTCTTTACATATTGAGGGACAGACATAGGGGCAAAATAACTTAAGAAAAGAATTAGAGGTTTGAGCTAGAAAGGGAGATCAAACCTTTACAGAAAGCTTGAGAAATAGTGTATAAGAAATAGCAGTATTAGTAAGATTGAAAAAGCAGAGTAAACTGAAACGTATTAAGAGGAGCAAAACACAAAATGCATAGGATGGAAAAGGCTGAAAAATGTATCTGATCCGAAGGGATTGTGGGGTAGTGTTTTAAGGATTCTGTAGGGCACAATCTCTCAAACAGATATTGAAGTTAGAGAATCTTTTCTAACTCTTTCTACCTTCCTTCCACACCCTTCAGGGATGACTTTCCAGGCTGAAGGTTACTTACTCCCTTCTCTCCTCATTTCACTTTCTTTGCCCTCCCTGTGCAATATCTAGACACTGAGACTAATGCTCTGTGTGACTTTCCTTGGCCAGGAGAGCAGAGACTGCAGAATGATGACTGCTTTTGGCAGAGGCCCAGAGTGGAAAATTTATTTACTGCCTTGTCGATGTCTAGTGAGATGGGCTGCTGCCTTTCCACATCCATTATAAAGTGCTCATGTGGCTAGAGCAGAAACTTATAAAGGGCTTCTGCTTTGTTAGCCTAGATGAAAATCCTAAAACATAGAGGAGAAGGAGTCACAATGTAGGACCAGTCTGGGCATGTGCCAGTCAGGGTAATGTCAAGGAGAAAGGAACCCACCACATTCTTGTACTTCAGGGTGCCTGTAGATGAGCCTTTACAAAACAAAACAAACAAAAAAAAAAACTAAGATAAAAATATATATTTGCTCCCATGATATTTTAAAGCAAAATAAATAACATTTGAATAATAACTTTTCTTGTAGCTTTGGTGAGGTAAGGCTGCAAAATAGTATTTATTTAGCAGTTTCAAAAGACTTTTACCTGCAGCCCTAATTTTAAAGCTGATAAGAGTTTGTGATTCATCAAGAACTTTAAAAATTAAGGATCATCACTTTTGCTGCATTTAAATTCAAATTACCTAGTATACTCAATTAATCAATCTTTAAACAATATTAAAACAGTCAAGGCTTGTCACTCTCTTGTCTCTGATGGAAGATTCCAGCCAACTGAAGAACCACTCTGAAGAAAGATAATTTAATATATTCTACCAGCGGTGTTCACTTGGCCTTTATTTTCCTTTTTTTCAACAAAGAAGAGACATATGTCTGTGCTGAAATGGCTGTTGCCATCTTACTCTCCCGTCTGGCTGTCACATGGCTAATTGTCCTAAAACAGCTGGATGAGGCAATAGCATCTTTGATGGCTCAGCTTAACCATGGTCAGGCAGAATGAGTGCAATATATGCTCCGTCCCTACAAAACAAAACATCTTCCAATAAATGTGTTTTTAATAACTACATAGCTTCTAAATCTTTTTCTTTTTCAAATCAATGTCTTCTTTCTATGATATCCACATGTAACAGTTTTAGTTTCTTTCAGAGATGCCTTATAAACTGCCTTTCTAGGAAAAAAAATATTGTTTTATTCAGGATTCTAGTCAGTGACCACAACTAGAAGCATGATATGTATTATATTAATATTTACTTACAATTTTGTAATCCCCAAATTTAGCAAGTCTTTTTCTCCACTGCTGGGAAAATATTCATAGATGTTTATGAAATAGCAATTTCAAAATTTTGAGAGGGGCAACAGTGAATAAATAGAAATATCCACTCACTGGTCAAGAAGAATATTCTTATAACCAGATCATCTCCTCTCTAGTCCTTCTTAATAAAGGCTGCTTAGTATATAAGACTTAATATATAAGACGCTTATTTTCTACAGTGGGTGTGGGCAAGGTGGATTGGCTCTTCTGTGATAGTTAAGCAGATTATTCTCTAAATCAAGACTTATGGCTGCACAGGCTGTTATTCTAGATTCTAAAACTGCCTTTGTTAATTATATTCATATAAACGTTCAATCCCCTTTTAAAGTCTTCCTAAATTACCTGCTTAATATTGTCCAGCATCAGTGATTTTCATAGGTTAATTATTCCCCACATAAAAGAGCATGAGCTTTGTCCAGTCAAAATTTGTTACCTTGTTGTTTGATTAACTGTCCTCCTCTGGTTCAAAGAAACAGAATAAGGTCAGGAGTCACCAGTCATCTAACAATACCCCAGACCCATAAGGCATCCTTATACGCTAGCTCTGCTGCATATCCACAAACACAAGAGGACTCTCTGGTTGCAGAGATAAAAGAAGGGATAGAAAGGTCACAAATTTTGCCTCTATGCTGGGTTTCTTCATTCATTTGACCTCAGTACTTCTTGCCCTGTAACAAGTGAGGTAACCCAGAGAGAGTATGTTTCACTGGGCTGAAGAATCAGAATTAGAGGGCAGGTCAGAGGAGGAATGACAGGAGGTTTTACATTTAGATAAGGATAGGTATCTTCCATCTGACAGATCCCCATAGTCAAATATCTTCTTACACTTTTGATTGCATTATCAAACTAATCCCCTGCCCAGGTTTTACTCCACTCAGAAGAAGGTATCACTGCTTACTGACTTACATAAGCTACAAAACTTGAAGATACCCTTTCTTCTTCCCTTTTTCTCAACTACCACATTCAATGTATCAAAAATTTGTTTTGCTTTTAGTTCCAATATATTATATTGATCTGTCCATATCTCTTAATTCTGAATGCTGTCTACATAGTCTAGAAAACCATGATCTCACTTAGAGCCCTGGAGTAGATTCTGTCTGATTTTTATCTCTTCTACCTTATCCTTACTCACTCATCCACACCTTTATCATCCTCACATATTCAGGCTGGAGGTCCCTTTTCTCCTTGAGCTTATAGTTTTATGTAGTGGAGAGAAAAATGCTAGAGACAAATAATTTTAATATTCACAATTTGCAGTTAAATGCTAAAAAGAAAATGAACAAGGTACTCAAAGACTAGTGGAAGAAGTACCTTGATTCTTCTCATCCTTTAAGTATCAGTAAAAGTTACTTTCTCAAAGAGAATTGTCTTGAATAGCCTGCCTTAAACAAGGTCCATTATCATTATCTTAGCACATACTGATTATTATTGGATGGATGAATTTTACCTTTACCTTTTAATTTTACCTCCCTAGTAAATTTTTATTCTTCACTCTAGATACTGTGAATGCCAGTCTTCATAAAACTTTTAAATAAAGAAACAATGGACTAGGGTATGAGTGTGTGTGTGCGTGTGTGTATGTGTGTGTGTGTGTGTTCTCCTAAGCTAAAATCAACCTGAATTTAAATTCAGCTTTTTTCCACCCTGATTTACTCATTCTTTTTACTTTCTTCCTTAGGGATCAGATTCTATGTTGGTTTATTTTCAATGACCAAAAATTTAGAGAAAATTGTCAAGATGGAATAGCTGAAATGTCAGTCACAATAGAGCACAGGTATTAGTTTAAAATTTGTCTTTTGGCTCATATTGCAGGTAGTTTAAAAATAAATATATCATTTAAAGTTTGGGATATATGTATATGTGTGTGTGGGTTTTTATTTTGTTTCTGTATTTTACAATTTCTATTCACCATTTGAATGGCTTGACAGGCCCATATTTAGTTCAAATTGTACATTCCTTTTGAATTACAAAATCCTTGGCTTTTATTCACTAGATTCTCATATACCTCACATTATCCATCTATATTATAAAAAAAGTGGAAAGAATTAAACTAGTCTAAAGATCCCTTTTAAACTCAGATAGCATTTTTAATTAGAAGAACATAAATGTAGACAAAAATACAGATATCGAGATCTTTTTCCTCCACCATCAAATCAGGGACATCTCCTTTCCCAACATCACCTTTTTTTTCCCTTTTCAAATGACTCTTCCCAGGGAGTTACTTACGATGACTCACTCAATAGAAAATAGCAAACTGAAATTCTGTCCCTTTCCTTTGATATCTCTTTTGTCCTAGGAATCTATGGACATAGCAGAAACTTAAAGCATTTCATACATTTACAACATTGACTCCCTTGAGATTAAAGGCACATGTCCCTTACACTCTTAGAAACAATATTAGAAAATTAGAATATTAGAAACAATATTAGAAAATTCTGTTTACTATCAACTCTGTCACCCCTGAGGTGGTGAAAGTAATACTAAATATGTCAGCATGAAGTTACATTACACCCTATCAATGTACCTTCCACCAATAAAAACATCTGGGTAAATACTTGTCACATTTTGCATATTGTGCTATATAAACATAGAGACATTTTAAAACAAATATGTAAATTAGTTCTCTCAAGTGTCAAAGAGTTATTCTAAACTATTCATCAGCTCAGAGCCTAAAATGGTTTTGGCAGAGAAATCTATGTCGAGGCCCAGCTAACTGGATATTTCCAAGAAGTTGGTACTAGAGACTTTAAAATAACCATTATTTTAAAAAAATTATTTCACCATCGTTTCACCATTATTTTAAGAGTCATTTGTTGCAGGTGTTTTTTGTGAGAGCTGGAAAGTGCAGGTCCTGTGTCAGTCTTTTGTTTGAGTTCATTACTGTCAGGGATGAGAAGTGTGCATTTTTGTGAGAGGTGAAAAGTCCAGATCCTGTTTCAGTCTCTTCATTGCAGTGGGATTTATTAGAATAAACCACCAGAACAACAAAGAAATAGAAAAATATTTTATTAACTGTCTATTCTTAGAAATAAAATTTTCCTGATATTGTGGAATAAAACCCAGACTAAAAATTATATAAAAATACATGCATACTCACCCATAAAAATGCATAATACATATAGAACAATATGATATAAAGATTAACTAAATATAAATATATATTTATGTGTACATATATGCATAGTATAAAAAGAATGAACAAAAATGTAGAGAAGTATTAACATTATGGCAGGGTGATCAAATTGAGATTTTTAATTTCTACATAGTTTTCTGTATTTACCAAAATTTGTGAATTGAATATCAAAGATAAGCTTTGTAAAGAGTTAAACTACAACTCATAAATTTTCATTAATCATAGATAGTAGTTTAAGATTAAATGTATCATCTGACTGTATCAAGAATTTGATTACAGATCTGGACTAAGTCCATGAAAACTCACTTACCGCTTTACCTTCTGCAGAGTTAGCAGGGATGTATAGGGATCATTATTTCCTTGTTTTCCTTTTCATTGTTGAGGTGATATCAATATATTAAATTTAGGAAACAATTTATCATTCACGAAAAACTCCTACATAGAATTGTCATTCATTATTTCCAAAGATTCTTCATCACTAAGTTGGAATGTCTTCCCATTTCACAGAGGAGGACCTGCCCAGGGCTCTAACCTCACCTTGAATCCCAGTCAAGCATTATTGACCTAAGACTGCCTGTGGCTAATGGCCATGCTTCCAGTCACCTGCCCCTTATGCTTGCCGATACAAATTAGCAAATGTATATGTCAAATACCTATTGACTGAGACACTGGGAGAGAATGTAAATGCCTATTCTTTTAATACACTTATATTTTCCTAGTTTGCAGTTCCATGCCCATTCTAGATACTAGAATACTGAAATCATACAAAATTTTCAGGGTGTATCTCTGACTTTTGACCAGAGGATTAATTTAAAGAGGAAAACAATATAGCAGGATCCCACCAATGGGACAGAGAACTGTTTCCATGAATGTACTCAGAATGATTCTTGGCCTTACCACAATTCCTGCAGTAACCACAACAGTATAGATTTCTGCTTAAATATGTTAAAGTGATTGACATTATAGATTTCATCCAAGAACTGTATTTGACTGGAAATCACTGGGGGCTATCAGAAAATAGATTAAAACAGTTAGTTAGCTAATTGATAAAGAAGACTTTGAGAATTGCTCTATCTCACTCACAGGGAAGGTAGATTAAAGAGGCATAATTCTAGCCTGTTTTTCCCATGAAAAAAATACAGTGCTGTTTTTCAATTATTATATACTTCTCTGATCTGAGAGTAATGAAATATTAATAGATTCGTGTTGCCCTGTGGTGGGGCATCTGCTGCGTCTAAAGACTGTTTTTGTACTTGTTGCAGCAGCTTTGCAAATCAGCATAAGCCTGGCACAGAGCACTTTCTGGGGATTATGATTGCTGGCTGAACCAAAAGCATCTGCCCTTGCAGAAATCTCTTGGGCCAAAAGCTGGTAACTCTGTGGCCTTCCTGGGAAACCCTTCTTTGTAAATTTTCATTGCCATAGGAAAGGCACAGGAACTCAACTTTCCCTAGCTGAGTTAAACATAAGCCTAAAATAACATAAAATAGAAGCTCCATTCCTTTTTTCATCAGGAAAACACAGGTATTGAGTTTGCAAAAAATGAAGAAGTTGAGCTAATTCATAGTTCTCTACTTTCCAGTTTCATCTAACACCCACATTCATTTCATCTTTGAGTTCTTATTCTTTATTACCCTCAGTGTCTGAGAATTTGTAAACCCTGTCTTTTTTTTTCTTAATGACCTGGCTAGGGTTGTCAGATTTACTGTATAAGAATATAAGATACCCAGTTAAATTTGAATTTCAGACAAATAACAATAATTATTTTAGTATTTAAATATGTCCCAAATATTGTATGAGACATACTTAGGCTAGAAATGGATTTTTTTAAATCTAAAATTGGTATTACCTAGACATGCTCTATTTTATCTGGCAACATCAGTCTTGCATGTCTCTTCTTTTTAAGACCCAATTTGTTCTGCAAGTCTCTGAAGGGCTATAGCCATCACCTCTGCAGACTCCCTTTAACCAGCCTGAATCTGCTTATGTTTGGCACAGTGCTCTGGTGTCTGAGGCCCCATCATTGTGAGAAGGGTGGTATCTGGAAGACAGAAATGTCTAAAATCTATGAGAGAAAGAATGTGGCTAAGCACTGGCTGCACTAGTACCTGTGGTTTCTGAGCTAAAGCCTCAGACACTGATTCAAAAGGTCTCCAAAGAGAATAAAAAGGGCCACATGAGGCGAACAAACTCACTTCTTTATTTCAGGAATTTTGCTTTATTTCATGAATTACATTTGCATAAAATCTACCCTGACTGAGATATAAGGTGTTCTGAATTTGGATTAATTCAAAATTATGAAATTGAGGTAGCTTACCTTTCCTTAGTTTAAAAATTCCTTCATACCCGAAATTTATAACCTTGGCTGAACGCCGGAAATACCTGGATGGGAATTATCTAAAAGTGCAATGCTAGCCCCTACTATGTATTCTGATTTGATTGCTCTGGGTTGGAGTTCAATAATCTGTATTTAAAAAGCTCCCTAAGTGTTTACAGTGTGCAGCTAGGGTGGAGAACCATCTCTAGCCAATTTGCTTTTCAATAATTAGCAACATGTTTACAGATGTCAGTCTTCCTTCTCCAAACTTTATAACTAAAACTATTACAAAGGTAGCAATGATAATAATAACAACAGTGTAACAGGTGCTTCATGGGCTTACTGCCCATAAAATGTAGGGACCGTACCATAGTTCCTTAGAAATCATTCTTTCAGTTGCCTGGTTTCAGAAAATCCCATAAGGGATACTGGCTAAGGCAGAATACATTTTTGTTGTTTAAGAATAAGTTACCACGGGAGATATCTGGTTAATTTGTTAATTTCTGTTCATGAATCTTTCTATTATTTGTGATATCTCCAAGTTCCCTATAAAGTATGAAATAAGAGTTCATCGGAAGGTTAGAAAGGGAGGGAGAAAAAGAGAGAGGGAGGGAAAAAGACAGGAAGGGAGAAGTGAACAGGAAGAGAGGGGCAAGGAAGGCATATGAAGACACGAAAGAAGACAAAAAGGGTACAGAAAGAGAATATAAGAGAGGATATTAAGAAAATATAAGGCAAAAACTTTTTATCTTTTATTTGCTGAAAGATGGCTTTCTAGGGCTTGCTTCTGATTCCAAATGAATGGAAAAATAGCCAATTCAAGCAGTAAAGAGTCTCTGCCTCAGTGGACACAATTGATCTCTTTTCTACCCCTCTCCACTTTTTCCATAAGAACTATAGACAAGAACTGGCATTTACTGTCACTGAGATGTCTTCCAGTAGGTCTTCAGACTTCTTTCTGGCCCAGCAGAATGTCTGCCCACAGACATGCCCCGGCCTTGTCAAATGTTTAGCCGAAATCTTGATAGATGATGTACTACACTACTCAAGATTTAAACCAGTAATTTTTTATGTGCCTTGTTGAGATTTCAACATCCATTCCAAAGGCAGAGAGAAAAATAGAACAATTTATCATAAAAGATCATAAAAAAGATATAATAGCTATTGAAAATAATGTGTTAGAAAAAGAAAAACATTTAAATGATCTCATTAACAAAGGTGGGCGGATCGTTTGAGCTCAGGAGTTCGAGACCAGCCTGAGCAAGAGCGAGACCCCGTCTCTACTAAAAATAGAAAGAAATTATCTGGCCAACTAAAAATATATAGAAAAAAGTTAGCTGGGCATGGTGGCGCATGTCTGTGGTCCCAGCTACTCGGGAGGCTGAGGCAGTAGGATCGCTTGAGCCCAGGAGTTTGAGGTTGCTGTGAGCTAGGCTGATGCCATGGCACTCATTCTAGACTGGGCAACAAAGCGAGACTCTGTCTCAAAAAACAAAAAACAAACAAAAAAAAGAATAGAAAGGGAAACCATTAGGAAAACTTTGGGTTGGAAACTCAAAAACCAAGGTTGGCATAATCTGCTTCCTTCTGAGGAACAATAACTGGTAAGGTTTGGAAGGAGAAAAAAGGAGGCACCAATGAGTTCCTGGGTGAATTGTATAATAAACAGCTTAATTTAATTGTTGTTTAAGAAAATAGTTAAGAACAAATTACTACTTGCTCATTATAAATATAGAATAAATGTGTGTATATGTACAATACACACATACACACACTGGTCAATATGCAGAGATCAACTGGAGGCCTTTGGAGAAGTATGTGAAAAAACACTGAGAAAATTCAATAACTCAGAAACACAGACAAGAATTCTACTCTTAGTTATACGTAAGGCTTATCACTGTTTCTTTATTTAAAAGTAACTAGCAGTTGTATCTTTAATAGTAGTTCAACCTACATAAATATTTATTATAAAATGCACATCATTTTTAAAAGACCATGGATTCTGTCATTTTGAACAAATTCTTTCATTCTTTATAAAGCCGTATGTTACTATATACCTCCATTTACACACACACACACACACACACACACACGAGCACAGAGACTTCTAGGGTGGGAAGACACTGCCCTGTTACACTCAAGATTTAAGTGTCTTGAATAGGAAATAAGAGAGAAGCTGCTGCCTTTACAGAATTCTATTTTAACAAGGCTTATTTCTGAGTATGCTGCATGTTACATTAGCTCATTTATAAAACACTTTCTACCTGGGGGTCAGGCTGTATAAAATAGACCAGAATTTCTTGATAAAACTGGAACCTAGCAAACTCTGACATTTTTGTAAGAATACTTTTGAATGTCACAAAACTTTTTGGAAAATATGTTAACGTTTCTGCCAATTTCACAGGAAATTAGTTTGTCTCTGGTTTAATATAAAAGAAAACTTGGAGATATAAGTCGAGTGTTGGTATGAGGTTTTGTCATCGCTCAAACTGGAAATTAAAAGATAAATCCAGGCAACATAAAATTGTAACAATGGAAAACCAAAACAAAATTTACACAATCTCTGTGAATCCACACTCTGATGATTCCCCCATGTCTACGGACTTAGAGCATGTCCTACAAGACATATATTGTAGTAAGAGTAAAATGGGGAAGCGTAAGGAATAACAATTTTGTTGGAAAGAAATCTATGAAAAATGAATTCCAGGTTTTCTGGAGAGTTCTGATTGAATGACTTGACTATATTATTGGAGTGGTTTATTATATAATTGAAAACTATTTAATTACATAATATTCCAAAATTAATTGTCATCAATAAAAATGCAACACTGTTGGAAATGGAAACAAATTAATTGCTATAAATTTAAATAATGAGTGGCTTTTACTGTCCAGTGTATACTTTCTTTTTTTTTTTTTTTTTTTGAGACAGAGTCTCGCTTTGTTGCCCGGGCTAGCGTGAGTGCCGTGGCATCAGCCTAGCTCACAGCAACCTCAAACTCCTGGGCTTAAGTGATCCTACTGCCTCAGCCTCCTGAGTAGCTGGGACTACAGGCATGAGCCACCATGCCTGGCTAATTTTTTGTATATATATATTTTTTAGTTGGCCAGATAATTTCTTTCTATTTTTTAGTAGAGACGGGGTCTCACTCTTGCTCAGGCAGACGGGGTCTCACTCTTGCTCAGGCTGGTCTCGAACTTCTGACCTCGAGCGATCCACCCGCCTTGGCCTCCCAGAGTGCTAGGATTACAGGCATGAGCCACCACGCCCAGCCAGTGTATACTTTCATTTGCAATAGTCAAGGAGATCATGTCTACAGAGAATTTGGAAGTAGAATACACTATTTTACAAGTAGCCACTGATGTTATAGCCATAACTAGTGATGGTAGACCTATAATATCAACATTACTCTTCTCAAGGGATTAAAATACTGAAACCTGGTATTCAAATAGGGATCTTGTCATAGACAACAATGTCCACCATTTACTGTCACTTAATGGTAAAAAAGTAATTGGCAGGCTTAATTTATTTCCCTGTAAAAGAGCAATTGACAGAGAGCAAACTTGTCAGTCAGTGGTAGCAATTAATCATCAATAAGACCATGGAAAACTAAAAGAGCAACACAATTCCAGTATTTGCTGGGGAGAGTTGAATTCTTCTCCAATCTGACTTTATATCAATAACTTCATTGAAAATATTTCTATAGGTCTCCAATAACTGATATATATATATATATCTCATATATATGTATCAGATATACATATACACACACACACACACACACATACACACACCTTTATAGGTTAGTCACAATGCACTTTGTATAGGAAAAGAATATAGAGATCAACTATAGAAAGAGTTCACACTACAGTAAGTATCAAGAGCGTTTTAGTTCAACATAGTAATTAATACATTTAGAGAAATGTATTAATACTTTTAGAGAAAAGTAATTCAAGCTCCATTTAATGAACTAAAGCCATGTTATAACTCAGGAAAAGGAACAAAAAAATTGTTGCAGATTACTTTCTATAGTTATCAGCTCAAGGTATTTTTAACTGGAGAAGAGCCAATAAAATCATTATTTGTACCTCTTTGTTGTTCAGAGCCTTGCAGTTGTTATACCTACAGGGCTATACACAGCTTGATCACCAGGACACATAACAGACAGGGGAAATGAAAAGATCGGAAATGAGACAACATAAATGCAAAAGAGTATGGAAAGATAGTGAGGCTTGCATACCAACTGCCAGTTGTTATCTTTCTGCAAAGACTTTTGCTTAAGAGAACAGACTGAAGTATAAGGTAAGAGGACAACTCCTGACAAATCAACTCTGGCAGTCACCAGAAATGACCTACTGCAGGGATACAGCCCTTGTAGCTTGGTGCGTAAGTACCTATATAAGGGACCATTTATAAAACTAAGTCTCTGCGTACTTAGGGAGAGACACAAGAGAAATACATAAAAAGATAGATAATTAGGAAAAACACAGAAATAGTTACTATATCTTAGACCTAGGGAATGTAAAAGTTATCACTTTGGGATAACTTTTTTAAAAAGTTGTCATTTACCCAATTAGTAATAAATTTGCAACTGTAGCCTTTTATAATAGATCTAACAGAAAACTCAAATATTACTGGGTTCAATGCTCTTGTTTACAGATAAGAGTGATATGTAGTGAATTACAAAATGCCGAGTAACCACATTAGAACTTGAACTCAACTTCTGATTTTTAGTCTAGTGATTTTTCTAACACTCAACACTGCCTCTGTTTGTCCCCAAATCATCAAGAAATAAAAATAAAAGTATAGAAAGTCTCAACTGAGTATATGGACTATATAGATAATAGATCTAAAATACTTTGTTTAGAAGAGAAAGGTAGGAGAGTTGGTAAAAATCTAATATTTTTAGGTGAAGGGCAATTATCATGTACCATGAACTGTGCCTATACATTACAGTGATAGACTATTAGACATGATATATCATGAATCTGACACAGTGTTCTCTAAATTTTCATCATAGTTTCTTTCCCAATAATTTCTCATCTCTTCTTAATAGTCTTACCTCACTGGAGTCAACTCTAGATAGCTAAACAGTCTAATAGATACTCTAATTGTATTCTTTAGGTGTTTTAGTGAGTTGGCATCCAACCCATGATTAATTTATGATGGTATTTATGTACAGTTAGAATTATTTAATTGCTCTGTTAAATATAAAAATTTTTATATTTTAGATTTTTTCACTACCAATTTATAAGAATAGTTGTAAATGGCCATTATTGTCTTAAATTTTAGAGTAATTAACAGTGTTTTTTTCCAGATCTAAATATTTGATAGATACCCTAAGACTCCACAGTTCCTAACTTATGTGAAAGCTAAGGGAAATAGGATTTTGAGCACAGTATGAGAAAGTCATTTGCAACCAAATAGAGTTCAACGAGACTGGAGATGTATCACAGTATAAAATTGCAGTATGTAATCTATAACTGGTCTAACTAAACCCCAAGCTTTCAGGACCTAGTCTATCATGCTGGGATTAATGTAGGTAATGAGTCTCTTCCTTTTAGTTTTCTTCTGATTTCTTGGGCATTAACTTCAACTTAAGTAACATAAAATTTTCTTCTTCTCTCTCCCTGTCTGAAGAGGTCCCATAGTCTCAACTGCAAGTCTCCTTTACATCTTTCCCACCATCCTTTATATTTAGCTTTATATCTTCTATATCTAGCTTTGGCTTGTAGAACACAGATGACTAAATCTTCCTCACAGTCTTAACATTCTTGTTCTCCATCCACCTTGCCTTTTCTATCAGATTAAGAATAAATGAAACATGACAAACTTTCTTGTCACTTTACCCTCTTCCTCACCCCCTGGTCATGTTATAAGAACCAATAACATTTCACAGATGGGATTAAGTTTCAGAACATGACCTTGACTCTCCCTTTCTGCTCTGAGATTAAAACATTCAATTTGTGATATCAAAATCAGTTTGAAATTCCATCCTTAATCTGTTACCATGGGTTTATTCATTCAACCTTATGCCTCTCATCTACAACTATAATACCCATTATAGATTTTTACTTGTAAGGCACTTATCATGTATTGTTCTATATTGTTAACTATATCTCATGTATGTCACCTTGGAAATCCCTTAGGGGTAGATAATATAGTTTACACTCCTGTACTTACAGTTACTGAAAAATACTTGTTGACTCATATCCCCCCCCACTTGCTAATTTCCTGCAATCTTAAACTTATTTCTGTCATTTGATTTTTTTCCCAGAGCTCTCATAATTTACACTGCCCTTTTTTTTTCTTGAAGCCACCCCTTGTCACATGTAAAACCCATTAAGCTTTTATTATTTTTCATCAAAGTGCATATTCGTTCCATCTCCTCCATGGAACCTCCCTTGTTAAGAAAGTGAGGAGTCTTATTATTCCAAACAGATATAACAAGCCACACTCTCCTATGATAAAACATGTACATAAACAAAAATATACAATCCCCAACCCCACCAGTATAAATAGAAAAAAAAAGTGTAAATCTTTTCTCTTTAATTCATACATTCCTAGAATGGGGAGAGGAACATTCTCTATGATCCCTAACATGTCACTCTCACAATACGAGCATCGAATAAATACAGTTCAATGTCTCTGATGATAATAGAATAGTAATTTCTTAAAACATAAAATGACATCATCAAGTCAAATATTCCTAAATCGAATCCATGCCAAATATATTTGTAAGTCTGAAATATGTGGGTGTTTATCTGAGCAGAATCTTCAACTTTCAGAAAATTCATTTATCTCTTACACTCCGCCTTTGCAGAGGAGGCAATTTGTCAGAAAAGTTTCTGCAGCTGCTCGGCTGCCATACTATTTTTACTTTCCAGATAAAGAATTTCAGCCTCTAGGGCACTCAAACCAGCACCTTCTACCAATGCTAATCTCACTTCATTATCCTTTTTTATAAAAGGTCACAACTCTTTTTATGTTACACTTTGCTATGGGCACATTTTCATATATTTGACACATTATAACAAATGTATGACTGTTTAGAGAACTCTGCCAATCTATTCTCAAATAAGTATTATTTATTGTCTTAATTAAAGAACGGGAGAATCAGTGTGCATAAGACTTACAATGCTTGCCTTTCCCTTTGTTCTCCCGTAGTTTCTCGTAGGTCTTGTTACAATAGGATGCAGAACATAAGAAAGAGTCTTAAGCAGTATTAGAATTGGATAGTTTCAAATATGTGCCACATATCCAAAGAAGGAGCCAAAAGCAGTGACTTATGAACCTACAAAGTGGGCTCTGCTAAGTTCCCAACTTCTGAGCAACTGCTGTGCATGAGGAATATGAAGTACAACATGCTCATTGCTCACAAGAAATGTGCAGTCTAGTTCATACCATGAGTAATAATAAAAAAGATAACTCTATTCAATGTGTACTGTTTAAAATGCTTTAGCTGTACTAACTGATATAACTCTTACAGACTCCTAATGAGGTAGGTACATACTGCTATTATCCCAAGTGTACCGATGAGGAAACTGAGGCAGGTAGAGAAAAGTAATTCGCCTGAGGTAGTGTTGGAGACAGAATTCAGACCCAGGCAGGTGGGCTCTAGAGATCATATTATTAACCACCACAATGACTAGGGTTCTAAAGGATGCTGTATTCTGGATATCATACTTTGGGCTAGGTTGGTAGCTCGCTTAGGTAGAACAGTGTGCTTGCTAACAAGGACATGTAGAAATCAATATATAAGTTCAATTTTATTTGACTCTACCTTTTGAGAGGAGTTGAGGAGTTCTAGAAATCCCTTTTGTCTGCCCCGGCTCCCACAGTAAGATCTTTGCATTAATGTCTGAAATCTTTCCATTGAGAACTAATTTGTTTGCGTTAATATTAGCAATCTTATCCCCAGGTGTTTCCTTCTAATATAGATGTGTGACAGCACTGGACTAGTTATTGCATATGCCCTCTTGTTCATAAGTGCAATAGCCCAGCAAAGTCAATCAGTAAGTATCTGTTAAATGAATAAAAATAGAATTGCAGCAAGAAAGTATGGACAAAGTGGTTATCACCTCTACTAGGTTAATAAATAAATGCTCGTAGGAGACATATCTAGTTTACATTTATGCACTAAGGGCATCATATTTCATTATCTTCCAAAGGCAGGAATGCCAAAGAAATATGATTTCATTATATAATGGGACTTTTCTTAAAGAAGGAAAATCTGGAAATGGCCTGATGATGGGCTCACAAAATATTGGAGGAAAGTTATAAACACCCCACTGTAAGTGTGAGGATGAGAGGAAAGCAAAAGCCTAGGGTAAACCAAAGCAGAGCTCAGAACAAAATATTACTAGTAAAAGACAGCTAATATTAGCCTACTGACCCTGGGTTACCTCTTTACTCCCTACTTTGAGACTATCATCACTGCATTCCATTTTCACTTCTCACACTTGACTAACCCCAGTCTCAGCATTCCCCAGAAAGTCGTTAGGAGAAAGTATTTGTTATGAACTCTGTTGCCTTGTATGCCACATGGGAGTTTTAAGACTGTTGTGTAGATGTAGATGTTTGAGATGTTGTGTAGTTTGTTCAGCTGGTTAGACCAAGAGGCAAATGAGGCACAAGTCTTAATTACCCCATATATCTGCATTCAGTTCTATAGACATAGATTACACTGCTAACTGATCATTTAGATTACATGCTTGAGGGTTTTTCTATATTAAAGCCAGCAAATTCAATTGTGTTAGTACATTACTTGGACCCACTTCATGTGTCTCACCTCCTAATAAGTGTCCCTGTCTTGTTCTCTCTGTAGGCTCATTATAACTACTTCCTACATTAGTTTCAACCCTATTCAGGAACAGAAAACTGTCCTCTCTTTAGAAACTGATTAGCATGAATTTGTTGTGGAGAGCGGAACTTCTTTTTGTGGCAAGATTATGACGATATATATTCACCATTCCTTACAACATGTACATTAGCAGTTTCTGTAGTACACATGGTAACTCATTTTGTGTCTCAACACCAGAGAATGACAGTAGAGTTTCAGAGTAAGTGAAGAATAAAGAGATGTGTTGTTCATCTGGAGATACATGCCTTACCCTCCAATGTTTAGCTGGAATTTCCCACGTTCATTTTGGATAGTCTACTAGATAGGAGATTGCAATTGTTTCTGCACCAGTCTCTTTGACCCTGTCGTTATCTTTCCTAACTTCTTTCTTGCCACTGGGAGAGGGGCAGTCAGTTCTTCTGAGAACTGAGGACTCCTAGCCTTAGAGTCTTTCACTGCCCATTTTATATTACTGCTGAATAAATATTGGTTCTCTTATTTTATATTCTTTAACTAAATTAAATTATAAAAATTTCCATTCCTGTCCAGTGATTAAAAATATCCTTCATTGGTCTGAAGGTACAGGGGGGTCTAATGTTTGCATTTGTTAGGCAAAAATCCTGCATATTCATTGTTTAAATGTAAAAAAAGAAATAAAAATAAATATTTGTAGATAAAGAAATAATTGGAAAGAACAAACAATAGTTTGTAGACTAAATCAGAAAATACTCAGGTTTGCAACAGAAACTAAGGTATTATGTATAAAAGCACAAAATAGCCAGTGTAGGCAGTGGGTTCTGAAGTTTACTCATACCTCAGAATCACATGAGGGGCTCTAAAACATTATAGATCTTTGGACCCCACACTTAATTACACTGAATCAGAAATTCAGTGGGAAGTAATAAGAACTCTTCTTTCCTAAAGGCTTTTAATGTAACTCTAATGTATAGTCACGTTTAGCAGCTACTAGTTTATGGAATTTTTGTGATTCTGTGATTTGTCTGTGAAATACCTCTGGTAGGGAGCATAAAGCATCCCAGACAGAGTGGGGAGACCAGAATTCTAAGAAGCTTGAGGTTTTCTGTGAACAACTGGGTTCCAAGGAAAGGAGAAGTATGGCCAAGGAGAAAGAAAAGATTTGGGCAAAAAGAAAATGTTTTCTTAAAATAAAAATGTATAAGTTACATTATAAAGAATGCTACAAAAGTTAAGATATATTCACACATGCTTAAATTCTAACTGAAGATATCAGTTACTGACTGTGGCTTATTGTGCTATGACTACGAGAACTGGGTAAGCAGTCATTGAGGAGGGAAGGCCATCGTGGGGGATCTGCTATTACCAAAACACAAGCCATTCCACAGCAGAAGGTTGAGGAAATGCTTTGCAAGGGCAGAATGTCACTTCAAAACATAACCCTAGACCAGGTCCCTGGGTCAGTCAACCCTTCTTGAAACAGGGTGTCAACAAGGGAAGATTTGTTTTCTGCTAGAATTTCCTCATTGCCAAAATCCTCAATGTTTAACCAAGCCTCCATTTACATTATGCAATCCATAATGTATCAGAAAAGAAATAACCCCAAGACCCTGAAGATCCTAAAAAGAGAATGAAGAGCTAGTCCTACCCAGAATAACAAATATGAGCAAGTTCTACAGTTATTAGGAGAGAACAGGAAGTTGGTAATGATGTAATTACTGTGCAAGTAGTTGCACACACAAACAAATATGTTTAAAAGGCATTTCAAATGGGATGAAGTTGTTCCATCACTGAGAGGAGCCACTAATACCTGGGTACCAAGCAAATCTGAAACTCTACATTTGACGGAGTTACTTAAAAAATGGAATTTGGACTGGAAGAAATTATAAAAACTAAGGATTTTGCTACAGTGACATACCTTTAGACCCTTCGGGTAATAAAATATATTCAACTAACTATCCAATGGAAAACAGTCAAATAAAAGCCTCATGAAATGGGGCTTGAAAAAAAATCATGTAGCATAGAAACAATTGAGAAACTTGGACGAAATTTCTTTGCCTCTTTGAGCATGTCAAGGAGAGAAAAATAATCACTTGTTTTTGTACTTGTCATTAAGTACTATATACAGTAGTTAAGTATTAATAAATAAGTAGTTAACATTTATGCAATGATTCATTTCTGTTAAAATATGCATCAACTGCTCGTTTATTATTTATCATTGTCTTCACAACAGAAAATGAGACTGAGTGGCCAAAATTGCCATTGTTTTTTAAATATTACTTTGATTTTCACTACCCAGATCATAAATAAATGATTATTTTCTGCATAGGAAAAATCATGATGATGAATTAACATTGGCCTGGCCTACTTACACACTCCACATGAACTAAGCTTCAAATATCAGCTTCCGTGTTTAGAAAAACCCAGACTGCAGTGTGCTGCTTGGAACTGACAGGATCATAATAATGAAAACCAAGGCCCTGATCACTCAGATTCTTTTGCCACTTCTCATTCACAGTCATTTGTACCATGGCCAGTTCCTATCTCCTATCTTTCTGTGCTATTTTCAATAATATGACCATGCTAGAAATTACTCAAGTACATTTCTGAAAATGAAAGAGGATTACTGAATAGCCTTGTGAAATTCTGGTTTGTTTTTATTTTTTTGAGGTGTAAAGGGAATCAAAGTGCTCATCTTCCCAATATTATTTGCTTAATCTGTAAGAGTTGATATGCTTTGATTTGGGGTTTTAAAATAGTGTAACTATTACTGCTAATAGCAAATATTTATGTGGCACTTTCAAGTTTTATATTTTACCTAGCTCAACAAGAAAGCACAATACTTCTAACATCATCAAATTATGATGTGATAACACTGGGAATTTAAGCCAAGATCTGTAGATGTGTAGAAGCTGTTCAAGGTAGACTACATACTGACAGTGTGAGTCATTCATGGCAGAAACAGCCCTGGGCCACCATGCAGAGGAACTGCATTCAAAACCTAGCTTGTCTCTAACAGGATATTTGAGCAAATCACTTAACTTCTCTATGCTTAAATTCTCCCCTGTGAAAAATGGAGACAATAATGCTTACATCAGAGACTTTTGAGGATTAAGTGGAAGTGTTTTGTCAACCATAAATGGCCATATAAATGCAAGGAATTTTGATTTAGTAAGACATTGGGGTAAATATATTTTTAGTTAATTATGAAACTCATGGTCTCCAAGATACTCTAGTATCACAACAATGTCTTTTTAGTGAGAACCAGGTCTTGGGATCAAATCTGTTGATAGAGCCCCTGGCTTCTCCAAGAACTAGTGGCAATGACACTTCTCCAGCTCCCGAGGACAACTAGCAGGCCCAGGCTCCATTTTCCCCTCCCACACAGCACAGCCTCCCAATCCTCAGACGAATTTCTCAGAAAGTGAGTCAGAATCCTGGAGCCCAACTGCTAAAGACAGGAAGCAATTAAATATGTAAATCAAGGAAATTACACTGCACTGATGACATTCAGCCCTGTGTCTGCTCCCACCTCCTCCTCCTTTTCCTCTCTGCTTCTATTCCCCTCAGGACTGAGGCTAGAGTGAGATCTCCTTCTTCCACTCTGCTCCCTGCTAAATGTTTTTTATTCTAAACCACCTGCCCCAGGCCTTCTCATCAATTATTAATCAAGTACCATGAATATGCATAAAAGCCTCTCTCTGAGTTTATTAAATTAAAACAAAAAAATATATATATACATATAAGAACATGTTCTGTGCCATGGTAGAGAAAGGATTATATGGTTGAGAAGAAAGAATAAGTTTTTTTTTTTTTTTTCCTTCTCACTGATCGCACAAACATGCTGAAGTCATTGATTATGCAGGTTCCTTTATTTCAGGTTTGCTTTCAAATGTGTTTCTAAATTAATATTGTAATAGGTTTAAACTCCAGACAACATACCATTCTGGAATCTGTTTTCTCTTGATAGGCAAGATTCTTCATGACTTAGCGGGGATAATATTAGCTAGTGAATGATTGGACAGTTTACTTTGACATTACAAATGAGTCTTCTACTTACATGTGTTCTCTCTCAGCTAAGATCTGTCCCCATATGCGTGGTGGCCTGAGGCAGGGCTGGTGTAGGGGTGAATCCAGGAGCCCTGAAGTCCTGTCTTCTCCACACTGTGAGGTCACTGGATCAAATCACTAATGGTTTTCATTTCCCAATTTTGTATTTCAGGTGAGCCTGCCTTTCCAAAGAGAAATAATGTCTCTTATCATGTGCGATGCAGAACGAAGTGTCTGTGAACACTGGCTTTTATCTCATCAGATAGGCCTTCTTGGATCACCTCCTCTTGTGTAGCACACCCCTATTCCACCAGGCTGTATGTGATGTTGTTTTATTCATCCCTCCTGACATACATAATAATTTGTTTATTGCATCTTGATTCCTGTGCCTTCTCCACCATGAATACAAGCTTAATAAGATCAGGAATTTTGCCCACTTTATTCAATATCATTCAAAATTTTTTTAAAATAAAAATGCATTAAAAGTATAAGAGTACCATTTAAAATTTTTTTTCTCCTATTACTAACATGAACTTCGGGGACAAACAACAACTGAGTCCTAGAAACTGACTAACCATAATAGGACCAGTGAAAGTTTTGTATACTTCAACCAATATCCTGTCACATTCTTTCCTTTCTTCTACAAGTGGCTTTAACTGCACCTGGCCAGGTGATCCTGGTGCACGTGAACTTTCAATATATACCTCAGTACATTAAAAATTACATGTCCTAATAAAAGGGTACTTAGAAGCAGGATTTTATTTTGTTTTGTTGATTGCTTATACACCCTTACTCATGTAATAGACATAGATTTATAAAATATAAATTTATGTAGCCAAAAGTATAGGTGAACAAATGGCTGTGGTTTGTGTCTTCTGTGGTTTGTGTCATGTGGTTTGCATAAAGATCTAAGCTGTATGAAACCTTCCTCCCACACATCTTCCTGTCTTCCTGCCTCTCGTCTTTTGGCATCTGAGCCACTTAGCACCTCAAAGCCTCAAATATTCTTTCCATACATAAAATAAGGTGTTCAGATTAGTTGAACTCCAAGGATTAATCAAAAATGAAATTTAATTCTATGGGAGCAATTTAAAATGAAAACAGAGAATTATTTTGTCATTTCCCTGTTCACAACTCTGTTTTTTGTTATTAAATTTAATGTCAAATCAACAGTTACATTTTTAGTTTAAAATTTTCTGCTTTATTGTGCTATTTATACTCTGTTCTAAAGAATCTCAAATTTAACCTCCAGAATGGTGCACTCGCCTAATATGTTATTGAAAAATCTAATTTTATAGAGTGCCATTTAAACAGAAATGCCAATTTTCAGTAATAAGGGTCACTATAATAATGTTTAATGCCTCAGTGACTTTTTACCAGCTAAAATGCCCTTTAAATATATACGCTTCCTTTATTTCAAATTCAAGAATGAATCATTGCACTTTGATGAACACTCCATCACACCAGGCAATGTAGTTAAATTTTCTTGTTTAACAGTCTCATTAATTTATCGCCACTTTCTGGGCCTTCCCTGGTGTATTCATTCAGTCAATGGCTATTGTGAAAACAAACAAGGGCGGCTACAAAGCTGCCAGTGAGGGGCCATTCAGAGCATAACGTTGAACAACCCCTTAAGAAGCTGGCTATCTAGAAAACCTCACAGGATCTGTAGACACATATTATACTACAAAATAGAATGTTCCAGTGCCACATGAGTGATGCAGAAGATGTACTATCATAGAGCTGGGAAAGAAGAGACCCCTCTTGGTTGGAGGGGTCAGGAAGGCGTCAGAGAAGAGAAAGGTTTGAGGAAGGCCTCCGAAAATGGAAAATGATAGCAAAGGATATAACCATGGGCCAGGCGCCCTAGAGCACAAGCTGCATTCATGGTGTCTTGAACGCTATGAATGGGAAGGATGAGGAAGGCAGATGAGAGAGCTTCACACACATCTTCCTGTCTTCCGATCTCCTGTGTCTACCATGAGTGGTCAAAAGAGTTAGGAGAATAAGAATGTTGGATTTGGACAGAGAGGCAGTCAGATCATTAGAGAGTAAGGTCATACATTATCCATGGTTTTCAGAGGGTCTGAATGAGGCTGTGGGGACTGAATTTGTCCCAGGTATGCTAGGAAGGGTGCTATAGTCCTCCAAAGAACAATTCAACATCTCTTAAACCTGAGATTAACTACTCCACACATTACAAAGTGTATGCAACATGATGTTTCCTTAGAGCAAATCGCCAATGCATTTTTAAAGAAAAATCTTTCTTTCCCTTTATGACCTTTGCCTCAGCCCACTTTGTGTGTGCTTGTGTGTGTGTGTGTTTGTGTGTGTCTATAAAATAATTTTCCTTCACAGCTACACATGTATACAAACTCACATTTCAGGGAATAGATAGCTTTAGGTAATGGGAATATTTAAAATAAATCAAACTTATGAATAAATCATTGCCAGCTGCTTGGGGATTATAGTGTACACATGGAACTGGTCTGACCCCTGAGTGTGAGATTTGTCATCAGCAATGGAAATGGCCCTGAAAACAGGAAGACAGCATGGCCTCACAGAGCACTATGAGAAATGAGGCAAAAGGGCTTTGAACATGCAGTTGCCCAAAGCAGTCAAGAGAGATGATTTTTCAATCTGACATAATGGAAGTCCCTAGAGAGATCCATTTTTCATTCCGACATGACTAAGATAATAAGTCAAAAGTTAAAATACGTAATATGAGGCCCAACACAAAGAAAACTATTTCTATTTTGGAAATGGCAAAGCATACCCCGGTATGTGTTAGCTTAAATGGACAATCTTTTCCTTATAGAAGCATCCCAGTGACTATAGCTCGAAAAAGTAATTTTTAAGAGTAAAACCCATTGAAAAAGAACAAGAAAAAAGTGCTATATGAAGTTTGATTCTTTGTGTATACTTGGAGATAATCCTTCCCTTTGAGAAAACATTTTTAAAGAAAAATAATGATGATTTAAAAAATAAAACAAACAAACATAAACCTTTGTGGTAATATGGGAAGACCCTTATGCTACAGTTAGGCATCACATTCTTTTAGCAGGCCAGCAGATAAGAGAATTGTAATTGATATTAATGTAGTAAAGTCATACTAGACCAAATTTATGATGTAATTTAATTTTGAACCATGTAGAGAACAAATAAAATCTAGCAAGATGAAAATGATAAGTCATGAGAGATGTAATTTTATAATATTTATTTTACTGAGACCAATTTAGAATTATATACTGTTGGAAATGTAGAGAAAAAGACTGAAAATAGAAAAGGTATTATGGATATAATCATAAAAGTGTTATTTTAAAAGAATTCTTTGGAAAGCTAACACAGTAAATCCTCGGATATTCCTATCTGAGATGTCTGGATCTGAACTGGATTCATGAAAATGATCTTGGGTAATACCACACTCTGTCCTACTATACATTTTAGTTTTGGGGTTATCAGGTTTCCCCTCTTAGCTAAACTGATTTTAGTGTGGTAATAAAATAAGGTTACCAAAAATTCCTGCTTAAAAAAAGCACAATTGTTATAAATCTCCAAATTCCCAATTGCTCTGACAGGAAGGAGTCAATGCGGCCATCTATGAGTAGCTTCCCAAATCAGTACATTTTGCAGCAAAATTTTGAGTTTTCACTTTTTTTCTAAGATACAGCTTAGAATTAAAATTTAGATACAACAGTGATAATTCTACATGCTCTTCCAACATGTAACTTCTGGAACAAATTTCCTCTGCTTAATCAAGACAGATAAGAACAGATATTCTCTATTGCATATTAACTTCAGAATTCTGTAGCTATATTTTCAAAACCTTTTCAAAAGTATGCATACTGTTTATCAATCACATCTTCCATTATAATTCAACATGATTTCTCTAAGGCAATAAAAATTAGTAATTTTGACTCATTTTTACAGATTTGTTTGTTTCTACTTGTTTGATTTGGAACCTGCTTGTCATTATACTTTGTAGGGTTTTTTTCTCCTTTCTGAGACATCAAGACTCCCTCTCTATTCAAAACACAGGTTTAAGTTCAGGTCAACAAGGAAATCTTATCCTACATAACTCATCCACCACTCCAGCTGCTTCCTATTTTTATCTCATTAACACTTCTTCACTCTTTTGGTAAAACACAAATTTGTGTGGGATTTTGTGTGTGCTTAAGTGTTTATTTATTTTTTTGTTGTTGTTGATCACCCCTGCAGTTCCTTTTATTTTGTATCATTTATGTATTCTGCAAGTCTATGGAGACTCAGTATTGAATTGAGCGAAGACAGATAGCTACACCACACTACTGCTTCTCCACCAGCATCTAGGAACTTACAATCATCTCTGTTATCACTATATTTTTCTATGAATGGAATTTCTATTCATATTTTGTTGGTGAATCATTTAGTCATCTTTCTATTTCTGCTGTTTTTTTTTTTTCCTATGAACTCAGAAGCGATACAGTGTGTCCCACGCTCAGCATCAAAGAAGTCATAGACTTTCCCTTCAGGAAATCTGTTTTTCCATTATTTTTCTCTGCTACCATTAGACTTTTAGCTAACACAAAAGTTTCTCCTGAGATCCAGTCAATGATCCTCTGTGTCCTTAGTCTATATGGGTCTTTCTGGGAGGGAAGGTTAGGGGGAAGGAAAGCAGGTGGGTGGCTCCAGCAGCCTAGACTGGAATGAGTCAGAGCTGAGGGAAGGAGTGCCTCCTTCTGCCACCCCTTCGTACATGGACAGATCTTCTTGGCAAGCCAGTGTTATGAAGGCAAAATCCTGGAAGAGTCTGGCTTTTATTCAGCTTGACAAAGATCAGAAAAACAAAGATTTTCCTCCACTATGGTCAAGAGGGAGTCCCTTCTTTTCTGCCCTGTGGGTTATTCCCACTTATTTAAGAAATATGTAGTAAGTACCCAATATGTCCCAAAACTTAGAGTCTCCAATGCCAACAGTAAATCGTAACCAGCAAATGGCCTCACTTCCATCAGGGCGAATGCAATCACCTGGGATTTCCTCCTTTCTCAGTGAAAGGCAATGAGCCCTTCTAGGGGAAGGGGATCATTTCATCTTCATCCTTCTACCCCTTCAGTCTCTCAGACTCAAGTCCAAAGGTGTCTCACAACCATAGCTAGGCTCTACTTCCTCCACGGCACTGACCTCTCCTGCACCCTCCTACTTCTCCCTCCACCCAAAAACACACACTAACTTCTCAGAGACAAAGAATAGTGACTGTCCTTTAACTCACACAATTACAGACCTGACATGGTCTCAAAGTTGCTACTTGGGAAAAGAGAGTAGGGTAAGTAGACACTTTAGTTCTTATTATTTTTTTTCCTCTGTTGCTGAATTTTCTCCTTCATGATAATGTCTTGTGGAATTATTTATCAAAAATCAACTCCATCAACTCTCATCTCTCCCGATCCAAGAGTTTTTTTGAGTTGCTTTAAATTGCAGGTTGGTGTGGGGTACAGAGAGGAGGGTAGTAAGGATAGGCAAGGAAGAGTGCTGTGGGACTCTGGACTTCAATGCAGCCTTGGCCATCACTGCCACTGTCCTCTGCCCTGCAGAGTCATCCTGGTGAAGGATGTTAATTTTGTAAAAAGTCTGAAATGCTTCAGACCAATGTTATAGGTACTTAAATAATCCTGGTTTTCTATTTGAAATTGTAGTGACAACAATTGATAATATTTTCTGATGGACAAAGGATGCTGCCTCTGTTAATTGCAAAAAGTGTTATTTTCTACTGGGAAGAGGTAAGCATGTAGATCACAGAATGTGAGATCTAGAAGAGGCCGGTGTACAAATCTTTCCTTATAGGTGGAGAAATGGAGGCCCCGGAGACAGTGATTTACTCAAGGTCAAAGAGGATGGTTATTGACAGAGTTCTATTTGGCCTCTGTGTTGATGGCCCCAGCCCAGGTTTCTTTTCCCTATAATAGCCACTGTCTTTTTGAGCATTTATTGAAGGCCAAGCATGTTGCTTTATTACATTATCTAGATAATCCTTACACCTTTGATGGACAGAGAAATACAAACCCTCATTGCCCTTCAGAGATTTGGAAACCAGGAGCATGAAAGATGAAGAAACTTGCCCAAGGTTACATACCATTTTTTTAAAGTTATTTTTTATTTATGTCAGTGTACTGGGTACAAGTACAACTTTGTTGCATGCATAGATTATGTAGTGGTGAAGTCAGGGTATTTAGGGTATTCATCACCCAGATAACATAAATTGTACCCACTAAGTAATTTCTAATCATCTACCCCCTCCCACTTCCTCACTACTCAAAGCTTAAACCAGAATTTGATTCCAGGCCAAGAGACTCTAAAGCCCTTAATTCATGAAACTAGGTTACCTGCTCTATAAACCAGCCTGTTGGTGTTTGGCTTGTTCAGTATAATCAACAAGTCTTGAAAGAGGCACAATAGAATGACATTTAACATAATTGTCTAGGAAAAAAAAATCACAGTATAGTATTGGTATAATAAAAGATAAGATGATTTTAATTCCTTGTCTCACTAAAAGAGCTGTGTAGATGCTAATGTTATAGACTTGTTACCTTGTTTCCTAAAAGTCATCAAATATGTGGCACTGTGGCAGGTAAAGAGTTTTTAACTCTCTAAGTAACTATCTAAAATATTCTATATACAGAAGAGTAAACAGAACTACAATAGCAAAGCCATGCTCATTTTCTAAAATCATTCAATAATCCTCTGCTATATTTAATATAATTTTGTTGCAAATGAAGCTTTATAATTTTTTCCTCTGAATAACTCTAACCCACTAGTGTCATATTTGCATATATGTACTGTGTATATATGTGTGTGTCACAGTGGTCATATCTAAAGGGTATCCCTGAAATTAATATTTTTTTTAAGGAAGGCAACTCTCATTACTTTATATATCCCATATCAAGAAGGTTTACACATCAACCCAGATGCTATACTGGAGTTATTTCTTAATTATATAAATGCAAATTAACACTGAAATAACAGACAGGTTCATATATGTATTAACTATACAATGTCAAAGATGGAATTTGTATTTTTAAACATTATTCTCAGCAATAACTTCAGAGATGAATGGTTAGTGAAATTAATTTTTTTAAAATCTTATTTTGATGTTGCTTATTGCTGCTCTTTTGGTCCAAGTTTGCATATTCCTATAATAAACATTTAATCTATACTCTAGCAAAATGTTTTTTCTAGTACCTCTCACTCACCTCTCAAGAGTCCCATGACCCTTCCTGGTTCTGCATGGTTCTTCTTTTCATACAATAAAACCCACAATTTGTTTTCCAGACACCACCAACTCTACAGATCCATGGGTCATCATTAGGTCCTAACCCCAATTTGGAAAATATTACCACAAGGCTATGGCCCAGAGGGTCAATGTGTCTTTTGAACTATTTTACCCGGCAGCTATTTCCAAAGGCCTTTGTTTGTCCTGCAAATCATTTTTCAGATGCTCTTCTTTGTAAGAGAAGTCCCTGCTTTCTTATCGTAGGCTTGTTTTCATATGCTTTCTTATTTTCTGTGATATCATATTATTAAATCCTTCAAATTATGTAATGATCCACTGGAAAAGAGTAGTGCTAACTCCTAACTACCTTAAGTTCCAATATTTTATCTATGAAATACTCTGTCATTAGCTTCCAGGGCTTTCATGACATGATAACCCTTTGATAAAGACTTTACATTCAACTATTTCCAACACTTTTATACCATAAAAATGGAATATGACTGTGGAAATGTTGAGACAGCATGGCCCAGTGATGAAATGTTCAGATTCTGGAGTCAAACCAATTGCTAGTGAAGCTACATTAGCCATCAGATTTTGGACCATTTAGCTAATTACTTAGACTTTCATTATCTGTAAAATTAAAAGAATAATCTTGTGTCCTAGAATTCTTGGGACAATAATGTACAGAAACCACCAATGCAATTCTTGCTGCATAAGAATGCTCAGTTCATCCTCAATAGCCTGCCTCCCTTATCCAAGTGAACACTTGAAAAAATGTGCAAACTATATTTCTGCATGCGACTGTAGTTCATTCACTTTGGCTGCTATAAAACACTTTATTCTTTAGCTCTCTATATAATAGGCACTTGGGATGTTTCTAAATTTTTATCATCATGAACATTCATGTATTTTTATTTTTTGAACATGTGTGTGAATTCTCTTAGGTATTTGGGAGTAAGGTTGCTGAGTAATCAGGTATATAAATGTTTAATTTTACAAAATGACAGATGAAGAATTTTGAACATGGATTATAAGAAAGCTCAATGAAATACAAAAGAAAATAGAAACCAACACAAAGAAACCACAAAATCAATGCCAGAAATGAATGAAAATTTCTCTAAAGAAATCTAAATATTAAAGAAAAATCATACAGAACTTCTGGAAATGAAAAATTCATTCAAGGAATTACAAAGCACAGTGGAAAACCTTAAGAATAGGCTAGATCAGACAGAAGAATGACTCTCAGAACTTGAAAATAATACCTTTGAGCTAAACAAGTCTGTCAAAGAGAAAGAACAGAGAAATAAGAGGAATGAACAAAGCCTATGAGAAATGTAAAATTATGTAAAGACACCAGACATAAGAATGATAGGCATCCCTGAGGGTGAAGAAGAAAATACACAAAGGTTGGATAATTTCTTTGAGAGAATAACTGAGGAAAATTTCCTTGGTCTTGCTAGAAACCTAGATATCCAGGTACAAGAAGCACACAGGACTCCTGGGAGATTCATGGTAAAGAAGAAATCACCATGACACATAGTCATTAGACTGGCCAAAGTAAACACAAAAGAAGCACTTCTATGATCAGTAAGGTGAAAACAGCAGGTAACTTGCAAAGGAAAACTGATCAGACTAACTGCAGACTTCGCAACTGAAACCTTACAAGCCAGAAGGGATTGGGGGTGCATCCTCAGTCTTCTAAAACATAATAATAGCCAGTTTAGAATTTTTTACCTGCAAAACTAAGTTTCTTATATGAGGGAGAAATAAAAACTTTCTCAGACAAGCAATAGCTGAGAGAGTTTGCGAAGACCAGACCTGCCCTGCAGGAAATACTCAGACCTGCATTATATACTGATCAGCACAATAGGTATCACCAGTGTAAAATCATCCAAAAGCTAAAGGTCAGAGCTCAGATACCACAATGGCTCAAGAGATAAAACAAAGCCAATAGGATGAACAGATATCTACCACATGGATCAATTCTTTCAATAAATGTGAATGGTTTGAAATCCCCACTGAAGAGATATAGCCTGGCTGAATGTATAAAAAATGCAAGCCAAGTATGTGCTGTCTCCAGGAAACATATCTTACCCACAAGAGCTCATTTAGATTCAAGGTGAAAAGATGGAAAACAATATTACATGTAAATGGAAACCAAAAGAAAGCTGGTGTAGCCATTCTCATATCAGATAACATAGACTTCAAATCAACAAAAGTAAAGAAAGACAAAGATGGTCATTATATGAGGGTGAAGGGGACAATTCAACAAGAAGACTTTACAATCCTAAATATTTCTGCACCTAACATAGGAGCACCCAGAATCATAAAGCAAATCCTACTCAATCTAAACAAAATGAAACACAGCAGCACCATAATTGCTGGGGACTTTAATATCCCATTGACAGAACTAGAGAGATCCTCCAAACAGAAAATAAACAAAGAAATAATGGACTTAAATGGAACTCTAGAACAAATTGGCCTAATTACTAATATTTTATATATTTATTGGCCATAGTATTTCCTCTTTTGTGAAATGAGGTAGCATGTCATTTTTCCACTTTTCTTTTTAATTGCTTTCATTGTGTGACAAATGTCTAAAAATGTGACCATCCTTTGGCATAACATTTTTAATTTTAGGAACTTATTGTGCAAAGAAAAATTTTCAAAAAAGCTATGAAGATATTCACTGAAGTTGTGTTTGTAATAGAAAATGCAGTAAACAAGCTAGATGTCCAATAAATGGAGATTAAATAAATTATAAAATAAACAAAAAGGAACATTGATATAGACATTAAATAATGATGGCGATTATGTATATGCAATCATAGAAAGGTATTTCACAATATGATGCTAAGAGAAAAAAATCTATTAATAAAAGTGAAGGCACGTCATGATTCTATTGTGCATGTATGTGTGTGCACTTATATGCTAAAAGTGAAAAGACATGCACCATGTTATTAATAGTTTTTACCTCTGGATGAAAGTATTTAAAGTGACTTATTTCTTTTTGTTTATATATTTTCTATACTGAAATTCATTATTAAAACATTAAAATAAATTTATACTTTAGATATATAAAGACACAGAAATCTCAGATAATTTCCCTAAAGGCACATGACCAATAAGTGTTAGAGTTGAGTCTAGAACCCAAACATCGATAGATTACCAAAGTCTTAGTATTTGTTTATCTTTTATTCAATTCGTAGGATCCTACTTCAGGAGTGTTGGTGTCTGTGCCATTCTGGTCAAGTGTTAACCTTCAAAATGGTAGTAAGAGTGACTTTTTCTTGTTTATCAGTGATAGCTGAATATATGGGCAAAAAGAAAAATCACAGAATTACAATAAATTAGGGGTTGGGGCAGATGAGAAGAAATCTAACTGTTGCTGTGCATGTATTTAACCTAAGTAAAGGGTTTAGTTTGGGTAGAACCAATTTAGGAAAGGGGACACTGTCTTATAGTCCTCAGATATTTTCTGATATAAAGAAAGATTTTCCGTTAGCATAATTACAAAGATCATTACTCCATGTGGTATTTTTCAATAGTCTGATGGTAGATTAGTAAGACTATCATTAATCTAGCATTTGGATTATATGGCTGGGCCTGAGAAAGCCATTGGAATTTTAAGATAATGAACATCTGGGTGCTTTTATTTTTAATGTCATTAAATTGAATTTTACTATTTTTTTCAAATCTTTATTTTCATCACTCTCTATTCTTTTTATGCCCTTCCTTTCTCTTAATTCCTACCTTGATTTAGAATATTCCCATGATGACTACTGATTAAAACACATTAAAGACAAAATTAAGGGTAAGCAGAATATAAAGGTAATTAGGTAACCAAGGGGCTATTAATCTATCCTCAATTAAAACTCTTAAGCCGATTGAAAACTATTCCACAACTCAACCCAATATAACCCTGGAATAAAGTATAGTAAGGGCAAGAGGAATCAAAGTTTATTATTTTTAAGCCAGGACCTAAATATTACCTGGGTCAAGGTGGACCCAAGGAGTTCAAGGGACACAAAGGGAAGAAAAACTGGAATGTAATATTGAATGTACAAATTTAAATATCAACTACTAGATATTTTATATAATCTGCCTGGTAACTGCAAAGAAATGCCTATAAAAGATACACAAAAGAAAATAAGAAAGAAATCAAAGTATGCCACTAAAAAAAAAAAAATCAACTGCACTCAAAGCAAGCAAACAAGAAAGAAAAAGAGGAACAAAATAGCTATAATACATACAGAAGACAATTAAGAAAATGGCTATAGTCTTTTCCTATCAATAATTATTTTAAATGTAAATGAACTCCCCATTTAAAGGTCATAGAGTGGCTGAATGGATAAAAAAAATAAAAAGATAAAAAATAAGGTCTAACTATATGTTGTCTATAAGAGACTCACTTTAGATGTAAGAAAACTTATAGGCTGAAAGTCAAAGGATGGTAAAGGATATTTCATGCAAATGGTAACCAAATGAGAGCAGTGGTAGTCATACAGGCATAACTTGTTTTATTGAAGTTTCGTTTATTGTGCTTCACAGACATTTTGTCATTGGTGCCATTTTTCCAACATGTGCTCACTTTGTGTCTGTGTGTCACATTTTTATAATTCTTGCAATATTTCAAATATTTTTAGTATTATTAAATCTGTTATGGTGATTTGTGATCAGCAATTTTCGATGTCACTATGGTCATTGTTTCGGGTTCTACAAACCACATCCATATAGGATGGCAAATGTAATCCATAAATGTGTGTCTTCTGACTGCTTCACCAACTAGCCATTTCCCCTATCTCTCTCTCCCTCTCCTCAAGCCTCTCTATTCCCTGAGACACAGAAATATTAAAATTAGGTCACTTAATAATCACACAATGGCCTCTAAGTGTTTAGAATAAAGAGTTGCATGTCTTTTAATTTAAACTGAAAGCAAGAAATGATTAAGCTTAGTATGGAAGGCATGTCAAAATCCCAGTTAGTACAAACACTAATCCTCTTGCACCAAACACATAGCCAAGTTACGAATGCAAAAAAAAAAAAAAAGTTCTTGAAAGAAATTAAAAGTGCTACACCAGTAAACAACCAATAGATAAGAAAGCAAAACAACTATTGTTGACACAGAGAAAGTTTTAGTAATCTGTATAGGAGATAAAACAAGCAACAACATTCCCTTAAGCCAAAACCTAATCGAGAGCAAGATCCTACTCTATTCAATTCTATGAAGTCTGAGAGAGGTGAAGAAGGTGTAGAAGAAATGTTTTAAACCAGTAGAGGTTGACTCATGTGGTTTGAGAAAAGAAGCCATCTCCATAACAAAAAAAAATACAAAATGAAGCAGCAAGTGGTGATGTAGAAGCTACACCAAGTTATCCAGAAGATCTAATTAAGATAAATGATGAAGGTGGCTACACCAAACCACAGCTTTTCAATGTAGACAAAACAGCCTTTTACTGAAAGAAGATGCCATCTAAGACTTTCATAGCTGGAGAGGAGAAGTCAATGTCTGGCTTCAAAGCTTCAAAGAACAGGCTGACTCTCTTATTAGGAGCTAATGCAGCTGGGGACTTTAAGTTGAAGCCAATGCCCATTTACCATTCCATAAACCCTAGGCCCTTAAGAACTATGCTAAATGTACCCTGCTTGTAATCTATAAATGAAATAACAAAGCCTAAATGACAGCACATCTATTTATAGCATGGTTTACTGAATATTTTAAGCCCCCTGTTGAGACTTACTTTTTAGAAAAAAAAAAATCCTTTTAAAATATTACTGCTCATTGACAGTGCAGCTAGTCACCCAAGAGCTCTGATGAAGATATGTAAGAAGATTAATGTTTTCATGCCTACCAACACAACATCCATTTCATAGCCCATGGATCAAGGAGTAATTTTGACTTTCAAGTCTTATTATTTTAGAAATACATTTTATAAAGTAATAGCTGCCATAGAGAATGATTCCTCTGATGATCTTGGCAAAGTAAATTGAAAACCTCTGGAAAGGATTTAGCATCTAAATGCCATTAAGAACATTTGTGATTAATACAAGGGGGTCAAAATATCAACATTAGCAGGAGTTCGGAAGAAGTTGATTCCACCTCAGGGATAACTTTGAGTGCTCAAGACTTCAGTGGAGGAAGTAATTGTAGATGTTGTGGAAATAGTAAAATAGCAAAAAAAAAAAAAAAAATTAGAAGTAGATTCTGAAGATGTGGCTGAATTGCTACAATGTCATGACAAAATATGAACCAATGAGGAGTTCGTTCCTTCTTATGGATGAGCAAAGAAGGTGATTTCTTGAAGTGGAATCTACTCCTGATGAAGATTCTGTAAATATTTGTTGAAATGACAAGAAAGGATTTAGAATATTACATAAACTTAGTAAAATAGCATCAAGGTTTGAGAGATTGACTCAAATTTTGAAAAAAGTTCTACTGTGGGTAAAATGGTATCAAACAGCATTGCATGCTACAGAGAAATCTTTTGTGAAAGAGTCAATTGATGTGACAAACTTTATTGTTGTTTTATATTAAGACATTTCTACAGCCTCCCCAAACTTCAGCAATCAACACTGTGGTCAGTTGGCAGCCATCAATGTCAAAGCAAGACTAGCAAAAAGATTATGACTCACTGAAGGCACAGATAAACATTAGCATATTAAAATTAATGTATGTGCATTGTTTTTTAGACATTTAATACAGTATAGAGTGTATGCAAAACCTTTAAACATTGGGAAATAAAAAATTGTGTGACTTATTTTACTGTGATATTTTGCTTAATTGTGGTGGTCTGGAATTAAACCCACAATATCTTTGAGGTGTTCCTGTATCAAAAAAATAGACTTTACGTCAAAAACTCTCACAGAGACAAAGAAGGATATTATATAATGATAAAAAGATCAATTTGCTAAGGAGATAACAGAATTATATATATTTATATATAATATAATTCTACATATATATAATTATATATATGATATATATATATAGAAATACACACACATGTACACTAACATCAACATCAAAAACTCAAGCATATGAAGCAAACACTAACAAAATTGACGGAAGAAATAAACAGTAACACAGTAATAGTAAGAGATTTCAATACTTCACTTTCAATAATGGGTAAAACAACCAGACCAAAAATACATTAAAAACAACAGAGGAATTGAACAACACTTTAGACTAAACGAACCTACCAAACACACTCAGAGCACTTCAGCCAATAATAGCAGAATAAACATTCTCCTTAAGAGCACACAGAACATTTTCCAGGATAGATCATGTTAGGCAACAAAACATAACTTAACAAATTTATGAAGATTAAAATCATTCCAAATATCTTCTCTGATCATAATGGAATGAAATTAGTAATTAATAGCAACAGAAAAACTTGAAAATGCATAAATATGTAGAAATTAAACAATATATTTTGGATGGTATATTGGGTGAAAGCAAAATCACATAAAAAATTAGAAAATATTTTGAGACAAATGAAAATAAAACATAACATACCAAAACTTATAGAATGCAGAATAAGCAGTAATAAAAGAGAAGTTTAGAGCAGTAAACACTTATCTTAAATAGGAAGAAAACGCTTAAATCAACAATGTAATTTTACAACTTAAGAATACAGAAAAAAACAAACTAAACCGAAAGTTAGCAGAAGGAATGAAATAATAAATACTGAGAAGAAATAACCAAAACATAGAATAAAAGAATAATCAAAAAGTCAATGAAACTAAGAGTTAGTTTTTTTAAAGGATCAACAAAATTGACAAACTCTTAATTAACTAAAAAAAGAAGAAGAGAGAAGCGACAAATAACAACACTGGAAATGACAGGGGAGACATCACAATTGGTGCCAAATAAATAAAAAAGATAAGAAACTACTATGAATAATTATATGCCAACAAACCAAATAACTTATTAAAAGTGAATAAATTCCTAGAAACATAAAAGCTACCAAGACAGAATCATGAAGAAATAAAACATCTCAACAGACATATAATAAATAAGGAGATTGAATCAGTAATCAAAAATCTTCTAACAAAGAAAAGCTCAGGACCAGATGGTTTCACTATAGAACTCTACCAAACATGAAAAAAAGAATAGATTAACACTAGTCCTTCACAAACTCTTCCAAAAAAATAGAAGAGAAAGAAAAACTTTTAACTCATTTTATAAGGTCAATGTTATCCCAATATCAAAGCTGGACAAAGGTATTAAAAAAAGTAAAGTATAAGCTTATATGAATTATATAATATGAATATATATAATAATATAATAATATGAATAATATATTCACTTTAGTGAATAATAATACAAAAATCCTCAACAATATACTAGCAAACCAAATTCAACAGCACATTAAAAGGTTTATACACCATCACCAAGTGGGTTTTATACATGGGATGGGAGAATAACTCAACATACAGAAATCAAACAATGTAATACATAACATTTACAGAATGAAGGATAAAAAACCACATGACCATCCCATTTGACACAGAAAAAGCATTTGAAAAAAAATTCAACACCTTTTACTAAGGAAAAAAGAAAACCTCAAAGACCTGGGAATGAAAGGAAATTAACTCAACAGAATAAAGGGCATATATGAAAAGGCCACAGGTAACATCACAGTCAACAGTGAAAAACTGAAAGCTTTTCCCTTAAGATCAGGAAAAAGGTGAGGATGTCCACTCTTGCCATTTTTCCAACGTTATACTTGAATTTCTAGCCAAAGCAATTAGGCAAGAAAAATAAATAAAATTGAAAACAAAGAAATAAAATTATCTGTTTGCAGATGACATGATCTTTTGTGTATAAAACCTTGAAGTTTATGAACATACAGACACATACACACACACACACATAAAAGAAACTGCTAGAACTAATAAACAAATTCGGCAAAGTTACAAGATACAAAATCAACATGCAAAAATCAGTTGTGTTTCTATATTCCAACAAGGAACAATCTGCAAAAAAAAATTAAGAAAACAATCACATTTAGAATAATATCAAAAACAATAAAATACTTAAAAATAAACTTAACCAAGGAGGTTGTACTAGTTTTCATTGCTTATAACAGAATACCTAAAAATGTGTAATTTATAAAGAAAAGGAATTTATTTCTTATAATTACAGAGGCTGAGAAGTCCAAGGTCAAGGGATCACATCTGATGAGAACCTTCTTCCTAGTGGGAACTCTGCAGAGTCCTGAGGCAGCACAGGGTAGCACATGGCAAGGTGGTTGAGTGTGCTAATGTGCTAGCTCAGATCTCTTTTTCTTTTTTTATAAAGCCACCAGTACCCCTCCCACAATGACCCATTAATGCATTAATCCATGAATATATCGATCCATTCATGAGGGTCCATTCATGGTCCAATCACCTCTTAAAGTCCCCACCTCTCAATATTACTGGAGATTAAGTTTCAACATGAATTTTGGAGGGAACATCCAAATCATGGAAGAGGTCAAAGACTTGTACAATGAAAACTACAAAACATTAGTGAAATAAATTAAAGAAGGCACCAATAAATGGAAAGACATCCTATGTTGATGGGTTGGAAGACTTAATATTGTTAATGTGTTTATACTACCCAAGCTAACCTACAGATTCAATGAAATTCCTATCAGAATCTCAATGGAATTTTTTGCTAAAATGGAAGAATACATCCTAAAATTTATATGGCATCTCAAATGAATTTGAATAGGCAAAACAATCCTAAGAAGAAGAACAAAGCTGGAGGCCTCACATTTGCTGATGTCAAAACATATTACAAGGCTGCAATAATCAAAACAGTATGGTATTATAATACTTGCAATAAGGACAGACATATAGACCAATGGAGCAGACTAGAAAGCCCAGAAATAAATCTGTACATTTAAAGTCAAATCAATCTTCTACAAAGGCATCAAGTTGACACAATGAGAAAAGGGTAGTCTATTAAATAAATAGTACTGGGAAACTGGATATCCACACATAAAACATAAACATAAGTCATAAAAACATAAAACTCCTGTAGGAAAACATAGGGGAAAATTGCTTTGACAATGATTTTTTGGATGTGACATCAAAAGCACAGGCAATAAAAGCAAAAGTAGATAAATGAGACAACATCAAACTTAAAAACTTCTGTGCAGCACAGAAAGAAAAATATTGCATAATCTCACACATGGAATCTAAATATATATATACACAGAGAATGAGAACAAAACATTGGTTACTAGGGGCAAATATGAGGGAGTATAATGGGGAGATGTAGGTCAGAAAATACAAAGTATTAAATATATTGGATGAACAAATCTAGATATCTAATGTATGACATAAGGAATATATATAATAAAATTATACTGTACATGGGATTCATGCTAAATGAGTATATTTAAGTAGCTCTTGTGAAAAAACAGAAAAAGAAATGGGTAACTATGTGAGATGTTGGATAAGTTAATTTGCTATCCTATAGTAACATTTTTATTATCTGTGTGTCTCCTAAATCATCATGCTGCATACTAAATATCCACAATTTTTAAAATTATTTTAAAAAAAACTTCTGTGAAGCAGAGGATATAATCAATATTATATCCTAATATCTTATATCCTAAAAAGGCAGCCTACAGATGAGGAGAAAATATTTGCAAACAATCTACCTGATAAGAGGTTAATATCCAAATTAAATAAAGAACAACTATAAATCAACAATAACAAAAAACCAATAATCCAATTGAAAAATGGGCAAAGGACTTGAATAGACATTTCTTCAAAAAAGATATACAAATATCCAACAATCATATGAAAGATGCTTAATATATTAATAACTAATCATAAGGGAAATGCAAATCAAAACCAGATTGAGATATCACCCCACACCCATCAGAATAAACTGAGAAGTAACTTGTGCTGCCAATGATGTGGAGAAATTGGAATCCTTGTGCACTGTTGGTGGGGATGTAAAATGGTATAGCTGCTATGGAAAACTGTATGGAGGTTCCTTAAGAAATTAAAAATTGAATTACTATATGATCTATCAATCCCATTTTTTGGTATATATTCAAAAGAGTTGAAAGAAGAATCTTGAAGAGGTATTTGTATATTCATGGTTATTTCAGCATTATTCACAATAGCCAAGAGATGGAAGCAACTTAAGTGTCCATCAGTGGATGAGTATACAAATGAAATGTGATATATACATACAATGGAATATTATTCTGCCTTAAAAAAGAAGAAAATCTCAGCCTCACTACAACATGGATGAAGCTTAAAGACATTATACTGAGTGAAATAAGCCAGTCACAAAAAGACAAATCCTGCGTGACTACACTCACATGAGGTATCTAAAGTAGTCAAAGTCATACAAATATAAAATGGAATGTTGTTACCAAGGGATGGAGGCAGAGGGAGAAATGAGGAATTGTTGTTTAATGTGTACCGAGTTTCAGTTTTGCAAGGTGAAAAATTTCTAGAGATCTGTCACAAAACAATGTGCATATAATTAACACTATTGTATCATAAACTTAAAAAAATGATAAGATAATAAATTTTATGTTATGACTTTTTTAACACAATAAAAATGTTATAGGAGGGGGATATTATCATAGTGATTACGAGCAAAGGCTTTGGATTCCAATAAACCTGGCATAAGCCTGGATTCATTCTCATACTGGACATGAGGGCCCAGAATTATTTAAATTCTTAGGCAGGCTTCTTCCAGTTTGGCAAAATGGGGATGATAACTGTTCCTAACTCATGTAATTATTATTATAAATTTTTTAGAAGGAGTGAAACATCGAGCGCAGTGCTAGACACTTGGTAAGCACTCAATCAATTGTAGTTTAATGGTATGATGAGTAGGCCAAGAAGAGGGAGTATAAGTGAAGGATTGGCAGTGAAAACTGGTGGCTTCCTGCAAGCTTCGGATTTAGTAGAGACAGCGGGTAAGTGAGCATTTGGTGACTAGTTATATTTACATTATTGTTGAGTCCAGAGATTGGGATGAACACAGTAAACTAACATCAGAGAGACAGAGCCCAGCAGTACTGTCCAAACCACTTACATTTCTCTATCCAAAGTCCTGAATTACCTTAGGCATATACTCTCCTAACTTTTTCATAAACATCACAGAACTTGATCATTCTATTCCAAAAAGCAATTTGCAAAAGATCATGACATGTTTTTAGAAATGAATTGGAAAAAATCTGATTACAGAAATCCCATTTGTGTTCACATATTTGATTTTTTAAGTAATTTCTGGGGAGGGAAATAATCTAGTGCACTGAAGTTAGGAGGATAAAACAATAAAAATGTTTACCATGACCCAATGAATACTGGTTACCAGTAGGTAAGTATATAAACAAATGTATTCACACCTTCAATCAATTAACCTTCTTAATAAGGCAGATCTATTGTTCAGAGAAATCAGAAATCAAATCAAGAGTTTTTAGTGGCATCCTAGAAGAAAGTGTTTCAAGAATAAATCTTCCAAAAAAATACAATCTTTCTCAGTTCTACTGATAAAATGAAAATAAGGATATGTAAAGAAGCTTTGCTACTCTCTTACAAAATATTCCAGTTTCTACTCCCAAAGGAAATAAAATTTGCCTTATTTCTTTGCCCACCTGCAGTGAATTTTAAAGTTGGTCTATATGTATTGAAGAACCTTAAGTTCATTTCCCTCTGGGAGGGATTCAGCGTATGGTCTCTTCCTAAGACAAACATTTATTTAAACTTTAAATATAAAAGGAATTCTTCCATTTTATTTCTAGTTTTGTTTCTTTTGATCCTGAAAATAATTAACTTTCAGTGGCAGCTAATTATAAGTGAAGAGAAATCACATTCCACATGGTTGTTTCTTTGGTGCAGCCTTGGCAAAGTGTTTTTTAATTGGAAAGTCTCTTTGCTCTATGCATTCCAATTCATTTTGCACTGTATCTATTATCTAGGATTCATATTATAACCATGACCTTTCATCTAATGACAGAATCTCACACAGAGAAAAAATAATTATTTTAACAAAGAGACACCAGGACTCTCAAAAAGAAATGGGAGAGGCTGGGAGGGAGTAGAATATGACCCAAGAAGAACCACAACTGAATGCACTTCCTGCTCTTCATCAGCACAGTCCCATGAAAATCCCCTTGTATCAAAAGACATATGCTCCTACATTTGGGCTGGAAAATTCTCTTCTTCAAACTTATTTCAGACAGAAGTCAGTTGTGGAAAAATAATACAGGAAAGGAGAGAGCCATAGGTAAAAATAATTGAGGTCAGAGGTGCTATTTACTGTTCCGTGTTAATACTAATCATCAGAAGCATGGAAAAATCTGAAAGTTAATGAACTGCCAGTCAAATGAACCTTACCATATCTCTCACTTTCCTGAAAATGACCGTTGCAAAAACTCACCAATCCTTGTCATCAACTCTTTCCTTTTCAAAAGAAAAACCAGGCACCCTTTTAAAATATTTATTGTTTGTTTGAAATGAATATGCTGTTATGGTTTTCTCAAAAAAAAAAAAAAAAAAAAAAGAAAGAAAAGAAAAAAAAATGAACACAATGAGGAGACTTAAAGTCTCTATTTCTTAAAGCCTAAACTTCCTAGCCTTTCAAAACCACTCCTTAACCAACCCAAAATAATCAACATTCCCAGAAAGCAACCCTTCATCTGTTAACCAGAGACGGATATTGACCTGGCTGCTCTTCTGCTACTTAAGAACTGGTCCCACAAAGGTAGTCTAAGAGGCATATTATCCAACATCTTCTCCACATTTGCATCAAGTTAGAGCATCAGCAAACAATACTCCCAGACCTCATTAGCTTTCATCCATGCATAATGCCACCTGTGAGTTATTTTTATGGATTTGGCCTTATCAAGGGTCAGTCCATTTAATGGTCATCTCTCTACTTCCTATAAAATGATTGGTAAAGTCAATAATCTCCATGTTTTCTAATAATCAACATAAAACATTTCTAACAGAGTACACGGGAAAAGTTTGCTTCTCCTGAAGAATCAAAATGTTATATTTTATTAATAGTATGAAATTTGTGATCCATTGCATTTGCTTTTATTGCCTCTACTGCTAGGAAGCTCAGGTTAAATGCATTATTCAATCACAAAAACTGAGTTAGCCTAGATAAATCATATATTTACCTACTTCACTCTTCTAGAAGAAGTTTAACTTTTGAATTGTGTTTTAGTAGGCTCCAAAGTGTAGAGTTAGTCTTACAATTTTTGTAGGATATTACATTGTAAAAATATCTTTAATACTCATTACTGGCTTGAGAATTTAATAAAATGAATATATTTTCAACTACTACTTAGAATTCCATAGATGCATCTTTAAAGATACTGATACCAGTCTATCCTCACTCTTAAGGAATGTATTAAAGTACAGATCTTTAGCTGAAAGCATAATAAATAGTTGCAAAGTTTTACACACACTACATATAAGCGATTAAAATGCCACACTAATGAGGCAAAGATCACATGTTATAAGCTCATATGTGGGCTACTTCATTATTAATTTAAAATGGTTAGCTACCTTGTGAATGTGGCCAGGTAATGCCTAAAGTTTAAGTGGAGTAGTGTCCATGAGTCCCAAAACACCCTTCCATACCATGGGGAAACTAAACAAAAGCATATGTCTTCACTGGGCATTGCTAATATTAACTTCTCATACCAAGGTTTGTGCATACTTTCATTCTGAGAAATGACAAGACACTGTTACATGTTAAGTCTTTCTATCTCAAAAACAATCTCTTCCTTTGAAAACTTGTGCAACATTATCTCATTTCCATCCAGTCCTCTTCTATTTCCATCCTTTTTTAACCATCTTGAGAAGTCAATCCTAGACATGGAATGGTGTGCTGGAACCTATACTATTGCAGATATTTATAGAAAGTACCTTTGATACAGTACCTAGCATGTTCAGATTGACATCTTTTACTTAGCAATTTGCATCTAAGATTTATCTATGTTTTCTCTGTGTGTGACTTGATAGCTCACTTCCTTTCATCACTGAATAATATTTCATTGTATGGATATACATTGTATCATATACCACAGTTTATTTATCCATTTACCTTTAAAAACATTCTGGTCGCTTTCAGTTTGGAGCAATTGCAAATAAAGCTGCTATAAACATTCACATGTAGATTTTGTATGGTCACAACTTTTTGAATCAGTTGGGTAAATACCTAGGAGAGTGATCAGCTGGGTCATTTGGTAGCACTATGCTTAGCTTTGTAAGAAACTGCTATCTTCCAAAGTGGCTGTATCATTTTGAATTTCCATCAGCAGTGAATGAGAGTTCCTATTGCTCCCTAGACTCACCAAGAGTTGGTGTTGACATACTGTTTTATTCTAGCCATTTTAATAGGTATGTAGTGGTACCTCATTGTCACTTTAATTTTCAATTCTCTTGTGACAAATGATGTTCAGCATCTTTTCATATTATTTACCATCTCTAAATCTTATTTGGTGAAGTATCTGTTCTTATTTTTTTCACATTTTTAAACTGGGTAGTTTTCTTACTGATGAGTGTTATTTGTATATTTTGAACACAATTTCTTTAATGGAAATGTGTTTTGCTAATGCTTTCTTCCAGTCTGTAGCTTCCATTTTAATTCTTTTCACAGTGTCTTTCTCAGAGCAATTTTTAATTTTAATATAGTTTAACTTACCACATTTTTCTTTCATGAATCATACTATTACCGTTGTGTTCAAAAATCCATCACCAAATGCAAAGGAATGTATGTTTTACCCTACATCATTTTTCTTCTGCCTAAAGAAAATGTTTTAACATTTCATGTAAATAAGACCTGCTGGCAATGAAGTTTATTTTGTCTGAAAAGTATATATTCTTCTTCACTTTAATGAATATTTTCACTAGATTTATATCTAGGATAATTTTCAACATTTCTTTCCATGACTTTGTTTACTTGATGTCTGATCATAAATCTACTGTAATTCTTATCCTTGTTATTCTGCATGCAATTTGTTTTATTTTTCCCTGGCTTATTTTAGATATTTTCTTTTTTTTTTTTCTTTTGTTGAGTTTGAATATAATGTACCTCAGTATAGTTTTGGGGAATTTATTCTGGTAGGTGTTTTCTGGGTTTCTGTATCTGTGGTTAGGTGTGTATCATTAATTTTTGAAAGTTCTTAGTCATTATTTTGAATATTTCTTTTTCTCCATTCACTCTTTCTTATCCTTTTGGTAATTCAATTATATGTACATTTGATATTATCCCATAGTCTTGGATGATCTGTTCTGTATTTTTTCATTTTTTCATTCTTTTCTTTACATTTCTGTTTGGAAAGTTTCTTTTGACCTATTCTCAAGCTCACTGAATGTTTCCTCAGCCATGCCAAAGCTATCTGTTCATGAAAGGTATTCTTCAATTGCTCTCCCAGTGTTTTTGATTTCTAGTATTTCTTTTTAATCCTTTCTTAGAATTTCAGTCTTTCTGATACCATTGCTCATCTGTTCTTGCATGTTGTCTGCCTTCTCCATTAAATTCCTTAATATATTAATCACAGTTATTTTAAACTCCCTGTGTGATTATTCCAACACATGTGTTATATGTCTAGTTCTGATGCTTATGTTGTTTCTTCAGGCTGTGGTTTTTCTCAGTTGTAATGTGTCTTGTAATTTTTTGTTGAAAGGCAGACACATTGTATTGGGTACTAGGAATTGATGTCAATGGGTCTTTAGTGTGAGCATTTATGTTAATCTGGCTAGGAGTTGAGGTTTAATTAATGTTTGCTATAGCTATATGTTCCAGAGGCTTCAAATGCCTCTGATGGCCTTGTTTTTGTTTCCCCTTTTTGATTTGGGGCTTACCAAAATAAATTTTCCTCCTCAGAGAGTCTGTGTCTCATAGTTCCTTCAGTATAATTGGTATAACTCACTATTAATATGCTGGGGCCCTGTTGCTCTGGTAGTAAGGTAAGGAGATGTGGGTGTTCTATACTCTGCCAATTAAATATCAGTTTTTTAATCTCCATGTATCTAATGGTCAACTGGGCTTTATGTTACCTAGAATAGCAGATCGTGTCACTATTCAGGTAGAAGAGAGAAACCACTGAGAATGTGATTGGTCTCAGGGCTTAGGTCAAGGCTTCTCTGGAGGAAATCTGGCCACAGTTACAAAGAGAAGTAAGGGTAGGAGCTGAGCAGGTGGGACTGGGTGTTCTTTAGGGAATCCTGGAAATGAACCAAGATGTGGTAAATGTGTTGGATTGTTGGGTTTTTTCGGGGTCGAAGTAGAGGGAGAAAAAAATAAAATAAAATAAAATTCTCAGTCTTATGGCAGGCCTGGGTTTCTGGCTTATGGCTTACACAAGTGTCTCTTCTGGTCTCACTTTCCCTCTACAAGACTTAGATGTGGAGAAGGCTGGAGTGAGAGGCATGATCTTCCCTCACACCTGTGGAATAAGGCTCTGGTAAACTCTTTCCCACTGTAGAGTAAGCCACAGTGATGGGGAAGACTTTGGGTTTATTTCACAAGGGCTATCTTTTCCTCTCCCTGCCAGAGCCACAAGGGGATCTTTCTTGACTCTTTGCTGTGAGAATCTGGTGGGTTTCCTGGAGGTGAATCCTGTGAAAGAGAGGGTCCTCCCAAGACTACAGCCCTTAGGAGTTTCTCTGTCTGGTGGTGGTCCTCATTAATCTTCTACCAATTTGTCAAAATTATCATTTAATTGTTCCTACTGGTTAATGGCTCCTACAGCTTCTGTTCCAGGAAAACAGATTTTGACTGCAACTCTCTGGATTCACTTGTCTTTCCAGACTTTGGAGTAAAGATTTGTCTTGCAAACTCAGTTTTCCGATTAGTTCAAAAAAACTCATTGATTTTCATTTTGTCCAGCTCTTTTATTTGTTTGTTAAAAATGATAGAAATGACTATTTTCCAAGCTCTTTGTATGTTGAAGCTGTAACTGGAAGTTAAGCTATGGATTTTTAAACATCCAATTTTATCATATGCTTATGTGTTAGTGGTCTTTAAAGAGATATTGGAAGAAATATGTGTCAAATTCAAGTCTGTCTCTCAGGAAATTTTGTTACTTTCTAAAGCACATTATAAATACTGTGGCACTCTTCCCAACTTTTATAAATGGATCTGAAACCACTCTTTATAAAACTAATAAAAGGCTATAAGGTGGGCACTGTGGTAGGGGCCTGAACTCTGCAAAGTTATAGGCATAGGTAAAATACATACATACATATATGTGTGTATGTGTACGTGTGTGTGTGTGTGTGTGTGTGTGTGTGTATATATATATATATATATATATATATATATATATATATAACCAGCCATTGTTCCCTAGCTATTCAAGAGTCATGTAGCTGATGGTCATAAAGATTCTTAGCTTTCTTCATTGCTCCCATAAATAACATTCTCTTTGTGAAACCTAAGGCTGGTTTTTGAGATATCTTCTAGACCCTGCATTCTGGCACACCAACTGACCCAGACCAGTGGCCCATACCAAAGAACTAACTCAACTCGTCTTGCAACCTGGGAACCTTTTCAGCTTTACTCAGTGTGATAAGACCATTTGTCTTCCCGACCCTGTAAGTTCATCCTCAGTTAATCAGCAGACCCAATTCTCTAGCCCTTTTCCTGCCAAACTATCTTTAAAAACCCTGGCTCCAAAATTCTCAGGAAGACAGATTTGAGAAATTCCTCCCATATCCTTGCAGGGTGCTCTGTGAAATTAAATCTTTTCTCTGCTGTAAACCCTGCTGTCTCAGTGTATTGGCTTCCTCTTGAGTAGTAGGCAATGTACCTGGTTGGGTGGTAACAGATCCAGAAACTGAATATGGGACAAATGAGCCCTTGAAACTAGAGAAGGGTGTGGGCTTGTGACTGATACATTCTCTAAAAGGAGAAAACATGCATCTAATAGACTTTTGTCCTGTGATGTTTCCTGGCTGCTTTTAATTTTATCAGCTATTTTATGTTATTATATTCTTTGCATAATTTTTAGTTATCTTTTTCAAAAAGGGTTATTGCTGATTCTCATAATTTGCATGTAATTATAATTTTTATGATGAGAAAAGCATACATATACAAAAATGGTTTTTAAATTATTTATATTTTCAAATTTCATATAATTTATATTGGATTTATTTATGAAAATATGTCTTTCAAAAAAGCCACTCATTTATTCATTCTTTACTTATTTACCAATCAAGAATACAGAGTACCTATTATGTGCCAGGCATGGTTTAAAGTGCTTTTGGGAATAGAAAGATGAATAACTCTGAAGCAGATCATTATTGCTGGTGATATAGTTTAAGGATCCTATATCTAATAGGATATAAAATGTGTGCTTTTTGTCTTACACAGTGTTTTTCTTTTAAAAAATGCATTATATAGCACCTTAAATGGAGAAAAATATTAACACAGTAAATCAGTTTTAACCTTATTAACCTAATGTTTACATTATTACTCTTTGTATAATTTTCAAAAGAAACATTGACTTTTGAAAAAATAATAGCAAAGATTAAACAAAAATAGAATAATCTAGATCTAAGGAAGCAAATGGTCTTTCAGAAAGTGCTTGACTATTTAGAGCTTTCAACGAACTGTGCAGCATGACTTCATCTAGGAAAATGATATTCAAGGATGATACAAAAATATCTAATTTCACCCAATTTGCCTATGAGACTCTAGAAGTGACTGCTCTCTAACAAGGCCTATATAACATCTCCAGGAATTTGTTCACAGCTTAATTCTCTAAGCAATGGTAGTTCGCATTTTAAAAAAAAGCAATGAACTTTTTTTCCAGTGGCAACCCTGAGTACTTTGGGATTAAAACCTGGATATCCTGTTTGTTGGCTCTAAGATTTTTATGTTGTGCAATCTCAGGGGTCACTAACCACATTTTGTAAATAATCTCCATATATTAAAAAAATTAAAACTATCAAATTTCTTCTTTACTTTGAAAGAACAATTTTCATCAACCTGTAGTTCTTGGATGCAAACTGCTAATACAAGCAGGGAAAGGAAAGTGATAATTTTGTAAAGATGTTAAAGAGGATAATTCATGGTTTAATAATTGCTATATGTTCAGAAGAAGGTTATTTTTAAATTAGCTTTCACATGCAAAATAAACCACCTCTAGATGCTCTGTCTCCATGTACAAGGTTCGTTTAATCTTTAAAGCAAAAATGGCATCAGAAGTACAACAAAGTCTCAGTACTATTTTCTAATGATATTTAGTGAACATACAAAATGTATAGAGCAGGGAAGAAGAGAGAAGTAAAAATGATTATAATGTGATGCTGTTATGTAGTATTTCTAGCCATGAGTTTATTGGTTCAGGTATTTTGGATAAAATGGAAGAAATACTAGCAGCTGCCATAGACCTGCCTCAATATCTCCTGGAAGGGTTGATGTACGGCTTCCTGGCCAAGTTGGTGGCCAGTTTTGATGACCCAGAACTGGCCAAGTTTTATTACACCATTCCAAGGAGGGGAAAGAGAATCATTTTCAAGTACACACACACACACACATACACACACACACACACACACACTAATACACAGGATGAGGCAGATTTTAATAAATTTGTTTCTTAGCTTCTCAGCATCTATTCACCCTAGTTCCAATAACTGCAGTTTAGGGATTCACTCCTTTCTCATTTTTATTCTCGAGTTTGGGTGGTCTCCATCTACCCCCTGATACTAGAGATAAAGCACATATCTTAGACTAAGTTTATCAGTTCATTGGATTCTCCTTAGAGACAAGGTCATGACATGCCTTGAGACCCAGTTAGATGCAGTGGGTCTGTAGCTGAGACTACCATCAGAGTGGCTCTAATTTTATTTTCTCCTTAGGATTTGAGAATGAGTTCATAGAAACCAAGAGACCAACACAAAAGCAACACATTTGAGAGGGTGAGACAAAGTAACCAGGTCCTGATCAGGTTCTTTGAGCGTTTGTTTAAAGTTGTGGCTAAAGGCAGATCTATCCCTAGACTTTTTTGTTACATGACCACACAAAATTCCCTTTTTAATTGAACCAGTTTGCACTGAATTTTCTCTTACTTGAACCAGAAACAGCCTTAAATGGGACTGGAAAAAAATATGTGGGAAGAGATGATCTCATGGTAGATGTAAGCAGACAACTGTGTAAGAATCCAAGAGACCTAAATAACAGAGCACATAATTCAGTTAATTCTTGATTTTTCTACTCAAAGTGCTGTGACGAGGAGTCTATACATCATACAGTGATTTTTATTTAATTGAGTTATTGGAAGCTGTTATTACAAAATATATGTGACTTGACGACATGGTCACATGTAATATAAATGCAATGACCTAGCACCTGAATGTTAAGATTTTCTTTTTAAAATTCTTTTTTATAAAAAGAGAATTCTAGCTAAAAGACTGTGCATTGAAAGCTCCCTTATTCTGTTACTCATAGTCTCAACCAAATCTCCTTTCATGTGCTCGTTATTTTGTTTGATGCCATCAAATGAATTGCTCAACCTCATGAGAAAATCCTTTGAAATGGCCTCCTGAAACAGTACAGAATATGATTCTAGCATGAGTATAATTATGTACAACACAGCAGTGAAACCAAGGACGTAAAATAAAATAGCTGACAACACTAAGAAGTCATAATTTCAGCTTGTTACACACACTCTCATCTTAAGGAAGATGAATCAAAATTCCTTGCAACTTGCGTCATTTCTGAATATGAAGGACTGCAATATACAAAGCTAAATTTGTACTTCTTTTAATGGACCATGAAGCTAATTCCAGCTGATGAAGACTGCAGCACAATATCTTTCCTTCTGAAGCACTAAACAGAACAGACAGGTTTTTTGAACTTCTGCTTCTTATTTTTACTGTCACTTTTACATTCCCTTTGATAGTTTTGGCATGGAATTTTTTTTAAAAAATAGTTTTATTATCTTACATCACCAGAATAATATTTATCTGCAGAGTTCTAAAATCTAATGCTCAAAAATCCAAGCTTTTTTAGCTCTCCAACCAATCATGTACCATCTATAATCTCTGACCAGCCAACGTTCAAAGCTTAGGAGAAGTTGGGCATCTTCTCTCTAACATACAAATTAGCAGACTCTCAATTTTCTGGGATGTTTTAAGAACAACATTCTGAAAACCCAAAGTAGCAAAGAGCCATCACATTACTAAAAAGAAAATTGCCACCTCACTCATGACCAAGTATTTTTTAGTGTTAATAGAGAAAAGCCAAGAAATCGGCTGATATCAAATGCAGCTTAAAACAAAAAAGACACTTTCTTTGCACCCTGAAAAATGAAGCTATATTAAGAGAGGCTTACTTACCACTTTTCCATTTTGTTAAGGACATTCTGATAAGATTGAGAAAGCAGCAGGACTTACCTAGAAGAAAGAACAAGAAGAGATTAAAACAATAAATAAGAAAGGATAATAGTGAAGACATATCTTTTTAATACATTCTAAGTTGAAAAAAGGTAGCCCAGACCATCTACATAGGAGTAAGTCAATATAGGAGAGAGGAGAAAAATAAACATCTTTAAACTGTCTTTGCCCTTATCCAATGCAAGAAGAAATATACAGAAATCAGGTGTTTATTTTATGTAATACATGTAACAGAGTTCTCCATATTAGCACAATCCTTAATGAAATTGAAAATGGAGCCTTTCTACTGCCTCTCAGAAGATGATGTAATTCAGAATGGTAAATGCGGAGACTAAGTATCTTCAATGGCCTCAGGAATAAAATCCTAAACAGACTCTGTGCTTCCTTAAATAATTTTTCTAGGTTCAAATGAACTATATTGTTTATGGCTCTCAGAAAGACTTATCAGGATTCAGAGCAGTCACTCTTTTCCAATATCGTTAAAATTTTAAGTAGTTTTTTCCCCTTTATTGATTTTCATATGGGGCACAAAACAGGTGTAGCAAGACACAGAGTTTGTAATATTAATAGTTTAATTTTAACATTACCTCTTAGTCCCTGAGAAATGTAAAAAAATACTTCATATGTCTCACAAATCTTAAAAATATTGATGTACTGAGAATTAGCCATAAATATTATCAGATGCTTTAAAAAAAAAAAAAACTCAACCAACATGCAGATGGTAATGAAAGAAAAAAGCTCTCTGCAAGCTTGGAGTGCTCATTCCAGGAGTTCTTGTTTTGTCTGTAAATCAAGCTTCTGTGATTGCTTACCATTGTGATAGGGTAGACAAATAGACACCTACCAACCTGCCGACAAGATACCCTGTTCCCCCAAAGTGAATGGAAGGAGCAAAAGGAACAAAGATCTGAGTTTCATCTCTAAACATATTATATGATGCAAGGTCAATTTATGGAAGTCTTACTACTAAAATCATATGTGCAATTTCCAAGCAAACTAGACAATTGTTGCTGGTTTTGTCCTATCTTTTGCAAAGGAGACTAAGGCAGCCCAGCAAAACTTTATGCTTTAAGCTTATATTAAATTTCTATGTTCTTTTCCATTCCTTCCTTCTAGAGGGACTTATTTCGTTGTAAATTCCCTGTTCTACTAAACAAAGAAGTAAGAGAGGAATCAGAAATGCAGGCAGAAAAATTACAAGCTCTTCTGTCCTTGTTTCTTTAAACTAGCCTAAATTTCTAGGTGCTGAGAGCATATATGTATGCTCACCTTTCACATCATTTCACATTAATATAGTAAATGGCACAAATAGCTACTGCTCATCTCCCCATCTCCCCCATAAAGAGTCTCTTTTCCTGAACTAGAATTGAGTGAGTCTTACAATAATGACTAAATCTCCAAACATATTTTCTATTCCCAAGAAAGATATGCATTACTAATTTATAATCGAAGCTCAGGACACAGCAAAATGCATTGCATAAATGAATGTGTGCCAGGACCTGGATAGTATCTAGGACTTTGGATGCCAGATCTTCTAGTAATTGAACACATGTGGACATGGTATCTTCCTTTTTTTCCTGTGTAGTTTTATGATATTAATTTTTAAGAATGTTCTAAAAGGCATTTCAGCATGATTTTTTTGATCCACTACATAAATTTTAACAAATATTCTTTTTTTAGGTCAAAGTAAGTCATCTGACATTTTCTACAGTCAATCTGTTTGGCAAGCCTTCAGGCACTCTTGCCACCTTTAAGAAACTGACATCAGAAATCTCTGTAGTTTTATTAGATAGTCCTTGTACAGCGATAGGTACCATTGTTCCAGTTTAGTGACTAGGAGGGACACTATTCCAGATCTATTCCCACAATTATCTCTCTATGAGACCGTTAACCAATGACACTTTTTTTTCAGTCTAAAATACCGAAAGCTCATTGTATTACTGACAACATCATGCAGTTTTTCTGTTGGTTAGCAAGGGCTTCACCCGCTGGGAAATGGCTGGATCATAAGCAAAACCTAACTCAGAGCCATGGGTAGCTATTTCATTTTAGTTCACACAAATAAATTGCTTTATTCGCTTATGTGTCTGTGTAAGCCTGATCCCTAAAAGAAATGGTTATTTGAATGTTATCTTAGCCTTGAGATACATGTGTGCATATATACAGATGCACATATTTATTTTTGGGGGTAGGGATACGAATCACCCTGCCCTTTCCTATTATTTTAAAAGCACACAGTATTAGAAGTTTATTTCTACACATTCAGGGTAATAAATAGTTATACATCTTAGGCTAGTAGGGGAAGATTTATTTTCAAGCTTGTGTTAAGACATTTGGTAATAATTATTGGAGAAGTGGATAAATACTTTTTTTCCAGATAATAATTTTGTGATGGAAAATTTATCTCATTGGCTACCGCTATCTCGAATATTTTACATTTTAATGCTCAAAATTCAGTATTTTGCTACATCACAGTGCACAATATACTAATCATCACAAATGACCAATTGTTTAAGAGTGTATACTCTAATTGCTCATTAATTCCCTAATTAATTGGCATAAGCCAATGTTAATGTTATTTAAAGAATAGTATCAGTCCTTGGGGTTTATTTGGGCTTGCCCTGGGGAATTAATTAGGCAGATGGCTCGAATTATATTTGCTCTCCAACTTCCTCAGGCACCAGTTAGGCGGCTGCCTGACACTTTGTGCTCTCATCCAGTACAGTGGGGCAGATGGACGAATCTAAGTAGTCTGTAGAGTATAGCATTTCAGGGCTGTCATACACCTCTGCTCATGCTACTAACAGTTTCTTCTCACCCACTTGGTGAAGTAAAATCTCTACTCTGTGGATTTCAAGGCCTCCTTCTGCATTGGTCTACGACACTTAAATACATCCATCTCTCTTGTGTCTGATTTCGGTCTTCTATTCCACACAGGTTAATTTACACACTTACAGAATCGTCCCTTTCCTGTAGCCAGTTTTTATTTTTTCAAGTGGTTCTTTATCCTTGTCTCTGTCCCCTCAGCCTTTCTGCATCCCTTTGGCTCATTTTGAATTCAGTTCTTACCCTTCCTCTCTAAACATACCAGATTCCAACCATAGCAGCTGCCCCACCCCCTTGACTCCCAGGGCTTCAGCCTCATCTCCTGTCACTTCCTGTCACACTCTCTCTTTTGTTTCATGTTCACAGAACTACCTGCAGTTCACAAAACATACCTTGCCCTTTGATTTCTCTGTATTTTTGCTTATACCCTTTTTGAAACTCAGAAGTTCTCTATTCTTCCTTAATTTTTGATATTTTATTATAATTTTAACCTTCACAATATTTTATAATTAATATTAGTAACTAGCATCTCATATTCCTAGAACATTGCCTGATACATAGAGAGAATTCAGTAAATGTAGAGAGAATTAAATCAGACTTAATCTGTATTAGATTTTGAGTTCCTTAAGAGTAGGAGCTGAGTTGTATTTGTTTTTTTGATCTTCAGTGTAGAACATGGTGTTTGGACCAGACGTGATATAAAATAAGTGGATTATTGGGAAAAAAGGAGGGAAATATTGGAAGAATGGAAGGAAAATCTTTCACTTTTGGGTACTTCCATAAATATCTGTCATTTCTAAATTCTATTCTATTTTGGAGATTGTGTCCATGCTTAATTAATTATATTTTTTCCTAAAAATGTGTTGATGGCAAATTAGGAAAATAGGTATATCTGCCCAAACAATGCAAAGCTGGATATCTGAGACATTGCTAAAGGATTCTAGAATAGATATAGTTGTTGAAGATAAAGACATAAATAAAGTTGTCCTGTTTGTCTCTAGCTTCTCACATCCACTTTGTTTATAGTAGATTAACTACAAAAGTAAGCTAAATCCTTTTAGTTTCATCTGCTATCTTATGTGCTAAAATTATCTGAGAGAATTGAGGAGATTTCATTTTGAATATCTATATTCAAAACTCTCCACATAACTACCATCATCTTCATTTTGCACTGTATAGTGCCTTGCAAAAAACAATTTCTTTTGATTCTTGACATCAAATGCTTTAAATGCATTTCTTAAATCTATCAATTATTGTAGAATCAACAACAAAGAAAAGAACTTCTTAAAGTTAAAGAAAAGTTGCGAAAAGGTGAAATACGGTTTATTATATTTTGAATACAATAGTTAATAGGATTCAAAAGCAGGTTTTGTTTTTGTTTTTAGTTAGGTTTGTACAAGCCTGTCTCTCTCTCTCTTTCTCTCTCTCTCTCTTTTTCCTTTCTTTCTCATCTAACTCTATTTTTTACAAGAATATAAAACAAGAGATGTACATAATGCATTAGTACCCAGATGATGAAACATCTGGAATTTTGGTCTCATACTTTCTTGGTCTTTTTAGCTTTAGTGATTTTTACCTCCTCTAAAAATAACTGAAAAACATAAAACCTCACCCAGTGGGTTTTGTTATTATGAAGAATGGGTCTACTTCAAGGTCTCAATGTTGTATTTTTATCTCTTTTCCCCCTTCATACCTCCTTCTCATACTCTCTTCCCTATCTTGAATCTGTCTGTTCCTTGCCCTCATTATGAGACAGACTCGATCAAATGCAGACAGTTCTCAACGCTGTTCAATTCTCCTCTGGCTTTGTTTTCCTACAGACTTACTCTTATGTCATGCATGGATTAGTTTTTCAAAAATTTTCCCTATAGTAGCCAAAATGTAGGGTAAGATTTTTGCAAGTATGCTTCACTGAAAAATGATGATCAACAAGTTATAGGTGTTTTGAGAAGAAAAATTAATTCTATATTGGTTTTATCTAAATGGTGTTATTTTTGTTATATTCCTATATTGGAAGTCCCAGTATATATTAGCCTATTTAAGTTCTAGGTCATCTTCAGTAAGGAATATAGATTAATCTGATCTAACTTTTATTTTCCAAAATTTTTGTGGCCATGGTGGTATTTTTTAACTGATAACACTTTAGGTAACTTATGGTTCATACAACACAGCTTGGTAAATTATGGTAAAGTAGAAAAAAAAAAAACACTGAATTTTAACTTAGAAAATCAGAATGCTGCTGCTGATGGTATTAGTAGCTAATATATTAAGCATTTCAAATACGCCAAGTGCTGTTGTAAGTGATTTACTTGTATTAGTACACTTAATCTCACATAAAGCAGATAAAGTAAGTGATAGAATTATCTCCATTCTACAGATATAGAGACTAAGATTCAGACAAATTAGGTACTTGCCCAAATTTACATAGCAGAATGGGGATTCAAACCCAGGCAATTAGGCTCTAGAGTCTAAGATTTTAGCCATCCTGTTATTCTGCCTCTGTTCCCTACCAACTGAGTAATATAAAGCAAGTTACTTTACCTTTCTAGGTCAAGTTGTTCATTCATCAAACAAACAAATTAATGTTATTTGACATGGCTGTTATAAGGAATCTGTATTTAACAGAGCCAAATGCAGTGTCTGAAATATACAGTTGGTACTCAGAATACTATTTATTAAATAAGACTCAGGAACTCTAGATTTGCTCATACTCCTAGCTGGGTACACACAATTACTGGTTACCTATCATTATCCAAGGAACAGGCATAAAGCTGTGCTGAACTGCTTGAATGAAAATTCTTAGTGTAGAACTTCAACTGGAACTTTAGAACTAGCTATTCATTAACCTTGGCTTCACATGTTGATTGCTCATTGCAATTCGCACCACACACGTTTCTAAGACTGTATGCACTCCTCAAACCAGGGCACAGGGGTTCACGGGATGATTCAAACCTGTCGGTTGAGGAGCCCCGGGACAGACATGCACTGGCTGCCTTGCCATTTCACCCAATGTCATTTTCCTGTCATGATCTTTTCTTTCCCAAAAGACTAAAACTCTTTATGTAATTCCAAAGTTGATATCAAAAACATACGTAAATATCTCTAACTTCAGTCCATATCCCTCTACTTCTTCCAGGATATGGCTCCATCAACCACTCCACTATCTTTTTTTTGCATCTCCCCTGCTCTCCCTCTCTCCCCCCTCATTTCTTTCTTCTCTCTCACACACAGCACATTCCTGCCCTCAAGCCATATCTACTCTATAACCCTGCCACCCACCAACACCAGGATACACAGCAAAGCACGCATATTCCTTTACTTTATGATACGATTCCTAGCTTTTCTGTATTTTCCCTTTAATATCAAACTTCTCAAAAGAATCTGTTTACCATATTTATTTCTCCACCAAATACTCTCTTCAACCCTGTGCAACTCAGTTACATTCTCATGATCTATAAAAACCACTTTTCTCAAAGATACCAGCATCTACCTACTTGACAAATGCAATGACCTCTGCTTAGTCTTCATTCTCTTTGGCCACTCTGAAACTTCATTATGTCCATCTCCTTCTTGATAGTTTCTCCTTCTCAGATATCTGAGACTATAATGTTTTTGATCCTATTTCTATCATTTTAGTCAATTGTTATCTATCTCTTTCACTGGCTTTTACTCCGCATCTTGCATTTTAAATGCGGATTGATTCTTATGGCTCTGACCTTGGCCTTCTGTTCTTTTCATATCACTCTTTTGCTAGGACAATATCCACTCCATGACCCTAATGATCACTTTTATGCTGATGGTGCAAGAAACTACTGAATTGTAACCGTATGGAAAGTAACCATATCTAATTCATCTTTCTAATTTTCAAGGTGTCTAGAATATCACATTACACATATTGGGGATGTGTGTGTGTGTGTATGTGTTTCTATATTAATATAAAATGAATGAACAAATTATTTATTTGATTTAATGTTGTCAAATAATTAAAATATTATATTCAGGCATGGAATATTTATTACTTTCAAATGCTAAAGCAAATGCCTGGAAATTTCTGTTCTACCTACTGACAGTTTGGTTCATATTGTTCTCTTTAGGAGACTATTTCTGACAAAAACCTTATAATGTTAAAACTAGTTGTCCTTAATTTTGCATCCACTCCATACATCTTTGCAGCTTTAAAAATTTTCAATAACTCCAGGTGGTTAACTCCATCTAGGTAATGATGAGTGAAATCTAAATGACACTAAACTGTATCCAAAATGAGGTAGTCAGGATTATCAATGCTGAAGACTCAAAGAAGAATAATAAAAACTTATAGCATTATAGAACTGAAAATAATTTTTAAAAAAGCATCTACAGGAAAAACATGGTGTTCTCCCCAATGGGATAAAATACATAAACTTGTACTACAATTGTGAGAGAACAGGAAATAGCAGTAGCTACAAAACGAAAGAGGGTGTGAGAGGGGCCCATTTCATTTTCTTTCTCTCATGTTGCAAGCCTGGAGTCCCTTACTTTGGAATACGGTGACATCTGGATTTGCTTCATTTCTAGCCAATCAGTAACTAAGTGGTGTGCATTTCAACACTCTCATTTAAAGAATCTGACTATGCATTTCTCAACACATTCTTAAAGAAAAAAAAAAAAAAGATTTCAAGAAATCCCTATCAAGAAACAGTCTTAAAATTCAGTAGAGTACTCAGACACAGCTACCATCAATGAACATTTAAGCAGTTATTAGTAACCAGGGTGGGATACACTAATGTACAATACAGTAAAGAATTAAAACAAAAACCTAGAAGTTCAGGCTGGATGTTTATAAGTGGGCTTAGTGTAGAATTGCTTGAAAATTCAGCAAGAAATTTCCTAATGTCCCAGAAAAAGTGACTCATCCACACACTCATGGATTTGCCTCAGTGTCACACACAAAATAGGCATCCACTAAATATTTAGTTTCTGCCTTTATTCTCCTCCTCAGAACCTGAGATAAGAGTTCCTCACAAGGAGGACATTTGTGTACCTAAGTGCAGAAGTCCTCATATTGCCCCCATGGCTGATATAATACATAATATGACTTTATAAAGTACTTTCTGTTCCCTTGCCTCATAATTATCTGCACAACTCTGTAGAGTCAGAATCATTAGAATCCCTTGACAGAAAAGGAAATAGGTCTCAGGAAGGTTAAGGACTTGTTCAAAGTCTCATGGCTGAATTATTTTCAAGGGATAATCATGTTTATAACAGATAATCCATTCTGGGGCTCCTGGCCCAAGTCCTGGAAGTCTTCCAGGTCTCTAGAGTTGCAAGAACCAAGACACCCTTGGTAAGACTGAATATAGACCATACACCCCCCCATATGCACTGTCACACACTCTTAGTGCAGAGACTTTTGTGATTATTGCAGCAAATACCAAGATAACATATCAGAACTTTTTAAAATTTGTCAATGATTTTTAACTTATGTACAAATGAGTTAAGCTTAGTAACGATGATTTATAAGTAAAAAGCAAGATTATATGCCAGTAAAGAAAATATGTAGGTTTCACAACTTACCAAAATACAGGTACAATCAATATATTAGAAAAGTTCAAATGACATATCCATTTCTTCAACACATACATTGACAGGCACCCTCCACTGGTGCTGGTGCCAATTCCACCTCCAAGCTCAGGGTGGTGGAGGAACATCAGTAAAGTGAGTAAATGTGAGTACATGGGAAGTGAGTGAGACAACAGTTCCAGGAGGGTTTGAAGTTATCATAATTCCAGTATTTATTGAAGTCAAGGACCATATCAACCAAAGGAAGATAGAGGCATATTAGTACATCAATATCTGAATTTGATGGAGTGGTTATGAGAGTTTGTGTAAGCAGAAATGAGAGGAAACATACAAGGATGGGTGAGAAGAAGCTAGCACTTGGAGCTGGAAAACTGGGAAGTGTAAACTTAGAGAAACTGAGTGGTGAAGAGAAAGGAAGAAGTAGATGCAATAAAGAGAACCTAAATTGTAGGAAGAGTAAGTAGAGTATGTGGCTGGGAGGAGAGGGAAGTGATAGAGTTTGACTAGTGAAGAGAAGACAGAAAAGAAAGCATATGGTTAGGTCACACTCAAGATGCTTGGTCAAGCTGTGATTTAAGAACATTGACTGATGGAAAAAAGAAGAGTAGTTTAACCAGCATTGCAAGGGAGACTATTCAAGAGGTTAATTGCTGTACGAGAAGAGAATAGTGAAAAAAAAGACATCCAGCCTTCGGCTAAATTTGTCTCTCTTAATCCTTAAACTCCATTTTGCTTGTATCTATGAATGTTAGAAAAGGGGGTACTGAGAGGAGGGGTGGACAGGCTATGTATTTGAGCATTTGATAAAACCTCAATTATATTCCATTCCTAATCCTGTGTCATTAGGAGGAAAATGGTACATTTGGAGACCACTTAGATATGAATGCCTGCAACTTTCCTATTGGACCTGCTGCTTTTTTCTTTCTTTCTCACTCTCTTTTAGTTGCTGCAGCCAATAGTGCTGAGATACGATTTTCAGCCAGGCAATCTATCTCTGGCATCAGGGGTCCCACAATAGCCTGGTTGGAGACCCTCATAGTCTCTAATATTATTATCTTTGGGCAGGGTCATTATGACGATAATAACCAGGAACAAATATCTCTGTTCAGTGAAGAGAGAAAAACAAAACAAGCAAAACAAAAAAGACCCCTTCCATCCAACATTTAGATAAGCCTACGATTGTAACAGAAACCTAAAAGAGGAAGCTTACCTAATTAAAAGTTAAGGTTAATTCTTGAAATTGGTGGGGATAATTAAAGAATGAAAGAGGCTAACTGTGTTTGAAATGACTGAGTCAGATCCAATGTTTCACTGGGCTCCATACAAATGTTGCATTATGTGTAGGTTAATGTGCTAGTCAGGGATACATTTTATGATTTTTACTGTGGTTCAGCTTACAGTGGGCCATTTGGACCTAGGGTACCTTTCATCTGCATTTTAAAATGGAACCTGTAACTAACAATGAGCCACATATCCTACATTCCTTGTTCTTAGCGTGAGTTTCTTTGGGGCCTGTGCTTCCTCATTCAGCATCAGGGGTAGTATTCAGTGTAATGAGAAGCACTTTGTCTTCAAAGTCTGAGAGTCCTTTGAAACTGACTCACCTTGGTAATTCACGAAGAGCTCAATTTCAATACATACATGTGCATCCAATACCACAAGCAATAAGTAGATAGTATCCCCTCGTATACGACCCCCTCCTCAACAGAAACAGACATTTACAGCAGAGAGATTGTTTAGTTGTATGATAGAAGAAGTGCATTTGTATCTGTCTACTAGCAGAAGATATTTTCAGCTCATATTCTAACTAAGCCCAATCTAATTTAAGAAAGAAAATAGGGAAGCAGAGCCTAGACGCTGCTGGCTAGAATCCAGAATGCTCAGATTAGAAAAAGGTGAACTGGGGCGCAGCACAGCCATTTTTGGCCTAATAAGGAAGGCTGGCAGCCAGCATTATGCAAAGCTCATTGGAAGGAAGCAAAGCCTCCTTGGCAAAACAGTGATAAAGAATTAGAATTTTCTGAAAATACTAATAAGAACTCAATACAAAGACCTGACCAATTTCAGCATGCATGAAAGGGACAAGAAGAAGGTGGACCATACTAAAGGTGTGTAGAACTTAAGCAATCAAAAGAAAAACTGAATATGGACAAGAAGGGCAATTAATCTCTTGCCTATTTCTGTCCACGGGTTTTAAGCAGTGTGTGTATTAATAATTAGTTGTATGTATACACTATTTGTGCAGTAACTATGTGCACTTCTCATTGCATGTGTAGGTTGAGTCTTTGGCAACTACTATATTTGCTATTGTCATGAAATCCTTAGTTAAAGTATACTCTTAGGTGCTGTTACAGACAGATACCTGGTCTGGGTGGAGCTCTGTCAGTAGCAGTAGAAATTCTGGTGCCCAGAGTGGCAAAACCAGAGCTATGATGCCTTCTACACAGTGCAGCCCGAATAATAAAATTACTCCTGGCTAGGTTTGTATTTATGTGTGTGTGCAAGTGTATGTGAAGTCACTAGTACAAAGGAGGGAGTAGACTTGGAAGGAATGTCATATAATAATACTTTCTTGAACTTCACTAGAAAACTAGCTTTATTGCCAAGAAAACTTACATCTTAGTATCAAACACCTCTTTTAAAATCTGAAGCTGATAGCGCTTTCAGGTATATGAAAAGTTCAAGATAACATTTCTATTTTTTTTTTTAATTGTTATCCAGTGTAAAAATAGTTGTGCACACAAATATCAGGAAAAAATATAAAACTGTAAAACTAAGTGCTAAATTACAGGGCTGCAATCAATCCAGAAACATTTATTGATTCCTAACTCTATGCAAGTGGCAGGGGAATAATTGTGTAAGACAGGCTTCACGCTCTCTGGAAGCTGGCAATATTATTGCAGAGATATGAGACACATCCAAACATGAAATGAATTGGAAGAAGGAAAGAGATTGGAAGGAGGAAAAAAGGATGGAAAGGTGGATTTAGTATGTGCCAGTGAGAGCCATTGAAGGCTTTCGAGCACGGTAAGAACATAATAAAAAGGCTTTAGGAAGATTAATATGGAAGTCCAGTTAAGAGAGAATCACTAAAATAGGCAAGGCAGGATTGCATCTAGGGACTTTTTCTTTCCTTTCCTATCAATCAGACAGCCAAGTTTGAAGTACGCGGACTTGAAGTAGAGCCTCAGCCCAGGGCTGTTCTCATACTTCTAAACAAAAGCCAATTCTCTTCCTCCTCTTTCCACTTCATTCTTCCTGTGTTCTTCATCTTAATGCTTTTCCCTTCCTGGTTGACAGTTCAAAACACAGCAGTGGAGGGCCCATCGTGTAAAGTGGGGATGGGGAGATGGCATCCTGTCACTTTTACAGAAACCCATAAAAATAAATATCCTCCAACATGGAATGAAATCTGTGGAATCCTTATTGGTGGAAACTGAGTCTCAATTTCTTTTTGTAAATCTTTATTTTACTTTATTTTATTTTTGAGACAGAGTCTCACTCTGTTGCCCGGGCTAGAATGCCATGGCATCAGCCTAGCTCACAGCAACCTCAAACTCCTGGGCTCAAGTGATCCTTCTGCCTCAGCCTCCCTAGTAGCTGGGATTACAGGCATGCACCACCATGCCTGGCTAACTTTTTTTCTATATATATTTTTAGCTGTCCAGATCATTTCTTTCTATTTTTAAGTAGAGAGAGGGTCTCGCTCTTACTCAGGCTGGTCTCAAACTCCTGACCTCGAGAGATCCTCCCGCCTCGGCCTCCCAGAGTGCTAGGATTACAGGCGTGAGCCACTATGCCTGGCCCTTGTAAATCTTTAGATCCCAGAACAGACTCTGGAACATGGTAGGGCTTGAATATATTTGTGGTGATGAACTGGGTTAGTCTTATATTTGGAAAATAAAAAAGAAATATGTTGGCATGGAATAGTTGGTAACTGATGAAAACATGCTGGCCCCACTTTTATCAAGATTTAATTTTTATCAAAAAATCTTAGATTTTTTTCAAAAAAAAAAAATCCTAGATTTTTTTGAACAAGATCCTCAGAAACTATTCAGGGAAATTTCTTCATTTAATTCTCAAAAACTGACAATGGATTGGATATGTTGGAAGGGAACAAATCTTTATTTTCCATATGGAGAAATTGAGACTACAGAAGGTTAAGTGACTTTCCCAAGGCAAGTTAATAAATGATGGAACTAAGCTGGAACTCAGCAATTCTATTTGTCTGCTAGGTTTTTTTTTAGTATAGCTCATGATCTTTTTATATAATATTTGGGACATTATATAATTAATGCTGTTCAAGACTTTGCATAATTTAGGAGAGTCTGAAATAATGTAAAAGGCACAAAATTGTATTAATTGAATATATAATTTTTTTGAAAATAATACGATATGGGTCTGGTTCTAGAGTTGCAGTTCATATCAGCAAAAGTACAGATAAAATTTCCTAGAGACTTTTACTACTACCTCTTGATAATGCCTTCTAGGAAATTTTTAGGTGATCTATGGAAGAATCCTATATCCACAAGTTATTTCTTTTTTAATATGCTTTGCCCATTTTCTATACATCCTCCTTCATGATTGCATCTCCTTTGAAAAATTACTCCTATTAAACTAAATTTCTCTGTCACTGCAAGAGACATAAAATTAAAAACTATCTGTCTTTAATCATGCCAGGCTTCTTCCTTGTCTCTTGGGCTCCATTTATCAATAATTAATATATAAAGAAGACTGAAATCCATTTCAATTTCAAAGGCCCAAACGTTTCGCTGATTAATAAAAAACTGTGCTCACAAAGATGGACGGACATGCCCTGGTGAAATGATGGAGGACTCAGCATTAGCAGGGAATAGATTTGTAAGACCACATGTACTGTGTGGTCTACCCAGGCAAGAAATAAGCCATGTGGAGGAACAATTCTGCAGGAGTACAACCTACCAAGCCTGGCATTTCTGCATGTAAGACTCTGCCTGCAATTATTATCTTGAGCTATTCAATTTACCACTGTATCCAGGGTTTTATAAAGACAATAAAAGGGTTAAATAACACTCTAAGAATCTATTCCTTCCAACTTACAAATGCATCTGATTTACTGAATTAATATGCATGTCATTATATATACAACACTGTAGATAAGACATAGTATGGGTTGGTGAAACCCATAAATATGTGGCATTAGGGAATAATATCTGGGCCTAACTTTCTCATCTACCCAGTTTATGTCATTGGTAGATCTCTTGACATTTCTTTGCTGTTTGCTGTCAGAAATTGGCTTTTCTATCTATGGAGTTTTAGCACTAATTGTAAGGAATTCAGAGTCATTCTTCAGGTGTCCCATACTACACAAGTGGGAAAGTTCTATCAGATGCCTAAGGTCTGGCATTGCACAGAACCATTAGCACAGAAGGTTCACTCTCCTATTGTTACTTCCTACAATACTAACTGCAGCAGTTTATTCCCAGGAACTGCCTAGAGTTCTAGCCTCTCTTCTGAGAGGCTCACTTTTTAAGTCTCTAGTATGCAGAAATGAGAGGAATTCTCTCAGCCCCAGGATCTTTAATGGGATAAAGCAGTTTCAGGTGAAGAAATTTACCAGGGAACTAAATAGCATACAGATAAGAATGGACAGATGATAATTATTTGACTTAAAATCCCCTCTTTAGAGAAGTCCTAAAAATGAGAGAAATCTCAACATTCCTCACACAAACTCGTAGAGGAAGAGCATTCTGCAGACCTCACTGGTTTTAGCCCAGAAGGGCTTCCTGTCATTTGGCTGTCATTGCTGAGTTTAATTCCACATGGAGTCCTCTAAATGCTGGTGTTACTGGTGGATAGATTTTTCTTACTTCCTATTTGATTTATCTGAGGTTCTTTCTTCTCTGGTTTCTACCAGAGCTAGAATTTAAATCTATTGCCTATCTTGTATACAAAGTGGAGAATGGAGGAAACAAGATATTTCAGATCAGTCTTATAAAAGCAGCCCTAAATATGTAACATGAAATTTCATGGAATCCAAGATTTGGGGAACTAGAAGGGATGTTAAGGAGAAAATATCACTTTCCTATTAAGGCTCAGCAGGTTCAATAATAATCATGGATAACACTTAATGAAAACTTTCTCTGTACACACATTTTGATAAGCATTTGACATACACTCTCTTATGAAATCTCATGACAGATCTATAAGCCAGCACTGTTATTTCCCTTTTTTTACAAATGAGGAAACTGAGTCTTAAAAAGCTAACACCAGTTTCCCATGGATTGCCCACCCAGAAGTGGGGAATTTGGGACTTGGACTCGGGCACATACCCTTTCCCACAACTCTCTACAGTCAAGTGACACCTTTTTAAGAGTAGAGCCACACAGAACCACAGGCTCCAGACACAATTCCCTTACACACACACCATCCAGAGTGCTTCTCATGTGCTTATAGAGATCACATTTCCCCAAATTAAAATCAAGAGGAAAGACAGAGATGAATTTCAAAGTGAAAATATCAGAATTTATGGGATATTTTAGTCACTGATGTGGACAGTGTATCAAAATATTTGAAACTAAGACAGTTCTTTGTACTTACATCATGTAAGGTAAAAGGTAAATATTGGCTTGTTTGGGTCTTTGTTCTGCTGATATGTCCTCTTGATTAATACACTGGCACTGTTCTTAGAAATGAAGGAGGATCAGATAGCTGCAGAATATTTAAATCTAACTGTTCAAGTAAATGTTAAACACTGTTCTTTTGTGACAGGCCTGTTATCCCTTTGTGGATTTTGGGGGGAGGGGTGGACATTGTGGGTTTTTTTTGTTTGTTTTTGCCATCTTCTCCTTCCTGCCTGCACTGTGAAGCTTCAAAAACACTGCCAATGTAATGGCAGTGTAGAGGCCCAGGAAAAACAACAGCAAAGATGGTAGATGAGTCAGTGATTACAAGTCAATAACAATTTTGCAATTATACATTCTATAACCAAATTAGAAACAATGTCATTAAGTCTCAACAGCAAAAAAAAAAATAATAATAATAATTAATTTAATTTTTAAAAATCTTCCTTGTTTGTCCAAAGTAAATACCCTGGGAAATAGTATAATACTCTGTCATTTGGCAATTACTATGGAACAATATAGGAATGGATCAGGATTGGTGTCTAGCAAAACAGCAATCACATTTTGCCTTCTAATTATGGCAGAGCTCTTAGGAAACACAGTGAGCAGTGCACCCTGCTGTTACACCACAGCAATAACACTCATTACTCCAGTAAATACTATGGAAATGCGCAGTAACACACAGGGGCCTCCCTGCTGCGAGGCTGTGGCAGAATCACTCATTAGGCTGGGAAGTATCACTCGATCGTCTTTAATTACTTCCAAAATATATGGTAACCTGCCCACTGCTAGAATGCAGTGATATCACTCATTACCACCCTTTCCCTTTTTTTTTTTTTTTCCACTTACAGAAACCCTGCAGTAGCCTTACTATAGTGGTGATGTATTGTAACTTCTATGGATTTAATCACATAGATTTGTGAGCTTTTAGCCTTATAAATACACAGGCTCCCAATGTGAAATGAGCACCAAGAAAAATACACAGAGCTACTGTTATCTTTCTAGCAAGATCCCTTTTCTCACGTTATTGAATTGTGGCAACACTGTTGTAATCCTTCCCTTTTATTCTGAAAATTAGAGTGATAATTGCACCATAGCCCTGTGGAATCCAGGGTACTTGTAATTATATCCAGTTACCTAGGAACACAGCAATTTCAAACCTATTACCCACAGGTATCGTTTATGTTATTGCCCTCTTTGCGCAGCCACCACTTTTACTCTGAATTCCAAGTGGCGGGAAGCTTCAGTGAGGTCCCCTTGCTAGGGACAATAGGGGAAAGGGTCTGATGCTTGTCAGGAGGCTTAGGTCTGACCTCTATCAGAAAGGGTTTGTCTAGGCCATTTTCAAATGGAAAAAGCAGTTTTGAGTTTGGGACTGTTTTCCTAATACAATCTGGAGATAGGGCTCAAAGTTTCAGAGTTTCGTGTTCGAAACCTCTGCCTCAGTGTGCCACAAGTGCCTGCAGCAAGGGTGAATTAATTCTTGATCATGACTTGTCCTGGCAGGTGAATTAATGGCTGTTAGCATAGCAGTTTGAAAAATAATTAAACCTAGGTGTTGCTGTTTTCATATGAAGAAATAAAATAACTGCTATGCCAATGTATTCATCATTTTAATTTGGACAATTTATTCTAAACATCAGTCCTTCAGACAGGTTGTGCATATAGTTATTCAGTAGTCCATCCATATTCCAAAAGAGGGAGTGATGGATGGATGTTTTACTCGGTAATTTTTGGAGCTGATCTGTAACATTATGGTCCCATAGGAAGACCTAGTTTTAGACTTACAAACATTAATATTGACTATGTACTGAATATTTAAGTTAAGTACTAGTTAGATGTAACAATTACTCAGCATAGTAACATTATTGGCCCCATACAAAGATAAGAAAACTAAGCCTCTGAGAGGTTAAGTAAACTGCTCAAGATATTCAGCTATAAAACAGTACAGCCAGGATCTGATCTCAGTTTATTTAAGCCTCAAATCTTGTGCTTTTACTATTCTATCATGCCACTTTGCCCATATGCCTTTGGGTCTACTTCGACTGCCTTCTAGTTCTATAATGCTAGTTTGGTAATGCTTCCTACCAACATAGAAAAGTTACTCAGAATGTTCAAATTATGAAAAATTTTCCTTGCAAAATTTATCTCCATGGGAAGAGAGACTCAGGGTACTTTTAAGCCTAAACTATTAGTAGTTGTCATTTTCTTTTTTTTTTGACCTTGTGTTAACAGCCACTTGAAGAAATATGAAGCCTCCATTTTCACTCCAAACTGGGTTTTTGGTCTTATTCACCATTCTCTCCCAACTCTTTTAAAAAGGAAAAGATCAATGGAGGAGATGAAAACTTGGGACTTCTAAAGTTTAATTTGGGAGTCTATTACTGAATTCAAGTGTTAGACAGGGCAAGGTCCTCTTGCTTGATCAATTAGCTAATTAAAGATCAAACGATCATTTATTTTCATAGAATAACACTTTCTATGTCTTTTTATTGTTCTTTATTTTCACATACCTTTATAATAGAAATTTTTATAATAGCTCAATATTTTGCTTTAATAAAGAAATAAGTTCAATTTCAGTATGGTCCACTTAGTTTTTAAAAACAGAATATTAGAAGCATAAATCTAATATATTGTAATAAGGAAAAAGCCCAACATAAATGCATACATATTATACACATTTGTTTGGGATCTACTGAGGTATAGTAAAAAGTATAGTTCCAGAGTTAAATACACAGAGTTGTTTTAAAATACTTCTACTTCAAACATTTATTGCATCCACAACCTGATTTAATGAGGGTAATAGTAGTAGTAAAACAATTTCTCTGATGTTTCTTCAGAACAAGATTGTGTGAAGATTACCAATCTACGAAAGTGTCCCCAGTTTACCAAAGCCACATTGGTCATTATAGCAGGTCATCCACTTGGACTTGAGTAAAGGGCATTATGCAAGCAGGCGTGGCACTCCATGGGCACCAGATCACTAGTCAGGGGTGTGCTGTACAGTTGAAGAGAGCTGCATTAATTTCTGGTCAGGCCACAGACACAGGTCATCAGGCAAATGTCTCATTATCCCCTGGTGTAAACAAACTGAATCTCCCAGGAAGATATGTCCCTATTATTCTGAGAAGGCTATTATTGAAATTATTCAAGAAAACTAGCTATCTCCCTATTATTTAAAAAATTTTCAATGTAAAGAGGGACTACTTTACACAGAGTCAGAAAAGTTGAATTCCAATACTTTTTTATGAAGTCCATAGCTACACCTTCTTGGCAAAGTCACTTCACATTTCTAGACATTGTTGCTTCATACATAAGGTGAGGATAATACTCTGAGTACCTAAAATCCCAGGGCTAAATTAAATAGAGAAATGAGTTCTAGGGGTTTTATGTTTCAAACTTTGCCTGGAAAAAAGACATTCAACTGACACTTATGGAGTATGCTTTTGGTCCCTCCCTATACTACACCTCATGAATTTATATCAAACCGCTTCTTTGGGTTTAATTGATAAATTGCTTTATTGGTTTATTTCATTTATTTTTTGCTTTGGATGCTTGATTTTCTCAAAGCAAAACTGATTTGAATCCATCACACTTTGATCCAAAAATGTCAAAAATTTTCATGTGTTTTCATTTTCATTGTGAGATAAGAACTGGTGTAAGTATCGCTTTCCTCTACCCCATCCCCAGCAATCTTCATTTTTTTAAGCTAAGTGCTGCTGTGGTGAATTTGGAAACTTGCCAATGTTTATTAATAATTTTGAGATCTTCAGGGCATTCTAAATACTGATAGCTTGGGGCTAGATGCTTAGTATTTATGTCCAAAGGGTACGAAATCTTTTTCAGCTCGTTAAATTTTGCTTTAATTAATCCTGCCACAGATATATAAAGAAGGTGCACTTTGCTTTAGGTTAAAGCATGTGGCCTAGGATTTGTTTGCCCTTTTCTTGGGCCATGGCATTTGTCGCTATAATCCATTCCAGTCTCCATTTTAGCAGAGTTCAGAAAATGAAGTGATAAAGGAAGAGTTTAGTTGTTACTTACATTTCATAAACATAATATTTACTTTCATTTTCTTTCCAACAATATCCTCACTACCCCCAAGTCAAATAAACAAACAAAAACGTGTATCCAATCAAAAGTGACTCCTCCTCCCCAAGTAACAGGAAGTTGAATCCATCACTAATAGTCTTGGAGAAGAAGAAGAATAATCAACACTTGTGTAGATTTAATTATCTCAAAGCATTATTTTACCAATTCTTATATTGATCCTATGAGATAGGTAAAGCATACCATGCCCATTTTAAAGATGAGAAAATTGTGGTTCAGAGGAATTAAGTGACTTGCCTAAGGGTTATGCAAAGACTAAATAAAGAGGCATGATATGAAACCAAATATCTGGATTTCAACTCTGAATATCTACCTAAACCTACAAACACAAAAAAGTCTGGAAAGTAGATTAATGGAAGTTACCTGACCTGCATTTGATGAAAAGGAACATAAAATGCTTTGATAAAAAGGCCTACTGGAACTATTACCAAACTCAACGTCCCATGTTCTTTTTAAAGAACTTTCTCAAGTCACTAGCAGGAAATCTGCTAATTAAATTTTTATCTTCTAAAGTCTCCAGGCATCCCCAAGAGTAGGTTCTCAGAACTTGCTTTCTTTCTTTCTTTTTCCCCAGCATATTACAGGGGTACAAATGTTTAGATTATATATATATTGCCTTTGCTCCATCCAAGTGAGAGCTTCAAGCATGTCCATCCCCCAAATAGCATGCACTGCACTCATTCGGTATAATATATCCATCCCTTCCTCCCCGACCCCCACCAGCCCGACACCCAGTGAACATTATTACTACATGTGCACTTAAGTGTTGACTTGCTTTCCTGATTGTAGAAAGACCATGTTCTTTCTCTTTCACCTCTTCTATAGGACTTTTCCTACATAATGTCTTCTTTAGTTTACTATATTCACAGTCAAGTTTCAATGCTTGTTCTTTAACAGTGAGTACATGGAATCTTGAGTAACACAGTATACACTACAGGTAGACAACTATATATTCATCTCTCTCTCTCTGTCTCTCTCTCTCTCTATATATACACACACACATATACACACACACTACAATAATTTACTCTGGCACTACTCAACATAACAGTGTGGCTTATAATAAATATCTCCATTTTCACTTTATTTGAAACTAAAGATATTATTGGCAGAATTTTCAAACCCAATTCAAGGAAGTAAGCCTTTCCTGTGTGTCTGTTTTCCATCTCTTTTTGTCAGCTATAGTCAAACATCTATTGTGCACAATCCGGCCTGTTTATTGATCCTATTCAAGTCATTACAGTCTCCTGTAAAAGGTCTCTCTTTCATGACCAAGGGCAGATGCCCAGGGGAGACTTCACTGCACTAGACATGTTAAGAACATGTGAAAAATGTGAAAAGAGAAGACAGGTTGGAAGAGAGATTGTAGAATAAAAATGTGCAGACAAAGGCAAAAACTAGAGATAAGCTGTCTTATAGTTAAAAGCAAGAAAAATGTCTATGACTGTTGCAAATGATGTTTGTACAAGAAAGCAATTATAAAGAAGGCATATAACTAAAGGAATTTAATATTTGGGAATGAAATTGTCTAGAAAATAAAGCTAAGTTTTGAGAGTAATAAATTATAAATAGTATAAATAAAAGAAGTTATACATTAAAAAGATGTTTCATGATCAGCAGTCATTTAACAAAACACCTGTGGAATCATGCTCTATGGAAAATTTTGAGAACTAGGTAGCATTTCATGAACTTTGGCTGAGTTCTCAGAAATATCTCTTGCTACTGCTCTTCTCTATGCCCTACACAGCAGACCTGTCTTACCTGGCAGGGCCAAAATACTTTGAGGGTACCCTAATCTTGGGAACGAGCGGAAATCCCTGTTTCTCAGGTCTGAAGCTCTCACCATTCATACATGCTTCTGTCAGGCAATGGCGTTGGAGTCACTAAGGACAACAGGAGCTTAGTACAGTGCTCTGATGAGATGCTGGGGTTGGGGAAAGGTCAGGGAAGATGAGGAAAGGAAAAACTTTCACTGAAACTCTGATGAGGGATTCTAGAAGTAACGCATTTTAATTAAGATTTCTCCAAATCAGCAGGGAGTGAAAATCCAGCCAGTATTTTCTTTTCCAGTTTATTTCTTCAGAGAACATACCTAGAAACTGTTTTGAGGGGTAAGCTATTATATACCTGAAGAGCATAATTTGATTATGAACAAATGGAAACTTGTGAAATATCAATTTTCATTATACCTGTCTGTGGAACACCTACCAAGGACCTTATAAAACTTTACAAAACATTATCTCACTCAACCATTAGTCATCTGGTATTTCAAGTCACTGATTCTCAGAGAAGGCTAACTAAGAAGGATTTTCTTAAGCTTGTAAAAACAGAATCTTTTCAGTTTCTTTTTGAAGACATCTACTCAACTTCTATCACCATGTAAATTTTTATCACCCCGAACCCACACATGCATGTGCACACATACATACACACACACTGCAGAGCTAGTTCTTCATTTGTGTTCCAGGCTCCTCATCTGTAAAATGTAGATAATAATACCTGCTTGGTTGCAGGATGAGGGATGAGTAGTATGTCTGTGTTGAGGGCTCCATGGAAGTAGGATGGACCTCCCACCCAAGATTTGGTTCAGATGTTAAGACTGATAATGCCACACCCACACCAATGGGGTAAGGAAAGTTTTATTATTCACACAATACGGCTTTTTGGAAGGAGCAGCACAGGCTCCCCAGTAAGTACAAAAATGACTTGAGAGATCAGAGAGGGGTACTTGGCTTGGGGTTTTATGTTGGTTAGGGAGTGAAGCTGAGGTGTGTGTTCTCTTGCATGGGCCAGGGCTTGCATGGTTTGAACCTCCTGCCAGCACCAAAGGAGGGAGTACCTGGAGCAACCTATCAGCTTGCCCAGATGGGGGGCAGAAAGGCAAAGGAGAGTGGTAGGGCTTGACAGCTGTCAGCAGTCAAACATTAAAAATGCAATCAGACTCTTGATTAAGCTACATAAAGAAATTAGCACAGTGCACCTGGTAAATGTCCAATAAATGGTAGCTTTCATTATTATTGGTGTTAACACAATTATCATGCCCACAATTGTGTCTCCTGCTGCCTAGTTGGTATGATGAAAAAAAATTGGGGGCATAGATCTAAAAGGTAATGAGCATGAACAGGACAGAATTTGAATGATTGATTAGGTGGCCCAAATATTACACCACAGCAGCAGCTTAGAGTGTTATATTTGACATCACAGGTAAAAAGTGTAGTAGGTTTAGATTCACAATACCTGGGCTTAAATCTCAGCTTTATTCCTTAAGAACTACATGATTCTCAACAGTGGTTTATATGCTCTGAAACTTATCTGTTCAATGCAAGTAATACTACCAATTCCACTGGGTTGTTATGAACAATAACTTAAAGATAATACAGGTACTAGCATATAGCAGTTGTCTAGTACTTAGTAGATACTTGATTAACAACAGTTCAATATGATTTTGAATAGAACCTGTTGAGCCATTTTAATTACCTGAGACTTATTTACAATATAAGGATAATAATGGTTCCCTTACCTATTACACAGAAATGTGATAAGAATCAAAATCAGCAAGGGATTATGGATCTGATGATACTTTCTAAATGGAAATTTACATATTAATGTAAGGCATTATTATTAAATACCTCACTTATCACATAAGCATTGGAGAGGAAATGTTGAAGATGAAGTACTAGACTCCTGGAAGTACTCAAAAGCATATAGTTCTCTCATGGTCTCAACTTCAGGGAATAATTCCTAAACCAGATCCACTTTTCATTGTATATTTGCTAATCTCATTACATGATGAACATTCTCTAAAGTCCTGACATTTTCAAACAGGGCCAAATAAGATCGATTTGCCTGAGGAACCCAGATATTCATTCACTCCCTCTCAGCCAAGAATCCCCATCTGTTGGTACCAGTTGACATTTGAGATAACTCGCCTCCAGTCTTGATTTCAGAAAATAGACTCAGAAGATTCATCAATTCACGTTTTCATCAAGGGAAATAATTGAATAAGAATGAAGAAGGAAGAGTTGTCTTGGAAAGTGGAAAGACAGGGAAGCAAAGATTTAAGTGGACGAAAGTTAGAAAAGTGCTTGTGGAAAAGAAATAAGGATGGTGAACAGGGCTGAGATCCATCTGCCATATGCATTAGATTCATTCCAAGATGTCAGAATTGTTAGTCAAACCTCCTAGAGAGAAGAAAACACAGCCATTTCCTCTTTTCTTTTTTCCTTTTCCTTGTTTTCATGCCTTCTCAATACTAAAACTTCATAACAAAGTTAATCATGCCAGATATGGACATGATGGTTTTCTAGAGCCATCATTCCAACCTCTACAACAGGCCAAAGATGTAGACAGATGCAACCCACATACTATGCTCTATTATCTAATGCCTATGTCCTCCTCAACACTGTGGCAGTCAACCTTTTGGAGACACATGAAGCTTAGTGGGAAGCTGCCACATCTTCACTGTTTTCCACAAGGTAAGTAGACGGTGCTGTGAACTTTCTCATCTCTCCTCTGCCTTGCTCTGCCAACTGGTGTATTCAGCCAGGCATCCTGGAAGTTGCATGCTTACTTAACCAAAGAAAATTTTAGGTGCTTACAGAAAGTAACCACTTGGAACACATAGAGCTTTATTCAACTGTAAGAGGAAAATGTATTTATTTATACTCATTCTTAATAGTTCCAAGACCCGTAAGTTGTGTCAAATAAGGCAGAAACCTAGTAGTGAAACCCTCCTCACCACATAATGTCCTTGGCCTTAACCCACCAAGTTACATTTTTATTCAAGATGAACTATATTCTGTAGTCACTGTTTTTCTTATCTTATAAAAATTGGCTAATGTTGAAGATCTCCTTAATTATTTAGATACATTCTGCCTTCCCAAATGGAGAAATTCCCTGGAGGGATGCACCAACATTTTTCTCCCGTATTTCCCTGAAGCACAAGTCATGGTTTCAACGTATACAAGGTATTCAAGGTATATTGTCATCAGACTGATTAAATGACTCACTGTATACATAGATTTTTATTTTTCTTAAAACTTAAATAGTATTCATATTTCAGTCAGGGCTTTTTCCTCTGTAAATCATGGATTTAGAGTCACAATTTGCAATAGCAAAGCTCACCTGCCAAAACAACTTCAAATTAAATAGCAACTTTTGTTACAATATTTTGGAGGCATATCTGGGAAAAGCAACTGACACTGGCATAGAGTAGAAATGGTTTCCACAAGGCAAGAAAAGGCATAGTGACTGACAGGAGCATGCTCTGTTGCCTTGACAAACAAGCAAGAATTCAGCCCCAATCTGTTGGAGTCTCAAGGCTCACAAACCTGCCAGATTGCCATCTTTGTGCTGAATGCAAAATAATCACAGTAGCTAAAAATGATAAATTGTGGATGGCTGAGGTGGGAAGCAACATATTTAATCACTCTCTCCTTTTCACTCTGCAGGTTCTAACCATGAAACCTGCACTCCTACTAGGAGAGAATAGTTTCCATTCTCAACTTCGGGAGGTAAGAATGTGTCATTCCCCTAACCTGGAGTAATCTTACCCATGGCTTCCCTACATAAGGCACATTTAGAGTGATCTTGATGATATTCACGTAATGGGCTTCAGTGACTCCCAGGGATCTATGAAGTACCATTTTTTTTAGCTCTTTAATTTCATAAACCTTTCCCAATCTGATCTCCCTGTCAGCATCATTGTTGCTATCTGAAGTATCAATGCTTTACTGAGTTTTTATAGTGTGCCAGGCCCTGTGCTAAGCATCTTATATGTCCATTTTCAGAAGTTATTCTGGAGATAAAATGAATATAAACTCTAATCTTCAAGGTATTATTCCTGGAAAATTTGAGTGAGTCATTTTTAATTCTTTCATTTAACTTGTCAGATTAAACATCTATAATTTAATCGTGGCTTTTTGAATAGTTATTTTTTTCTCTTAAATTTACCATTATGTAAAGGACAAGGGAATAAATCTTATATAAAAGTTATATCATAAAAATGCATATGACCACAGTTTCAATTTGTTTTCTTCTTTATGAATATATTTGCTTTCTCTTACTCTCATTCTACATTTTTCTTTCTCCCTTCCTTTCCTCCAAATAAACACACACACACACACACACACACACACACACACACACACATGCCTTATCTCCTAATTGGTCATTTAAAAATGTTCATTGCTGCCATCTTAAAATTCAATATGTCACAAATCAAATCTATGCTTTCCTGAAAAACTTCAAACTCGTCCCATTTCACTATCTCATTCTACACATCCAGCTGCTAGCTAGGGCATAGCATACCCCTGGGGACCAGGGGACACTTCTAAAGCACTTTACCTTCTTCTGAGGTCACACTACGGGTTGATGTGAAACAGAATTCTTCAGTCCAGATTGTTACTTCCTCATCCATGTACATTTTCCTACTCTCTTCCTAGAGACCAACCTATTTATGAACTAATTTTCAGAGTTTAGGGAAGTTGAAGGAACAATAATTATTTTTTGTGGCATAATTTAATCTACCTATGCAATGATTAGTTCTCAAAACAGTTATTGCATACTTATTCCCATTTTTCTGATGCTATCTGCATAGAATGCACAAAATATTTTTGTGATAGACCTTTCAGAATATATCCCCTAGAAATCTGATTTTTGTAGGTAATTCTTAACTACTTTTTTTTTATTTTCTGAATTCTTTTTTAAATATATATCATAATTCATCTTTTTCTTCTTTTCTATTTATCATCATATATTCCTATTGTCTCTCATGATTTAATTCCTTTATCTATCGTCAATAAAAATAATTTGTTTAAAAACATACTGTTTTTCCATTCTGAACAAAAAAATCAATATATCCTTCTTTATCATGATATCTCCAAAATCTAGAACTGGAAGGAACATTAACATGTTTGGGTGGATATTGATAATTCTGACTGAAAGTAGTGGGTGGGAACATACTAGTGACGTTCGAGCTGTTTACCACACTTTTCTCAACTCTCAGGAGATTGTTGGCATTTCTTAGGGTGTTGTCACAAGTCCAGGGGTGGTATGTCTTTCCTACTCCTCTCAGGAGCTTCACTACAGAGAAAAAAAATAAGTTGCCCCAGACCTAGATATCTCAAGTATTTGGAGTAAAGTGTCTTTTCCTTTGATATGGGGTCCTGAGCTGAATACAGCTTCTGTCTGATTTCAAGATGGTTTAATGATGATGATTCAAATATCTCTCTTGGTATTCTAATCACTTTTTACATCAATGAGGCTATAGGTTTAACAGACATTGTGGTTTTAGAAGATATACAGGACAATTGATCTACGTATCCTCATAGCAATCCTTTTTTAAAGTGAACGAAACATCTATTCTTCTCTTCCTCAGGGAAACACTTCTACTATTTCCTATTCTTTATGATCCTTCTTCTCTATTCCAATTTTAAATCATGCTCTTCAGTATACTTTCTACTTCCCACACAATCTTTTGTTTTTATTAATACCATAGGTGAAATTTAGACACATGTTCCCAAATATTATAGCTTCATCTGAACTCTTTATAATACAATACTTCTGTGTATATAAATGATGAGAAATAACCCTAGAGGTGAAGTGTTGATGTTGTTGTGGTAATGGCTGTTGTTTCAGCTTAGTCAGTCTCTGACTTCTTTCCAAAATCTTCACCAATAAGCTAATCATATTAGTACTGATTTGGTTATGTAGATACCATCTATCATTTGATCTTATTTGTAAGGATTCACAAAAGTGTAAGTATTAATATCATTACCTGTATCATAAAACTATATCTTTTATTAATCAATAAATTAAAAAGAAAATGTACATTTTTCCCCACAAATGTAAGGTATATTTTTGCATTTTTAACAGAGAATGAAAATTTCATAAAAAATGCAACAAAATTAAGCATGAGTGGAGAAAGATGTAAAAACATTGCAGAATATCTGGCTGTGAGTTACAAAGTACAATTGGCTTGATGAAGAAGAGAGAGGAGTTGTACTATTAAATTTTCCAATTTTGAAATTTGCCATACTTAAAGAGTCTATAGATCTAGAGTCTAGGTTAAAAAAATCATGAAGTAAGGCTTATTTCTGGAACTCTGGCCATTGTTACCCAGGGCCTGCATGTTACCATGTCACTGTACTCAGCAACAATTTTCAGATACTTCTGGATACATATAAAAATTGTTGTAGAGATAAAAGAGATAATGTACAGATGAAACCACATATTCTTCCAGTCATTCATTCTATACATAGTTATTAAGTAACTTCTATTTACAGAAGTTATTTCTTCTGTGAAACAGTGAGAGGACCCAGGCATGATTTGCACACATTGCAATTTGTATATATGAAGTCATATTGTGGCTGTTTGTATGCCTGTCTTCCCACAAAACTGTATACTTCTTGAGGACCAAAACTAATTTTTTGTTTTGCTTCACCAGTCACAACTAATATATTGGATGACTGGCTGCTAATAAAATGAATGGCTTACAACAATAGATGTTGGCATGGATGCAGAGAGAGAGGAACACTTATATGCTGTTGATCGGATGACAAATTAGTACAACTTCTATGGAAAACAGTATGAAGATTCCTCAAAGAACTAAAAGTAGACCTATAATTCAATCTAGCAATTCTACCACTGGGTATCAACCCAAAGAAAAATAAGTCATTTTATCAAAAATATGCCTACACTTGAATGTTTACGGCAGCACAATTCACAATTGCAAAGATGTAGAATCAACCTAAGTGCCCATCAATTCATGAGTGAATTAACAAAATGTGGTATATGTATACCATGGAGTAATACTTAGCCCTTAAAAATGATAAATTAATGCCTTTTGCAACAATCTGGATTGAACTGGAGACCATTGTCCTAAATGAAGTATTTAAAGAATGGAAAAACAAACACCACATATATTCACCATTAAATTGGAACTAACCAATGAGCATATATGTGCACACAGGGAAGTAAAACTCAGTGGCAATCAAGTAGTAGGGAGGGGCAAAAACCTGCCTAATGGGTAAATGAACACTATTACGGTGATGGGTATACTTATAGCTGTGACTCAAGCATTACAAAAGTGATTCATGTAACAAAAACATTTGTACTCCCTTCATATTCTGAAATAAAAGAAAACAGAAATGTATTATAAATGCATGTGTTGTCTATGATTTTGTGTGAAGCTTTTCATCTCTTTGTGCTCTGTTTTTTCCTCAGTTGTGATATGCTAAGCAAGATGTATTAAGAAGCATGCATGTTTGTGTATTCAATGTGTTATGTACTTAAGGATTCAACTTTGACATTGTATTTCCTTTAGAAGCTTATGATGAAATAAAGTAAAGCTGATCTTCAAAATAGATGTGGTCTGAACAGAAATCTCCTTTATATCTGAATATTTTTCACTTTGTGTTTACTTCTACAACCTCAGCTTTTTCACCTCTGCTGCAACATTCTTAAATGGGGTCATTTTACACGGGTAACTTTGATCTCTGTTTGTTGATTCATCAGCTTTTCTGTCTTGAAGGCAGGAAAAAGAAGCTAATGACAAAGATTTTTGTGTACCAACTTTCACCTTAGAAATTATTGTTTCCAAATACTCACAAGTGAAAATACTATAAACTTTAATGACTTAATTAAGCCAGTGATAAAAGCAATATATCTGGGAGGGTGTTAGTTACAATACCAGGGAAATTATATGGTTTTCAGCAAGGTGGTCTAGAAAGAATTAGACTTTGGAACCTAAACAACTAGATTCAAAATCTGATTATTCCCTTTAATGAGACTTTGCTGTGGCTTATTCTTTCTGCAAGTTAATTCTCTCATGTAAATGGTAATAATATGACACGCTTTGAGGAAGTATTCAGAGACTTTGTAAATCATCCAACATCATGCTACTTTCTTTTCTCCCCACCTCCGCTAATATGAGAAAGATAGACTGATAGAACTGTGTGGGGTCAAGGACCATTATAATAATTAATGCTGCCATGTAGTACTAAGTCATAAAAACCATAAAGAGAGCTCTTTTCCCTAATGAATCTCTAACTTTATGGAGTACTATTTACTTTTACCATGTTTGAGTAAGCAATTGAAAATATGTACTTTAAATAAATGAAGAAATTAATATCTTCATAGATATTTAGTGAAATGTTACCTAGCAAGATGTTACTCATATATATACATATTTTTTATTTTTTAAAAACAATAATGCATTTGCTTAAAAAGCAAAAGATGCTGTGACTTACCAACATGGTCTGGCTGCTTTTTGTGTGTTATTTACTGTTATGGCCAAAGACATTATCAGAGTGACAAGAAAAAATAACAGAAGAACACGAATAAAGGAAAAAAGGCAGTTGTTATGGAGACTGATTCTCCCAGATTGAAGGGTTAAATGAGCTCTCTCCTTAGTACCTGCTCCCTATTTCCTCTTGGAAGGCTGAAGAAGACATATATCTTTGGGCAATCACAAAGATCATTAAAAACCTGCCATGGCATTATTAAAATTTCTATAATTCTCTTGTATTTTGCAAGAAAACTAAATTGTGGCTGTGTTATTTTATTACATGAGCTTTTCTGATTGAATTATTTATAAAGGACACGATTGCTGGTGCTGACCAGAGTCTTAGTCTTTATGTTCTAGAAGAAAATGTGTCCTGAATTTCTGTCATTGAACTTTGGTAGTAAGGAGCTAATAGTTAATGATGGGTGTCGTGTGCCAACAAAACGCAGCATCCTGCTAGGCAGCTAGTGTGGGCCACACGGGGTCGGGAAAAAGGTTATGGCAGAATAATTAGATAAAGTATCTCTGAACCCAGGTTACACAATTGAAGAAGCATGGATTTTAGTTTCTTGTTCCCTGCGATATCTGAGATTTCTACAAGGCAACATTAGGAACTGAGGTCAAAGAGGTGATACTTCACAGTTCCCTGGATACTACAGATAGAGAGTGAGAAAATAGCCCATGTTTGCAGCAACCCCAAGAACAGCAGAGGATTCTACTTAATGCTATGTAGAGACATGGGGCATCTGAATCTAAAGGACCTTGCTGGACTCTTAACTGGTCTTCTTCCCTGTCTGTATCCCATGGCAGCAGTAGCTTCTCTGTCCTTGAACTGAGACCTGAACTCAGATTCATGATACCAAACTTTTGTTTATTTATTTCTTATCAAAGTTCCTTACAAGCTTTCCACCACTCCAGAGAGATAACAGATATGAGGCAGGTTTGACTTCTCACAAGCCCAAACGGTAAGCCACCTAGGGGAGGTTCTTCTTCTGTTCCTACAATACCTACTAACACACTTCTCCGGAGGGGAGGGGATAGGCTGCTTCAAGAAAGCAAATCTCACTTTGTCTAAGGATGGCTTCAGATGATGCCAATAGTTCATAATGTTCTTGCACCGTTTTGGAAGGGTGTCATCCAGAGCATCCCTGTCCCCCCACCATTGCTCTCAATGTCGCTGCTAGTACTCAACTCCCCTCCTTTACCTTGCATGTGGTAAAGCTAATAGGGGACTGTTAAACTTTGTCACATATGTCTTTCAGAAATACCTTGTTTTCTCTCAATATGATCACTATTAGGTTATCTGCTTGACAAAACTCCCACCCTTCTTGGAGTCTCTAAGGGTCAAAGCTTTCTGTAATTCATTTCAACAAGCTTTTGTTGAAGCACCTTTATATAATGTTATGAATCAAATGGACAATCAATAAATATTGGATGATGATGGATAAAGTTTAAGCCACAGAGTGAAGACTGCTGCTGAGCTGAAGGAGGGCAGTTTTTCTTAAGCACAATAAATAATAATTTCATTTTATATACATATTTTTGATGGTCAGATCTTTATATAATAGGGCATAATTGAAATCAAATTCCCTCAGAGACCACTAACCACTGGTAAACTTTCAAATATATAATATGGTTCAATATGACTATAATAAATAGATAATAAGATGTTGGCCTTTGACCTTCCATGACTATTGAGTTTAGGTACTTCATTGCCCCATGAAGTATGTGCTTGGGTATGTGTGTCTGTGGGTGGGCAACTATTCTCTTACATTTTCTGGCAGTCGTTTGCAATCAGTGGGCCTGTCAGACCCAATGCTTCAGTTTCATAACTGTAATTGGATTGTCTGACTTCCTATTCAATTGTTACATGCTGCTTCTTATTTCTCTTTTTTAAAAAATCAATAAATGGTTTGTGGTGCCTTAAATAGAGAGAAATCAAGTTTTACCAAATTATGGAGTTGACATTTTCAACATTTATCCCCCCAAAAGACCAATGGATCTGTCAGACCCAATGCATAGGTTTTAGATTAATTGAATTGTCTTGTCCCGGGAATGTGTAATAATGCAAACACATTTCATTGTGGAAATCAAAGAGTTATATTATGCCCTGAACTTTATGCATATAAGTGGAAATAACTTTTCCTTCTCTTTTCCTATACTCACAATACCCTCAACTCATAATAAAGTTATACAAAATATGAATAACTTTATGCCTAAGCTTAAGCTGATATTGAGACTACTAAAACACCATAGATGTGAATAGGTATATATTTATATGTATATTTATATACACATATGGACTTTATACAAAGTTAGATATATTCACACGTGTATATGATACAAAGAGCTGGATCAGTGGATATTTCTGTATATTGAATAATAAATCACGTTTGATGCAATTCTACAAATACATCTTGGCTCTATGATATTGTGCTAGGAAATGAATTTCCAAAGGTGAATAAGATAGAGTACCCACCACAAAAATTCCTGAAAGAGAATGGAAATTTTCTAAAAAGAATTAGTAAATTCACATCTCTTAGCTTTTGGTTAATAGCTTAGTTCCTTTTAGGATCAGGTTTGCACCAATGGTTCTGTATTGACTTGAACAAAAATTCATTGCACAATAATATAGGATATTGACTAAAGACTTGGGGCTACCTGCTTAAAATCAGATTCACTCCACATTTCATTGCTATCTGTAAGTATTCATTCTACACGAGGTAGAATAGAGAGTATTATCCTGCAGAGGCAGTATTATCAGATGTTTCCATCTTCCTCTGAAGCATTCACTATTAACTGCTGTTAGAGGCAGGATTCTAGACTAAGCAGGCCATTGGTTTGTTTTGGTGGAGCAGTTCCAGAGTTTTAATTGGATATACACTGTTTGGAAGAAAAAAGAAAAAAGCTATCAGAGGCAAACTTTAATATTTTGGGTAGCATTCTACACACATAATATGGTATGTAGTATTTACCATTCTGTTTTTTAATTCAATTCCCTTAATATGAAACCTCGAAGTTGAGTGCTATGAAAAGAAAAGATTTTTCCAGGTCATAAAGATTTTCTTTAAAAAAAAAATCTGATTACCCAACTCTACTTGGAAGCCAGATTTCCCCATTTTTCAATGAGTTTATTGGGGGATTGGGAAGGTATTGAATTAGAACCAAGACTCTGCATAGGGTAGCAGTCTCTCCCTGACTTCAACACAAGGAAGGGATGAACAGACATTGAAAGGCCAACTTCACTACAATCTGAAATTTCCACTAATTTATATTTGCTTTCATTGTCAATATCCTTCACTCATCTGCAGACTTCCTGTAGTTCCTGATTGAAAAGGCAAGGGAAAATACCATCTCTTCATGTGCCAAGTAAGTTTGGGGCTATGATTGCATGATTCAGCCCAATATTAGTCATGGAGAAAATGTTGCTTAACAATGGTTTGAACTATCCAAATTAGATCTTTGTTTTAGAAAAATTCACTAGACAGTGGTCTGTTCCATTTTATTATATAATCTTCTTTAGTTGTAAGAGCAATGGCCATTTCGTGAGTTATTTGGTTCAATTGTATATTATTATAAGACAAAAATTGCCAATATCAGCAATTTCACATGGCTTGACCTAATATAAAATTATTTTTGCTTTGAAAGTCTGTGACAAACATGGAGATTTACTCCTATAAGAAACGATGCCTCCATGTATGATGAAGCAGCTAACACGGCAGCAAGAATTACATTGGCAAGGCTCTCTATAGTCCAGGAAAGTATTTTACTAAATGTTGCTTGGAGTTCTGAGGGGAAAAAAAAATCCACATTTTTTTTTTTTTTAGAAGTACATGGTGAAGGAAATCCTCCTTTTGATAATTCCCCATGACCAATCTCATAGCAAAGCCTTTGAAAAATTCAGCAGCAAATTAAATCATTTATTTAAATAAATTCCTTAGGGAATGTTGTGCTGGACCATAAACTATCTTTTCTGATCAAAAGTCTATTAGCCTTTTGTAGGAAAGCAATGTTTCATGATTCCCTATAACTCAATCTGGGAAACCAGCATCAGACTGGGAGATTCTTATAGACCTGGCACTTGCCTGCCCTTGTACCTCCAGGAGTTAACATAGTGCCTGACCCACACCAAAAAATGACAGCTTTAGATACACAGTTCTAGCTCTCGTAGGATGCATGCTGTTTTAAAGGAAATTATATCTACTCTTCTAATCCAGCAAACTGGCATTTCAAAAGATAAGCTATGCAATCTGAGTTTGAATAAATTCAGACATTTTCCTCAGAATACATTTCACAGCTAGGGCATAACATTCTGAACAGTGTGACATTATCCTTTTCAAAAGGTATATGTCTGTCTTCTTGTGTTAAACTTCCTTTTTGTTCTATTAGTATCTGTAATAATTGCCTGTGATTGCTGGAATGCGTATCATGAGGGAATCCATTTTTTCCCCTTAACCTATTTTTAAGCACCCAATGTGGAAGCCTGCAGCCCACACTGCCATCATGAATGTTATCTGAGAATATCAATAAATCTAAATCCATAGTCAACAGTGATTACTTTCTTTATTCTGGCAGTGATGGTGGCATTATTTAGACACAGTTGTAGAGCAAAGCAATGAACAAGATACTTTCTTGTTCAAGTTTCTAAGTTACATTAATAACAGTGCTGTTATTAATCAGCACCACAAAGGAATGGCAGATATGTGCAAACAGGGCTGTAGCTAATTTGACCTTGGGGGTTGAGGTTGTCAGTCTAACACCCCTGCCTGCACTCAGAATCCTCCTTCTCCAGCACCTCTCAGGGATGTTTGCACCAGCTCTTTTCTCCCTCTTCTGTATCTTCAAACTTGCCATCTCTATTGGCTTTAGCTTCTCAAAATATAGGTCTACTCAATAAAATTCTAATCCACCCTCACTTCCACTTTCTCCTGATTCCTATTTCTCTTCCTTTCATGGAGAAGCTCATAGAGTTTCCTATATCCCTTCTCCACTTCCTTACCTCCCATTCTTGATGCTAGGTCAATTTATCTTTTAGAAGAGTCACATCTATTATGAAGTCTTCCTTTATCCCTCCCTCCACTTCTTCTACCCACCACTTTAGATTTGGAAGGGTATCCCCACACGGGACTTCCATTGCACCTTGAATGCTCCACTATTATGGCACTTACCACTCAATAAAATAATTTTTTTATATCTGTTTCTCTCGATAAAAGGTAACTTTATCCAACATCTTTGTATCCCAACATCTAGCATAGTGCCTGAGGACAATTACGGGGACTTAATAATCCCTAAAAGTGACGTATCTCAAGAATGGAAAACCAAACACCACATGTACTCTCTAATAAGTTGGAACTAATTAATGGAAACACATGGGCATAGAGAGAAGTAATATCACTGGAATCCAAGAAGGGGAGAGTGGGAGGAGGGAAGGGGTAAAAACCTACTTAACAGGTACAAGGTACTTATTCAGGTGATGGGCACACTAATGGCCCTGACTCAAGCATTATACGAGCTATCCATGTAAAAAAACATTTACACCCCCTTAATATTTTGAAATAATAAAAAAATAATGCCTAAAAGCATCCAACTTGTTTGAGCTACATTTCTAAAGCCCTAGCATGGAGGAAGAGAAATCAGAAAGCTCCCTATTTGCAAATATGCTGTGTATTTTGTGCTGTAAGCCTCTGATAAATGCAGTGGTGTTATCCAATTAACTTTCTAGTACTCAAGAGAGAGTCTTTTGGCTTCTGCCAACTTACCATTGACTAATCTTATTTGTCTTTTGACCTATGCTAGTTGCATTGAAGGTAAGGGAACTGTTAGCAATGTAGCAATTTAAAGTATTAATATTATAAAATATATAGATTCTATAAAGGAAATTTGACCCTCTCAGAAAAAGATAATGGAAATTAATAAAATATTGAAAGTATGACTTTTCTAGTTAAATTAGTACATCAGAAAATTTTAATACAGAATTTTCTTCTAACTTTCTGGGTGAACCTGAATGATATGTTTAACCTTTCTCATTACAGAATTCTTATTATATCTGCTATTCAGAGTTATACCTGTATAACATATTTATCCTTTTATACCTTGAACAATATTAATAAGTAAATGTATACAAGCTTAGTAATTATCAAATAAGAGTTTAACGTGTGAATATATTGAAGCCTTTCAATGATTACCACTTGCTACTAAATAACACAGTCACACATCATCTGTCAGTCCTCAGTTCTTCTCATTCTCCTAGGCTCTGGCTCCTTTGCGATGCTATTTGCAAAGAGTCTTCTTTTCTGCCTCCTCAAGTCCCTTGAGGGGTACAGCTCACCCAGGGAAGCTACTCCTTCAGAAGCCTCATTACCCAGACCCATTATCACTTCCCCCGCTAACAACTCAGAGGGCAGTCTACAGTAGAAGTCTCATGTGGGCAGGGCAGAGCGAGGTATCCTTCACTCCAAAATCCATATATGAGTTGGGCAAAGTCCTCACATTCTCAAAAAAAAAAAAAAAAAAAAAGATGGGACAATTTTTTCTCATCAAGAAATCCATAGACAGCTGAGACAAAAGTTGATTTAGTTCTCCAGGTTTTTGCTACTGTGCTCCTAAACTGTATATTCAGTCATCTTCTTTGAGGTAGCAGGGAAACCTAATCCAAATGCATTTAAGACTTACATATGCTGCAAAATTCTATCAAAATTTTAAAGAACACTAATTCTTTTCAAACTATTCCAAAAAAATTGAAGAAGAGGGAATTTTATAAGGCCATCATTATCTTAATACTAAAACCAGACAAGGAAACAACAAAAAAAGAAAACTACATACCAATATCCCTGATGAACAAAAATGCAAAATCCTCAACAAAATACTAGCAAATCAAATATATCAAGACATCAAAAAGATTATACACCATGATGACACAGGATTTATTCCAGGGATGCAAGGATGTTTCAACATATGCAAATCAATAAATGTGATATATCACATCAATAGAATGAAGAGCAAAAACATATGATCAACTCAATAGATGCAGGAAAAGCATTGACAAAAGTCAACACCCCTTCATGATAGAAAATCTCAAAAAATCATATACAGAAGGAACATATCTAAGCACAATAAAGGTAATATCTGGCAAACTCACAGCTAACATCATACCCAACAGGGAAAAATTAAAAGTCTTTCCTCTAAGAACTGGAACAAGACAAGGATGCCCACGTTCACCACTCATTCAACATAGTACTGGAGGAAGTCCTAGAAAGAGAAATTGGCATAATAAAGGATATCTGAATTGGAAAGGAGGAAGTAATTTGCAGACAACATAATGTTATATACAGAAAGACCTAGAGACTTCACAAAACAAACAAACAAACAAACAAAAACCCTTATCCTGGCTGGGAATAGTAACTCATGCCTATAATCCCAGCACTTTCGGAGACTGAGGCAAGAGGATCATCTGAGGCCAGGAGTTTGAGACTAGCCTGGGCAACATAGTGAGACCACATCTCTATAAAAAATTTTAAAAATAGCCAGGTATGGTGATTCAGCCCTGTAGTCCTAGCTACTCAAGACGCTAAGGCAGGAGAATTGCTTGAGCCCCTGAGTTTGAGACTTCAGTGAGATATCATTATGCCACTGCCCTCCAGCCTTGGTGACAGAGCAAGACCCTGTCTCAAAAAAAAAAAAAAAAGAAACATCATTTTTTGGGCTGATAAATGTATACATAAATGAATTCAGTAAATACAAAATCAATGTATAAAAGTCACCAGCTGTAAAAGAAATTAACAAAAAAATTTATTTATAGTAGCAACCAAAAAAACCTAACCTAAAAATAATTTTTTTTTTTTTTTTTTTTTGAGACAGAGTCTCACTCTGTTGCCTGGGCTAGAGT